>BSBN01000534.1:2486875-3730312 GCA_027924645.1 Cunninghamia lanceolata
AGGGTAACAATGAGCTTTTAAAGTGATGTTTCTCATTCACCCGATGGAATAAGATAAAAAACTGGGAAAAAGATAGTTCTAAGTGTATTCTCTTTGTTTCCAGGTTTGCAGAGTTTATGGAGGATGTTGAGTCCTATTACTATCATGCCCTAGTGTTGTTTTGTCTTGTTTAAGACTGGTAAAGAGTAGAAATACTGTGATTTTGATATCATACTGTGGAATGAACCTTCAATATGGTAGTTTCAATTGTGGAAGATATACATTGAAGTCTTAACACTTTATTCAAGTTAGAACTGACCTAGGAATGCAGGTTTATATCCTTGGATAATTCTGCTCTGTCAAGGCTGAGTATGACAGTCACTGTCATGACTAAGTATGAGGATATCGTGTCTAAATGATGGTCACAAACCCTATGAGTAGATTAAATAAGATGTTTTTAATGTTTATGATCCATGGTAAAGGTTACAAGATCCCTATGTTGGGAGAATACCAAGAAGATGCAGGGCTGACAATTTGGAATGCATTACTCATGGTTAAAGGGTAGATTGCCAGTCCATGTGGAAGTTTCTGTTATAATACAATACATGCAATTTTCAAACATGTTTTGAAGGGTTCAAAGATGGTCTTAAATGTGTATTTATTCCATGTGTTCTATGATAGAATTTAAGTTGTGGATTGACTGTCCTGGGTGAAGGGCTGCTAATTGTAAGGGCAGATTGTGAAGGCACTAAAACAAAGTTGTTAAGTCTGAGTTTCTAATGACCTTGTATTGTCTTACCCTATCACATACATCATTTCAAAGTGTTCCATGTGATCAATTTGTAGAGATTGAGGGAAGAAGTAAGTTTTTGGTTTTGTAGTCTACAAAGAGTCAATGTCAAAATGAAGAAGGATTAGGTGTCATAACCCATTGTTATGAGATATAGTTTGAGATGATCTTTTCCTTTGCATCAAATTGGTATCAGAGCTCAGAAGATTCTAAGTGTGTAGATAGAGCGCCGAAGGAGGCAATCTACACCAGGATTTTGGGGTAAGATTTGGTTTTTTGCTACCTAATTCTTGTTGTGAAGTTTTATGGTTGTAGGTGCAAGTTCACTCACTGCAGTAGGCAGACGGGAAGGTCTGTCAAGAGGGCCAGAGGAGATGGTCCATTGGTTGTCGCCAAAAGTCTTGGGGAGAGAGGCTAGAGAGGACCCCTAGGTGAGGGACAGGAGTGTTGTTGTAGCAAGAAGGAGTGGACTTCTGATGATAGAGACGCACCTTGGAGGCAGCCAGTCAAACTCCATTAATAGGAGTCACAGTTGGAAGGTAAAGAGGAGGTAGAGGAGGCATCAAGTCAGGGTTGAAGACATAAAGAGGCAAAAGTCATTTGAAGCAGACCACACAACTCTTGGGACAAGAGTTTTCTTCATGCTGAGGAGTATGGTGTAGGAGCACCTTGGCTTTGATTAAATTATAATGCTACAACATTGTATAAGGTTTATTAAGTCATGTGTATGTGTTTAAGTCATTAGGAAGGTTAAAGTTTAAGTCCATTTGTTGTAAAATGCAAAATTTGTCACAACATTGTAAAGTTGCAAAGAAGTGCAAATGGTGGGAAGATGAAAGGTCATCTTGTGATAAGGAAGTTAAAAGAATCAGTTGTAGTTGGTTTTAGAGGTTGGCAAAGATTTAAATAGACCTTGAATGCATTTTGTAATGCAGAGGTGGTTGAATGTATGAAGTGGAATGATAAAATAGCACTGTTTTCATGTATTTCAACAGAAATTGACTATTTTCTGATGTTGTACAAACTTGTACGGGCCTGGTTGCATGTCTACTTGATTACAAATGGTATACTAATCAATCACCTTCCCAAAACATTTTATTTCATGCAGTTTGATGCTATTTTGTATTAGATATTGAGGATTTTCTGAAAACTGTCAAAAGACAGTTAAAACCTTATTCTAGGGTAATAATGAGCTTTTAAAGTGATGTTTCTTCTCATTCACCCAATGGAATAAGATAAAAAACTGGGAAAAAGATAGTTCTAAGTGTATTCTCTTTGTTTCCAAGTTTGCAGAGTTTATGGAGGATGTTGAGTCCTATTACTATCATGCCCTAGTGTTGTTCTGTCTTGTTTAAGACTGGTAAAGAGCAGAAATACTGTGATTTTGATATCTTATTGTGGAATGAACCTTCAATATGGTAGTTTGAGTTGTGGAAGATATACATTGAAGTCTTAACACTTTATTCAAGTTAGAACTGACCCAAGAATGCAAGTTTATATCCTTGGATAATTCTACTTTGTCAAGACCAAGTATGACTGTCACTGTCATGACTAAGTATGAGGATATTGTGTCTAAATGATGGTCACAAACCCTATGAGTAGATTAAATAAGATGTTTTTAATGTTTATGATCCATGGTAAAGGTTACAAGATCCCTACGTTGGGAGAATACCAAGAAGATGCAGGGTTGACAATTTGGAATGCATTACTCATGGTTAAAGAGTAGATTACCAGTCCATGTGGAAGTTTCTATTATAATACAATACATGCAATTTTCAAACATGTTTTGAAGGGTTCAAAGAGGGTCTTAAATGTGTATTTATTCCATGTGTTCTATGATAGAATTTAAGTTGTGGACTGACTGTCCTGGGTGAAGGGCTGCTAGTTGTAAGGGCAGATTGTGAAGGCACTAAAACAAAGTTGTTAAGTCTGAGTTTCTAATGACCTTGTATTGTCTTACCCTATCACATACATCATTTCAAAGTGTTCCATGTGATTAGTTTGCAAAGATTGAGGGAAGAAGTAAGTTTTTGGTTTTGTAGTCTACAAAGAGTCAATGTCAAGATGAAGAAGGATTAGGTGTCATAACCCATTGTTATGAGATATAGTTTGAGATGATCTTTTCCTCTGCATTAGTGATTAACCCAAGATGGTATTCTCTTTAAAAGAATAAGGTAGTACAAAATGGCACTTTCCAATTAGGGCTCACTGCCTAAGCACACTTCTCACAAGAGGGTCATTGCCTACAATAGTTTATAGAAGAAAACTAGGTACTTGAAATGATGAGAATCATCCACATATGCTTAGGTTCAGTTCCTGTTAAGCTCAATATACTAATCTACTGCACCTCATTCTTCCTCTACCTTAGTGTTGCTATTCTGTCACATACCAGACCTCTATCTCTATTTCCACACTGTTCTCTACACTTCTTCGCACTACACAACACACCACTCCTGCTTTCTCATCGAAATCCATTTGGTATATATATCCACACAAAGGATTTCAACATCTTTCTAGTCAGCATCTGGAATACTCAGTATTTTTCTAAACTCTGGTCTGTCGGCTGAATCCTTGCTTACCAAGTGATGAGTATCAAAGAGATGCTTATAGAAGTCATCAATCATGTAGGCCAATCATGAATGATCCTTTAAGAAACTTTATTACCATCAATATCTCATCTGGATTAAGGTCTGATGCTCTACCGGTCAATTCTTCCTCAGTCTACTCTGCCAAACAGGAACCCAATACTTAGGTGTTCATATCTCTTCACTCTTTCATTACCGGAGGCTCAATCCCTAGAATCTATCATTCAAGGTACTCCTCTTGACTTCCCTAAGTCGACACTTTACTGAGATACTTCCTCTGAGAGATCTGGACCTAATTGTCAGACCTTGTTGCATGCTCTGTTCTTGCTCACTAGACCAAGATACTCTTCAATCTGACTTCCGGTATAGACATAACATGTCCTATGGATGTGTGGGATGGACTTTGTTGCCATTAATGACAACACTCATGAAGCCACACAGTGCCTCTTGCCAACAATCTCCCCCTTTGGCATTGATAGCAACACTTAGTGAAAAATGACTAAGTGTCACACTACACTCCCCCCTTGGCTGATGCTCTGTTCTAATGTACACTTTTTAGAGCTCCCCCTTAGCTAGATTCCACCTTTTTCACTAGTACTCACTCCCCCTTTGACATCAATGGCAAAGGGTAGAATCCACACACCAAAAATCCCCAAAAATCCAACTATACTTAGTCGCATAAGTATATATACATGTTATACTTATATATATTGAAGTATATCTGCAAACATTATCTTTAACTGGACAAATTATGTTACCCAACTCTACTTCATCCTATCCAAAATTGAGATGTGACCACTCAACAGGAATGCAAAAGCTTCTACCCTCTTTAGATCTGTCGAATCACTGGTCCGGGCTATGGTCTGAGCATCAATTAGGGCCTCATGCATGGCCTCTAATTTAGGGATAATCATCCATCTAAGTTCACCCATCCTACTTATTATGTTCTTCCTCTCCTTCTCAAGCTTCTTTATGTCATATATGACTGCAATAGTCTGACATTCCTGGTTTATTATGGATATGGTGAGAGGATCAAAGTTCTGAGGGAAGCTTGATAGTTTATCCTCTTGTTCTTTCACTTTCTTCTCAATATCCTTTGTCACTTTAGACCAGGATAAACAAAATTTATATACTTCTCTGCCATCTTTAAGAGCATTTTCTAAGCTCTTTATCCCAATATCCATATTTCTCCTATCATTGGTTATAAATCCTTGTATCTTGGAGAATCTTTTTCCCAAAAACTCCTTCCAGACCTTTTCTTCAGCTAACTTCTCTAAGGAATCAAAATGTGTATTAATAGAATTTACAAGAGATTTTAGATTACCGGATGAGGAGGCCGAGAGATCCTTCTAGAAGGATGGCATGATCTTCTCTAATACACCAGATGCAATTTCTATTAGCTCATAGTCTTCCATGTGAGACTTCAGAAGCTTTTCTTTTGCCTTTACTTGAGCAAAGGATGCTATCTTCATTGTTTGAACTAGGGAGAGAGAATCAAAATTGAATGGTCCTTGAAGTAGCTCCGGTTCATCCAATTCCATCATTTCTTTTGTCAGGAAGTCCTTGACAGCTTCTGTAGTGTCTTTTACTAGAGACAGAGTTTCCTTTGCTTCTGTGGCCTCAGAACTATCACTTGTGGTCTTCTCTGTTTGACCTTCTTCTCTTCCCTTCACTTCTTCTTCTTGATTGATGCTCTTTTCTTTTCTATCTTTTCCTTCAATTCTGGAGCTTGCATGGAGATCCAGAAGAGAGGTGTCTTCTTGTCCATGAACTTCCTCTTCTGGAATAGAGGAATCTAAGTTCTTAGCTTTCTCTTTACTTCTCTCCTTTGTCTCTTCTGTAACTGTCTCAGTAGATTCTCCTTTGTCATACATGACAGAGGGCTCATCACCTAAGTCCTCTATAATAGGAATATTGAATCTTTTATAGGCATTCCTAAGGATCTCTTCAGTCTCTTTAGCCACCAGATCAGTCTCTCTAAGCATAAGCTTATTCATTCTAGCTTTGCTTCGAAACTCGTCCTTGCAATCTTTGAAGATCATGTTTATTTGCTTTGGAGTGATGGAGGGATAAAGTTGGATAGCAATCTGCTCCCGGACTTCTAGGTCTTTTGCCATGGCATTGTTCTTTCTTATTTCAAGTTCCTTTTCTAGACTTTTAGGAATCAGAGATATAATTTCAATGAATGCTTTGTTGTAGATGTTTAAATACCTGACTATAGCTTCTTGCAGGATCTTCTGATCAGTTTCACTATAATCATCATAAAACTCAGTCATTAGTTTCAAGTTCCCATCCATAGTGACTGATTTGATGATATCATCAATGCGGAGAGTAGGCTTTTCAACAAATTCTTCTTCCTTTTCTTCCTTGCCTTGACCAGTAGAGGGTTCACCAGATGTTTTCTTCATCTTCTTCATTTTCTTGACTTCCTCATCGGTTTTATTTTCTTCATCATCCTTTTGACTTGTATAGGATCTTGTTGCCTGTTTCTTTGTTCTTTTCTCTCCCTTTCCAGATGTCTGGGCTTTCGGTTTTGATGCCTTTTGGCTCTTAGAGGTGGCAGGTGCAGAGCTCTTGGAGGATCTGGTCTAGGAAGGGGCTTGCACCGGATCACTTTCCTTTTCTACATCTTGTTTCTCTTTCTCTAGCCTTTCCATCTTCTCTCTGTTGGCATCAACTACCTCCTTTGAAATTCCATGTCTCTTGGCAAATTCTTCCACTTCTCTTCTCACTTTTCTCTTGATTTTAAGCTATCTTAGTTCAACATGAACTTTTACACTCAACTCTTGGAAGGTCCCAAACCTTTCTGCCATAGGGTCCTTAGGTTGACTCAGTAGGTGTTGGATGTGTAGCTCTATGATTTTCTCATCAACCTCATACCCCATTGGCATGATCCACACTATTCTAGGTTCCACTGCCTCCATCAGGCATTGATCAGTGTCCACCATAAAGCACACTGTATCCTTGTACTTCTCAACCAATGATTGAGGGATTCTTTCTCTGGATTGCATCATACTCTGAAAGTTCTTGAAGTAGCCCCAGAGTGCTATATTCTATGCCTTGGCATCACCAATTCCATGCAAATAATCTCTGATTTGTATGGCTACTGGTCTGTTATTTTTCCTTATCCAACCACTAGTTTCGGCTAGTTCATTCATATAATAGAAGAATAGGCAAAGTATCAAGCCACCATACTTGAATAATTCTTTTTATCTTTCTTAATTTTTTGCAAGTTCTCCAACAATTGATTCAAGAGAAGCTCATAAAGATCATAGTCAACATTTTCTCTTAGCATCTGATAAGCAGTGTAAATTGCAGTTCCAGGTACTAAATTTTCCCTACTGGAGTGATATATCTTGTAACCAATTATCATGGAGGCAAACTTGATATTCGGATCAGTGATATTTTCTATTGTCATTGCTCTCTTGTCAAATTTTGATTCGGTAGCCTCACTCACAATTGGTTTTTGACTAATTTGAGAATAGGTAACCCTCCGGATGAGTGCAAACTGATTACCGCCCTAATAGCATCTTTTGTGTTCTTAAATGGTCTATTTAACCACATGAAGTTGTCATGCACTCTGCTCAAAACATACCGAACCCATTCATCTTCTGCAAAATAGGGGAAATGGATGCAATGTCCAAAATGCTTGTCTCGGATAGCCTTGTACTGAGGTTTGAGTTCAAAAGCATCATCTATTAACTGATTGTGATAGATATCCATTAGCTTGGATTCCCCAAATTCCTCAATGTTTTCATGAATATATGCCCTAACATCTTCTACATGCAAAACCCCATGCGGAATACTTGAAAAGGCGCCTAGGGGATCAACTTCTAGGATTTTGTAGGGATGTTTCTTGAATTCAGGATGCGGCCTATCAGTGATCTTCACAACATTCAGAGTAGCCATCTTTCAAAAGATTCAGAGAGAGGTTTTCAAGAGCGAAAAAATACCTTTTACGCTTCTAGGGTTCACGATATGAGCCGGATCGGATTGCTAGAAGAACCGACTTCTGTGGTTGATCTTTGAGAGATTTGAGATAACTTTGTTGCAGAGCTCCTTTTCTCTTTTTCTCGAATGTGAATGTGCAAATGTTCAATAAGAGAACCCTTATATTTCTGTACAAACCCTAATTCCATTTTGTAATAAATGTACAACTTAAGTCATTCCGGTTGCCTTGTTCTCCTTGTTCTGAGAAAGATCTTTTCCAGATCACTAAGATGCACTTGGCATCATTCTCAGTGATTATTAACAATCTATCTTCCTTTCTCCACTTATTTCATCTATCCGCAGATCAAGATTCCTCATTTTTGAATCATACCAGATCTAACTGTGAAAATCTTTCTTCTTACCGGATGACTGTTAAACCGGATCAATCTTGGAAGATTAATCTCTTCTAAATTTCTTGCGGATCTTCCATATCTTTACTAAGGCTTATTTAGATGTTTCTCTGAGAACCCTTTAATCCGCAACTTTCCATGTGCCAATTTTAGGCACCAAATGACTAGTTGGGGGAACTTGTTTTCTTTTGTGACTCCCCCTGAGCTAGAGCTCATCTATTTAGTTTTTGGAAGGAATATCAGCACCAGATTCTGGTGCAGATCCATCCTCAACATTTTTTGTACTCCTCTTCACCCAAATCTTGTTCATCTCCTTTTGAATTTCATCCACATTCACTTTTCCTTTTCCTTTGTCTTGATTTTGATTATGATGTATCGGACCCCTTTTATCCTGATTCTTACTTCTGCAGAATTTGGCAATATGATCAGATCTATTGCAATTATAGCAAACAACATTTCTTTGCAAATTTGATTGATATCCTCTTGATCTACATTGATTAGCCATATGTCCCATTCTATTGCATGCAAAGCATCTACCATTGAATGAATTGTTCATTTGCATATTTCTACATTCTTGAGATTTGTGACCATACCTTTTATAGTTAAAACATTGTCCAGAGAAGGATGATATAGTCTGATTCATTCTTCTTCTACACTGATTTTCTTTATGACCAAAGTTATTGCAATTGTGGCAGTATCCATTGAAGGATGGATATCTTTGAGCATTTGGTTGCCTTATCAGTGGTCTTCTAGGCTTGTTCCTTGGATTTCCTGATCCAAAGTTCTTCTGACCAGATCCAGAGCTTTCCCCTTTCTCATACCCCAAGCCTTGCTTGTCATCTACCCTCTTTTGGCTTTCAAGAAGAACTTCAAGTTGAGCAGAGCTTATCTTGAATTTCTCTTTGTATTCATTTTTTGTTTGAAGATCTCTTTTAAGAGTGTCTATCTGATTTTTAAGTTGTTCTTCATTGTCTCTAGCTTCTTCAAGATCAGATTCCAGATGCCTGATTATTCTATCCATTTTGTGGTAGTCTTCTGACTTTTCCTTGAGAGATTATTTTAGATTATCTTCACTTTTTCTTTTCTCTTCAATTTCTTGGGTGAATTTCATAACTCCTGATTCCATTTCATGTCTTACCATAATGACTTCTTTTGATAACTTCTCACATAGCTTGGTTTTCTCATTCAGATCTTCATTAGTATCATTGGCTTCACTTTGACTTGCTAATTGTTGAAGTAGTTCCTTTCTTTTCTTTATTCAGATACTTAGTTTTTCTTTGAGTTCATTTATGAAATCATCATCTTGTTGGAGTCTTTCCCTCAGGTTGTTGACTTCAGAGTGAGATTGCTCAAGATCATCTAGGGCAGACTGAAGTTGTTCCCTCATACCATACATATCCATTGAGATTCCCAGATCTTCCTCAAGCTGTTAGGCTTTGTTAGGAGGAACTTAGCTCTGATACCAATTGTTGATAACTGAGAGGGGGGGTGAATCAATTATCTTAATAATTTATCTTTCTTTTCTTCTTTAACAATTAGAGCAATATCAAATCATATCAACATACATAACCATGGAAGCAGAAATAAACTCAACACACATGACACAATATTTTTGACGTGGAAAACCTTGTTGTTGGTAGGTGGCGATTGATTAGGAAAGTACTGTACACTAGCCATGTATCCTCGCCAACTTAAAAAATCCTATTTTTTATGACCGACATAAGAAAACCCTAATTTTTGTAACCGACAAAAAGACTTGATAAAAAGCGGCCAAGGGTTAGGGTTTGGGAATTGTATTGTAGTATTTGCAGCGGTATTGAGTTGCAGGGATTGCTGATTGTAATCGGTTTGATTTACTGGATAATAATATTGGACTCTCTGTTTGGTGGATGTAGCCCGGGTTTGGGTGAACCACGTTAAATCTTGTCTCTCGTTGTTATTAATTCTGTGTATTTTCATTTCTTTGTTTAATCTTTATTTGCATTTAATTGATATCTTCTGCCAACTAACCCTAACAAGTGGTATCAGAGCGGGTTGTGTTCGATTATCGTCTGTAGGAAAGTCTCATGGTTGAGTGGGAGCAATGGCGGATGAGGGTAAAATGAAGGTTGATAAATTCAATAGGCAGAACTATCAGTTATGGAAGATGCAGATGGAGGATTACCTCTATCAAAAGGATTTATGGAGGCCGTTGGAAGGAGTAGCCAAGAAACTGGCAACAATGTTTGATGAGGATTGGAATCTTCTTGACAGAAAGGCACTGGGAACCATTCGGTTGTGCCTGGCACCGTCGGTGGCATTCAATATAACGGAAGCAAAGACAACATATGGTCTGATGAAAGCTTTGGCTAAATTGTATGAAAAACCCTCAGCCTCAAATAAGGTATTTCTCATGAAGCAGTTGTTTAATTTGAAAATGGTTGAAGGTGGATCTGTGACAGGTCATTTAAATGAATTTAATACGATTGTCAGTCAATTGACTTCTGTAAATGTAAAATTTGATGAAGAAGTTAGAGCTCTCCTGATATTATGTTCATTGCCTGAAAGCTAGGATAGTTTGGTAATGGAAGTTAGTAACTCTGTTTCTGGTTCAAATACCCTAAAATTTGATGATGTTGTTGGTGTTATTTTGAGTGAAGAAATTCGTAAGAAAAGCTTAGGTGGATCCAAATCAGGTAGTGTTTTGAATGTAGAAAGCAGGGGCAGATCAAAGGAGAGAGGAAAAGGTTCTGGAGGTCATGGGAAGTCACGAGGAAAATCAAAGGACAAAAGATCCCAAACCAGAGGACAGAAGGATTGCTGGTACTGTGGAAAACTAGGTCATCTGAAGAAAGATTGCTGGTCTCAGAAAAATAAAGGAGACAAACAAGAAGGCAATAAGGAAGCAAATGTGGTAAGTAATAAATCTGAAGATGATGCTTTGATTCTTTCACTAGATAATGCTGATGATTCATGGGTTTTAGATTCAGGGGCTTCATTTCATGCTACACCCCATAGAAGTTATTTTCTTGATTATGTCCAAGGGGATTTTGGGCTGGTTTACTTGGAAGATAACGAACCCTGTCAGATTGTTGGAAAGGGAAGAATCAAGATTAAGTTATAGAATGGGAATCATTGGCTACTACAAGAGGTGAGGCATGTTCCAAGGCTTAGTAGGAATTTAATTTCAGCAGGGCAGCTAACTGAACAAGGTTGCACTGTTACATTTACTGATAAAAATTGGAAGGTTTCAAAAGGTGCCTTAGTAGTAGCAAAAGGTGTAAAAGTAGGCACCTTATATCTTTGTACAGGTCATACTGTTCCTTCTACTTTAGATGTTATAGAGGAAAAACAAATAGGTTTAGGAACAGTTGCTGCAGGTTTGCAGGAAGAGACTGAAAAAGTTGCTGTAGGTTCTGAAACAACACTGTGGCATAACAGACTTGGGCATATGAGTGAAAAAGGTATGAAGGTACTTCATTCTAAGAAAGTTTTACCAGGTCTGAAATGTATTAATATGGATTTCTGTGAAAGTTGTGTGTATGGAAAATAAAAGAGAGTCAATTTTCTCAGAGATGGGAAGCAAAAGAAAAATGAAAAGTTGGAGCTTGTGCATACAGATGTATGGGGACTAGCTTAGGTATCTTCTTTCGGTGGCTCTCGGTATTATGTTACATTCATAGATGATGCAACTAGGAAGGTCTGGATTTATTTCCTTAGACAGAAATCTGATGTATTTGAAACATTTAAGAAATGGAGAAGCTTGGTTGAAAATGAGACAGGTAAAAGATTAAAATGTCTCAGATCTGATAATGGCGGTGAGTATTGCAGCAAAGAATTTGAAGATTATTGTTCCTTTAATGGAATTCGTAGGCAAAAAATGGTTCCAGGGACTCCACAGGAAAATGGAGTGGCTGAACGCATGAATAGGACAATAATGGAGCATGCAAGGACCATGAGATTGCATGCTGGACTACCTTTAAACATGTGGGCAGAGGCTATCAACACTGCTGTATATTTAATTAATAGAGGTCCTTTAGTTCCTTTGGGCTGTGGTATTCCAGAGGAAGCATGGATTGGCAAGAAGGTGAGTTATTTTTTTCTGAAAATGTTCGACTGTGAAGCATTTGCACATATAGATTCTGAAAATAGAACCATGCTAGATGTGAAATCAAAAAAATGTACCTTTGTTGGATATGGCATTGATGAATTTGGTTATAGGCTTTGGGATTTTAAAAATTAGAAAATTGTGAGAAGCAGGGATGTTATATTCAATGAGAAGGTGTTGTACAAAGATCAGTTGCAGCAGCATGAGAAGAAAGAAAAGGATTATGTGGTGCTGGATGATACTCCAAATAGTGATGTTCTAGTGGCTCCTCATGCTCTGCAACAGCAACCAGAAATACCACAAACTCTAGTGAATGTTAGACAGTCAACAAGGATAAGTAGACCTCCTAAAAGGTTTTCTCCCTCTTTGTATTCTATTTTGTTAATAGATGCTGGTGAACCAGAAGGGTATGATGAAGCTATGCAGGTGAATACACAAGTTCAGTGGGAGCTTGCCATGCAAGAAGAAATGGACTCATTGCTGAAAAATCAGACTTGGGAATTATGTAAGTTACCTGTAGGTAAAAAGGCTTTACCAAACAAATGGGTTTACAGGCTGAAAGAGGAAGATGGAGGTAAGAAATGATTTAAGGCCAGGTTAGTTGTAAAAGGATTTGTACAGCAATAGGGCATTGATTCTGATGAGATATTTTCTCCGGTTGTCAAGATGACTTCTATTCGTACTGTTTTAAGTATTGTGGTTGCTAAAGATTTGCATTTGGAATAGCTAGATGTGAAAACTACCTTTCTCCATGGTGATTTGGAGGAGGAGATACACATGGCACAACCATAGGGATTTGAGGTCAAAGATAAGGAGAAACAAGTGTGCAAATTGAAGAAGAGTTTGTATGGCCTGAAACAGACACCTCGGCAATGGTATTTGAAATTTGATAGTTTTATGGCTGAGCAAGGCTACAGTAGGTGTAATTCTGACCATTGTGTTTATTTTAAGAGGTTGGATAATGACAGCTACATTATTTTATGTTTATATGTTGATGACATGCTTGTAGTTGGGTCTAACATGGATCACATCAGAGAGTTAAAACATCAGTTATCATAGTCATTTGATATGAAGGATTTGGGGGCAGCAAAACAAATCCTTGATATGAAAATTTGCAGAGATAGGAAGAACATAAAATTGACTCTATCTCAGGCTACTTATGTTGAAAAGGTGTTGCAGAGATTCCATATGGAGAATGCAAAAGCTGTCAACACACCTTTGCCTAGTCATTTGAAATTGACTAAGGAGATGTGTCCAAAGACACAAGAGGAGGAAGAAAAAATGTCCAAGGTACCCTATGCTTCAGCTGTAGGCAGTTTAATGTATGCCATGGTATGCACGAGACCGGATATTGCACATGCTATCGGAGTCGTTCGCAGGTATATGAGTCATCCCGGATTTGAGCATTGGAATGTGGTAAAATAGATTCTTAGATATTTGAGAGGTACATCTAATAAACACTTATATTTTGGGGGCTCTAATACTGATTTAGCAGGTTATGTAGACTCAGATTTGGCAGGAGATATTGATACTAGGCAGAGTACTACAGGTTATGTCTTTACTGTAGGAGGAACATCGGTGAGTTGGATTTTCAGGTTGCAAAAGGTGGTTGCTTTATCCACCACGGAGGTAGAATATGTAGCTGCAATAGAGGCAAGCAAGGAGATGATATGGCTGCAATCTTTCATGGAAGAATTGGGTAAACAACAGGCTAACAGTTCTTTGTATACAGACAGTCAGAGTGCCATACATCTTGCAAAGAATTCTGCTTTGCATTCAAAGACCAAACACATACAGTTGCAGTATCACTTCATTCGGTCGGTGTTGGATAATAGACAGTTAAGGCTGGAAAAGATACATATAGATGAAAATCCAGCGGATATATTTACAAAGGCAGTGCCAAGGGAGAAGCTGAGCTCCTCTTCAGCTTCGGTTGGTCTTCTAGACTAACAACAACAAAAATAGAACAGAAGAGTCCAGGGTTCTTATTTCCAGTGGGAGCTGCATGCGCAGCAGTGTCATCCAGGATCAGTCTCCAAGTGGGAGATTGTTTGGTGTGGAGCCTAATCAGCCTCCAAGTGGGAGATTGTTGGTAGGTGGCGACTGATCAGGAAATACTGTACACTAGCCATGTATCCTCACCGGGGTTCGGGGCTGACTTAAAAATCCTAGGGCCGACTTAAAAAAATCCTATTTTTTATGACCGACATAAGAAAACCCTAATTTTTGTAACCGAAAAAAAGGCTTGATAAAAAGCGGCCAAGGGTTAGGGTTTGGGAATTGTATTGTAGCATTTGCAGCGGTATTGAGTTGCAGGGATTGCTGATTGTAATCGGTTTGATTTACTAGATAATAATATTGGACTCTTTATTTGGTGGATGTAGCCCAGGTTTGGGTGAACCACGTTAAATCTTGTCTCTCGCTGTTATTAATTCTGTGTATTTTCATTTCTCTGTTTAATCTTTATTTACATTTAATTGATATCTTCTGCCGGCTAACCCTAACACCTGTTAAGGGAAAAACCATGGGGTGATTAACCCAAGATGGTATTCTCTATTAAAAGAATAAGGTAGTACAAAATGGCACTTGCCAATTAGGGCTCACTACCCGAGCACACTGCTCACAAGAGGCTCACTACCTACAATAGTTTATAGAAGAAAACTAGGTACTTGAACTGATGAGAAGCATCCACATATGCTTAGGTTCAGTTCCAGTTAAGGTCAATATACTGATCTACTGCACTTCATTCTTCCTCTGCCTTACTGCTACTATTCTGTCACATACCAGACCTCTATCTCTATTTCCACACTGTTCTCTACTCTTCTTCACACTACACAACACACCACTCTGCTTTCTCATCGAAATCCATTTGGTATATATATCCGCACAAAGGATTTCAACATCTTTCTAGTTGGCATCTAGAATACTCAATATTTTTCTAAACTCTGGTCTGTCGGCTAAATCCTTGCTTACCAAGTGATGCATATAAAAGAGATGCTTATAGAAGTCATCAATCATGTTGGCCAATCATGAATGATCCTTTAGGAAACTTTATTACCATCAATATCTCATCTGGATTAAGGTCTGATGCTCTGCCGGTTAGTTCTTCCTCAGTCTACTCTGCCAAACAGGAACCCAATACTTAGGTGTTCATATCTCTTCACTCTTTCATTACCAAAGGCTCAATCCCTGGAATCTATCAGTCAAGGTGTTGGATTTTTTCCAAACTAGATGCTTCTTCCCAGCTATCCCTACAAGGTAGCCATCATTAATCAATAGGATTCTCGGGCCAGGGGCCAACAGTACAGGAGATAGACTATATTAATATCTCCTCTTCTTCTTTAGGCTCTATAGAACCAAGGGGGGTATTCCCTATTCAACATCTATGAAATGCATCTATGAATTAGCTGGAATGTTGACACAAAGCAGATAGATCCTCTCTTATGCAGACCAAAACTGTGAGATAAGTGCAAAGGGGCTAGCTTTGGGCCTATGTTCAGTTGTGAGAGAGAGGATTTTGGTCCTAAAACTACTTCTAATGTCCTAAAGGTTTGTATTTGAAGTTTGAATTTATTTTTTGTATTTGGATGCAAGACTGGGACTTTGGGTTGCAACCTCAATACATGACTAGATTGGTACCTATCTAGGGCTTGGAGTCAATAGACATACACATGTAAATACTTATCATAAACTTAGATCAATAACTGGGCTTCAAGGGGAGGTTTTAGTGTCTGCCTTAAGATACTTCCCAAAAATCAAGTGCTTAGTCATTCATACTTGATGGTATCCTTGTTACAGCATACTTTCTCAATGATTAACCTGAAACATTTAATTTATTCTTTGAACAAAGGTAGGAGATTAAACATTCAATACAGAAAACCCATATTCTTGAATCTTAAGTAACCCTTACCTATTCTGATTCAGAAGAAAATATGCCCACAACTTGGAGACAAATGATCAAACACATGCAATAGAGCATTTCTCATATAAAAACAACATGAAACTAGTTAACTTATGCATAAAACATACAACATGATATTCATAAATTCACAAGACACCCAAAACAAAGCCACCAACAAAGTTATATCTTATTATAGCACCAAAATTTGTCTAGTTTTCAACAACCAAAAATGAGAAACACAGTCTGCCTTTTATAGCAAGGCTGTGCCCTTAGTAATTAATTATAGGGCAAAATTCAAAAATCTGCTAGATATAGTGCACCACAAAATGGTGCTCAAAACATCAATGCAGCAGGCAGAAGGAGAGGCGAGGAGTAGTTGGACTCGAGCCCTGTGCCACCATTTGGGGATTTTTCTCTTAAAACTGGTAGGTGGCACGTCCACCATCAACCCATACCTCTGCATTTCGCCATTATTGGCCTAGCTACCTGCAGCTCCTCTTGAGATACAACATCGAACGCATAAGAAGTTTTCCCACCTAAAATGCAGCCACAGACACAAGGAAATCCACTGCTGCCATGAGTTTGAAAGATAGCTGTCAATCTTCCCTCCATCGCTAAAATTTGCGGCCTCAAAACACCTTTGAAAACTCACTAGCCAATAAAAATATGCCACGTAGACATCCTATGCCTCTATCACTGACTTTTTCGCCACTTATTTTGCCATTTTCGCCATGCATATGCAAACTCAAATGCATATACAACTACTTGCTTTTGCCTTTAAAACCCTTGTATATGCCAATGCATATACATACAACTATTTAACATACAAGGCAGACCTCAAATTGTTATAGAACAAATTGAAATTGCATTCGGGTCTCGCCATGTACATTTCTCTTTGCATGTCTCCTTTGTATATTGCAGATACAAACACAATATACAATCTGTGGATTTCAAATTTTTATGAAGCAGATTGGAAACGCTTTGAAATCTGGCTTGTATCGCTCCCTCTTTGTATAATGGCACATATGCATTGCACAAAACATGCAAGCCACGAACTTCAACACTTTATCTGCTAGATTGGAACATCCTTTTGGAATCCACGTTGTATCTTTCTCATTGTATCTTTTCGTTGTATATTACATATACAACGCATAACATGCACCATGCGGACTTCAACCTAAAATCTGCCAAAATATATTCTTCTTCATGTCTGGGCTGCATATTCTTCTTTGTATCATTATTTTGTATATCACAAACATACAACGCAAATATACAAAATAAAATATACAATGCGGATCCCAAACCTGTATCAACCAGAATGTATGATTTCTCGGGTCTGGGCCTTGCGTATTTGATTGCATGTGCCAACATACAATCGCCCTTGTATGCAACTGGTGGGCCTGACCCTTTGTATATCAGCTCCTTGCAAATTTCCTTTCCACACGGCAAATGCATATTTACCTTGTACATTTTGCTATGTATGTGAGATACAAACCCCCTTGTATGTGAGGCGAACCCCACCAAATGTTTCTCCAGCACTATAGCAAATGTATATGTGCCTCTTTGCTTGTTGCCTAATATACAAGACCCCTTGTATATTTGCAATGTACATTCCCAATGTATGTCAGACATACATTCACCATTGCATCCATCTCGATGTACATTGACCCTTGTATGTTTCGCATGTATGCCGCCAATGTATATCTTCCTTGCATGTTTTCCTTTGTATCTAGCCATTGTATGTCTGAACATACAACACAAAATATACATGCAACCTGATATACAAGCAGGGAATATTCCCAAAATTTGCGATAGATTCCTCAATGTATATGATCCTTTTTGAAGCCTGATATGCATTGCAAAATGCATATAACTGATTTTTCACCATTTTTGAAGGCCGATTGAAATTTCTTTGGGCCTGCTAATGCACAATGCACTTGTACATACAAACATACATGTATATACAAAGATACACACATGCAACTAAATTTTTTACACTTTTCAACTGCAAAGGCCAAAAGACTTAGAATTTTTTGATTTTTTGGGAAGGTGCCTGCATATTTAAATGCTTGAAACCTAAATGTTTATGCAGGCACTAACACAAGGTACTCCTCTTGACTTCCCTAAGTCGGCACTTTACTGAGATACTTCCTCTAAGAGATCCAGACTTGATTGTCAAACCTTGCTGCATGCTCTGTTCTTGCTCACCAGATCAAGATACTCTTCAATCTGACTTCCGGTATAGACATACCATGTCCTACGGATGTGTGGGATGGACTTTGTTGCCATCAATGATAACACTCATGAAGCCACATAATGCCTCTTGCCAACATGACCTATCTGTGAACACATTACAACTCTTCATTGGAGTTTGTGACCTTCCTTGGCTGACACAGAAGAATCTATTAGTCCAGAAATGATATATAAAGATGTAATAGATCCTTAGGAAATTAGTTAGCAATTGATTCATAGTCTATATTTTTGATCTTGTGCGAAAGAGATTCAAAGCCTTATCTTGCACATGTATGTAATCAAGTCTATGAGCCCTAATTGTAAGCCCACATGTTGCTAGTGGATCTCTATTTTGAATTCATTGATATACTAAATGACTGAATCTGCATTTGTTCCATTTCTTTGAGTTGTTTCCATTGTGTTTACTCTTGCTGCACAATCTGGACAGTTCATTCTGTGAACCCTCCTACCATGATTGCACCAAGTGGTATCAAAGAAAAAGTTTTGATTCTTTAGAGAAAATTGGCAAAGGGGATTCCATAAGATCTTGTTGTAAGAAGATTGCCGATTGAGAGGTAGTTGTCGCTTGTAGCCCGATTGCCAAACTTGAGGCAGTTTGCACTTGATCCTAGGAAGAATGTTGCCGTGAAGAGTTCCTCCTATTGGTACAATGGCTAATAGAATGGATGAGATGATGGAATTGATGAGAACAATGCAAATTCATTTGGATGATGTTGAAGAAGATAGGCAAAGAGGATTGACACCTAGACTTAATGTTGAAAGTGATGATGAGGAAGAATTTCAATCTACTGAAGAAACTGGTGAAACCCTAGAAGGTGATGAAGAAGAAGAATCAGATCAAATAAAGATGTTGCAAGCTATTTCAAAGATTGGAAAAAGACCTAGAGTTGATGTGCCAAACTATACTGGTACTTTGAATCCTGAAGAATTGATTGACTGGATAAATGATATGGAAGAATACTTTGAATATGAGGAAATTGAAGATCCAGAGAAGGTGAAATTTGCAAAGACAAAATTGAAAGGACATGCTGCTATATGGTGGAAAGAAGTTTAGTTGGAAAGAAATAGAAGAGGAAAAGAAAAGATTACAAAGTGGGACCGGATGGTGACAAAGTTGAAAAATCAGTTCATACTTGCTGACTATGAGTTGGAGCTATTGAAGAGATTGCAAAACTTGAGACAAAAGGAGAAATCTGTAAAGGAATATACTGAAGAATTTCATAAAATATTCATAAGGACATGACATAGTGAAGCAAGCAAGGAGAAAGTGGCTAGATACATCAATGGACTAAGATTGAACATTCAAGAAGAACTAATCTTGGTAAGGATGACATCTTTGGAAGAAGCATATCAGTTTGCCCTGAAGGTTGAAGAGAAGATGAATAAGAGACATGATCAGAGACAAAGAGGAAGAGGAGGTAAATTTCAAAGAGGGAAAACATTTTCCGGATATGATAGATCATTTGTGGAGTAGAACAAGTTTGATAACCCGTTGAAGAAGGAAGATAGGGATAACAATGCTTACCGGAGAGATGACAGAAATTTTTACCGGAGAGGAAACCCTAGTGCATACTGGAGTGATGGATATAGAAGAGAAGGAAAAGGATTTGACAAGAGGACATTCAAGTGTGGAGGTGAAGGACATAGAGCATTTGAATGTAATCAGGGTAGCACAAGCAAGAAGATAGAGAATAGTGGAAGAGAAACCTATGTTGAAGAAGAACCTGTTGAATCACCAAGTTCTATTGGTAAACCTGAGAAAGGAGAATCCTTGGTGATGAGGAGATCACTATTTCAAGTAGAGACAAATGAGGAACCATCATAGAGGAAAAGTCTGTTTAGAACTAGATACAAACCTAGAGGTAAGTGTTGTAAAGTTGCAATTGATAGTGGTAGTTTAGATAACCTAGTTTTAGAGGAGATGGTGACTAAGCTGAAGTTGGAAATATTGAAACACCCTAAGCCCTATCAGATAGTGTGGATTCAAGATGATCATAAGGTATTGGTGAGTGAACAATGTTTGGTGAAATTTCATATTCAATCTTATCATGATGAAGTCTTGTGTGATATTATACCTATGGATGTTTGTCATATGTTGTTGGGTAGACCTTGGCAATATGATAGAATAGCTATACATGATGGGAGAAAGAACACATATACTATAACAGAAAATGGGAAAAGAATTACTTTGATTCCTTTGGAAGATGATCCTAAAGATGTGGTATGTGGGAATGCTAGAATTTGTTTGGTAGATGGAAGGAAATTTTTGGATGGTTTGAAACAAGAAAGTATGTGTTATGCCTTGATTCCTAAGAAGCCTGAAGTGGTGAGGAAAGAGACTAAACTAGATGAGATAAGAGAGTTGCTGATAGAGTATGAAGATATCATATCAGATAATGTACCTGAAGGATTACCACCAATAACGAGTATCAACCATCACATGGATCTTATACTGAGATCAAGTTTGCCTAACAAAGTAGCACACTAGATGACACTGGTAGAGAATGAAGAATTGAATAGACAAATACAAGAGTTGTCGAGGAAAGGTTTGATCAGAGAAAGTTTGAGTCCTTATGCAGTACCTGTAGTGCTTGCACCTGTTGGTTTTTTCCCAGACTGGATGCTTATTCCCAGATTTCCCTACAAGGTAGCCATCAGTGATCAACAGGATCTCTGGGCCAAGGGCCAACAGTGTAGGAGATAGACTCTATATTTTATCTCCTCTTCTTCTTCAGGCTCTGCAAGACCTAGGGGGGTATTCCCTACTCAACATCCATGAGATACGCATACAAGGATTGGGATGCTGTCAGAAAGTAGATAAGTCCTCCTGTAAGTAGACCAAAACTGAAAGATAAGAGCAAAGGGGCTAGCTTTGGGCCTATTTGTAGTTGTAGACAGAGGACTGAGGATCCTAAAACTAATTCTAATGTCCTAATGGTTGTTTTAGAGTTTGAGTATGATTTTGAGTTTGGATGCAAAGCTGGACATGGTTGTAACACAAACAAAAAGCAAGATTGGTGCCTATCCAGGGCCTGGAGTCAGTAGACATACCACCTGTGAATGATCAGCATGAACAGCTAAAACTGGATTTCAGGGGGATATATATGACACCTGCCTTACAGATATCTCCCAATACAGAGTGTTAAGTTATCTCTACTTATGGCATCCCTACTGCAGTATACCCTTCCCAATGTTCAACCTGAAAATAGTTTAATCTACCCCTTGAGCAGAAGTTAAGAGATCATACATTCAACACAGGAATTCTATGTTCTAGAGTCTCAAATATTGCTTAAATATCCAGACTCAGAAGAAAGATACATGCAATACTGGAGACAGAATTAACAAAACACATGCTAAGATAGCATTTCTCATATAAGATTAATCATGAAATCAGTGGGTCCATGCCAAAACATACAACAAGAGATACATAGACTCACAGGTTTAGCTGTACAGAGCAACCAGATCAGCTTGTTTTGAATTACAGAGCCAAAAATCTTCAACTTTCAACAACCTAAAAAATGGTAACACAGTCTGCTTATAACAGCCAGAAAGTGTACCACAGCAATTAATTACAAGGCTTTTACAAAAATCCGCCAGATACAGATCCTTCAAAGGAATGGCGCTCAGAAAATATTAATGCAGCAGACAAAGGGGAGCCTCGAGCCATGCACCACTACCTGGAAGTCTTCATTCATGATCAGGCAGCTTCACCGTTTGTATCATCGCCCATACCGCTGCACGACAGTCATTGATGGCTCAACCACCCGCACTTCACTTGGAAACTGTCATTGCGTTCAAACAGAAGTTCCCGCCAAAATGCACTTTAATGAAGTTTCAAATTTGTAGGGAAATTAATCCCACATTGGTGCCGCGGAGACTCCTTCAATACTTTAAAAACATGGCCGCGAGCATAAAAGGTGTCGAGTGCTTTTGCCGCACTCGATGCACAAGCCTTCTCCAAAAGCCCATCGCCAAAACTAACACCATCGGCCCGCCCCAAAAATCTCCCGCCGACCGCTACACTACACTTCCCTGTATCGGCCAGAGATGAACCATCGGGCCAACTCTCCAGACCCTCGCCGATCTACCAAGTCTCTCCGATGGCCAAGCAAAATACACCGCCTTCGGCAAGATGACCACCATCGGCCCAACTGAAAATCCTCTTGCCGACACACACTGTCATACTGATTACCACCTTCGTCGGTGTGACCTACACCGTCGGAGCAACCAAAATCTCCCTTGCCGATCTCAAATGTTACGGCGATGCCTACTTTGCCAGCTACACACTGCTCCTCCATCGGCCAGACCCACGCCGATGACACCCCATTGGCCAAACACCTTACATCGGGGGCCCAAAAATTTGCTTCGCCGATAGCCAAACACACGCTAATGGACATCCATCGGCCAGACCAAAACAATCAGAGCAGCCAAAAAGTCTTTTGCTGACATAACAACTCCTACCGATAACATATCGGCCTCCCACTTCCCCCTTCGACGGGTTGAACCAATGAACCTCTGAACCAGTTCAACAGCTAGGTTCAAAAGAAAGGTTCAACTGCGAGGTTCAACCTAATAGCTTCTCTGTCGACAACACAAACATAACCCCGCTGACCCATTGAACCGATGAACCGGTTCAATGGTGAGGTTCAAACATCAAAAATAATCCCATAGGCAACAAAGCTTCGACCCATTGAACCTTGAACCAAAACAAAAAGGTTCAAGCGGGAGGTTCAACGATGCAATATTTGCGCAAGGCAAATGCATAATGCGACCCGTTAGAAGAAAATTGAACCCAGAACCGCTGAACCATTGAACTTAGAGAAAAAAAAGGGTTCAAGTTCAAACTGAAATGTCGAAGACACAAAAATGAACTCATGCCGATGGAGAAAAGACGAAGACCCCTCCTCAAGAAATGAGATGCAGATGCTGAAAAACACTGAGGGGTGCCAAAACTTAGAACCTTTTGGATATTTTGGGATGGTGCCTGCATGAAAATTTGCTCGGAAACTGACAGTCAATTCAGGCACCAACAGTGGCTCTAATTGGGGACGTGTAGGTGCAAGACTGCAGCGAGAACCCCAGATCTCTGGAATGCAGACCAGTCCCCTATCCATTGGGCAATAGAGTCATGAAGTTACCATGATCTGCATCACCAATCAAACTTGATGGCCTAAGGCCACCAAGAAAAGGAAAACCAATATTTCCCCTTGTCAAACACCTTATTCTCATCTGCATACACTGGGTCAAGCCTGAGAGTACTGCCATGATCTGACCACAAACAAACCTGGTCATCTGCACATTCAACCTTCTGATTTATTTTGTCACTGTCAACCTTATGCAAACAACCCTCAACATCAGGCAACAAATGGATGCAGAATGTATCAAGCAATGCATGCTCAAATGGAATATAACACATGTTATCATTTGTATCAGCATTATGCATTGCAAAATGATCTCCTAGCTAGATTGAAAACTGAAAACACTCAAAGTCCACCATGCAGCTAGGAAGATCAGAGCTCATCTCATATGCTGGCCTCTCAAAAGAAAAGCTTTCAAATTCACAATTGTGCACATCATGTACACAACCAATAGCAGCACTAAACTGGAAAAGATCAGGCTCTGGCACCTCTTTCAAATTAGGCACATTTTCATAGTCACTTACCTGATGCATGTTGTTTCCTCTTTCATCAGGATGAGAAACAGAATCCAAACCAAAAACAATGTCTAGATCCTCACCATACTCAAATAGATCCTCATCACCATATGTGTCAAAGATGGGTGATCTAGGTACATCAGCTTGATCATAGTATGCCATTTGTTCATGGGCAGCAGCGCACAAATCTTCATCGCCAATGGATTCACTCTGTGGAGGAGTATCAGCTTGTGTGTCATAAGCAAAACAGCCATCAAATGAAAAACAATCATGCTCTGAACTAGCACTTGTTTCAATCCCTGACTGCTCTTCATGATCTCCATGTGTTTGAAAGGAAGGCAATGGGTCACACATAGGACTGCTTCTCTGTTTGCTTATATCTTCTCTGTCTTGAGTACAATACTCACAATTGTCTCCACAGGTCCATTCCAAAAATTGCTCATTGCTGTCCACAACCTCGTTATTGTTTTCATGGTCATATGCCTCATCATTGCAATGGGAATCCTCACTAGTCCTTTCACTGGCATCCTCAACTGGTGAACAATCCAGTTGAGCAGTATTGTTAGCATTATGTTCAAATACAACAGTCTCAACCTCTATGCTTTCATTTTCATTTTTATCTGCACATGATGCCATAATCATTTGGTCATTTGCAGCTTCACAACTATTTTTCACACCAAGGCCTGGGGACAGGGATATCAACAGGCGCCCTTTTCTAAAATTTTCTATATTTTCAGCAAATTTGTATGCCATCTGCATACCTGTCACCTTGAAATCCCTCAGTATTGCACTAGAGCCCTCCTCAAAAGCCTCAAAGAATATGCCAACACAGGCTAAAATATCAGGTCTGAAGACTTCTGGGATCTGTGAAAGGGCTACTGCAAACCTATGACTGAAATCAACACATGGCTCTTCATCTTGTTTTCTGATGTTCATCAATTCTGCAACAAGATCAGCAGGTTCTCTTGCAAATTCTTCTTTGAAACAGTCAGCAAGCTCATCCCAACAGGCAAAAAATCTCTTTGGAAGGCTCAAATACCAGTCTTTTGCTTTTGCATCAAAGGACCTAACAAAAAACCTCATCCACATATCCTCATCTCTGAATGAATGCTTTCCCATGAACTCATGAAAATTTTGGATATGTGCATTCCCATCACATACACTGTGACCACTAAATCTAGGCATCTGACAGTATATCCTAGCAGGCATAGTTTCTACTTTATAATCCACCCATGACAAATCCAGTTGGTCATACAAAGGATCAAAAGGGCTGACAGGAGGTTTAGCTTTCTGACTGGCAGACACAACAAGGTTACTACTGTTTAACTGGGCCTGCCTAGCCTCTAAAAATATCAACCTATTTTTTATCTCTTCTATTCTTTTATCATTCCCTTCCTGACTGAGTATGGGATAATACATACTTGGATTCATGAAATTTCTATTTTCAGACATCCCTTGCATTCCTAAGACCTATAGCCTCCCCTGGCATCTAACTTATGCAGTAGAACAATAAATATAAGTGGGAGGAAATAGGGTACCTTTTCTCATACAAATGCTGAAGTCTGAAAAGCACATTTTCTGTCACAACACACATCAACTTTCATGTGCATTCAGGTCTTTTGCAGAGTCGCCACCTCTCCAGAGAGGACAAAATTCTACAGCAGCTGAAAGCTCAACAAATATGTTTCTAAGTTCATACCACCAGCATCATCATTCACATGAAAGACTCCCTAGCAGAGTCGCCAATTTCTATTGGTTTTTTCCCAGACTGGATGCTTATTCCCAGATTTCCCTACAAGGTAGCCATCAGTGATCAACAGGATCTCTGGGCCAGGGGCCAACAGTGTAGGAGATAGACTCTATATTTTATCTCCTCTTCTTCTTCAGGCTCTGCAAGACCTAGGGGGTATTCCCTACTCAGCATCCATGAGATACGCATACAAGGATTGGGATGCTGTCAGAAAGTAGATAAGTCCTCCTGTAAGTAGACCAAAACTGAAAGATAAGAGCAAAGGGGCTAGCTTTGGGCCTATTTGCAGTTGTAGACAGAGGACTGAGGATCCTAAAACTAATTCTAATGTCCTAATGGTTGTTTTAGAGTTTGAGTATGATTTTGAGTTTGGATGCAAAGCTGGACATGGTTGTAACACAAACACAAAGCAAGATTGGTGCCTATCCAGGGCCTGGAGTCAGTAGACATACACCTGTGAATGATCAGCATGAACAGCTAAAACTGGATTTCAGGGGGATATATATGACACCTGCCTTACAGATATCTCCCAATACAGAGTGTTAAGTTATCTCTACTTATGGCATCCCTACTGCAGTATACCCTTCCCAATGTTCAACCTGAAAATAGTTTAATCTACCCCTTGAGCAGAAGTTAAGAGATCATACATTCAACACAGGAATTCTATGTTCTAGAGTCTCAAATATTGCTTAAATATCCAGACTCAGAAGAAAGATACATGCAATACTGGAGACAGAATTAACAAAACACATGCTAAGATAGCATTTCTCATATAAGATTAATCATGAAATCAGTGGGTCCATGCCAAAACATACAACAAGAGATACATAGACTCACAGGTTTAGCTGTACAGAGCAACCAGATCAGCTTGTTTTGAATTACAGAGCCAAAAATCTTCAACTTTCAACAACCTGAAAAATGGTAACACAGTCTGCTTATAACAGCCAGAAAGTGTACCACAGCAATTAATTACAAGGCTTTTACAAAAATCCACCAGATATAGATCCTTCAAAGGAATGGCACTCAGAAAATATTAATGCAGCAGACAAAGGGGAGCCTCGAGCCATGCGCCACTACCTGGAAGTCTTCATTCATGATCAAGTAGCTTCACCATTTGTATCATCGCCCATACCGCTGCACGACAGTCATTGATGGCTCAACCACCCGCACTTCACTTGGAAACTGTCGCTACGTTCAAACAGAAGTTCCCGCCAAAATGCACTTTAATGAAGTTTCAAATGTGTAGGAAAATTAATCCCACATTGGTGCCATGGAGACTCCTTCAATACTTTAAAAACATGGCCGCGAGCATAAAAGGTGTCGAGCGCTTTTGCCGCACTCGACGCACAAGCCTTCTCCAAAAGCCCATCACCAAAACTAACACCATCGGCCTGCCCCAAAAATCTCCTGCCGACCGCTACACTACACTTCCCTGTTCGGCCAGAGATGAACCATCGGGCCAACTCTCTAGACCCTCGCCGATCTACCAAGTCTCTCCGATGGCCAAGCAAAATACACCGCCTTCGGCAAGACGACCACCATCGGCCCAACTGAAAATCCTCCTGCCAACACACACTGTCATACCGATTACCACCTCCGTCGGTGTGACCTACACTGTCGGAGCAACCAAAATCTCCCTTGCCGATCTCAAATGTTACGCCGATGCCTACTTTGCTAGCTACACACTGCTCCTCCATCGGCCAGACCCACGCCGATGACACCCCATCGGCCAAACATCTTACATCGGGGGCCCAAAAATTTGCTTCGCCGATAGCCAAACACACGCCGATGGACATCCATCGGCTAGACCAAAACAATCGGAGCAGCCAAAAAGTCTTTTGCCGACATAACAATTCCTACCGATAACATATCGGCCTCCCACTTCCCCCTCCGACGGGTTGAACCAATGAACCTCTGAACCGGTTCAACAGCTAGGTTCAAAAGAAAGGTTCAACCGCGAGGTTCAACCTGATAGCTTCTCTGTCAGCAACACAAACATAATCCCTCTGACCCATTGAACCGATGAACCGGTTCAATGGCGAGGTTCAAACATCAAAAATAATCCCATAGGCAACAAAGCTTCGAACCATTGAACCTTGAACCAAAACAAAAAGGTTCAAGCGGGAGGTTCAATGATGCAATATTTGCGCAAGGCAAATGCATAATGCGACCCGTTAGAAGAAAATTGAACCCAGAACCGCTGAACCATTGAACTTAGAGAAAAAAAGGGGTTCAAGTTCAAACCGAAATGTCGAAGACACAAAAACGAACTCATGCCGATGGAGAAAAGACGAAGACCCCTCCTCAAGAAATGAGATGCAGATGCTGAAAAACACTGAGGGGTGCCAAAACTTAGAACCTTTTGGATATTTTGGGATGGTGCCTGCATGAAAATTTGCTCAGAAACTGACAGTCAATTCAGGCACCAACAACACCGAAGAAGGATAGAGAATGGAGAATGTGTACTAACTCCAAAGAAATAAACAAGATCACAGTTAAGTATAGATTTCCTTTACCTAGGATGGATGATATCATGGATTGTTTGAGTGGAGAAAGATATTTCACAAAGATAGACTTGAACAGTGGATACCATCAGATCAAAATCACAGAAGGTGATGAATGGAAGACTACTTTTAAGACAAATGAATAATTGTATGAGAGGTTAGTGATGCCTTTTGGATTGAAAAATGCACCAAGTACTTTCATGAGGTTGATAAATGAAGTCTTGAAGAAATTCTTGGGTAAGTTTTTGATTGTGTACTTGAATGATATTCTAATTTTTAGTAAGAAAAAGGAAGAACATTTGTGGCATATTAGACAAGTTTTGTAGAGGTTGAGAGAAGAGAAATTGCTGATAAACATCAAGAAGTGTAGTTTCATGAAGGAAGAGTTGGTATATTTCAGATTTGTGATTTCTGCGAAAGGATTGAAGATGGACCCTGAGAAAGTGAGAGAAATTGTTGAATGGCCTACACCAGAGAGCATTTGAGAAGTTAGATCATTTCATGGATTAGCTAGTTTCTACTAGAAGTTCATCAGAAATTTTAGTTTAGTTTGTAACCCTATGACAGAGACAATGAGAGGTGACAGAAAATATTTCAAGTGGACATCAGGAGCAGATAAAAGTTTTGAGTTGTTGAAGCAGAAAGTGATAGAGCAACCTATTTTGGCATTACCGTATTTCAACAAGGTATTTCAAGTTTATTGTGATGTGAGTGGAAATGCAATTGGAGCAGTATTAAGTCAAGAAGGTAGACCTATAGCTTATTTCAGTGAGAAGTTGAATGATGCAAGAAGAAGATATTTAGTTTATGATCAAGAGTTCTATGCCATAATTCAACCCTTGAAGAAGTGGAGACATTACTTGAAGGAGTTTGTGTTGTATACTGATCATCAAGCTTTACAGTATTTGAATAGTCAAGGTAAGTTGAATCAAAGACATATGAGATGTGTAGAGTTCATGCAGAGTTATACTTTTGTGCTGAAGCATAGGAGTGGTAAATCAAACAAAGTTGTTGATGCCTTAAGTAGAAGAAGAAACTTGTTGACAGAGATGAGAGTGGAAGTGTTGGGTTTTGATGAATTGAAGAACATGTATGAGGGAGACGCTGATTTTGCAAAACCTTGGAGATCATGCAAAGAACCTATTGTGATAGATAGGAGTAAGTGGTTGGACTATTTCATTCAGGAAGATATGTTGTTCAAAGGAAGTCAGTTGTGCATACCTAGAACTTCCATGAGGGACAATTTGATCAAGGAGAAGGTAGGACATTTTGGCATTGACAAGACAAAGGCTTTGGTAAGTGAAAATTACTTTTGGCCTTAGATACATAAGGATGTTTAGAGATTTGTGTAGAGTTGTAGAGTTTGTCAAGTTGTAAAAGGAAGTAGTCAGAATACTGGATTATATAAACCTTTGATAGTCCTGGAGAGACCTTGGGAAGATATAAGCATGAATTTTGTAATGGGATTGCCTAAGACACAGAGAGGACATGATTCAATACTTGTAGTGGTTGACATATTTTCAAAGATGGCTCATTTTAGACCTTGTAAGAAGACAACTGATGAAGTGTATGTAGCTGACCTAATTTTCAAAGAGATTGTGAGATAGCATGAATTACCTAAGAGTATAGTTTTAGATAGAGATATAAAGTTTGTTGGATACTTTTGGAAGACACTTTGGAAGAAGATGAAGATAGATTTGAAGTTCAGTTCAACTTTTCATCCATAGACAGATGGACAAATAGAGGTAGTGAATAGGAGTTTGGGAAATTTGTTGAGATGTTTGGTTGGAGAAAAGATAGGAAGTTGGGACTTGATTCTTTCACAAGCAGAATTTGCATACAATAATTTAGTAAATAGGAGTATCAGAAGAACACCTTTTGAGATTGTTACCAGAGTGAATCCTAGAGGAGTTGCAAAATTGAGAGATATCAATACAGAAGAAAAGAGGAGTGCAGAAGTAGAAGAATTTGTAGATCATATGAAGACAGTGCATAATCAGGTGAAGAAGCATTTGGAGGATATGAACAGTAAGTACAAAGAGAAGGTAGAAGAGAAGAGATGGCATAAGGAATTTGAAGTTGGAAATGAGGTGATGGTGTACTTGAGAAAAGAAAGATTTCTAGTTGGGACTTATGACAAGTTGAAGATGAAGAAGTTTGGACCTTGTAGGATACTTAGGAAATTTGATTCAGGAAATGCATATGAAGTAGAGTTACCAGAGACCTTGAGTATATCACCGATTTTCAACATTACAGATCTATATCAGTATCATGAAGTAGAGTTCAGTGACAACATGGAAGAAGAATTGAAGAAGTAGTTACCACAACAAGCACTGGAGCAGATAAAAGACATTTTGGACAGCAGAGTTGGATGCAGTACTAGAGGAAGGAAATACAAAGAATATCTTGTGAAGTGGAAAGGTAGAATGGAAGAAGATTCATCATGGATTTCTCAGGCTAAGGTGGACTATCTTGGTTCTCCCTTAGCCCCAGCAAAGTGAGGGACTCACTATTTTAGTAACCCCAGATGTCTGATGTAGGAGCATCCCTAGTTCAAGAGTAATCTTACATCAACCAAAAACATTTGCATTTCAGTTTGTGTGCATTTCAGTTCTTTCATTTTCTAGTTTAGTTCAGGCAGTTTAGTCAGTAGTAGTTTTCAGCTTGTGGTCCAGTTTTGGCATTTCATATCTTCTGGATCTAGACTTAGTATCTACATTCATTCATCTACATCATATCAAGAATTTAGAGCATTTGGATCAGTTACCGAAAAGTTATCACTATCAGAAATTGATTGTTTTCTCATAGCAGAACATTCTAACAGTTCTTGATTACCAGTTGAAGTAGAAGGCTTGCAGATCATTCCTTGACTTGGGGATCTTAATGACACATCATTCAATATCCTATGGTTCATGGCCGACCTTCCCCATGGGTTCATACATTGTTCCATTCATTTGAGGAAGTGTTCAATGCATTTAGGACCTACCTATCTGTGAACACGTTATAGCTCTTCATTGGAGTTTGTGACCTTCCTTGGCCAATGCGAAGGAATCTATTGGTCCAGAAATTATATATAAAGATGTAATAGATCCTTAGGAAAGTAGTTAGCAATTGATTCATAGTCCATAGTTTAGATCTTGTGTGAAACAGCTTCAAATCCTTATCTTGAGCATGCATGTAATCAGGTCTGTGAGCCCTAATTGTAAGCCCGCATGTTGCTAGCAGATCTCTATTTTGAATTCTTTGATATACTGAATGACTGAATCTACATTTGTTCCATTTCTTTGATTTGTTTCCATTGTGTTTCCTCTTTCTACATGGTCTGAATAGTTCATTTTGTGAACCCTCCTACCGTGACTGCACCACTTAGAGATTAGAGTTTGAGCCTTTGGTCTTCAGTCTTCTTCAAGGAAGGTGTCAGGGAGAAGCCCTGAGTGTCAAAGTCTGATGGGATATACTTGTTTCAAATTCTTTTAAGTATGCAGTGGGTGGTGGATGACAGAGGTTGGTTCTTCTTCCTCCCTTCAGGAAAGATGGTAGGTGTAAATCCTGGGGGCTGACCCCCAGCATTTTCATTATTTGACTAAGTGTATTAGAAGACGGAAGTCGGGCTTGCAACCTTCCTTCTTCTTTAGGACAAGTGGCAACAGGAAGGCCCAATGACTGATGTCTACCTAAGGTTTGAAAATTTTTCTAAGTAAAGAGGACTTCAAGGGTCAAAGTTATGATGTTCTCTCTTCTTCCAAGCAAGTGAAATGGTGAACGCCTAAAGGCCGAAGTCCAATGGAGCCTAAATTCTTTTAAGTTCTATGAGCATCGGTGGGCATGAGTTGTATCTTCTCTCTCCTTTCCTTTTGAAGGCAAAAGGAGGAAGGCCCAAGGCCTAACCCATGGTGCTCTTCATTTGTCTATGTATTTTAGGGTCAAGTAGTCCTTTCTTCTTCTTTTTCAGGGTGCATGCGGTGAAGGGTAAAGCTACGACTCCCAAAGTCCAAATTGTGGATTTCACTGATAGTGAGGCGGGACATGTGGTGAGCCAGTACAACTTTTTGAAAGCTTTGTCTCAGGCACCAGGAGGAATTGTGCCATGCAAAAATGTGGCATTCGCAGAGATGTATCGTTAAGGAAAAGACATGGCCCACCACTTTGAAAAAAATTTGGTGAGTGAAGCTGCCATGTGGCACCTTCGTGCATGCACAGGGAGAAGTTGTGCTTGGACTATAAAGAACTTGCACCAAAAAGATGGAAGAAATAGGAAAAGTTAAGAGGTTCGTGAAAAAAAAAAAAATTTTGATAGTGAAGAAAATGTAGAAGAAGGAAGAAGGCCTGACCTTTGAAGTCTTATTTGTCAGAGGTCAACTTCCTAGCCTTCCGAACTCCTCCAACTACTTCTAGGGATGCCATTAATGCAAAGTGGGTGGCCAAAATTAAATCTTTGAATGTAGTTGGTGGGGTTTTTGAGGGTTTTCCCACCCAGTTCATTCTTAGACTTGCATGTGAAGACTATAAAGGCAAGGTGTGAACTCTTTTCATGGCTTGGTCACTGAATCAACTGTCTGGTCTGGAAGCGCCTAAGAAATATTTTCAGGCATCAAATCACAATTGGTCTGGTCTGCAAGTGAAGGGATGTATTTAGCATAGTGTAGGAAGGCTATGTAAAGCATATATGAATGTAATGGAATGTCTCCATGGGAGTTCGTAATGATTTTGGCAAATGTATAATCATAGTTATATGTTTTCCCTTGCCACATTTGCTAGCATGACTATAATGAAGGTTTGGAGGTGTGTGACAACATTCAAGTTAATACAAGGCTTTGTATTTTCCATTCTTTTGTTACATATGAGTCGTTATAGTTCTGTTTTGGATTATTAAGTATGTCCATCACATGAAAATATAATAAAGTCATATATTTGAAGTTATGTCTAGTTCCATTGATCCTATGTTGCATATTTTCTTTCCTCCTTGCATTTTATGAATCTATTGCCCAATAGAGTAGGCACTAGTTCATATTGGGGATGGATCAGTCATTCTTTAAATCAAATGAACATACACTTGTGGTTTAGGGGAAAAACCCATCTTTCCTATGCATGTACATTCACATAGATGAATCAACTATATAGGGGTTTTTGTGACAACCAATTGTTCTTGGTTCAGTAACAGTCTTTGGAACCAAGACAACGAGTTGGGTTTGGTTGTCCATGTGTTTTTAGTTATTCATCTAGTCTGAATCCAATACCTGCTAATGTATACCCCTTGAAATATCCCTCTAGAGTATAAGCTGAGCTTGAAGTGCAGGGGATGAAACCCACTCCTGTAGAGTTGGCCTTTAACCCTCCATGTTTTGTTGATGGACCGATTATGCTTACATGACGAGAACCTTGGCCTTGTGATTCCCTCCTAGGAAGTGGAGTTGCAGTTTTGGGACCCAACACCTCCTACTCTGTAGTCTATTTCAGTTGTAACTATGGCTAACCAAGGTCACCCTGATATCGATGGATAGCTATCTTTAGTAGGGTGCGATTGAATCACCTTGAAGTCAACTGGATACTCCCAATTTTCAACTTTAATAGAAATATTCTCTAGAACTCCTTTGGGAACAACTATAGATTGATCTGCCATTTGTAAAATGGTAGTTGTGGGGTGCAAGTTTGTAAGTCTAGCTTCTCCATGACGTCTAAGGTCATGAAATTAATTGTAGCTCCTAAATCAACTAGTGCATTAGGGATTTCCACCTCATTTATTACTATAGTTATCACAGGACTACCATGATCACCGTACCTTGGGGGAAGAATTTCCTCGAAAAAAATATTAGCCAAATAGCCATTCATTTGCATGGTGTTAGTTTGCTTCTTTTTCCTTCTTGGTGTTTTTATGCATGACTATTTAACCAATTGGTTCAATTCTGGAATTTCTCTAATTTCTTGCAACAAAGGTATCTCAATGTTAAGCCGTTTAATCTCTTGAATTAGAGTAGTTTTAGTTGGTGTTACTACTTTTGGAGGACTTTTGAAAAGACTTCTTTTAGTCATTCTAGCAAAGGTGCTCGAGTTTTTCCTTTCGTGTTGGAGTCATCCTTCAAAAAAGGTGGTGAATGTTTCTTTTTCACTTTGTTTGGAGGTGGTTTTGGAGATCCGTTGAGGAACTTTTCTTGGGTGTTTTCTGAGGATGATCCTAGTACTTTAGAGGAAATTCTCAAAATATCAGTGGACATGTTTTGGTTATTCTCAAGAATTTTCTTCATAGGCATGGCGATCGTTTCTATTTCTTCCAAAGACATCTCATTTTTATCATTTGTAATTTCAATGGTGGTAGGTTGTTGAAGTGTCTTCCCTGACCTTAATTATAAGTTACCACAATAGATAGCATTAATTTTGGTCATGTTTTCTTTCTCTACTGAGTACACTGGTGCAACTTGATAGTTGTTCTTTGGATTAGCAACTGACTATGCCGGTAGCTGGGGTTGATTTACTTGCTCAAATTGTTGTTTGCTTTGAGGGGCTGGTAAGAGGTTTTGTTGTTGATTTGGTATTTGTCATGGTCCATGATAGAATTGATTAACAATTTGATTCCATTGTGGTGTAGGGTTCTAAGGATACCACTATTGTTGGGATTAATTTGTCCATTAAGGATTCATCCAGGACTGATTTATCCATTCTAGGTTTCCCCATGGATAAGGTTCCCAATTAGGCAGTGCATGTGACCAAGGTTTTTCCCAATGATTATTATTCCAATTATTTTGAGGCTGCCAGGATGAATTTGAATTTTGGACATAGGAGAAATTCCCTCAGAGCCTTTGTCCCATGTAATTGATTTCCTCTGCTACTTGAGGAGTCTTTTTTTTGGAATTTTTAATCACATTAAGTATTTCATATTGGTCAGTGGGGTGGTTCTTTTCACAAATATGACAACTGTCACTTTTATCTAGTGGACACTCCCTTAACAGATGTTTATTCCTATATTTGGGACAATACATGGATAAAGTTTTGGGATTACATGTCTTAGCCTATATTCCATCCAAGGTGGTGTTTAACTGAACAACATTGTTAGCTTTTAGGTTTATGATTTCCTCTCTTAGTTGACCAATTTCATTTGATCCTCTCATTAGGCTAGACTTCCTAATTCCCCCTCAAGTTCAAGAAAAGTTTCTGCATAATTCTCAGACTTTTGAGAGGTCAAGTTTAGCTGCATCTCCTTTTGCCGTCAAGTTTAAACTCCTTCGAGCATCCTCATCAAGACCTTTGAGGATTATGGTCCTAAGGATCTCTTGGTTCATTGTTTCCTCTCCACAACATTTCACTATGAAGATGAATCTATCTAGAAAATCCTCTAGGCTTTCATCTTCTTTTTGTTTGAGTCTAAACAATTCTTCCTTTCTATCACTAACCCTACAATAATTTTGATATTTTTCTAAGAAGACAGTTTCCATATCATCCCAAGAGGTGATTGATTATGAGGCTAGGCCCGTGAACCATCTCATAGTGGAGTCTCATAGGGTAGAAGGAAACAATTTCAATTTTTGATTATCAATTTTGTAATCATATGTTTGGCATAAAACTTTAAATTCAAAGAGAAACTAGTCTGAATCTTCAGAAGCCAATCCTCTAAAGGTTGGTAGGATAGAAGGTGAAATGTTTTTCATCAGTGCATCTTCATCTAGATTGAGAGAAATGGGATAGGTAAATGTTTGAGTTTCTCTCCTCTCATTTTGGTTGTCATCTTGGTTGTTTGCTGCTCTCCTTCCATTCTAGTTATTGAAAGGGTCATTATTGTTATCAACCATTATATCTAAAGGAATGTATTCCTACCTAGGTTCTTGTTGTAATGGCTAAATATCTAACGTATTTTGAGAAGTCTCAGGTTGGTCCTCACTAACCAATTTGTATTGAAAAAAGTTCTTTAACTAAGGCTCTACCTCCCTTGAGTCAGTGGTTGGAATAACTAATTGGGGGGTTTTTGCTATGAATCTTCAGTGTGGGCCCCTTTTATTGACTATGCAGAAAAAGGAGTTGACTATCTTTTTGGACTCCTATATAAGAGTTACCTAATTGCTCCCCAAAAGACACAATGTTGGTCCCCGACAACAACACCAAAAAGTGACAAGGTGTCACTAGGCATTATACTTTAGTTGAAAATATATTAGTTTATTGACCAGGTTGTGTCCAAGGCTATATGCAATAGGAGATTCAAGTATCTCATTTTAGTAGTGATTTTTTGATTTTCTTTTTAAATGAGATTTGCAAACTAAATTATAACTAGAAAGCATGAATATTTAAGCTAAGAAAAACTTCAAGTAAACAATTAAAAATCATTAACAACCTATACTAGAGGAAAATGACAAAACTAATCTATGAAATCATAAGAAAAACTAATCTATGAAAGCATTAGAAAAAAAAAATTTAGACTATGCTTTATAATTTTAATGAAACAATGGAAATTTAAACCACATACGAACTCTAGAACTTCTCTACCACCGAATAGTGAAAAGAAGCTTTAGAACTCTGAAATATCTTAATTAGCATTGTATACACCTAAAAATGACACGATTCAGTCTAAATAAATATTCTTAATATTTACTCCCTTCAAATTCCTCTATCAATAAATAAACAAATCAATTTATTTATTTGATTTACATTCCTCTAAATTAATTAAATATCAAAATATTTAATTATCTCTTCTAAGGTCAAAATTAAATAAAACCCTTTTATTTAAGTAAATTCTTCCAAACAATTAAATAATTCTTAATTATTTAATTAAATCAAATCATTCTTCCAAATTTGAATAAATCGAATCAAATTTATTTAAATCCTTTCAATCTCCAAAAATAAAATATAATCAAATATTTTATTTATTCTTCCAAAATCATGCACAACAATTAAATAAATTTATTTATTTAATTTGCTTTCTTATCTTCTAAATTAAATAATTCCAATTATTTAATTGTTTTCTTCCAAAAATATCTTCTCTAAATTTAAATAAATCAATTATTTATTTAAGTTGTTTTTTCTTCTAAATTGAGTTATCTCTAAATATAATTCAAGCTTTCTTGCACATGCAATTAAATATTCCTAATAGCTGATGATGGAATGGTTTGGTGGTTAAGTCGCTCGGTTGTAGTGGCGGCCACCAGAGTTCAAACCCCTACTGGGCCAATGAGCTCGCAAGGCTTTACACCTTCGTTGGGCCAATGAGCTCACGAGTTTGAAGTGTTCTTCCTAGGGGATGAGGTCCCCCAGTTGTGGCCTCACCAGTTCATTGCTCCAGGCAAAAGCATTCACGTGGAGCCGAAGGGCGTGTGGCACTAGCGTCACCAGTCACGTTAAAAAGTTTACCAGGCACATTATCTTTATAAAAAAAAAATTAAATATTCCTAATATTTAATAAAGCAAAATATCTTCTTATTCTCATGCAAATCTATTCTTCTTGTTTTAAATCACTTAAATGATTATTATATTCTTTTAATTGCTTTAACTCATTCTTCTATTCTTAGCAAATCCTCTCATGCAAAAGAAAGCAAGACACATGTCTTTTTCTTATTCATTGCATGTTCCTCAACCATTCTATACCGTTGATCTTCTCATTCATTCTATATCGTTGATCTTCATTCTTCCAAGTCTATAAGTACAACTTTCTTCTTCCATTTCAAGGATCCAAGCTTTATGTATCATTACTCTATAGGAATTACAGCACGCCTTTGGCACCAATTCCTACATTGCTTTTGATCACATTCATTACTACGCACTACGCACTACTACCATCATTGTGAAGCTCCTCTTCATTGCGGTATTACCATAGCCATTCTCAATCGACATTCTTGAAGCATAGCAAGGAAGTGCACTCTCTGAGGGCCCTATTTCATACATGCAAGATCGATTGTGATAGGCGATCAATGGAAGCTTCGAATTAAGGAAGGTTTGCTTTGTTTGTTGTTCATTGTTTATTGAATCTTCTTTGTTCACTATTTCATTAAAGTTTTGGGTATTTGATATTGATTATATTGCATATTCATTGTTGATCCAATTTTCCCTCAACATTTTTGGCACCCACCATGGGGCCTAGCCGCAAATTTAACCCAAAATCTAAGTTTTGTGTTTTAGAAATCCATACATAGGAGGAAATAGTGCATCCGTCACTTCCTAACACGCATTTGTTACCTTTTACGGTGCATTTGCTACTTCAGTGCATATACACTCTGTTACAATGCTTTTATCATACGAAACTACACATCTATTATTGTCGCGCATCTACACTATTTTCTAGTGCTTTTATCCTCTGTTGTAACACTTATGTATTACGATACTTCTATTGACTATCTTTGCACATTTAGTCTCTGAAGCGGCGCTTCTATTATAGACAGTGATTTTAAGGTTTTCTAGGAGATTTTTTTGCTAATGTTGACGTCATTGTAGGAACTCTCTTGATCTGTTTTGCAGGCTAGGTACTAGTTTAGATTCATATAGTTGCACTTGTTAGCTCACATTGTGATTTCTAAAAAGGAAAGTAAAACGAATGCTCATGCAAATCTCACATAGATTTTAACTAGGAAAGTGGTAATTGAATCATTGCTATCTTGCATTGCAACACTGCTATCTTTTCAAAGTTATTGCTATCTGGATAAAATTGAACTCATCATTGCTATCTAGGTAAAACTAAACCATTGCTATCTTGATTGACCATCACTTCAAAGTTAACAACTTGTGCTATCATGGATAAAATTGAACTCATCATTACTATCTGGGTTAAAGACTGAACCATTGCTATCTTGATTGACCAAACATTTCAAAGTTAACAATTAGTGCTACATGGATAAAATTGAACTCATCTTTGCTATCTTGGTTAAAATTGGACCATTTCTATCTTACTAATCACTTCAAAGTTCTGTGCTTGCCCAAGTAGATAACTCATCTAGTTTTTTTCATTTTAACTAGGGGAAAAGAACCACTGTATACTATGTTTTGGAAATGATACCAGTCCTATGCTCTCCCCTATCTTGGGTGACCAAAATGCCAGACATATCATTTTTGCATGTGTTTTTCCTTTAGAGGGGCCTGCTCTTGGATACCGTTCATCCAAGTAGGAACGACCCTAAGTGGTAACAGGCTAGATGCCAAGCCCTTCCAAGCCACTATAAATAAATTGTGTTTGGAGTGAAAGCTTCAAACAATGAGTGAAGTGTTATACCGACAACCAACCTCCCCAAAAACCCTCCAAGGCACAACCCTTGCAGGCTGGGAGACTCCATAATAGAGAGTAGTGCTACTGCATGTATAACCACTCGAACGGTTGCCTTCATTAAACACCTTTGTTTTAGTGGCCAAAAACCCTTGTTATCCATTTAAAGCCTAGGATTTATACTTGTTTTTTCTTTTAGTCCAAAAAGAGTCAAGAAAATCACAAAAAAATAAAAAAACCATAAAAAATTCTTTGTGTTTGCTGTGTCTTTTTGCCATAAATTCAGAAAATCAAATGAAAAAGACCTTGCAACCAAAGTGCCAAAAACATGAGAAAAAATTTCCAAAAAATTGCAAAAACACCAAAAAAAAAAAAAGCCAGAGCGGCACATCCATCCTCTGTTGTAGCGCATTTGTGCTGACTTGTGGCACATTTGTTTAGACCTGTCGTGCTTTTACTGTCTATTACAGCACTTTTTCCTTTTACCAGTACAGTGCATTTGTTGTGACTTATAGTGCATATATCAATTCCTGCAGTGCATCTGTTTCAGCGCATACATGACAGTGAGCACTTGCATAGTTTTTGAGGGAAAAATTTCACCAGTTCTGAGTACCCATTTCAGTCTAATTTTAGGTTCAAAGATCAGGTCTTACCTTGCAGTCAGTTTTCCATCTATTTCATGTTAAAACCTCTCTTTCATTAGTCATCCCATTCACCTTCTATCAGGTCTTTCTAGTCCAAAGTCAAAAGTGTCCCATATCAGGTCATCATAGGCCCCTTTTTCGTATCACTTTGGATTCAAGTAACCCTAGTAGGTCACAAAACTTTTCTAGAGGTATTGGTGCACGACTAGTCCCTACACAGTAAGACAGGTATCGAGTACCCTTACTAGTGGCTACCGTCTTGTATCGGTCGTCTTACTTAGAATCATTGATCGAGAAAGTCCTTTGTCCAAATCTTGTCATAAGTATCCTATTCTCCACAGTCTCCATAGGCATCTTGCCAAAATCTCTAGTCCCATTCCACCTCGTCCCACATCACCTTGCATGGTTCTTACTAGATCTCAATAGAAAAAGCAATTTGAAATGGCCGGATCATCCAACCACATCATCACACCTCATGATAGTGATGAGGAAATCTCTAACGAAGACTATCAAGGAAGCATCCAAGATCAGAAATTCCAACGCTTACTAGAGAAAGTGCTTCATGAAGACCCTCATAAGTATTTCTATCATCTTTCTAGTCTTGGAATTAAACTCCTCATGGATTTCGATATAACCATAATCCAAGAAAACACAGAGGATGATCATGAAAGGGGAAAGAAAACCATAGACCAAAGTGCTCCTATGGAAGAAATGAGGAAAGAACTTGAGGGTCTAAAGCAACAAATGTCAGATCTCAAAATGGGTACAAACACTAAAACCTACTCCTTGGAAAATATTGCATTGTACCCCTTTGATAAAAGTTTGAACATGACACCATTTCCCTATCGATTCGAAGTTCCTAAATTTGACAAATACAAAGGGAAAGGGGACCCTAGAGATCACATTAGGGAATTCAATGCAGCATGCATGGAAGTAGCTCACAATGAGACCTACTTAATGAGACTATTCCCTAGATCACTAGGTAGTCACGCTATGGAGTGGTTTTCACGGCTCTCACCGGGCATCAAATCTTTTGATGAGTTAGTCAACAAATTTATCACGCACTTCTCTTACAATATTGAACATGAAGTCTCTATGCTTGATTTATGAAACACCAAGAAAAAGTGGCAAATCATTCTCCACCTTCCTACAAAGATGGAGACATCTAGCAAGCAAGTGCTCTTACAATGTACCTGAGAAGCAACTAATGGAGATGTTTGTCCATAACCTCAGCACCGATCTTAGCTATCAAATACAAATACAATGCCCTACTTCATTTTCAAAAGTCATTGAAATGGGATTGTTTATCGAAAAAGCTATGATTGCTAAGGGACAAATCAAGTTATATAAGGACACACCTACTTCCAACTACACGACTAACAAATCAAAGTTTTGGACGAAGAATCAGAATGTTGTCAACGATGGAGTAGTTGACACCAAGGTGGCAGCTCCCAAGCAACAACCCATACTCACTCTCAAAGGAGAGGAAAACAATGTTACACCTAACAAAACATTCTCTCAGGAACCAAGACCATGGCTCAACTCAAATCCAATGGCTAAAGTTCACACCACTGGGTAAGTCCCAATAATCTGCACTAAGGAAGTTATTGGCCAATAATGAAATCTCTCTACCACCAACAAGCAACTATGAGCCTACAGTCAAACCTCACTATTGGAAAAATATTGACTATTGTGAGTATCATAGAGGAAGAGGACATACAACCAACAATTGTATCTGTCTCAAACATGTTATTCAGGATGTGCTTGATCAAATCAAGGAGGAACCCAACAACACACCTCCAATGAGACACATGTGGCTTACAGGGATCCACTTCTCAATCATGACAGGCCATACAACAACAATAACAACAATGGCAATAAAAACAACGGCAACAACAACAACAATTGTAATAGGCAAAATCAGAATAGTGGGAGCAATAATGCCAACTATGCAAGTGTGCCATTCGACTATACCATCAATTGCATATCAGAGCATATCCCATAGATCATTGTGGTCACGCTGACCCAACAATCAGAGCCTAACCAAAATAATTGCAGTATCATTACCCGCAGTGGTAAAGTCACGCTGAATACCATCCCTCCAAGGTCATCACCTTCTCAGTCCAACTTCCGTCAGTATAATGTCATAGACCAACTATAGAAAACTCCAGCCCACATTTCTATCTTGGAGTTGTTGCGTCTATCTCCTTCTCATAAGGAGATTCTCAATAAAGCCTTAGTGGAAACCACTGTCCCCACTAACTTGGCCCAAGAGACATTTCAGGCCATGGTAGGTAATTTGATCTCCTCAAGTATCATATCATTTATCGAGCAGGATGACCTCTCAATGTCTCAACCCCATAACACCCCTCTACATATTGTCGCCTTCATCCACAAGCACCGCATCAAGAGGGTTCTCATTGATGGGGGAGCCAGTTTAAATATTTGCATGTTAAAGCTAGTCCTTACATTGGGGTTCTTTGAAAATGCTGTCGATCCAAGGAAGAAGATTACTATCAAAGCCTATGATGAAGAGGAGAGAACTACAAAGGGAACAGTGGTCATACCCATACAAGTGGGACCAATGATAAAAGATGTTGTGTGCCAAGTCCTAGATAGGGAGCTTACCTATAATATCCTCCTAGGAAGACCATGGATTCATGCCATGAAAGCTATCTCTTCGACCTATCACCAATGCATAAAATTCCTGCATAATGGTAAGCAAGTCACCATCCAAGGAGACCCTAATCCCTTCCAGCATTGCAACTCTGTCCTTTCAAAACCTGATTGCATCATACCAAACAATAGAGCATCTACGTCCCCTACCCCATAGCATGATCATACCTCTGAATCTTCCTCATCAAGGCCCAAAGAGCAGAAGATTACCAACAAAGAAACCAGAGTTGGGGAATACTCCATAGAGCATAGCCTCAATCTAGCCAAGATGTTGTTATCTCCTAGATCCTTTGGTCAACCCAAACATTTGCTAAAGCCATCTGCTCCTCCTATAGCTCCTACAACTCCCTTTGTAAAATGGGGGACCTTATCCAATGAAATAGAGGAAAGAGATGTCCTACAATGGCTTTATACTGAAGAAGAAGAGAACATACAACAGGAACCACCTAGGCTCCCAACAAAACTCTATGGACGAGGAGAAGCTATCCTACATAGAATGGGTTACAAAGGACAAGGCCCTATCAGCCTAAGAAAAGAAGGAATCATAGAACCCATTCAACCTTCTTCATCCTCATTGGCTAGAAATACAAAAGGCCTAGGATATAAAGGCAAGGGCAAGGCTAAAGAAAATGCTTGTCTTGTAGAAATGATCCATACACTTCAAGTGGATAGTGACATAGATTCCAATGAATATGAGTGGGATGAGCTGATAGAGCATTTCTATGATGACAAAGAGATTGATACCATTCAACCTTATACCCCCTAATGTGAGGGACAAACGCTACTGAATAGACAACTAGAGTCTGATTTGCCTATCTCTGAGAATATGACTTTCGAGGAAGGTTTGATTTTTATCGTAATAAACAATTTGGAGGAAAGTACCATCTCGAACACTCCTCCTACCAATACCCCTAGTATATCCATTCAAACTATCAACAAATCAGATCTATCCTCCGACTCCCTCCCCCTTGTTCATCCTGAACTTATTGACTGGGATCTATGAGGAACCCCTCAACTAGATATGTTCCAAAATGATGATGCTTATATTGACTACATGGAACTTAGGGACCACCTACCCAAAGGGGATCATAAAGCTAGTTTCGCTATTGAACTTAATACCGTGGCTTATTTCAGAGAGGGTGCCAAGCCTTCCAGTCGTAAAAATATCAAAGTAAAAATTGGATCTGACGGTGAAAACTATTTTGTGGTAGTGTCAGATCCCAAAACAGTAAAAAGAAAGGATGCATCTGAAGGTTAAAACCCAACTGTGGTACCTAATGATGGAAAGCTTGACACTCTCCCCAATGACATGTACTAGGAGAAGTCTCAGATTGTTGTGGAACCTATAGAGCCGATTAACATTGGAAGAGAGGAACAACCTAAGATCATTCACTTTGCTAAATCTCTAACCCCACTAGAGAAGACCAAGTTTGTACCATTCTTCAAGAGAAAACAAGTCAATTTTTCTTGGTCATATGCAAATATGCTAGGGTTAGATCTAAATCTGATTCTACGCCATCTTCCTTTAGATCCAGGAGTGAGACTAGTGAAACAGAAGCTTAGAAAGATGCATCCACAGATAACACTGCTTGTAAAAGAAGAACTCAAGAAACTACTGGATGTAGGGTTTATCAGAGCTATAGACTATCCAGAATGGGTCTCTAACATTGTACCAGTGTCCAAACTAGATGGCCGAGTCAGACAATGCAATGATTTTAGAGATCTAAACAAAGCTTGCTGCAAGGATGATTTTCCGTTGCCAAATATAGATATCATAGTCGACTTAACAGCAGGGCATACCATGTTATCTCTCATGGATGGCTTCTCAGGATACAATCAGATCAGAATAGCACCAAAAGACTAGCATAAGATAGCTTTTACTTGTCCATGGGGCACTTTCTATTGGAATGTCATGCCATTCGGGCTAAAGAACGCAAGAGCCACATATCAATGAGCTATGACCACCATCTTTCATGATATGATGCACGTAACAATGGAAGATTATGTAGATGATATCCTCACAAAGTCACTCACAAGGGAATCACATCTGGATGTGTTAGAGAAGGTCTTTCAGAGACTTGAGTAATTCAAAGTTAGGTTGAACCTAAAGAAATGTGTGTTTGGAGTCACCTCAGGCAAGCTTCTAGGCTTTATTGTATCAGCAAATGGAATAGAGGTGGACCCTGCTAAAGTCAAGGCTATCATGGACATGCCACCACCCAAAACTCTCACTCAACTAAGATCTCTCCAGGAAAGCTACAAGCAATCTGTAGATTCATATCACAGCTGGCAGACAAGTGTCAACCATTTAGTCATCTCCTACATAAGAACATTCCATTTAGATGGGATGAGAAGTGTGAAGAGGAATTCAACAAACTGAAAGAATATCTTATGAATCCACCTATTCTCATGCCTCCTATCTAAGGGAAACCATTGATACTCTACATATTTGCTACACCTACAGCTCTTGGGGCTCTTCTAGCACAACAAGATTATGAGAATTAGGAAAGAGTCGTCTACTATATCAGTCGCACATTGGTGGGCTATGAGTTGCAATACTCTCAGATAGAAAGATCATGTCTTGCGGTAGTTTTTGCTTACCAAAAACTCTGACATTATATGCTTACATATCCAGTCAAACTTAATGCAAAAATAGATCCACTCAAATACCTACTAAGCAAAGTAGCTCTTACAGGTCACCTAGCCAAATGGGTAATGCTCCTAAGTGAATACGACATTGAGTATGTAGACAGAAAATCCATCAAGGGATAGGTCATTTCTGATCATTTAGCAGATGCACCACTACATGACACCACACCAATGCAATTTGAGTTTCCAGATGAATCCTTATTCAATATCTCAACACATTCCTAGAAACTATACTTTGATGGGTCCTACACAAACCATGGATCGAAGGCAGGAATCTTGTTTGTAACTCCTCATGGTGACACCATACCGAAGTATTACCATCTATTGTTCCCATGCACCAATAACATAGCAGAATATGAAGCCTTAGTCATTGGCCTCAAGATGGCAACAGACTAGAAAATCAAGGAGCTACATGTCTACGGTGATTCTCAACTAGTGATAAATCAGGTCAATGATGATTACCAAACTAAAGATGAGAAGCTTGTCCCATACAAGCACATGATAGATGACTTTAAGGAATACTTTGTGATTATATCTTTTGAGTAGATACCTCACATTGAGAACAAAGCAGCAGATGCCATGGCAACCATTGCCTCTCTTCTCGAGATACCAGAGAATGAGTCACGGTACGAGTTCTTAGTGGAAACTATTCGACAACCAGCTTATGATCTTCCTGAGACCCATTCCATATGCCTTTTAGTTGGATCTGATTCACCTTGGTACGGTAAAGTTTACACTTACCTCAAGGACAACACCCTCCCACCTGACTTATCTTCAAACCAATGACAAACCTTTATACACCAAACTGCTTGCTATACCATTATTGCCGACACCCTATACCGACATGGTCTAGATGGTACTTTTCTCTGTTGTTTAGAATGAGAAGAAACTATAACCGCCTTACAAGACGTACATGAAGGGATTTGCAAGACACACTCTAGCAGTCCTTAGCCAAGAAACTCATGCATTTGGGTTATTATTGGCTGAACATGGAGACAAATTCATACTAGTTTGTGAAGAAGTGCAAGCAGTGCCAAATACATGGGAACCTGATACATGCACTAGCTCAAGAGTTGAGACCTTTAATGACACCTTGGCCCTTTTGCCAATGGGGACTTAACCTTGTGGGAAAGATCCATCCACCCTCCTCCAATGACCATAAATTCATCATAACTACCACTAAGTACTTTACCAAGTGGATTGAAGTTGTTCCCCTCACCACCGTCACAAGTAAGGCAATCTCCTCATTCATCCTAAATTACCTCATCTGCAGATATGGGATTCCCTCATCCATTATCACAGCTAATGGAAGACCCTTCAAAAACCAAGATGTCTAAGAACTCTATGACCGATTCAAAATCCAACACTGTTTCTCTACACCCTATTACCCCGAAGGCAATGGTCAAGCTAAAGCATCCAACAAGACCATCTTAAAACTCCTCAAGAAGACAGTCAATGATGCTGGCCGTGATTGGTACATCCAACTCTATCCTTCTCTGTGGGCCTCTAGAACTAGTATACACACTCCCACAGGTGCTACCCCTTACGCCCTTGTCTATGGCTTAGAAGCTATCCTTCCCATTGAGGTTGAGTTACCATCTCTCAGGGTGTCGTTAAAAGGTCTCATATCAGATGAAGAATACAGAGTTTCCATATTGCAAGAACTAGAGTTGCTCGAGGAAAGGAGACAGAAAGCCTTTGACCATCTCAAAGCATATCAACAGATGATGTCACGAAGCTATAACCACAGAGCTCATCCAAGAATCTTTAAGGTTGGAGATCTTGTCCTTAAGGAAAATCCCCATAATCAATAGGATAGGGAAAAGAAAAGCAAGTTCAAACCCAACTGGCTTGGGCCTTATGTGATCGTAGTTGCTTATGGATCAGGGGCATATCAATTAGCAACATCCAAGGGTGAGCTATTCAATGACCCAATCAATAGCATGCATCTTCATCAATTCTATACCTAGGAGAACCTCAATGTAAGGGGCGTGTAAAATACAAAAAATCAAAAAAATCAAAAAAATGCAAAAAAATCAAAAAATTAGAAAAATACAAAAAAATTGTCCTTTGGTGAAAACCTGGCAAATAGGCGCCTTGGATAGGTATCATGATGAAAACCTGGCAAACAGACATCATGTTTACTTTCTAGCTTTTTCATGCAAATAAAAGCAAGTGATGAAAACCTGGTAAATAGGCATTACTTGTGATAAACCACTTCCTCCATCTTTGGGAAACTAATCATCTTGTGTCCATTCTTCCTCGTGTCCCATTTGACCCATATCTGTTCCATAATAAAAACCTAATGATAACCTATCGTGGCTTGATACTCTATCTCTTTGTTGCCTTGTCAACCAAGGTTTTGTCCCATATCCTATCCATAGTGTTAGCCTAGCATAGTGTCTCTCATTAGTATCCGTGGTCCAAGTCCATGAACTACGTTGCCTCTGCGTTGTCATGTAGGCAAGGCCATTTGTCAAATGCGCCCCTGAGGCTCCCATGGTCCCATCCATCCTATTTCTTGTCATCTTTTCTTCTAGTCCATCCATGGTCCATTAGGGTTTACCCCGAACTACGTTGCCTCTACATCGTCACGTAGGCAAGGCCATTTAGGAATGAGCCCCTGAGGCACTAGGTTAGTCCCTTAGGGTCTGTCTCACCAATAAAGATTGTGGAATCTTCTCACCAGGCAAGCAAGCGCAAGCAAAGCCCGCTTTCAAGCAGAAATCTTGACGCAGGACATTGACCTATCCAAAGCAAAGCAAACACCTAAGGCCTTCTAAAATGATTTTTACACAAATTATGGCAAGAAACAAACACATCTAAATGCAAAAATGTTTTGTGGATTGGAAACATGGTTAAAGTACAGAGTCTTGATTTTTGTTATCATGCCTTTCTATGCTACTCGAGGATGCCAAAAGCTAAAGATGCTATGATGGGGGCATGATTATTTTCTTTGTTTGTTGTTTGTGGATTAAACTTTAGTCATGTGAAGCCTTATCTAATGACATGATTAGCAAAAGATCATCGAGGACATTCAAGGTCTAACATGAAAAGGGGCAATCCTTATTTGTTGATACACAAGAAATACTTAGGTCATCTCAGTTCAATTATACCTTGATGCTTGTATTAAACTTACTAAATCAAAATCCATGTTAGAAGTACTTAGGTCATCTCGGTTCAATTATACTTAGATGCTTGCATTAACTTACAACATTTCAAAAAAGTACCAAAAAAAAAATCACCCAATGATGAAATAAGCACTTCAAAATACTTGCACCATCAAGATGTCAAAAGAAAAGCATCCATCATACATCCATTATACATCCATCTATACATCCATACATCCATATCCCATGCAATAAAAGGATCCAATCAATGCAAAGTAACAATACAAAGTGAAGCTTGTGAGTCTTTCTTTCTATCGAGTCATTCTTCTATCAATCAATCTTATATCTATCATTCTGTCATTTCTGTGTCGATAGAGTACATTTGGACACCACAAAAACATAGCATATAGTTGCATATCATATCATATGAGATAGTCATTTACATGATTAAATCAGTTGCATACATAACAAGTGCATTAGGTCATCCATATACAGTTTGTTGCAATCATCATATAGTGTCAAAAAAATACAAAAAAATTCAAAAACATAGATAAGTGCATCACATAAGTTGCATAATCATATAGATATCATTTTGCATTCACACACATTAGAAACATATCAAATAAAACATCTAAAACCTACATTAGGTCATATAGCATAACATCACATCATATGAAAATCTGCATTAGACAAACATCGCATAGCATCAAGTAAAACATCTAAGTCTTCATTAGATAAACATGTGCATCACATCATACAAATAGAAATGCATCATAACTCATACATAGAGAAAGCCTCAAATAGCTACATCATCATATAAATATCATAAGAACGTGTCCAAATGTACAATATAAAAAATGTTTGTCTCTGAATCGGTGTCATATACAATAAATAAATCCCAATGGATGGTGATACATGTCTCAAAATACAAAAATGGTACAAGTCTATCCGGCTATCTGAGCCATCAAAAAAGGTGCACAAAACCCAAAATCTGCAAGTCTGCTAGTCTCTTCTATCCCTGCTGCTGTGGAACACTACTACCGGCAGTGTCTCCTCCTCCTTTGTTGGCCCTAGACTGCTGGGGGCCCATCACAGAAGCCCCTGACCTTGATGCACCTACTCTTTGCAAAGCCATAGACTGACTCCTATAGCTTAGAGCCCTCTGATTGGCAGGCACAGCACCATGATATAATCCTTGATAATACTATGTCTGAGCCTGCGCTCTGGCAAGCTCACCCTGCACCTACGCTAGCTACCCCCGCATCTGCGCCAACTCTATCTGTGCCTGTGCTAGCTGCCCCTGTGCCTGCTGCACCTGCCCAACCAAGAAACTGCTCATCACATCTGTCCCCAAGGCTGCCATTGCTGTATCCCTCTCCACTTGGATAACTCATATCTGAGCATCTACCATGTCTCTCTCTAGTGAGCCTAGCAATGTACTCTGCGTCTATCTCTCGTCGAGCCTCAACCCTCCTGAGCTGTGCCTGCACCTGTCTAACCTATCCTCTCAATGTAGCTATGGTCCTCTCATGGACATCCGCTTGTGCTGGACCTTGGGTTGCCTGTGCCTGTCCCTTACCCTGTGGCTGGGGCACCTGCTATTGTGTCACCTGCTGAGGTGGCGGCATCTGTGCCCATTGTCCTTTCGGTGCCTGCTGTGGTACCTGTTGTACAACCTGTTGTCCCTCCCCAACCCTCTGCCTCTGTCTAGGTCAGTCTCCATCATCTCCCCCCTCCCCCTCCTCCTCCATCATCTCCACCTCCTCCCCCTCCTCCTCCATCATCTCCTCCATCTCTGCCACCCCCTCATCCTCCTCTCCCCCTCCCCCTCCTCCTCCTCCAGCCAACCTGGCCCTCCTCATTTGAATCTGCCCCATCTATGCAAGGCACCAACACCCCAGGTCCTAAGTATCTCAGGAACGGGTGAGCAGTAAACCAATCCTTGTAGTCCTGAGTCATCCCTGCATCCACTATCTCCCTCCTCATGTCCCAGGCAACGTAGGGTGTCTACCATAACTTTGCTAGGGCTTCCTCATAAGATGCCATTGGCCCCCATCTGACCCTCTCAGCATGTGTCCATGCAAACTGAGCCTACCCCTGTGGCATGCCCTGCCTCCTGCTGAACTGTCTCTGTACCCTACCTATAATCTATCTCTCTAGTATGAAGCATGTCTATCCTATCAGCCATCTCATCTAAAAGCAGTAGGGTAGCTCGTCTACCTCGTCCTCCCATAGCTCGTAGTCTAGATATGGTCGCCAGATGACCACATCTACACCATTCAAAGCATGTCTTCAGTACTCTAGCTTCCCCAGCCTATGCTGGGAAATCACCCCTGTGTAACCATAGCTGTATGGCTCTGCCCTCTGCCTATCAAACACACATATCGGTCTCGTGATCACTATGTGCTCCCATAGCCAAAATTGTAGTAGTGATACACCTGCAGATAGGCTCGTACTCCTATGATATACTACCTGATGCATATCATTGTATAAGTGAGCAAGTACACAAACACCCCAAGCATATCAGGTGCCCTCTGTCACCATCCTCTCCATGATCCTACCCCATCCAATGGGGAACCCATGGAATCTCCTGTTGGGGCATACGACACCTCTGATCAGTCTTACTACAATCCCTAGGAAGTAGTAGTAATCGTGAATATCCTACCAATGGATGACCTGTCCAACCAGCTCCGGGTCATCAAACACTCGCCTGCACTTAGTGAGTCCTGCACCTCTCTGTGGGTCATACTCCACAAGCTCACCCTCAATTGGCAAATGCAAAATCTAGTAGACATCCTCCAATGTCACGATCATCTCACCGGTAGGAAAGTGGAAAGTACCATCCTCGCTGTGGAACCTCTCCACTGCAGTAGTTAGCAAGCTACAGTTCGCCTGAACCTCGAGCATGAAGAAAATGTAATCTAGTCCCATAGTGCCAAGCGCCTCTCTATCTATCTCAGTCAGCATGTATCTCTGCAACAAAGGCATAGGGAACTTCTCCCTAGATTGCAGCATATCCCGTATCTCCTCCTGCAAGCAAACAAAGCAAGGCGTCAACCTAAAACTACAAGTACCATACTGAACATATCTATAGAACCATATCAACTAACTTAGCATTTCAAATTGATCAAAACAACATCCTACATCTCTTGACTAGATTCCTACAATCTCAGAGATAGCTTATTGATTGATGCATCAAACAAGATGCCAATCGAGTCAATTTTGCTAAGTAATCTACTATCTATAACGTATGCACCACAATAGGTGGTAAATGTGCCATTTTTTCACAAATGCACCATTTTTTGACCTATGTGACACTTCTGGCATAAGCACCGCAACAATCCACAGATGCGCTATCCTATTCTATAAATACGCTGCTTCTACGCATGCGCTGTAGCATACCGTATATGCACTACAGGATTATGCATGCGCCATAGTTTCCTACACATGCATAACTTTCACATATGCACTACTTTATCTCATGCATGTGTTGCAAAACCATGCATGCACCGTTTCGTGTGACATATGCGCCGCTTTGCCTTTTAGTGCTTCTGTCTAAACTATTTTTCTCCTAGCATTTATTGCATTCAAACTCGACCCTAGGAGAAATTTTTTGAGATACATACCAGGGGTCCCGCCTCTGCTGGCTGGTTGAATCGACGAATGCGCTCGAATCAATGCTCCTCACGTGGAATGTCCATCCTCGTGTTGACTGCTCTATGCTATATGTTGCTCTAAGCTCTCTAAAGCAAATCAAACCAAGACAAGTGTGCAAATGGATTGTCTTGTGGACCCATCTCCTATATATAGCATGCAAACCCTAATCTGGCTAGGTGGTAACTACGACTACTTCCCACACCTGTTTCTTCCAGTTTTCTTCCCATTTCTCTGAAACGCATCCTGTTTCCTTCAATCCTAGCCAAGTTTTCCCTTCTTCATGAGATTATCCGTCTCTTGTCCTTCTGCCTTCTTCCTATCCAATCTCCCTGTTGGATTTTTTCCCAACTGGTTGTTTCCTAGTTATCCCTACAAGGTAGCCATCATTGATCAACAGGATTCCCAAGCCAGGGGCCAACAGTATAGGAGATAGACTCTATAAATATCTCCTCTTCTTCTTTAGGCTTTGTAGAACCAAGGGGGGTATTCCCTATTCAACATCCATGAAATATGCCTGTGAACTGATTGGGATGTTGATACAAATCAGATGAATCCTCCTTTATGCAGACCAAAACTGTGAAATAAGTACAAAGGGGCTAGCTTTGGGCCTATATTCAGTTCTAAGACAAAGGATTTTGATCCTAAACTACTTCTAATGTCCTAAAGGTTTGTATTTGAAGTTTGAATTTATTTTTTATATTTGAATGCAAGACTGGGACTTTGGGTTGTAACCTCAATACAAGACCAGACTAGTGCCTATCCAGGGCTCGGAGTCAATAGACATACACATGTGAATGATTATCATAGGCTTGAATCAATGACTGAGTTTCAAGGGGAGATTCTAGTGTCTGCCTTATAGATAATTCCCAAAAATCAAGTACTTAGTCATTCATACTTGATGGTATCCTTGTTGCAACATACTTTCTCAATGATTAACCTGAAACATTTAATTTGTTCCTTAAACAAAGGTAGGAGATTAAACATTCAATACAGAAAACCCATATTCTTGAATCTTAAATAACCCTTAGCTATTCTGATTCAAAAGAAAATATGCCCACAACTTGGAGACAAATGATCAAACACATGCAACAGAGCATTTCTCATATAAAAACAACATGAAACCAATTAACTTATGTATAAAACATACAACATGAGATTCATAAACTCACAAGACACCCAAAACAGAGCCACCAACGAAGTTGTATCTTATTGCAACACCAAAATTTGTCTAGTTTCCAACAACAAATGAGTGACATAGTTCACCATTCTTATAGCCAGACTGTGCACCCAACAAATTAATTACATGGCAATTCAAAATTTTTGCCAAATACATTGCACCAAAAATGGCACCCAAAACACTGAATGCAGCATGCAGAGGAAGAGGGAGGAGTAGGTGGAATCGGGATGTGTGCAACCGCCTCAGTATTTTCCATTAAAATTGGGTGGTTGGCCAATCAATCATCGGCCTATACCTCTGCATTTTGCCATTAATGGCCCAACTACCTACAATTCCCTTTGAAATACAACAGTGAATGCATAAGAAGTTTGCCCGCCTGAAATGTGGCCACAGATGCAAAGAAATCCTTCGCTGCTGAGAGTTTAAAAGATGGCCGTTGATTTCCCTTCTATCGCCAAGATCTATGGCCTCAAAACACCTTTGAAAAGTCGCTAGCCAATAAAAATATGCCACGTAGACATCCTGTGCCTCTATCGCTAACTTTTGCGCCACTTATTTTGCCATTTTCGCCATGTATATGCAAATTCAAATGCATATACAACTGCCCACTTTTGCCTTTAAAAACCCTTGTATATGCCAATGCATATACATACAACTATTTAACATACAAGGTGAACCTCAAATTGCTATAGAACAAATTGAAATTACATTCAGGTCCCACCATGTACATTTCTCTTTGCATGTCTCCTCTGTATATTTCAGATACAAACACAATATACATCTGACGGATTTCAAAGGTTTATGAAGTGTTTTGAAATTTTCCTAAAATCCATCATGTATTTAACTCTCCTTGTATATCGGCTTATACAATGCCATATACATGCAAGCTGCGGATGCCAAACCATTTTGAAGCACACTACAATCGCCATCAGGTCCAGCCTGCATCTTCATTCCTTTTATATTTCTTTTGTAGATCACATATACAAACGTGATATACAACCCACGGACTTCAAAATCTATGTACTGCAACATACAATCCTTCTGCGTCTGGACCTTGCACATTTTTTCTTTGTATATAGCTAATGTATATTGCATATACGTTCCACTTTGTATGTGAGGCGGGCCCCACCAAATGTATCTCCTACTTTGTATATTGCCAAATGAATATTTGAACATACAACTCAATATACATTGAACCCTGCGACTGCCTTTGCATGTTTTGAACATACATTCCTCTTTGCATATGCATCAGCCGTCGGGGAGACTTTAGACTTGGCTGCCGACATGCATTGTCATGGTGATGAACCTTTTCACTGTAGCTAATGCATGTTGCCCCCTTTGTATATTTTTCTTGCACCTTTGCAATGTATATTTTTGTTGTATGTCTAAACATATAAACTTGATATACAAGCAAACCCAAAATGCAAACACAAAATATTCCCAAAATCCTGCAAAAGATTCCCCAATTGTATATGCAAGCCCAATATACATTTAAAAGATGCATTCAACTTATTTATTTCATTTTTTGAAGGCTGATTGAGACTTTTGACCCGCCAATGCATATTTGACCTGCATGTATATACAAACAACCTTGTATATACAAAGACATATGCGTACAATAGTGTTCATCGCTGCATAGATTGATTTTGAAACTTAGTATTTTTTCTCTTAAGTGTGACAGGAAAAGGCGGTAAAACATTGCATAGGGGCCAGTTAACCAATGAGCACTAAGGCATGAAGATGACACTTAAACAACTGGGAACCCACTATAGGAGGTCAACCACAGAATAGAAAAAACAATGCAGGAGGCCAAGGAAAAAATAAACCTAAGGCACCAATGGTTTGAAATAATAAAAATATAGGCTCACAAACTTGATTCAAAACCCTAACCCTAGGTGAGCAGCACCATTGGCTCCGACTGGGGACGTGTAGGTGCAAGGCTGCAACGAGAACCAGACCACTTCCAGGGCAGACCAGACAAAACGCAAAACTCAAAACACGACCGACTATACAGGGCATGTATAAACTATTTACACCTAATTTACAATGTGCGCATAAGATATCCATTTATGAGAAGTAAGGTTTTAGGAATTGACCGTGCACATGCAATTCCAGTAGTTCACCATTTAGGGCTTGGAGAAAGTAGGAATCTTCTCCATGATTGTTGCTAATTTGATATGGGCCCATCCATAAGGGCTCAAATTTACCATGTTTGCCCTTATCCTGGTTCTTTGCATTCCAAACAAGGACCAAGTCATTTATCTGGAACTTTCTTTCTATAGCCCTTTTATCAAATAGATATTTTACCTTTTGTTGTTTCTTGATGTTTGTCTTTTGTGCTTCTCTTCTGATTTTATCCAGTGCAACCAGTTGATTTATCCTTTCACTCATTGAATGTTCAATCTCTTCATCATTCTCTTGTATGAATCTATAAACTGGCAAGAGGTTATTTACAGGTAATTTAGCTGCTGCACCATACACTAGTTCAAAAGGTGACCTTCCAATTGCTTTCTTCACTATCACTCTGTCAACCCATAATGCCATCTTCAGCTTTGAATCTCACCCCCTTTTGTTTTTATCTACCATCCTTTTAATGATTTTCATGAGGCTTTTGTTGCTTGACTCTACTTGACCATTTCCCTGTGGATGATATGGTGATGCATATGATAAATCAATCCCATAATTGTTGCGAAAATCAAAAAACTCACTAGATCTGAAGCACATAGCATTTTCTGTGACCACCTTGACTGGTACTCCAAATCTGATAACAATGTGTTCTAAAATGAAATCCATCACCACCCTGCTTGTAGCTTTCTTAGTTGGAATGGCTTCAATCCATTTAGTAAAGTAATCAGTAGCAACCAAAATCCAACTATGTCCTCCACTTGACTTTTTTGAGATTTCCCCTATAAAATCAATTCCCCATTGCTGAAATGGAGCCTCCACAGTTACAGTCCTAAGGGGTAATGCACCTTCATACTTTAATTTTCCTGAGAACCTTTGACATGGATCACATCTTCTTATCATCTTTTGTGCATCTGAGAAAAGGGTGGGCCACCAATAGCCTGCTCTAAGAGTTTTGTGAGCTGTTGTCTAGGCAGTATAGTGTCCACTACATACTCCTTTGTGCATGTCATTTAGAATATCCTTAGCTTGATTTTCATTCACACACCTAAGTAATACACCATCAAGATTTTTCCAATACAACTCTCCTTGAACAATAATGTATTTAATAGCATGTAACTTCAAGGTCCTCTTCTGATTATCACTGAGATGGGAAGGACAGTTTAGATTCTACAAATAATGCACAATGTCCTTGTACCATTCAGATTCTATCATGTTTACAACCTCATTCTACACTACATTTACTTGGCATGCCTCTAAATTTGATTGAGTCATCATTTTAGCCAAACCTTGTCCTCTTACCAATTTTGTGACTTGTATTTCAATGTTGAACTCTTGCAACTTGTTTACCCACCTGCATCTTCTTCCAATCACTTCTTGCTGAGTGAAAATATCTTTAATTGCTACATGGGGCACATATGCAACTATCTAAGAGCCTACTAAGTATGGCCTGAAGCTTTTGACTGCTCTAACCAATGCATATGCCTACTTTTCCATAATATCATATTTTAATTCAGCGGCCTGCAATGACATGCTAAAGAAAGCAATAGGATGTTCAAAACCCTCTTCATTTTTCTATAATAAGCATGCAGTAATAGTGTGAAAAGAAGCAAATGAGAATAGCTGAAGTGGCTTAGAAAAATTAGGAGATCTCAACACAGGAGCCATCTTTATAGCCTCTATGATGTTCTAAAATGACTTAGTTGCTTCATCTTCCCATTTGACAGTTGCACCCTTCTTCAACATTTTAGAAATATCATTTGTGGTCTCTGCAAAGTTAAGAACAAACATTCTAACAAAGTTAATTTATCCAAAGAAGGACTGAATGCCTTTCACTATTTTAGGAATTTGAATTTTATCAATTGTAGCAACCCTTTCAGGATCAATCCTAACTCCATCCTTGCAGACAATGTGTCCCAATAGTTTTCCTTCCACTACCCTAAAAGCACATTTCTTTGGGTTAAGTGAGATGCCATACTCTAGTGCTCTAATAAAAAAAATTTCTAGGTGCATACAGTGTTTCTCCTCCTTTTTTGAATAGGTAGTTAAATCATCTTGATATATAGCCAAGATTGAGTCAATCAATCCTGCAAAACCAACATCCATAGCCCTTTGAAATGTAGCACCTGCATTTGTCAATCCAAATGGCATCCTCACATATACATAGGTCCCCCATGGAGTGGTGAAGGCAGTCTTGAATTGTTCAGACTCTTTTACCTTCACCTAATTGTACCCTAAAAATCTATCCATCATGGATAAAAGTTCACAACCGGTTACCTTCTGCAACATAGCCTCCATGTTAGGCAATGGATAATTATCCTTCAAAGAAGATACATTCAGATTTCTAAAGTCTACACAAAGCCTTATATCACCATTTTTCTTTCTAACTGGGACAAGGTTGGACACCCAAGTTGAGTGCCTAATAGGCATAATTATTACAGCCTCCCTAAGCTTCATAAGCTCTTCTTGCATTTTTGGAGCCAAAGTTGGGTTAATAGGTCTTTGTTTCTATTTGAATGGCTTAGCCTCAGGCTTCAAAGGGATCTCATGCTGGAATAGGTCTTCTCTATAAGCCTTTAGGTCCTCATATGACCATGCAAAGACATGTTTATACCTTTTTAATAATGCTATCAACATATTCCTAATGTGTGGCTTGAGCTATTTGCCAATGTATACCTTTTTGGGGGCATGAGATGTCCCCAAGTTTATCTCCTTCAAATCATTCTTATTTGTAGGAGATGCCTTGGCAACAAACTGGTCGCTATTATCAAATTCTCTCTCTAGAGCAACCAACCCTCTAGGGATTTTATTTGTTTTGAGTTGAATTACCTCTTTCCCCAATAGAGTTTCTTTCCCATCCACAACTTCTACAAAGTTTTGAAAATCCATCTCCTGGTTCTCATATTCATCTATGTAGTGTAAAAATCTTAACAAATCATGATCATTATCAAACACTTGCCAACTGCACACATTATCTGGTACTACAGGTCTAAGTTTAACTTCAACATTTGTGACATCATCTGGCCTTATGGCTACATTAGCTAAAAAATCTACCATGACATTTTTTGATCTCTCTATCCAGTTTATTGAAAAAGCATCAAACAATTCAATTGTATCCCAGATAACATGTTTATACTATTTAACCTTTGATTTTTTGAAGAATAATTATCTCTAACCTGGGAAACAATTAACTCTGAATCCCCAAATACTTTGAGCATCTTGATCCCATCCTTTAAAGCTACATTCAATCCTAGTAACAGAGCTTCATACTCTGCAACATTATTTGTATAGGCAAACTTCAACAAGAAAAAGAATTTTAGAAGCTTACCAGCTGGAGACAAAAACACAACTCCAGCACTAGAGCCTTCCTTTGAGCACACTCCATCAAAATACATAGTCCACAGACCCTATCGGTCAAGCTCTTGAATGCAAATATCTCTCCCTTTACCCCCTTGATCATCTGAGACAACTCTGAAATTATCACAATCAATATCCACAAAACATACATGCTCCTCTGACTCTTGATCCTCAACTGTTTCTGGTGACCTTTTTTCTCTAACCAATTTGACATCTTTGCCATTCATTGGGATCACAGCATATGATAAATCTAGTTGCATACTTCCACCAATCAATGTTGCCCATCTTCTTGACAATAGCATACCATATTGTGGCTTTATGTCAACAACTGTTATGTTCATTTTGTAGGTCTTTTCTGGATATGCTGCCAGTCTAAAATCCACATCTTTCATGATTCCAATGACTGGTACTTCCTTGGCATCCATTGCATAGCATTTTCCACATGCCTTATCTATCTTTAACCCAACTTGTTGCATGATAGCCAGAGGCATGATATTTGTTGATGCTCCTAAATCAAGCATACAATTCTTAATCACTTTTCCATTGATAACAAGGGAGACATAAAATGGCTCAACTTGTGAAGGGCATTTTTTCATGGTCACCCCCAAATACACTTCAGGAACCTCATCCTCATCAATACACATGGCCTGTTTATTACCCTGAGTGTCAGCATTTTGCTTGGCTTGACTAGGTACTCCTGAAATCAGGGACAATGCTTTATTTTTGAATTCTTCCAGTTTCATCAACTCCATCAATGGAACAGAGATTTTTATCTAGGATAGGACTTGAGTTGTGTCAAAAGGAGCATAATTTTGTATAACAATTGTAGCCTGATCCATGGTTTTATTTTTATCTTGAGATGATCCAACTTTAATTTTAATGGCCCCTTGACTGTCATTCATGATCTGAGAGTTCTTGCTTTGATCCTCATTTTGGGGAACTCTACTTTTTGGTTATTGAGAATCATGACCTATTTTTTGCTTAAAATTCTGCTTATTATTGCTCCATTGTTTCTTTTGTGGTTCAGCCTCTTTATGATTATGCACTGGTTGGCTCACAAAAGTGTTCTCTAGTTGGCGTGAGTTGCTTACTTGAGCTTTTCCTCTAAGGTTATAATTGCTCTTGACTTGAGCTACTGCTGCAGCTATGAGGGCTCTAATCTCTTCATTAGAAGGCCTTCTCAAATTATTCAAAAAGATGTGTGAGTCCTGAGCATAAGCATAGCTATCTTCATCATCCTCATCATAGGAAACTTGCTGGTAGACCTGAATCTCATTATTTGTGCTTGCATCAGCATCATGAGAAGGATACTCCCTATTTGTGGACAACATATTGACACTATCATCCTCCATACAATGTGGCTCATTGCACTCATCACAGGTGACAACATTATTATATAAGGACTAAGCGATCATACATTACGACTGTGAGAGAGGCATTTGACATATTATGCACCATGGGGTGTCATCAACAATATTAACGGCCTTCTTCAAAGGATCTGGTGTTTCCTTAACATTTTGAGCCCTTTGATTAGTGTTGTTGTTTGGGAGAATGGGTTTACCATTATACCAATTAGTGTTATATGGAATATCATGCAATGATGGTCTTTTTTCTTGCCTTTGGTAGACCTGCCTGTCAGGACCTATCCCCTTTTCATTTTTAGCCAGTCTATAACTCAGGTCCTTGACAATAGTTGTCAATTTATCTAATTTCTCTTCAGAAGTAGATGCATTACCTTGAGCACTCTGAGATTTATTATTTGGATTTTGAAGAATTTTTACATCATCTCTTCTGTTTGTCTTACTAGATGCTTTTCTGTTATTTTCAATGTTGGTTGCAATTTTAAAGGCATCCGTGAGGCTAGCAGGGCCCTTGTCTCTTAACCCATATGTTGTTTTGGCATCAAAAGCATTTATATACAACACTATGCACATTGGTTCATTAGGCCTCAAGTGATGTGGCAATTTATTCAACACCTTAGTGAATCTAGCATTGAAATCTGCAACCTGCTCATTTGATCCTTTAGTAATACCAGTGAACTCATTAATTGAAAAGCTTGGGTCAATTTTGTCACCGTATTGCTCTTTGAAAATTCCCCTGAAGTCATCCCATGATGAAACATTTCGGTCAGGCAAACCTTTATACCATTCTCTAGCTTCATCAACTAAGGATTGCATAAACAATTTCATAAAAACATCTTCATGCTCAACCTCAAAGTTGTCCACGACATTCTGAAAGGCCTCTAAATGATCTTCCCCTTACATAGTATTGTTTCCTGAAAATTTTGGTACATGCAGCCTCACATGTTTATTAATGGGGTTAGGGTAACCAAGAATACCATCAAAAATAAGCTGTCTGAATCTATCCACCTGCATAAGTTGTCTACCAAATTGATTAACATTGGCATTTTTATTAGCATTTTAGTTTCTCACATTATTTAATGGTGCTCTAACATTGTTTGCATTTTGTCTTTGATCATTATGTTGATCCTGAACTTCATTTCTGTGCTAGTTTCTTAGCGCATTTGTATTGTCAAGGGTCTGAACTGAATCATTCTGAGCAATTCTCAAAGCTTGCAACTTTTGTCGCATGTCATCTCTAATCTTCACTGCCTACAGATATTCTAATTCAACTCTCAAGCTCTTGATTTCTTCAGCTAACCCCTCATCTCTAGGCATAGAAGAGGATGGTCCCATTCCATTCTGGTCATCATCATTATCCCTTGGGGATTCAGCTTCTTCAAATCTGTCAGGGGGATCTAAGAGAGGGCATTCCTGAAACACCTCTGACCTCATTCTCAACCCACCTTGTTGCCTTTCAAATAGATCTTGTATTTCAACTTCTGTATTTGAAAAATATGGTGCATGTTGCTCCAAAGACCTAGGATTATCTTGGGTATCATTTTTTCTGGGGCTGGGCGAGCTGTTGTGACCAACTTGAACAGTCCCTTTTTTCCTGTACAACATTTTGCTGGGTAATTCTTCAAACAAAGGATTACGCAGGGATCTCCTCCCTTGCATACAAATTTTTACTTTATCGGTTGGGAGATTTGTTCGGAGTCGCCACCTATAACTAGGAATTAATTTCTTTTAAAACCAGGGTTCTTATACAAAGTAGTTCCCTAGTGGAGTCACCAAATCTGTTGGATTTTTTCCCAATTGGATGCTTCCCAGTTATCCCTACAAGGTAGCCACCATTGATCAACAGGATTCCCAGGCTAGGGGCCAATAGTATAGGAGATAGACTCTATAAATATCTCATCTTCTTCTTTAGGCTCTGCAGAACCAAGGGGGGTATTCCCTATTCAACATCCATGAAATATGCCTGCGAACTGATTGGGATGTTGATACAAAGCAAATGAATCCTCTTTTATGCAGACCAAAATTGTGAAATAAGTGCAAAGGGGCTAGCTTTGGGCCTATATTTAGTTGTGAGACAGAGGATTTTGATCCTAAACTACTTCTAATGTTCTAAAGGTTTGTATTTGAAGTTTGAATTTGTTTTTTGTATTCGGATGTAAGATTGAGACTTTGGGTTGTAACCTCAATACAAGACCAGACTGGTGCCTATCCATGGCTCAGAGTCAATAGACATACACATGTGAATGATTATCATAGGATTGAATCAATGACTGAGTTTCAAGGGGAGATTCTAGTGTCTACCTTACAGATACTTCCCAAAAATCAAGTGCTTAGTCATTCATACTTGATGGTATCCTTGTTGCAACATACTTTCTCAATGATTAACCTGAAACATTTAATTTGTTCCTTGAACAAAGGTAGGAGATTAAACATTCAATACAGAAAACCCATATTCCTGAATCTTAAATAACCCTTAGCTATTTTGATTCAAAAGAAAATATGCCCACAACTTAGAGACAAATGATCAAACACATGCAACAGAGCATTTCTCATATAAAAATAGCATGAAACCAGTTAACTTATGCATAAAACATACAACATGAGATTCATAAATTCACAAGACACCAAAAATAGAGCCACTAACAAAGTTGTATCTTATTGCAACACCAAAATTTGTCCAGTTTCCAACAACAAATGAGTGACATAGTTCACCATTCTTATAGCCAGACTGTGCACCCAGCAAATTAATTACATGGCAAATTCAAAATTTCTGCCAGATACATTGCACCAAAAATGGCGCCCAAAACACTGAATGCAACATGTAGAGGAAGAGGGAGGAGTAGGTGGAATCAGGATGTGTGCAACTGCCTGAGGATTTTCCATTAAAATTGGGTGGTTGGCCAGTCAATCATTGGCCCATACCTCTACATTTTACCATTAATGGCCCAGCTACCTGCAGCTCCCTTTGAAATACAACAATGAATGCATAAGAAGTTTGCCCACCTGAAATGCGGCCACAGATGCAAAGAAATCTTTCGCTGCTGAGAGTTTAAAAGACAGCCATTGGTTTCCCTTCTATCACCAAGATCTGCGGCCTCAAAACACCTTTGAAAAGTCACTAGCCAATAAAAATATGCCACGTAGACATCCAGGCCTCTATTGCTAACTTTTCTGCCACTTATTTTGCCATTTTCACCATGTATATGCAAATTCAAATGCATATACAACTACCCACTTTTGCCTTTAAAAACCCTTGTATATGCCAATGCATATACATACAACTGTTTAACATACAAGGCGGACCTCAAATTGTTATAGAACAAATTGAAATTGCATTCGGGTCCCTCCATGTACATTTCTCTTTGCATGTCTCCTCTATATATTGCAGATACAAACACAATACACATCCAACGGATTTCAAAGGTTTATGAAGTGTTTTGAAATTGCCCTGGAATCCATCATGTATTTAACTCTCCTTGTATATCGGCATATACATGCAAGCTGCGGATGCCAAACCATTTTGAAGCACACTACAATCGCCATCGGGTTTGGCCTGCATCTTCATTCCTTGTATATTTCTTTTGTATATCACATATACAAACACGATATACAACCCGTGGACTTCAAAATCTATCTACTGCAACATACAATCCTTCCACGTCCGGGCCTTGCACATTTTTTCTTTGTATATAGTGAATGTATATTGCATATACATTCCACTTTGTATGTGAGGCAGGCCCCACCAATGTATCTCCTACTTTGTATATTGCCGAGTGTATATTTGAACATACAACTCAATATACATTGAACGCTGTGACTACCTTTGCATGTTTTGAACATACATTCCTCTTTGCATATGCATCGGCCGTCGGGGAGACTTTAGACTTAGCTGCCGACGTGCATTGTCATGGCGATGAACCTTTTCACTGTAGGTAATGCATGTCGCCCCCTTTGTATATTTTTATTGCACCTTTGCAATGTATATTTCCGTTGTATATCTAAACATACAAACCTGATATACAAGCGAACTTGACATGCAAACATAGAAAATTTCTAGAATCATGCGAAAGATTCCCCAATTGTATATGCAAGCCCAATATGCATCTAAAAGATGCATTCGACTGATTTATTTCTTTTTTTGAAGGCCGGTTGAGACTTTTGACCCGCCAATGCATATTTGACCTGCATGTATATACAAACAACCTTGTATATACAAAGACATATGCGTACAACAGTGTTCATCGTTGCATAGAGTGATTTTGAAACTTAGTATTTTTTCTCTTAAGTGCGATGGGAAAAGGTGGTAAAACATTGCATAGGGGCTGGTTAACCAATGAGCACTGAAGCATGAAGATGACACTTAAACAACCGGGAACCCACTACAGGAGGTCAACCACAGAATAGAAAAAACAATGCAGGAGGCCGAGGAAAAAATAAACCTAAGATACCAAGTGTTTGAAATAATAAAAATATAGGCTTGCAAACTCGATTCAAAACCCTAACCCTAGGTGAGCACCACCACTCCCGAGGGGGCATCCTATCATCATAACCTATACCAGGGGCAAACTGGAGCATGTATCATTGTCAGACTATTTATAATTTGAAGCAACGCCGTAAACTGCATCGCATCAAAGAGGGGCAAAATGTATACCCCTAAAAATGACACGATTCAGTCTAAATAAATATTCTTAATATTTATTCCCTTCAAATTCCTCTATCAATAAATAAACAAATCAAATTATTTATTTGATTCACATTCCTCTAAATTAATTAAATATCAAAATATTTAATTATCTCTTCTAAGGTCAAAATTAAATAAAACCCTTTTATTTAATTAAATTCTTCCAAACAATTAAATAATTCTTAATTATTTAATTAAATCAAATCATTCTTCCAAATTTGAATAAATCGAATCAAATTTATTTAAATCCTTTCAATCTCCATAAATAAAATACAATCAAATATTTTATTTATTCTTCCAAAATCATGCACAACAATTAAATAAATTTATTTATTTAATTTGCTTTCTTATCTTCTAAATTAAATAATTTCAATTATTTAATTGTTTTCTTCCAAAAATATCTTCTCTAAATTTAAATAAATCAATTATTTATTTAAGTTGCTTTTTCTTCTAAATTGAGTTATCTCTAAATATAGTTCAAGCTTTCTTGCACATGCAATTAAATATTCCTAATATTTAATAAAGCAAAATATCTTCTTATTCTCATGCAAATCTATTCTTTTTGTTTTAAATCACTTAACTGATTATCATATTATTTTAATTGCTTTAACTCATTCTTCTATTCTTAGCAAATCCTCTCATGCAAAATAAAGCAAGACACATATCGTTTTCTTATTCGTTGCACGTTCCTCAACCATTCTATATCATTGATCTTCTCATTGATTCTATACTGTTGATCTTCATTCTTCCAAGTCTATAAGTACAACCTTCTTCTTCCATTTCAAGGATCCAAGCTTTAAGTATCGTTACTCTGTAGGAATTACAGTGCGCCTTTGGGACCAATTCCTACATTGCTTGTGATCACATTCATTACTACACAGTACACACTACTACCATCGTTGTGAAGCTCCTCTTCATTACGGTATTATCATAGCCATTCTCAATCAACATTCTTGAAGCATAGCAAGGAAGTGCACTCTCTGAGGGCCCTATTTCATACATGCAAGATTGATTGTGATAGGCGATCAATGGAAGCTTTGAATTAAGGAAGGTTTGCTTTGTTTGTTGTTCATTGTTTATTGAATCTTCTTTGTTCACTATTTTATTAAAGTTTTGGGTATTTGATATTGATTATATTGCATATTCATTGTTGATCCAATTTTCCCTTAACAAGCATCTAAGGAATATTGAACTACAACTGAATTATAAATTTCACTTAAACAATAATCACAACACAAATCCTACAGGTTGACACAAATTAATCACCACATTTTTGAAAAGATAGAAACCAATTTGGTAACAGAAATAATGACAATAACACATTCACATAACACCAAAACAAATACTTATCTATCTATCTCCTTTTCGCTTGAGTGACCAACTCTTCAAAATATTCTAACTAGCTCAAATCAAATCAAACAGTAATGACATGAATCCATTCCCATCTTGACAAGGATGTATATAGAAAACTTATTGACTTCAGAGCAACTTTTAGAACTCTATTATCATTGTGTCTTTTATAAAAACATAAGGTTTTTCTTTTTATCTACCAAATATCCAAAAATCTAGGGCGGCCTATCATTTCCACTTAAAAAGTCTTCTAACAGGAAAACATAACAAACTTCCTTAATAGAGTTTGACTCACAGTGAAATAAAGAGGGCTTTGAGTGGAGCTTAAATGTATCTAGTGTCTTTTAAATAATAGAGAATAAAAGAGTGCTATATGGATGGAAAAACATAAAGCAACTGAAGTCTTCAAATACTAGTCTCCTTTATTTTTGACTCTTCTAACTTCTAGCTGTGGGCTAGGGAAAAACTAGGTTTATAGTCAAAAACAACAAACTATCAAACCTTAACTACAATAGAATGCAAGCAAGCTTAGAAAAATCATCAAACAAACATGAAAAACAGCTAAAAATCTAAGCTATCCTTGACTAGCTTCTATTGTCCTCCTCTATCTTGCATTCTTTGTTCTCATATTTGGAGGTTTATGCAACATCATGAGAAGCTCATGTATTTGTTAAGCAAGATTTTGGAGGGTTTGCAGATTTTAGAATGAAAAATGAGCTAAGAGAGCTTAAGGGAGGAAAAATGGAACTAAGAGCCCTAAAATGAGCTGGAGAAAGGTGTTTTATAGAAGAGGGATTTTGAATGGACGGTTGTGATTGAGAGCTGATTTAGGGCTAAGATCAATGGCTTGGAATGATTTTAGGGTTTCCTCTCATAAGAGGACAAAAGTGAAATTTAAATTCACAAATATGATGAGGTGGAGGATGTTTAGATTAAATAAACTTGGTTAGTTTATTTAATTTATTTGAGGAAAGGGACATGTGAAAAAGGGATTTTTATGGGATTGATTTATTTATTTGAATAAATCAAGTGAAGGGGACATTAGGATATGATTGAATAATTAAATAATCAATTGAAATTAATTATTTAAGTATAGAAGAAATAAGGTCAAGTCAACAAAAGGGATGAAATTCAACTAGTTGAATAATGGGATTTGAAGGGGAAATTTGTCCTGTCACATTTGCGACATGAGGACATTTATCAGTGTCTACATTTTGCCCCTCTTTGAGATGATGTTGCGACCAAGTAACATCATTTCAAAGAAGCCAAGGAAATGGATATAGGAAAAGGACGATGATGGAAAGATAGGATGATGATGCCCCCTCGAGAGGGTAGGTAGGTTGGACAAACACGGGTAGGCTCTTGAAATGAAAGGGATTGGTGAAGGAAGAAAGATAGAGGAATGGATAGATGAAATGGATGAAATGTAAGAGAGAGATGGTGGGGAAATGAAGATTGGCCAGAAGAATGGGAATGAGATCTTGCTTTGATTAATTTTTGAGCTTCTCATTTGCAAATTTTCTGCTTATCATCATAGAACTTATTATGTCAAAGGATGACAATCACCATGGCATGTCAAAGGCCAAAGTGGAAAGTGTAGTCCCTTATGAAACAGGCACATGACAGACAAGGAATTCCCTGACTCAAACTAGTAACTCTGATACCTTGTCAAAACATATGATGAGATAACTATGAGGTGTGCAAGTCCTGATGCAAGGAAGTAGTTATTCTTTCCAATACATAGGATGTCTTTGATTCACACCCAATGGAATCCCGATCACATGCAAGGCACCAAGTTGCCCCAGTCATTTTGCCAAGACAAACCACAAGCAGCAATCAAAGAAAAAGGTCTCGCTCTATCCTCACTTCTCTTCATCACTTAGGGACTGCCTTAAGAAGCATAAGAATGAGACTGCAAAAACCAATCCAATAAAGTAAAACAGACTAGACCAACAACCAGTTGGAACTTTTACCAAGTGATATGTGTTTGATTGATTGTGATTGGATTAGAAGCATGCCATATAAGATGCCTGGTCTAGTTTCGACAATGCCCCTACCTATCTAAGTTAAGTGATTGATTGAATGACACTAATGTTATTGGTCATACGAGCAACACTAGGGATTGATTGATGATGTTTGATTTTAGAAATGATGCATGTCGTCTAAGGCGTAGAGTCTTGGTTTCGACGATGCCCCATTCTGTATGAGATATGTGATAGTTGATGAGGATAGTGACATATGATTATCACGAGGCAATTGATTGGTTTGAGTGATTGGATAGTTTGTCTTGTTGATGTTTGGGATTGGTTTTGAAGTGCATGTTGCTGTGAAAGATTGATTGTCTGATCAAAGTGTCCATTTCATGAAAGGATGACTTATTATAATGGATGACAGGATGGTCCCTAAGGGATTGACCTAATGCCTCGGGGGCTCATCAAAGATGGCCTTGCCTACGTGAAATCTCAAAGGTGACGTAGTTCGACCAATTGAACTATGGATGATTTGGAAGGATTGATTTGAAAGGTAAGATGATGTGACTGATTAGGATGTTGGAATAGATTGATTGAGAAATTTGATTGACTAACTTAGTTGAGGAATTGAATGATTGGAAGGATTAAGGAATGATGAATTGAAGTGGTTCGAATGAATGGATTGATATGATGAGTTGACCGAGTGATTTTATTGCTTGGATTTTTTGGTTGATATTTGATTTTTTTGGATTTTTGACATATTCGATGTTTTGGCATTTTGAGGAATATTTGATTTTTTTTGTGTTTTTGAAAGTTTCTATTTTTTTGGATTTTTGGGAATATTTGATTTTTTTTGTGTTTTTGAATGTTTTGATTTTTTTGGATTTTTGGAAATATTTGATTTTTTTTTGTTTTTGAATGTTTTAATTTTTTTGAATTTTTGAAAATATTTGATTTTTTTTTGTGTTTTTGAATGTTTTGATTTTTTTGGATTTTTGGAAATATTTGATTTTTTTTTGTGTTTTTGAATGTTTTGATTTTTTTGGATTTTTGAAATGTTTTTATTTATTTATTTATTTATTTGTTTGAATTTTTGACATATTTGGATTTTTCTGGATTTTTGGGAATATTTGTTTTTTTGTGTGTTTTTGACTGCTTTAGGGCATTGGATGAAGATTTTGAATAGCCTTTATGCTAGATACCAATGACAAGGGGGAAACCAAGTCGAGGTGCAAGGATGAAGGATGGGATTGGGTGAATGGGTAAATGGATAAGAAATAGTGAATGGATGAATGTATGTGTAAGAGGGCAAGGATGTGATCTCCAAAGGCTATGTCGCATAAGAATAACATGCCCCATTCGAGGTGGAACACTTAGGATTTTTTATGACAAAGCTTAGGATGATGGGATGATGATAGGATTGTGAAGGATTTGCTTGGTTTGGATGAATGCTTAAGTTTTGACATGACAAAATTTATGACTTGGATGATGAGATGAATTGTTTGGAAGGGATAAGGTATGTCAAGAGACATCCAAAACATGTGTCGACATTGTGCCCCCAATCTTTATCAAGATCAAAAGAGGAAGGGAGGATGGAATGAATACAATATGATAGGCATGCAGGTGTATGAATAAGGATGGTAAGGTGGAAAATGATAGGAAGATGAGGCAATGTGCCCCCAAGTGTAAGTGGCATAGAAGATCAACTCTATTGATTTTTTGAATTAGATAGGGGGATATGGATGAGAAAGGACTCAGGTGTCTAGTGCCATGAAGGTGATAGTCCCAAAGGTATGTTGCATTGACCATATCAAGTCATTATGCTCATCAACATTGGTAAGTGATGGCATGAAAGTGAGATGGATAAGGTAGATAGTGGATTATGGAGGGAATGAAAGTGGATTATGATGTGGATTATGTAGGAATGAAAGTGGATTATGATGTGGATTATGTGGGATTTATGTAAGGATAGATGAAATGTTTATACCAAAGCTTGGACCATAGGGAGATGATAAGGCAAGTATGTAGGGTAATGATTGAATGATGGGGTGATGGAGGTGTGAAAAGAAATCATGACCAACAGTCGCACACACCGTGATAAACATGGAAGCTTGTGGTTGGATGGTGGTGTAGGAAGCAATGGTGATGTTTTCTTAGTGGATGGATGACGTAGGATTTTAGTGACCCACATGTACTTATGATTTTTGCCTTTTATGTGGGATGAAGGAATTTGATATTTTGGAGTGGAATGGATGGAAGAGAATGGTTGGGATTTTTGAGAGGTGGATGCCTCATCCGGCTTACTTGATTTTTGTTTAGGTACCCCTACCATTTTAGTTTGACTTTCTTTTGGAGATATGGGTTTGGATGGATTTTTTAATGTACCTTGCTTTGAATTTTTGGATTGATGTCCTAAAGCATTAGGACCCTTAGGATTTTTGTCTTTATGAAAGGAGGCATCTAAATATTTATTTTTGAATCCCATGGGGTGGATGGAATGAGTAGAAGCTTCATGTTTGGACAATATGTGTATTTTTTGGTCATGACTACGAAGGTAAGGGTATTTATGAATGATAGGAATGTTAGGTGTTAGGAGCAAGAGAGGTAAAGTGGATGGAGGGAAATTAGGAGTTGGAAGGAGTGGAGGTAAATTGGATGGTGGAAGGTGAATGGTCACATGCTTTTGACACTTGTAAGATGACAGGGGTGGAATGGAAACATATGTTTTGGGTATATGATGGGATATGCTATGGAAAGTGGTGGAATTAGGAGGAATGGAGGAAATACCAACATCGTTAGATTGTTGACCTTGATGTGTGTATCCAAGGCCATATGAGCGTGGAGGGACTTTGACATGGATGGGCTCCAAAATACCTTGTTCGTGAAGGCCTAAGCGTTTACCTTGGTAGTTCATGTTTTGGAGCATGTGGTGAACAATAGGGCTATGTGTATGTTGGACACTAGACTTGAGTTGATTATTGGATGAAGAAGGTGGAGTGGACAAAGGTTGTTGTGTTCCTAAGGAAGAACACTCATGAATGAAAGCAGATAGACCAAGTGGATATGATGGTGGATTTGAAATAGGAGCGATAGTGGATGTGGGTGAAGGATCATTAGGATCTTTATTATGTTCATGTAGATACAAGTTATTGGTTTGATCTTCTATGTTTATGTGTTCTTGGGAGGCACATGTCTCATCGTGGGGAGTGGAGTTTGGTGGATCATGGATAGGTGGAGTCACAAGGTCTTGACCATGGAATGCATAGAGTTGGCTAAGTGGATCATCGTGGTTTTCTTGATCATATGTGGGATCGTGATCATAAATGGGAGATTGATCATGGAAAGGCGTAAGTGTGTTATGAATGGGTGCAATAAGAGGACTTTGATCTTGATTTGGATGAGGGGGTAATGTCTCCACATGATTAGGATTGGACCCTTGGAAATGGAGGTGGATGACTCTTGGATAGGTTCGATGGTTTGTGGACCACATGATGGGGTTGAAGGGATGGACATGGTATTCAAAGGTTCTTTTGGTAGGTTCATGAATGGGTGTTTGACATGGGGATGGGTTGTTCCTAGCTATTAACCCATGGATCACATCCTTTGCAAGTGTATGTGCAGAAGGACAATGTAGTGGATGGACAATGAGGGTAGATGATATGGACTCAGATTAGGAGTGTAGTGATAGAATGTACTCATGATGGATGAGGTAGACTTATGTTCCCCTTGACAAAGGTAGCATTGGAATTTGAAGGCACTTTTGTCTTGCTGCCAAGGTGGACTGGGATAGATCTACGAATGGGCTTGGGGTGCTAGAACCTTGTTTTCTAGGATTGGCATGGAATGACACATGTCTTCATATCGTTGTATGTCTTCTTGTGGGATTAGGATCATGTTGTACTTGACTAGGATGAATGATGAGATGGAATGACTAGGAATGGGAGAGAGTATGAGATTGATTGGATGATTAGATGGGTGATTAGGGATGATTAGGTTATGGTTAGGGTTGGGATTAGGATGAATTGGATATGATTAGATTATGGTAAGATTAGAGGTGAGGTGATTAGGATGATTTTGATTGAATGATGTGGTTAGAAAGGGTGATTAGGATGAGAAATTTGAGTGAAGAAGATATGATTAGGATGTGATTATGATGATGTCAATTGGAATGATAATGATGATGTTGGTTGGATGATGTGTTGGAAGGAATGTTTGGAATGAGGGATGACTAGGAGTATCTATTCCCTTTCTCTTCGTTTTGCAACCATGTCAACCAAATGAAACTTGTGAATTGTGGGATTCTATGGGATGTTGATGCAAGGTGATGAGGCCCAAACTATGATAGAGGTTGATGATATTAGTCTTCAAAAAGTCTAGCTCCAAGAGGGTACTCTCGTCTACTAATGACCTTTCAAAGTACAAATTTGTTTTGTCGAGACCTTGAGGTATGGAAGAGATGATTGATTAGAGTGAACCCATGAGTTTTAGAATTCACTTGTAAGGATGGACTTAAACTAGTTGTGGAGTATTAAGCCCAAGTTTTGATTGATGTGAAAAGATGTCAAGGTCTATTGGTCAAAATTTGTACTTGTGATACAGTCAAGCTTTGACAGTTTCTCCCTATGTTTCAACTTTAGGAAGACTTTAGCGTCCTCTATTGATGTAAAGGGCTGAATGCCATTGAATATGTAATGGAATGAAATTGAATATATAGGTCTATAACCTTTTGACACGGTTGCAATTGGATTCAATAGGGAGAGTAGATGCTCTAAGTTTTCCCTAAGGTTGTGGTGAATGATTGGAAATGAAATGGATTGGATTGGAATGAATGGTTGGATATGATTGAGATGTGATCAATGGGATTAGAATGAAGGTGATGATGTGCAATGATAAGATGTAGAGGACATGGATGGATTGGGATGAAGTGGCTTGGATCATGAATCAAGATGACTAGGATATGATTAGGATAGATCGAATATGATTAGGGATGATATAGTTGGATGACTTGGGTATGAATAGGGAATGATGATGATGACTTAGATATGTTTAGGATATGTGATAGTGATATGATGTGGAATGATAATATGAAATTGATTGGATTCAAATGGAAAGGATGATGAAATGTAATGATAAGGAATGATTGGGATTCAATTAGGAAGAAGGTGACAAAGGATGATTAAGGTTTGAATTATGATGACTTGAGGATGATTATGGTATGATATGGAATGATTAGGATGAAAGTGATCGGATTAGAATGCTGGTTTGGATATGATTAAGATGAGGGTGATTAGATGGAAGAGCGATTGGGGTTTGACTAGGATGAGTTGGATGATGTCTAGAAGAATGATTGGGGTGAAATGGATTGGATTGGGATGATGATGTGTAATGGCTATGCATGATGATTTGGATACGATTATGATGCTTAGGATATAATTGGGATTAGGTGGAATGATTAGAAAGTGAATGGAATTTGATTAGGAATAGGTGTAATGATTAGGTATGGTGAATAGGACATGATTGGGATTATGTGGAATGATTAGGAAGGATGAAGAGGATAGTGATAAGGATATGGATAATGGGGTAATGATTAGGTGAGGTGATTAGGGTATAATTATGATGAGGTGGAATGAAGAAGATATGACAAGAATGTGATTAGGAATGATTAGGATCAATGTTGTTTGGATGTGATAGGATGATGTGTAAGGATAATGGGATTAGTGATGTGGTTGAATAATGAGGAATGGGATGATTAGGATGAATGAGATGTGATTAGGGAGAGTGATTAGGATGTGATTAGGGTATGATTATGATGAGGTGGCATGTAGAAGATGTGACATGAATGTGATTAGGAATGATTAGGATTGATGTTGTTTGGATATGAGAGGATGATGTGTAAAGATAATAGGATTAGGCATGTGGTTGAATGATGAGGAATGGGATGATTAGGATGTTTGAGGAAGGACAAGGATAATGACTAGGATGAATTAAGGTGAAATGGAAGTGAATTGGAATGAGGATAATAAAGTGTAATGAAGTAGTTAGGTGATTTGGATGGAGTAAGATAATGATTAAGATAGTGATGAGGATATGCGAGGCGAAAAGGATGATGATTAGGATAATGATTATGTTGAAGTGGAATGATTAGGATGAAAGCAATTGGCTTATGGGGGTGATTAGGATATGAAGGTTGAATGATAAGGATATGGTATGAATGTGATCAAGGTATGATGACTTGGGATGAATGTTTGGTCAAGAATGTTTGGGGTGATGATTAGGCAAGCACACACATCAATCAAAGAAGACATTTGGCAATCAATTGGCTATTTTTGATGACTCATGATGTTTTGCAAACACTTGTAGACATGCACAATCCTAGGCTAGGCAAGGACTATATTTGTTGAATCCCCTAGCTGTGCTTATTCAAAGCAGATAGCTCCAGGATCTTGGTAGCACCGGCTCCCCTCCATGACACTCACTTCTTAGGCATACCAAGTTTTAGGTTTCCCAAGGCTCGTCCCCCAACCAAACCTTAGGATTGTCCCTGCTATCTCAGCTAAGAATCACATGAATCAGGGCAGCTTCAAAGGTTACCCTTCTGTGTCAACAAATAGAGGGTTTTTGGCCACTAAACAAAAGGGTTCGAGTGAATATCTAGGGGACTAACACCCCACGAGCATCCAGCAAGCCACTTAAGGCTCTAACTAACCCTACTAGGAGTTTAATATACACAAAGGTACACCTCCTTTCGAGCTAGCATTGTATGGTGATTGCTCATACTGGTTAGACTTGGCTTTTGCCTTATCCTCAATTTATATAGCGGGCCGGATGAAAGTCCCACTTGGGGTCGCAAGTGAGTTCTCCTTTTAGATGTGTCTCAAGAGCAGGCCCACTCTAAGGCTCAAACAAAAGCAAGACAAGTTAAAATGTTTTTGATCCCTAGGCTTGCATTAAGTCGCAAGGGGAGAGCATACGCATGTGAACTTGCTCACACTTGCATGGGGGTTCATTGACCTTAGAAAATAGATGTGTGGTGTGACAAATGCAAGTGTTCAAGAAGTGTTTTTGATTCCCAAGATTTCTTAGAGCATGAGGGAAGAGCATACACACTTCAAAAACACAAGCAAAGTCACCAAACAATGCAGACAGTGATTCATTTTAAACCCCAAGCTAAGTGTGAAAATAACAAGATTATGTTCATTTTATTGCCCAAATCGAAGTGTTCCTATGATAACCAACACATGCAAATGAAAGAAATTAAATCACTGCATCAAATGTGTTAGTAATTTTAGATTATAGTCTTCAGCCCACGAATACCACATACTACAAATCAGATGTTAGTAGCATGAAAAGCCTCCTGATAATGTAAAAAACATGACATGACGAATAGATGCATCATTTTGCAAGCCACAAGGTCAAAATGGTCAAAAAATGGAATCTACAAAATATTTGAAAATTCTAATTAGTTAGAGAAAAATAAATTGCAGAATTAGAAAATTTATGAAATTTTAAGTAGTTTGAAAAAAAATTTGTCGAAATCTGATAAAATCTGCTCACGCTATGCCCTATCAAAGTTTAAAATAAGGTCTGACTTTGACCAGAAATTTACCTAATAAAACTATACCATTACCTTATGAAACTAACACCATCGTGAAGTTCTTAGAGTCACCTTTCCAACACCACCAATTTTGTGCAATTTCGTCATCGTATACGAAAGTTGTGAAAATTTGAAAAAAATAGCCTATTTCGGCATGTGGGGACAAATAGGGGTCTTGGCAGTTAATGTTGACTGTTGGTGGTTATGATAATTCCTGGTCACATTTGGCAGTTAGATGCCTAGTAGTTAGATAGGAAGTTAAGGTCAAAGTTGGTGGTTAGAGGTGACCAGGAGTTAAAGCCCTACAAAAAAAAATAATAAAAATAAAAAGAGGAGGCGAAGGACTTATTTCCCCCACCCCTCGGTCACCAAGATGACCAAAACCCAGCTGTCACTAGACCTAATCACAGACCCCACAAATGATAAGCCCTAAACCCAAACCCTAGACTTTAGGTGCCTTGGATTTTGAGGCTCACAATTTCAGTTGACCAAAGATAGAATCAATGGCGGAGAATGTTGGTGGTGATAGCTATAAAACAAGCGACAGAGATATACCAACTACGATAGGGGGAAACAAGGCGGAGGTCGATGTTTTTATAGAACATCGACCGTGTTGTAATAGTGGTTTAATGGCATCAGCAGAGGAAGATAGACCCTAGGACTTAGGTCCACATGAAACCTAGGGTTTAACAGAGGGCTACGGAAATGTTGTAGATGGTAGGGTCTCAGGTTTACTATGAAGAGCGGCGACAAAGGTGTCAGGTGGCAACAAGGAAGGAAGAGTCAAACGAAGTCTTTATAAATGGTGTACAAAATTAGCTACATTGCTCCCAGTACACTTCCAACTCCATTCAGAATTATTACGAATGGATCGCCACCGATAAGACTAAACACAAACCACAATGTGCCGCATAGAAATACAAATAAAGACAGAAAGAAGGGCATATATTCTATGCTCTTTGTCTTGATCACCATCCTCTTCTACTATGCAGGTTTGAAAACCACATATTGAGTGGGACTTCTAGAGCCGATGGGTGGTGTAGCGTAGGCGAATGGAGTTAAAGGATGGTGGCAGAAGATCTAGACCAATGTTGGCTAAGGAGTGGCAACCTCAACCCTGCGATGGATGTTAGGGTTTAAGGGAGGGGTGTCGAGAGATTACACATGGGTTTGAAAGAAGTGGCAGGAGGAGAGAATGACTGGTAGTGGACTGGGAAGAACAGTCAATGCTGAAAGAAATACAAGCCAACGGGGAGAAAAACTAGTGGCAGGGGAATCTTTAAGGGCCAAGTCAGGCGAGGAGACAAGGGTCAATTAGTGTTTTAGTCAACAGTCGCCATTCCTTGTAAATAAAACTTGCACCCCCAAACAAAACACCTGTAACACAATATTAGCCTACAACCACAATATAAACCACATACATTTAAATCCTGCCACTTAGAAGAATTGAAACTAGTGATAATTTTCTCACAATAGAGAAAACAAAAAGTTCAACTGAGACCCCTGCACAGAGGCCGTACGGATCCATACGGTACTGTACGGATCTGTACGGTACCTTACGGATCCGTACGGTATGACCCTGCGTAGGGGCCTAAACTAAAAAAAATTTCAATTTTTTTTCAAATTTTGGTGAATTTAATGTCATTTTTTGTTTCTTGGACCTCCTAGACTCAATGGTGAGGTCCATTTGAGCTCCAGAGGCCTCCTACAAAAATAGATTTTTAGAAATCACCAAAAATGTCAAATTTTTCACGCATTCACGTCAGGTTCACCAATGTGGGCTAGGGAAAAACTAGGTTTACAATAAAAAACAACAAACTATAAAACCCTAACTATAATAGAATGCAAACAAGCTTAGAAAAATCATCAAACAAACATGAAAAATAGCTAAAAATCTAAGTTATCCTTGACTAACTTCTATTGTCCTCCTCTATCTTGCATTCTTTGTTCTCAGATTTGGAGGTTTATGCAACATCATGAGAAGCTCATGTATTTGTTAAGCAAGATTTTGGAGGGTTTGCAGATTTTAGAATGAAAAATGAGCTAAGAGAGCTTAAGGGAGGAAAAAGGGAACTAAGAGCCCAAAAAATGAGCTGGAGAAATGTGTTTTTATAGAAGAGGGATTTTGAATGGATGGTTGTGATTGAGAGCTGATTTAGGACTAAGATCAATGGATTGGAATGATTTTAGGGTTTCCTCTCATAAGAGGACAAAAGTGAATTTTAAATTCACAAATATCATGAGGTGAGGATGTTTAGATTAAATAAACTTGGTTAGTTTATTTAATTTATTTGAGGAAGGGGACATGTTAAAAGGGTTTTTTTTATGGGATTGATTTATTTATTTGAATAAATCAAGTGAAGGGGACATTAGGATATGATCAAATAATTAAATAATCAATTGAAATTAATTATTTAATTATAGGAGAAATAAGGTCAAGTGAACAAAAGGGATGAAATTGAACTAGCTGAATCATGGGATTCAAAGGGGAAATTTATCCTGTCACATTTATGACATGAAGACATTTTTTAGTGTCTACACTAGCATGGCTAACTTCAATCTCCATTAAATAGATGCTTTCTCCACTTCATTCTTTGCAAGTCATGTTAATGAAATAACAGATCTTTTCAAACACTTCACCAATGTTAGTGGTCAAAATTCAATGAAATTAAGAACAAAGCCTTATACACTATTCCTTCATAAATAAACAACATTTATCATAAGATTTTAACAAATTGGCACAATTTGAGTCAACCTATCAGTACAAAATAGGGTAATTGGGTCAATATTAAGATGAGGTTATTTTTACCTAATTAGTGACTCTATTCTAGTCAAACCTAGAATTGGTTTATAACCAAGAACATTTGCAGATGGAAAGAAGATAATTTAGAGATCCACAAGGATAGGAAGATACATCAGCTCAAACAAGGAGATGACAAATCATCTGAAGAGATAAAAACATTGGTAATTCACCTAGACTAAATTCTCAAGATCAATAAATAGGAATTTCTGGTACAAATGATGCATTTACTAATTTAAGAGATCAATGTTAATATAGTTCTTAGGATTCAATGGATAATATATAGTTAGGACATGTAAAAGTATGCATTGGAATAATTATGAAGTACAAAGAAATGATACGCTTATTGGTAGAAGAATGAGGATACATCCCATAATGCACTAGTGCAAACCTTTGGCATGTCAGATCAAAATATTGAAACACATACCCACTCTTAGAAATTAGCCTCTAATCACTCTTATTTTTTTGATGAGTTCTTGATCTATATTCATGAAGACAACTCCTTGGCCTCAAAGTAGATTGATTACTCTAGGATTGTGGAGCTATAGTTTCAAGACCTAATAGATTGGAACCATTGTCATGGATGTTGTTGGTACTTTTTCCAACTATATTTTCATGATTACATTTCCTTAATAGTTTCTAGGGTTTAGGGTTTTACAAGAATTTTAGTAAGAATGAAGTGTTAGGGTTTTTCCTTGCACTTTTGTTATGTTCAAATAGTGACTTTTTTCTCAATTGTCTCACTTAAAAAATCATTGCTTGATCCCCATCAAACCCATGTGTATTACTAGCCCCACATGCTAAATATTTCCTATGGTATATCTCCAGCCTTTGGTTGCTTTGTCTTGGTCACATGGTCCCCAATACACTAACCTTCAAATCACCAAGCTATGTGGTGACTCCTAATTGCATCACTTGTGCCCTATGCATCATGGCTCCTCTAGTGTGCCCTTGTACCATTCCCATCCTATGTAATCCTATGCCATGTGTCTTTGCATCAACCAACTTGCAACCCTAGTTTTCCTTCACCCACCTGCATTAGTAATATAATATTGGTCCTCTTTGTTCCACTAGTCTGCTAAGTCATATATCCCATCAAGGATCTTGAAAAGATATGAGGTAACATCATCAATTTTGACATGGGGTGATGCAATGGTCCTTTTCATCACAAATTTGAGTGGTGGCCTGATCCCATCATCACAATGTGTGATGGTAATAAATTTGGGTGAGTTTAATCCAGCAAACCCTATATCACCAGACAATGAGGTTATGGGCCTAGTACATTTCCATTTGTTGTTAGAAGCTACGAAGTGGTGCCAAATGTACATCCTATGCAATCAGATGTAGTTATTTGATTGGACAATTAATTGATGAAGTATGAAGTGGTAGCATTGATATAAGATGATACCATAGAATTGACACATAGCCTATCTCTATTGCATCACAATGGTCATTTGCATCATAGTTTTAGAGGTGGGGCCTAGTCCAGAAATTATAATTTGTGATGTCCATTGATATTAGGTAGATGAAATCCAATGGTGGTGTTTTCTCCCATGCTCGATGAATTCTAGTTTTCAATCATATGTTGTAAAGTTGAGTGGTTGTGATGCCACTTGTGCCAATGTTCTCCAAATTCTTGTTTTTGATTGGCCAAGAGAATGATAGGTCTCCAATTGATTCAAATGGAGGCAGACAAGTAAGACAAGTATGTGTTAAGATCATGTCCTTCCATCAAGTTCTATAGCATCACATGTGTGAGGTAGAGATGAGTAAAATGATTCATAACTTATGGTGGTTGTTGATCTCCCACATTCATTGCTACTGATGGATAGTATTCATGAAAAATTGAAAGAGTTAATTCCAATGGTAGTAGATTTAGTATTTTCATGTTGATCAATAGTGATTCAAATTCAATCGAATGGGTTTTTTTAGTACAAATGCATCACAATTGTGAAGACATTCTAATCCACCTAGCCAAAGCCATGGAGACTGGGTATTATGGGTTTAGAGAAACTATTTTCATGGAGTTATCTCAGTCAGTAGTGGCCTATAAGAATGAAACAATTTCATTGGGTGGAATTAGTGGTGCTCCATATCTTTGGATTATAAGAAAGTGGAGATTGATTCTCAAGTACATCACTAGTATCGATTGAGTTAGGAGTACCTTAATAGGAACTATAGGTTGTTTGATGGGAAATCTATTAGATGGACTAAAATATAGCCACATGAATTTTCCATAATATCTTCCTAAGAATGAATATTTGCACTCACATGATGTGGAACTCACTAGTATGTGCCTCACACAAAATCTTAGGACTTTATGTTCCCAAGAGGAGGTAGCATTTTTCTCATTTGAATTTGTGTTGCCTTTTCACTTTGATGAAGAATCCAGTTTGGGATGTGTATCATCTCACATATGTGGCTTTTATAGTTCTTTCTTTCTTTGACCCTTGATCTTTTCTAAAACTCTCTATTTAAGGAAATAAATATTCACTATGTTCATAATTTAGAATTTATTATTGTAACAAGGAATCCCTTCTGTGTTCCACTTAGGTATGGCAAGGGAGGATCTAGTATAACCTCCAAGTCTTGTATCTCATGATATTTTCCTCTCAGATCCATTTCTCTTCTCTCATTCCTATTTTGGAAGTATATGTTTATGAAATGGTTCTAATTTCTCTAGAACTACTTTTGGAAGTGAAAAGATATAGCTAGAATTGAAACCTGTCTAAGGGATTCCGCTTTCAACATACAATTTGTAGCACAATGAAATGATTTAGTAGACTAGTGTAGAAGAAGCAAATGTATTTCTTTCTAAGTTCATGTTGTCTTTTAATGTATTTCCAATTGACGAAGGATTGAGCTCTGTGGCTCATAGTAGGTTTGTTAGAGAATAATAATCTTTTTTGTGCTCTATTTCAAAACCTCCCCAGTTGGACAACCAGAGATAAAGGAACTATTGTTCTTGTGTAACAACATCTTCAGCTTGGTGATCCTATTTCTAATTCTTCCTCAAACCTATGCTTATAGAGGAAGCTGAATATACATGATAGAAAGGGAAATGAAAAGAGTGGGGTTAAAACTCCCCCTCTCTTTTTCCCTAGCAAGAAATATGGAGTATATCTTGAATGAGAAGATAGGGTATTTCTATTATTTTTCTCTCTCTAGACCCTGTCACATGACCGATACATGAACTCCAGAAGGATAAATATTTTACAATAGTAAACATGTATCTAGAAGTGAAAAGTGTCAATAATTTGAGTGAGATGAGCACTATCTTCTCCCTTAGATAGAGTTGTCTTTCTTTGTAATAGTGGGTTTAAATGGGTGTGAAACTGGTAAAATGGGAAAACCTTGGAAAGTAATTGTAACCATCTTTTTGTGATATAAATAAAATCTCTAGTTCTACATTTTTCATGTTTTTGATCTTTTTTGATGTGAAATATATGAGTATGCATTAGTCAAACAAAATTTTCTCCCTTCTTGGAAATGAAGTTATCAAGGATAGCTTGATTTCAACATTCACATTTGTTGTTTGTATTGATTTATTCTTGTTAGTTCAAAATCAAAGATGATGGTAAACCTTTTAAGATTAATAATGAGATTGATTATATTATAGGGTTATAACTAAGAATGATTGTATTAGGCAAATCTCTTTAGTCTAGTTTGTGTTAATGTAAGACATTAACATGCTTGGTTGAACCAGTAGAAGAGTGATGGAAATAGAATGACAAAACCAACTAAGATGACTCAAATTTACTAGGAACAAGGCACCAATAACTTTATAGATCTCTTCCTATTCCCCCACTAAATCAAATTTAGAAAAATCCACCTATTGCAAGTATGTGCCTAACCGGTGTTTTCATTAATGTCAACATATTAGTGTTGTCATTGGTGTCAACTGTGCTCCTATTTTGATGCTTGTTTGTAATGAGTTAGATGCTTCATATTCGCCTATATAAGTGTTGGAGATCCTGACATTGAGGATATTGAGAAAATTTACTCCTTCTGTAGAAATAGTGTGTTGCAGAGTATCTTTGTCTACAGAAGAACAGTCCAACAAATTACTTTGCATTCCTTGTAGAATGAATATCTTTATCTGTAGATTAGAAGTTATTTAGACACATCTCTGAAGAAGCTATGCTCCAAGTTTGAGCCTTCGATATGAAGATCTGAGTTAGTTATGTTCACCAGAGTGAAAACTACTTTTTTTGTATGTTTGGTGGTGATAGGGAGAATGTATTATGCTCCACATTCCTCCACAGTTAAGTATTTCAGTCTATGGTTTTGGAATCAAGTTAGTAATGATGATAAGTATATTCAACTCCTATGGTTCATGATTTGGTGGTCCACAAGCAATCTTTTCTTTATGACAGTGGCTGACAGTGTTGTTTAAGTGCTCTAGTTTGAAGAATCCTTTTGACAAATTGGTTAGAGGTTGTGTGGATGTTCTTGGTGATTACAATGTGCTTGTGGATGTCTCCTGATCACATCCCTACCTTTGATTTGGTCTGCAAAGAGAAATCTGGATCGTGGATGAAGACTATTCTTAGAAGACTTAGTGAGAACACCAGTCTTGGTCGACTTGGTCACTTTCACTGATTGCAGATATACTTTGAAGTTTGTAGTAGCATGTTGTAGCATGGAAGATTATATTTGAGTCACAACTAAGGTGTAGTGTGATTTGGATGCATCTTTACATCTTTCCCTTAGCAAATTTTGTATTAGGTCTAGACCTATTTCTATGTATGATTGTAATGCCAACCTTGGAGACTGTTCCAATGGTTGATGAATGTAATGCCGACCTTGATGTTCATTCCAAGGTTGATGAGTTATATAAAAACATGTAATGTAGTTGTGAAAATGGTATCCTTGGCAAAAATGGGAAGATAAGTGAGAAGTGTAAGAAGAGCATAGTAGAGAAGAAGTATTGTGCTTCAATGGAACTAAATTTAGGCATGGAGTAGATGCTATCAAATTAGTTCATAAATCCCTGGTAGTGAGCCACCCCTTGGTAGTGAGTTGATCTTTGTAGTGAGCATTTTTGGATAGTGAGCTCATAGGTAGTGAGCCTCTATTTTTTGGTATTGTTATAAAGTATATATTTTTGTGGGCTAACACCCACTGTGGTTTTTCCCTTATAGGGTTTTCCACGTAAAAAATCTGGTGTCTCGTGTGTTGAATATGTTATTGTGTTAAAATTTATGTTTCATGCTTTCATGGTTAAATCTTAATAACAGTGATTAAACAATTGAAGTATTGATAAGCAGTTAAAGTTTTGTGACAACTGATTCACCCCCCCTCTAATTTGTGCTATGCATATTAACAATTGGTATCATAGCAAAGTTTCTTAGATGTAAGCTTAATAGCTTGAGGTAGATTCAGGATGTATTACAGGAAGGAGGCTCCACAGTTTGAGGGAATGAATTATGCAACCTGGAAGATACACATGAAAAGTCATCTATTTTGTATTGGTTATAGAGTATGGAAAGTGATAGTGACTAAATATACCATGCCTCAGAATGGTTTGACAATTGAAGATGAAATCAAAGAATATGAGTTAAATATAAAAGCTAGAGATGCTCTGTTAAGTGCATTGATTGACGCTAATTTGATAAAGGTCACGGACTATGAAACTACTCAAGAAGTCTGGGAAAAGTTGGAAAATCTATTTGAAGGAGATAAATTTGTAAAGAGTGCCAAATTGCAGGGTCTGGAAGCTAAATATGAAGGTTTGAAGATGGGCAAAGATGAAAACATAACATCCTACATGCAAAAGGTTGATGAACTTGTCACTGGAATCAAAGCTATGGGAGGAACTATTAAGGAGAAGGAAGTTGTGATGAAAATTATTAGGTCATTACCTAAATCCTACAGTCACAAGGTAGATGTAATTGAAGAAATAATGACTGTGAAAGAGGTCACCAAGGATCAGTTTCTAGGAAAGCTTACAACCTTTGAGATAAGAGAGCTTGGTGATGCTCTACCAAATATTGAAACTGCTTTCAAAGCTAGTACTTCAGAGAAGATCTCCAGGATTGAAAAGTACAAGGTGGAACCTGATGATGAGCTTGATGAAATTGAAGCAAACTTTGTTGACAGACTACAAAGAGGTTCTAGTAAGTTCAAAGGCAAATTACCTTTCAAATGTTTTACATGTGGTAAGGTTGGTCATTATGCTATTATGTGTCTGAAGAGAATTGAAAGGAATAGAAAAAGATTTGAAAACAAACCTAGGATCCCAAAGAAATGCTATTATGTTAGAGATCTTGATGATGAAGGTGAGATAGATGATGAATCTGATGATGCTAGTACTAGTGCAAATGAACACTTATTTATTGCTATTAAAGAAGAACCTGTGTCTACTAATCTTGCTAGCTGTGTGAAGGAAGAAAAACCAGTGGAAGAAAGTGCTTTGGCTGTTTAGATTGAGAAATATAAGGATGAATGGGTTATTGACAGTGGATGCTCACATCACATGAAAGGTGACAAAAGTAAGTTTATAAGTTTGGAAAAGTATGATGGTGGACTGGTTAGGTTTGGAGATGATACAACTGGTAAGATTTGTGGAAGAGGATCTATTTCTTTTGATGGAAAGCACAATACTAATGACATTTTGTATGTGAAGGGTTTAAAGCATAATCTTTTGAGTGTTGGTCAGATGTGTAACAAAGGTTATGATCTGAGATTCAAGGACAATGGATGTAAGATCATGGAAATCTCTAGAACTATGATTTCTACTGGTAAAAAGACCACAGGTAATTTTTATCATTCGAAAGGAACTAATAATTATTGCTTATTGGCTCAGATTGATGAAAGTTGGTTGTAGTATAGAAGGATGTGTCATATAAATTTTGACAACTTGGTAAAGATAAGTTCTATTCAGGTTGTAAGAGATCTGCCTAAGCTTGTCAATCCTACTAACACCATTTGCAAAGAATGTTAATTTGGGAAAAAAACAAGAACAAGTTTCAAAAGCAAAGAACAATTTTCTGCTGGATTGTTGGAACTGGTTCATATAGATCTGTGTAGTCCACAAGAACAAGAAGTCTGCAAGGAGACATGTGTTTTATGTTGCTTATTGATGATTATTCTAGAATGATTTGGATCACTTTTCTAAAAGATAAATTAGAATCCCTAGACAAGTTCAAAGATTTCAAGGCAATGGTTGAGAATGAGTTAGAATTGAAGATCAAATGCTTGAGGTCTGATAGAGGAGGTGAGTTCACATCAAATGAATTTAATATCTTCTATGAGGAACAAGGGATAAAGAGACAATTATCTACACCTAGGACTCCTTAGCAGAATGTAGTTGTTGAAATAAAGAACATGACAGTTCAAGAGGTTGTTAGGACTATGTTTAAGGAAGTTGACCTTTCGGAAGTATACTGGAGAGAAACCATACACATTGCAATGTACATCCTAAACAGGGTTCAAATTAAAGGTAACAATGCTAAAACTCCTTATGAATTGTGGTATGGAAGAGCTCCTATAGTGAGATATTTCAAAGTTTTTGGTAGCAAATTTTATATGAGAAGAGAAGATCTAGGCAAGTTTGATGCTAGGTGTGATGAAGGAATCTTCCTTGGTTACTCTACCAAGAGTAAGGCCTACCGATGCTATAATAAGAGATTGAAGAAAATCATTGAGAGTGCTAATGTGAAGGTTGATGAAGACAAAGGAAGAATTTCAGATCTAAATGTCTATGAATTAGATGAGCCTGTTGCTATAACAAATGAAGAAAAAGTTGATCAAGAAGATAGTCAAGATGAAGAAGAAAAGGCTCCAGAAAGCACTGCTGACTCCCACGTATGTAAGAATTAATCATTCTAAAGATCAGATTATAGGGGACAAAAGAAAAGGGGTATTGACAAGGAAAATAGTTGTTGAAGAACAAGTGAATTACTTTTTGATTTCAAAAGTTGAACCTTAAACTATGAATGAAGCTTGAAATGATGAAAATTGGGCAAAAGCTATGGAAGAGGAGCTGATGCAGATGGAAAAGAATCAAACTTGGGAACTAGTTCCTAGACCTATTGATAAGAATGTGATTGGCACCAAATGGGTTTTTAGAAACAAGATGAATGTGAATGGAGAATTAGTAAGGAACAAAGCAAGGTTGGTATGCAAAGGATACTCCCAAGTTGAAGGAATAGATTTTGAAGAGACCTATGCTCTTGTGGCAAGAATTGAAGCAATTAGAATGTTTTTAGCATTTGCAACTTTTAATACTTCAAAGTGTATCAGATGGATGTTAAGTCTGCATTCTTCAATGGTGAGTTGGAAGAAGAGGTCTACATTGAGAAACCAAAAGGATGTCAATTATCAAAACAAGGTGATATGGTGTGCAGATTAAAGAAAACCTTGTATAGACTAAAGCAAGCCCCCATAGCTTGGTATGCAAGGCTAGACAAGTATTTGTTGCAATTAGGGTTCAGTAATGGTACTGCTAACAACAATTTGTATTTCAAAATCAATGATAGTCAGATCCTGATTGTTGTGGTCTTTGTTGATGACATTATCTTTGGAGGCAATGAAGGTATGTGCATGAAGTTTGTAGGTGAAATGCAAAATGAGTTTGAGATGTCTATGTTTGGTGAAATGAATTTATTTTTAGGTCTACAAATTAATCAATCTCAGTCCAAGTATGTGAAAGAGTTGTTGAAGAAGTTTGGGATGGAAGACTCTAAACTGGTATGTACTCCCATAGTAATTGGATGCAAGTTGAGAAAAACTGATGAATCACCTAAGACTAATCAGAAAAGGTATAGATCCATGATTGGAGGATTGCTTTATCTAACTCAAATCAGACTTGATATAATGCATGTAGTTTGTCTTGTTGCAAGATTTCAAGAAGATCCAAGAGAGTCACATGTGATGGTAGTTAAGAGAAGCTTGAGATATTTAAAAGTCACACCAAATCATGGCTTATGGTATCCAAGGGATAATGATTTCACTCTCAGTGCTTATATAGATACAGATTGGGCTGGAGATGTTGATGACAGAAAAAGTACAAGTGGAGGTGCTTTCTTCTTGGGTAATATATTGGTTTCATGACTAAGCAAGAAGCAAGATTCAATATCTTTGTCAACTACAGAAGCAGAGTATATTGCAAAAACATGTACTCTAATGTTGTGGATGAAGCAAACTTTGAAGGATATAAGAGTTGTGTATGAAGATCCAGTTGCAATCTTCTGTGACAATACAAGTGCTATAAACATTTCAAAGAATCCAATGATGCACTCAAGAACAAAGCATATATCTATAAGGTATCACTTTATGAGAGAAAAGGTAATACAGAATGAAGTAAAGATGGAATATGTGTCCATAAAGGATCATATTTTAGATATTTTCACTAAGCCTCTGCCTAAGGATACTTTTGAGTATCTCAGAGAAAAGTTAGGGGTCATCACCCCTCCTACTCTAATCTAAGATGCATAGGAATGCATCAGTCCATTGATGCTCAAAGTCCCATTCTTTGATCTGGATTAATTTTTTGAGGGCTACCTCTCAGGGGAAGTAGCCAGATGTTCTTGAGAAAGAAAGTGTTGATAACATAGAAAGTTTAGTTGGATCAGAGCAGCAGAATTGCAAGTATGTACCCTTTTCCATTGATGTCAAAGGGGGAGAGAAATCATGTGAAAAACTCAGAGAAGAAAGAGTGTAGATGTGTAAAGAGTAAGGGGGAGAATCTTGTCTTGATGCTCTTTACAGTTTTTCACATCATATGTTGCCATCAATGACAAAGGGGGAGATTGTTGCAAGTATGTGCCTAACTGGTGTTGTCATTGATGTCAACATATCAGTGTTGTCATTGGTGTCAAATGTGCTCCTATTTTGATGCTTGTTTGTAATGAGTTAGATGCTTCATATTTACCTATATAAGTGTTGGAGATCCTTACATTAAGGATATTGAGAAAATTTGCTCCTCTGGTGGAAACAGTACGTTGCAGAGTATCTTTGTCTACAGAAGAACAATCCCACAGATTACTCTGCATTCCAAGAGTAGAATGAATATCTTTATCTATGGATTGGAAGTTATTTAGATACATGTCTGAAGAATCTATGCTCCAAGTTTGAGCCTTTGGTATGGAGATCTAAGTTAGTTATGTTCACCAAAGTGAAAACTACTTTTTCTGTATGTTTGGTGGTAACAGGGAGAATGTATTATGCTCTGTATTCCTCTATAGTTAAGTATTTTAGTCTGTGATTCTCGAATCAAGTTGGCAATGATGATAAGTACATTCAACTCCTATGGTTCATGATTTGGTGGTCCACAAGCAATCTTTTCTTTATGACAGTGGCTGACAATGTTGTTTAAGTGCTCTAGTTTGAAGAATCCTTTTGACAAATTGGTTAGATGTTGTGTGGATGTTCTTGGCAATTATAATGTGCTTGTGGATGTCTCCTGATCACATCCCTACCTTTGATTTGGTCCACAAACAGAAATTTGGATCATGGATGAAGATTGTTCATAGAAGACTTAGTGAGAACACCAGTCTTGGCCGACTTGGTCATTTTCACTGATTGTGGAGATACTTTGAAGTTTGCAGTAGCGTGTTGTAGCATGGAAGATTATATTTGAGTCCTAGCTAAGGTGTAGTGTGATCCGCATGCATCTTTACATCTTTCCCTTAGAAAATTTTGTATTAGTTCCAAACCTATTTCTATGTATGATTGTAATGCTGACCTTGGAGACTGTTCTAAGGGTTGATGAATGTAATGCCAACCTTAATGTTCATTCCAAGGTTGATGAGTTGTATAAAAACATGTAATGTAGTTGCAAAAAAGGTATCCCTGTGAAAAAATGTGAAGATAAGTGAGAAGTGTAACAAAAGCAGAGCAGAGAAGAAGTATTGCACTTCAATTGAACTAAATTCAAGCATGGAGTAGATGCTATCAAATTAGTTCACAAATCCCTGGCAGTGAGCTGATCGTTGTAGTGAGCATTTTTGGGCAGTGAGCCCATAGGTAATGAGCCTCTATTTTTTGGTATTGTTATAACATATTTATGGCTAACACCCACCGTGGTTTTTACCTTATAGTGTTTTCCATGTAAAAAATCTAGTGTCTCATGTGTTGAATATGTTATTGTGTTAAACTTCATGTTTTATACTTTCATGGTTAAATCTTAATAACAATTATTGAACAATTGAAGTATTGATAAGTGGTTAAAGATTTGTGACAATTGATCCACCCCCCTCTCAATTGTCCTATGCATATTAACACCACCATGCCATAATTTATCCATACTTTATCTTGTTCATGGACAAGCTTAATTGTACAAGAAGCAGTTAAAATTATGCCAATCCTATGAAGTGTTGTTGAATTTTCCATGAACGCCTTATTTTCCTGTCACTACAATGAAATTGTTGTTTCCCACAATTTCTAGTGAATATTAGGGTCACCCCTAGGTCTTGTAGAGCCTAAAGTGTAGGAGAGCTTCCCTATACCTCTTGTTCATTGGCCTTTTCTAGTCTTCAATTTGATTATAGGTATTCTCCTCTAGCTTTGATATTTAGGTAGACACTTTAGAAACAAAGATTGCAAGAAAAAGGAACCAACAGATTAGTGACTCTACTAGGGACATAGCCATAATGAGATCTTATCCTGATTCATATAGGCATTGATGATTCTATTGGTGGAATGTGTTGGCATTATTTTTGTCATTGATGTCAATAGTAGTCTTGACAATGTTTCTCTGACCAATTGTCATTCACAAGATCACAGATGTTGTGTCATTGAAATCATGGTAACTATTTGGTGGATAGAGTAAACCAAGATAGCTTTGTGCTTTGCAATCATATCACCTCTGAAAATAGGAGTTTAATGTTTCATCCTTTGCTCCTTATAAACAAATGTTTGTTTGCTGATTACAAATTTGTATGGGTTCTTGCAAGTTAGGGTTTGCCTTTTTTGTTTGAGGTCCTAAAACCCTAAGGATCTAATTGTATTCAAGAGCAAAGTCCCTTTTTTTGTTTCAAGCTCAAAGAAATCATTTCAACATCATGTTTTCATCTAGTTTATCCTCTACAATAGAGGTTGATTTAAGAAGCTAAGGATCAAATCTCAAAACAATGATTCTTGATGGAAGATTAGTGTTTTGCAATGTTTGAAGACCTAAACCCTTAAATGAATTAAGTTATTCAAAGGATAAGTGTTCACATTAACAGATGGGTAGTGCTTTTTTTTATTTCATCGGTGACTTGTTGTCACTAGTCACCTGTGACTTAAGTGACAACTTAAGTCACCCTTCTTCATGGAATGACTGGCCCTGTGATCTAGCGGTGACTGGTAGGACCAAGACAATGTTTATAAATAGGTGTCAAAACCTTCATCAATGGTGTTTATTTAATATTTCGATGGTATAAAGCATTTCATCAATGGTGCTTGTTCAAATATTTAATGACTATCTCTCAAAGTATGTAGTTTGATGGGTAGTTACTTGTGTTACCTGATTGATAGTAGTTTTCACAGTTTTGTTAACTATTTTTGTGTGAGATATTTTTAGGTTTTTCAAAAATGGTAAGGGATTGGAGTCCTTGAGTTTTTTGGAAGGGAAGTGACATGATAAATCTAAAAACATATTTTTGTTGAGTTTATGATGAAATACTTCTAGAATCATTCATTCTTTATGATGGTAAAAGAGGGAAGGCCTATTTGATGTCTATACTTAGGATGAAGAGTATTATCTTGGTAGAGTGATGAGTGAGAAAAGTTTTGTTGTAGGAGTCATATATGTACTTTGATGCCTTCATAAATAGAGTAGTACTTTGTCCATTTGTCTTTCCTTGTGTTTGGAGTTGGTGATCCTAATTTGCTTGGAGTTGGTGCTCCTACTTGAGAAAGGAATTTGTGTTCCTCATAATAGTGTGATCAATGAGATTCTTTATCAGTGAGGCATTGGAATAAAGTTCTTTTGTGAGGTTGAATTGGTTAAATAAACCCAATCAACTCTTCACATAGTGGTTTTTCCCTTTTTAGGGTTTTCCACATACTTCCTTGTGTTATGATGTGATTTTTGTGATTCTTTTGTTTTCTAAGTGCTTTGGTATTTTGACATAGTAGATCTTACATGATTTCAAAGTATTGATAAAACTAGTTCTTTATACCACTGATTCACCCCCCTCTTAGTGGTCTATTGTATTCCAACAAAATGAACCTAGGATAACTTTCTTTTTTGATAAGCCTTGTTGTTCATAGTACTTTCCTTACACTATGAGTTGGCAACTCTATTTTATAACTTTTGTATGTTTTTGATTGCATGGTGCATACTATTTTTTTCCCAACTAAGTCAAAAACTCAGTGGAAATCTCTCTAGGGATATTAGAATTTGAAACTTTGCTAGAGGTTCAAACCCTAAAGATTTCTTAAAAATTGAATGAGTGATGATGTGTTCATGATTTAGTCTTCTTTGAGAGGTGGTGACTCTGATGTTACATTGTTGAGGAATTTCTTCCTATTGTCCAAAATTCTGGCATAGATCTGTAAAGCTTTCAAGTAGGACAATTTGTATAAGATCTCCAATATTTCCAAGTAATTTTGTTTCCCTTCACCCTCTATCTTTATTAAATGAAAGCATTATGGTGTAAGGGTCTTGGGTTAAATTAATTTGTAAAGACATTTTAGTTCTCTATTGTGTTTAAGCCTATATTTGAACAAGGAAGCTAAGATGAGAATTGTATACATAGTGTTCTTGAAACTATGGTGATTGTGAGGTCCACCCTTGTGCAACAGGTTTAGTTGCACTATTAGACCTAATTGTATTACTTCACCTAGGCTAAGGGTTTGGTATATGGTATTGTGACCTTATCCAAGAGACAATATGGTGTTGTTGTGGATCTATTTATAAGGTGGTTGTGTTGATTTGAGTAAGCATAGGAGATGTACACCTTAGCTTGGATTGATGTTATATCAATTGATTGTGCTTGAACTGGATCCTTAGTGAATTTATGTGAGGCCACCTTTGTTACACTCCTGATTCAACTATGGGACTTGTTTCATTGGATTATATTTTGACATTTGGACATTTTAGTGACTGTTGATCCTGTCTATTAGACATTCGATGGATTTATTTTGTGCTTTGATTAGATAGATGAGTTATTATATGATGATGCTAGATATCTTTCCATGCTAGATTATATTCTACTTTTATTATTATGAATGTTGTATAATAATTGATGCAATTAAAATTATATAATGAGCTAATTGAGTTGATGAAATATTATGTCAATTTATGATTTCATGATCCTGATTGTGTTGTTGAAAGGGAATTTGATTGGGAATAAAGTGAATTCTATCATGTGATATAGAAATGACCTAATTAAAAATGTATGAACTCATGCGACCATGTGTGTGTGTAAATTTAATTACTTCAAAGTTGATATACACTGGGCTATTGATATGTGTGTGTAGTGTGCAGGTTATTCCATGGCTAATGGAAACTGGAGGTCATACAAGTAACCCTAGTAATTATCCCTGTGATGCCAACCTAGTCCCTAAGGTGGACAAAGGTTATTTTTTTGGAGGATGAATGTAATGTGTTAATACTTTATTTTGATTTTAATTTGAGTCTCCTAAGGTTTCAGACTTAGAATGGGGTGGATGATGAGTGTCATCCATGTGTCATTTTCGTTCATAATATTTAAGGGCTTTTTAAATGGTGTTTTTAAGCTTTTTAATGTTAATTTCATGTGTTTAAGGGTCCTACGTCAAGTACCTATGGGTTAGGTACCTTATAGACCTCAAATCATGAGTTTTAACTCATATTTGACCCCTCTTTTTGACCATAAGAGTTAAGTGGCGAGATTAGGGTTTGGGTTGAAGGTTGGGTGACTTGTCACATCCAATCCCACAACCCAAGGTTCATGTAAGGGCTTGAGGGAATCCCAAGGGTCTTACATGTGTGAGCACACAATGTAAGAACCTTGGGAAGAGAACCTCAAGTACTTCCCTCTTCCCCATGCCTCACACATGTGTGAGGAGAAATATGAGGAGATGTGCTATTGAGGAGGAATGAGAGGTTGACAAGTGTCATCTCCCTACTCCTCAATATCTCACACATGTGTGAGAGCACATGTGGGAAGTTGTAATTGTGAGAGTGAATGAGAAGGTGACGAGTCCCACCTCATTCATGGGTATGGTTTTTGAAACCCTATATATCTCCCTCTTGTTGAGGTGAGAAGGGTTCTTTCTTTTAGCTTTTGTTATTGGATTTGGGAAGAAGATTAGTCTTGAAAGGAAGATTTGTGCAAAGGAACTTGGAGTTGGCTCTTGGAAGTCTTCACCAAACGTCCTTCTTCACTTGAGACTTGCGAGGTAGGCTCTCAAGGCTTCAAGTTCTTATTTTTTCTTATTTTGCACGTATGCTTGTAGTTATGTTATGCATTTGGTTTATGTGGATTTCTTGGTGTTGTAATAGGTTTATGGGTTGTAGTAGTGAGCTCTCCATGTGAGAGAGCTCACCATGTGTAGGGTGAGAGAGGACAGAACCTCTTCGGGGGAAACCTCTACTTGAAAATGAGTTTTGATGGTTATTGCCTTGTTTGTGGGAAGTTTTGATAGTATTATGTATGGAAAGAGTGCCTTAGTTCTTTTGGAGTTATAACAGGTTTTGATAGCAAGAGGCTATGAGATTTGGGTGAAATGGGTTTTGAGTACTATGGTTTTGGTTGGTTTTTCCCCTTGATTGAGTGAGTCCACTCTCTCTCCCTTGAAATCCATTTTCATGGATGTTGTGTGTTAAGTCTCCTTGGGTGGGTGTTATGTGTTTTTGTGTGTGTGTGTGTATTAGAATCACTTGTGTGTGTATGAACCTAGTTATTTTGTGGGCCTCCTAGCTTGAGCGTGGCTTTCTTGCAAGCCAATGGTGGGAGGTGAGCTTCCCTTAGCATTGGGAAGATATTTATTGTCTTGCAAGTTTGACTCTTGGAGATGAGCTTGGGAGAAGGTTTCATGAAGTGGTAGAGTGATTTTGTTTATGTTGTAAGAGAGTAAGGCAATGTAAATGCCTTGGCTATTTTGAGCTTGTAAGAGTTGGGTGTGTGAGAGAGTAAATCTCTCTCTTGGGAGATCCTATTTGTTGTATTGATTCCCTTGTGAAAGTGTTTATCACAAGATGAATATAAGTTTTGAAAGCATTATATTTTTTCTTTACTTTGGTTGTTGTGTGAGAAAAGAAATATTGATTAAATCTCTCTCTCTCTCTCTCTCTCTCTCTCTCTACTTCTTAATAGTTACTTGTAATTTTCCTTATGAAAGAAAGAAAAGAATAAAAATCCCTACTCTTGCACCTATTTAATCAATTTTTGTATAAACTAAATTTTAAAGAAAGAAAATAAGGACATAGTTATTTTATTCTTACCTTTGCTTATTGAAAAGAGAAAATGATTGTTTGTATTCTTCAAAAAAAAAAATTATATAGTTACTTTAAAACTACCCTTGCTATTATGAAATGAGAATTTGCTTGATATATATATATATATATATACTCTCATAGGTTTAAAGTTAAGTTCTTCATTTGAGTAAACATAGGGAAATATTTATATTGTTGCGAATTGCATTCCGTTAGGGTTTTTTTTGTCGAAACCAGAGTAAAAAAAAGGAAATATTTATTCTAGTTAGTGCTTATGTAATAATAAATACTTTCTTATTTGTTTTGTAACTAAATAAAGAAAAATGGGAAAACCTATTTGAGACTTTTAATATAAGCTTTATAGAAAGAAAGCCATGATTTGTATTTTAATGATTATTTCTAAATCATTTATTTTCAAAATGTGTGATGCCCACATTTCCCATGCGGTCACAACACGCATCTCACCTGTCATGTGGTCACGACACGAAATATCAAAAAAATTTCCCACGCTTCCCTAGAAACCCCCTCACATGCATAAGCGTGCTCGGTGGTGTACGTATAAGGCATAAACAAAATAGTTGTCAGCGGGGGTACACACACATATGCGCACACCCAAATGCAAGAAGGCCAACAAGGGGGTCTTCGCGAAGTGGATAATGTCGCTACAAGGGTTGAACTTACTAAGCTCCTAAACCCTAGATTCTGGAAACATACGGTAGCATAACGCCTCACGGGCATGAGGGGGATTTATTACACTAACACTACTCTTAACATGGAGTTTCCTGATGGGGTTAACAACTTTCCTATGACTCCCTAATTACAATGAATTTACAGTTGTTCACTTTAATGGAACATTTTTCAACAAAGCCCGATCATCTGTTCTCTTTCCCATTTTCTGAAATTTAATATTAATTTCTCCCCCTTCTGAACTTAGCATTTTCAACAAAGCCTGTTTATTTGCCCTCTCTTCCATTTCTCTAAAATTTAATTTTGATTATATTTCTATCACATTCTCTTTCCTATTTTGTAAGGTTTCTTTATGTTTATCCTTCTTTTCTTCACGTTCTCTATCAATCAGAGTTATCACTGCATCCTTTACATTATTCCTAATTTCTTGGTAGACCAGATCACTTAAACCGGGTTTACTAACTTCATTTGACACAGTCTCCTAGGTTTCCGCTCTAGGTTTCATCTCAACATTTGAATTAATTTTGATAATTAACTTGTCCCTAATCAGGATTAATGGTAGGTCAAACTTACTTAGTTCTCTTAGCCCATTTCAGAAATGCCGTGCATTTTCTCCTCTTTCTTTTCACTTTTATCTTAATTTCTTGTTGTCTCTCTTTTTTTCTCAATTGGACGTTTACTAAATCGACGTTTTCTCAATCTTACAGTTTAATTTTCAACAGCCTCATATGAAATGCATATGATGTCTTATTTGCATTTGTAAAGATACGCATATCTATATAAATGCAAATATGCATATATATATATAAATTCATATATATGCTTATTTGCATTTATATTTCTAAGTGTCTTTTGTTAAAATGAAAGAACATATTTTTCTTTTCATTTTCTTGGTATAATATTTGTGATAATTATTTAAACTTTCGTATTACATTTTCTTCTAATGAAATAAATATTCTTTTTAATTTATAAATATATTTTTCTTATTGTCGTATTAGTCCCCTGATATATTTTCCTTTCTTTCTTTTAAAAAAAATATGACCTCTTTTTTTTTAATATATATCAAAATTATATATATATATATAATTTTATATATTTTATTGTATTAAACTATTAGGTTTTCTTTTATAAGACCTAAACATTTTATTTTTATTATATAGGGCTGAAGCCCTAAAATCTTTATGTCCAAATTCATTGGCTATACCCTAACCCCTTTTTTCTTATTTTTTTTGATAGGCAGAGGCATTAGAGGGTGGCGGCGCTGATAGGGCGATGATGGCGCTTGGGGTGGAGACCATAGTGGTGATGGCATCAGGAGGATCGGCGGTGGTGGTGGTTCATGGCGGAGGACGGCCGCAGCATGGACGTGGGGGTCGCAGGGCGCATGGAGCCGCAAAGGGTCGTAGGCTTGGGGGGACTGCGGAGGTGGGTGAATGGGACAGAGGTCTGCGGCTTTAACTATTTGTGGGGCTTTGGAGTAAACAGGGGTGTGGGGAGGGGCGAAGCCCCCACCCACATCCCACTATGTGGGGTGTGGGTGGGGGCTCCGCCCCTCCCCACACCCATTATGAATAGGCAACAGTGGTGGGGGGTTCAAACCCCCCCCCCCCCACCACCGTGGGATGTGGGTGGGGGCTTCACCCCTCCCCACACCCATTATGAATAGGTGACAGTGGTGGGGGGGTTCAAACCCCCCCCCACCACCACTCTATAACTTTTTTTTATATATCTGTGTTCCAAACAGAACTGTGATTCATGTATTTTTATTTCCCATTGTATTTTTTTATTTTCAACATAATAAAATAAAATACACACACACACACATATATATATATATACACTGAAAAAAATCCACAGTTACATAAATCATAGTCTCATTATTAATTCTCTTAACTGTAAAAAAAATACAGAAATTATATATATATATATATATATATATATATATATATATATATATATATATATATATATATATATATATATATATATATATATATATATATATATAAAATTTAACTATTGCCAATTATTTTTTTTAGAGGGCAGATTATTAAATTTGTCTATATTGAGTTTTCCTATAATTGTATTTTCAAATGCATCACAAAATTAAAATTATAAATAAGAGTATTATACAAGGGTAATCAATTCAAAAAAAAAAATTCTCCTTAAAGAAATTTTAATTTCAAATCAATCATTTCAATTTAGAATAGTAAGCATTTAATTAATTACAATTTATTCAAAAACATAACTATAATCCAAGTTCAATTATTTCAAAGTGACAAAATTACTACTTCATATAACTCATTAAATTTACTAATTTCACTAAATCTTTCAATGAAATAAGTTTTAACAAACTTTGTATTTTTCCATAGCAACTAACTTTCAACTTTACAAATAGGATTATAAGGAAATAGACAATTCTAATATCCTTTTAAAAACAAATTTTCTTTTCTTAATCATTTCATAAATTGTAACAAAATGTAATAAACACTATAAATAAAACCTTTATTACAATGAAGAGGATTTCCTCATAACTCAAAAATACAAAAATTACAACAATAGAAGGAGAAATCTCTCCTCTTGGGAATCAACCAAGATGTAAACAATAACAAACCCAAGCTCTTCTATAGAGCCTTAAAAGTAAAGGAAAATAAAATCTTTTCCAAGTTTCAAGTAATCTTCTCCAAGCTTCTTAATAAGCTCCAAGAACCCGCATATCACACAAGGGGAGAAAACACCACTCAACTTGCTCTCCTCCCTACCATAGACCTGCAAGAGGGTCACCCCCGAGCTAGGGAGATCATCCACACACCTAGGGTATTCCAAAATCTACTCCACAACAAAGCAATACAACATCCCAAAACACAATTACACCCATGGCTATTTACACAACACAAACTCAACCACAGTGAGTTTAACAAGGGGTAGAAGAGTGGACACACTCAACTCTAGAGTGCCACCCTTCAACACAAATTTCTCATGGCCTCAAGCCAAACTTATTAACAAAAATTCCAAGGAGTTCATATTTTGGCTCTCAAGCCATATAACAAATTTTCTCAAAGTCACACAAATGCCCTCAAGGCTTTCAACATCCCAAAACAAGGAATGAACTCGAGGAGGATCACTCCTCCCCTACCCCATACTTGATGAGCATTTCTCCCAAGTGGAAGAAGCTCTGTCAACATCCCAATAAAAGTTTCCCCACAATAACAAAAAATACAACATAAACAAAAATAAATATTTTCACACATCCTTCATTCAACAAATAGAAAATGCAAAGGAAAGGCCTTGAAATCCAACCTTTAAAAGACCTTTAATGGATGTAGTTGATGTAGAGCTCCTCTAAAATCTCCTCCAATCTAAGTCACCAACTCCCTCTATCCTTTTCTCCAAAAAATAATTTCCAATAAACCTAAAAATCCTCAAAAATTCAACAACCCTTCTCCCTATCCCAAGTGGGATTAAAATAACCCATTCCATGACTGTAGAGGAATGGGGAGGTGACATTTGTCACCTCCTCACTCTTCCTCTCAAACACTATTGTGTCCCAAGGGATGGGTGTTGACACATGTCACTCACCCATCCCCAAAGTCTTCCTTATCCCTTACCACATGTCATCTCTCTTACACATGGGAGAGAAATGGGGAGTTGAAGAGGGAAAGGGTGACACATGTCTTCCCCTCCTTCTCTCTCATGAAGGACCACACAACTCCATGGGGAGTCTCACAAGCCTTGGGAATAGAAGAGGGATGGGCTTGAGTGTCGGCACCACTCATCCTATTCTTCCCATGCCTCCAAATTCGTCACTTAACTTCACTGTGAAGTTAAGGTGACCATACGGAGGTTAACCAAGGGTTACCCAAGTCAAAAGGGACCCTAGACCCATGGGGTATAACCCAGGGTCAATTTTCACCTAGTTAGGACACCCAGGGTCAAGTTAAAACACAAGAAGTGGGTCTCAAAAATTTAAAATTAAAAAATAAAATTCAAATACATTTCTTACAACAGAAATCATAGTTCAAATTTACAAGAGGGTAGACCTAACCCATTCAACCTCATGCAAGACAACATTACAACATTAAATCAACATAGAGTTGATCTTGGTTCCTTGTGGAACTAGATCGGCTTCACAAGGGATTACAACATAAGGTGTGGAATAATCTCCTGTATCTGTGGTTTTGTTAGAAATACCTGCACACTCAATTTCAAAGTTAATTCCACATATAAATAACATAGCCGAAGCAAATTTAATACATGCATTCCTAAAACATACCATAGTTCTCATAAACATAATGAAATCACATTATAATTTTCTCTCTAACATCACCCAATTAGTTTTCCTGTAATCTAAACATTAATCAGACATCACCCAATTAGTTTTCCTATAAAATAAACATCTATCTAACATCACCCAATTTGTTTTCTCTTAAAGCAAACATCTATCTAACATCACCCAATTAGTTTTTCTTTAACATAATAAGGTTTAATAGTTTGAAAATCCGAGATCAACAGTCCCACAAATATAAAAGTATCAGCAACAGTAAGGTAAATAGTCACATGAACAGAATGAAAAAGGGTAGGCTTCACAAAATGGCATTTGGAGGGAAACAAATTTTGAGCATTACACTAATACCATATTAGAAAAATAGAAACCTTAACCTTTTGAAAACTAAAAACATTAGTAAACTTTAGCTTTGGAGAAATAGTCTTCCCATGTGGGAAGAGATTTCTCTCTCCTCTCTTCCTCCAAACATGCAATCAAAACAAATAAACTTGTGAGTGTCAAATGGGAGGTTGGCATGCTTTTTTAAACTTATTTAGGGCTAGTTGTGTTGCCCTAATTATTAGGGTTTTTAATCAACTTTTAACCTTGTTTATTTTTCTCTAACTCACTTATGGGATAGATTAATTTATTGTTATAGTTCTATAGTTGAAGTTGATTTATTTCTCTTTAATTTAATTTTTACCTAGTTCATTCTAGTAGTGTTATGTTGCCAAAAATTTAGCAAATTTATTCCCTAAGGAATGTTATGCTGGCAAAATTTTTTGGAGATCCAGTATTAGAATATGAATGTTAGATGGCATTTGAGTTGGTGATTATTATGGTATTTATTATTGAGTTGATTAAGCTTTCCCATTTTTATTTATTGCAGTTTAATGTTTCAAAAAAGGCCTTAAATTTATTTAATTCCATGGTTAGATTATTGTTGTTTAAGTAGATTAACTAAACTATAGTCTCTTTTATTTTATGCAATTTAATGTAATTTAATTTGGTTAATTAATTCTAAGGTTAGGGTTTCAACTTAGGTTGAAACCATTTTTTCTTCTTTCACCTAGGAAACCGTAGGGATGGTTTCTTGATGGAGACCACCCCTCTTAGTGACACATTATGCGACGCTCACCCCCTTAGTTGCTTTCATCATCGAAGGGAATGCAAAATGAGTTTTGCATTATCTCATGTCATGCTTGACTTCCCCACCTTTGCATGACATGCCTAACGTGTGTTGCAAATACAACCACGTTACGTGCGTATGTCACTGAGTGTGCATGTTGCACACAAAGGGGTTTAGAGTTAGGTTGGATTTTTTTATATTTCATGTTTCATGACCACATGTAAAATGTGGGCATGACAATTGGTATTAGAGCCAAAGTTTCAAACACTGGGAACTCTAGGTGTATATAAGTGTTTGTGTTGGGTTACTTGTTGGTCATGCATACTTGAGTCGTGTGTCTAACTCTAGCTTTCTTAGTATTATCCTTGAATTCTAGCTCACTCAATTCATGTGATAACCCCTATGAAACTTGTCATCTTGGGCATCGTTTGATCCCTCGAAGAATATCTCCACTTTGGCTCATAGTTCATTTTTAGTAATTTGCAAGTGTTTGTTTTTCCAAGTGTTAGTCTTTTTTGAATATTCTCATGTAATTGAGCTAAAATTCTGCGCATTTGCATAGGACATGTAATTACAGAAAAAATTTCTACAATGACATGGATGATGTAATTGCAGAATTTTTTTTTGCAACTACACTCCTATGGCACGATTGTCCATTAATGGTCATTTATTGAAAGATTTTGAAAATCTTTTTCCTCCTGATCATTGCATTTCAATTTATTTTTCTTCATTATTGTTATTGTGCATTGTTTCTCTTAGCTTTCTTTGTGCCTTGAGTGATTTAACTCCATCATTTTCATGCCTCACCTCTAGATCTGAGTTCACGTTGTTCAGGTATGTATTCATTTCTCATCTCTCTATTTCTTATTCATCAACTCTGTGTTGTTTTTTATTATTGTTGCTTGTTATTTCTTTCAAAACCCTAGCTCTGTGTCTCTTTGAATCTATGGTTTTTGTTTGTTGTGTTTCCATGTCACTGTGTTGAATCTGATTGTTAGTTTGTCATTTTTCATGTTTCTTCATTTTTGAAACCCTAGCTAGTATTTTTTTGGTTGTAGTTTAGTGTAGATCACGTTGTTCAAAGTTTAATCTCTAAACAACATGATCAAGAAATCATATGTTATTCAAAGATTGATCTCTAAACTACCTATGATCATCATACCATCCCTTTACAAGATGTCGTGCGAAGTTTGATCTCTGCACAACATCCAAGCTTAGGGTGTTGTGTGGAGATCAAACTCCACATGACATCCTAAGACGTTGCATCCTTAGACTTAACAACAATCCTTAGATTGTTATGTGGAGTTTAAACTCTGCACAACACTCATAAGTGATGTGTTGTCTAGAGTTTGAACTCTGCACAACAATCCTTAAGACCTATGCCATACATCTATTGTTTAGATGTCATGTATACTTTAAACTCCACACGACACCTAATATCAGATGTCATGCAGAGTTTAAAGCCTACACTACATCTTATGATCATTCTTTAGAAACACTATAAAGTGTTGTATGGACTTTAAACTCTGCACAACACAGAGAGCAATATGTTGTACGAAGTTTAAAGTTCGCACAACATGACCTATCTACCCCTCAAAAAACTAAGTCATATACCAGTTGTATGAAGGGATGTAGATGAAAGATTTTTCTCTGATGTGCATCTCACCTACCTGAAATTTTCTAACACTAGAAAGAATACAAAGTACTCAAATGGGAGATTTTTTCCAATGTTGCACATAAAATTCTCTAAGTACAAAAGTGTTTTTTTTCCTGCAATTACATAAAGGTGGAATGCATGAAATTTTCTAACACTAAGAAATTTCTAAAAAGTCAAATTTTTGCAGTTGTTTGTCAGATGTCTGAATCCTCCCCAAAGAAGCAGATGAAGTACAAATTTCAAGGTGTCATTTTGGCAACCTCTATAGAGTCAAACATTGATAACATCAAGGATATAGAGATTGGACATGTAGATATGTTTGAATTCTTGGAGAGGGTGAATCAGTAGCTAGTACCAACACACATGCAATGCAATCTAAATAGTGATATTCACTTAGTCTCCACATTCCCAGTATCTACACAGAACCACGATTTCATATTGGCTATGGTGGGGAAATTTGACAAAGACACTAAAAGCATATCTAATGCAGATGGTAATGTTATCATACAATTAGATGCAAATTTCTTTGACACAGTTTTCAAGTGTCCAGATATTGAGAATTATGTTGATCTTACTATTGAGGATGTACAAAAGCACTATGAGACTCATACAAACAAGTGCAAGAAAATCATCAACACTAGATGGCTCAAGACTCCTATGCCTACGATCTCAAGATGACCTAAGAACATCTTCAGGAGTGAGTTTATCGAAAAGGTGGGGGATCTCATAACCCTTCTTAGCAAGGTAAAAGGCCTTCCTACATCAAATACCTTTCAAGAATGGATGTATCAATACATTCATGTCATAAAGGAGGGAAATCAAAAGATATGGTGGGGATAGCACATTAGTGACTCTATTTGTGAACAATTGTCAAAGGTATCCACAACATTGAAGTTCTACATGACTTCATACTTGGTGTATGCTGCTGCAACAATGAAACATTTCCTAGGCTTACATCAGAAGCAGATAGGAGAGTGATTCCTATATATGAGTATTACCCCTAGTTAACCCTAAAAGAGAGCATCAAACATTTTAGAAGGGTGAATGATGCATTCTTCTACAACTACATCTACATGTTGGAGAAGGACCTTAAGAAGAAAAGAGTTTTAGATGAGGCATGGGAACAAGTAAAAAAGTTTGGATGCATATTCTTACAATTCCCACTTTCACCTTATATCAGAGTTGGGTGTTTTAGTGGACAGCCATATATGCTTCCAAGGTATCCAGGGGATAGATTGATTTTGATAGAATTATGCAGACAAGTTATGGATGTACACATCAAGCAAGCCGAATCTCACAAGGTGGATTTAAGTTTTAATTTCAAATTGGTAGATATGGTATTTCTACAACTCCCAAAGCCAAAGAAATGGAGACATAATTGCAATGGATTACCTTAAAGAGATATATGAAAAGAATGGATTTTGATTACTAAGGGATGAAGGACAAGTTGAAAGGTAATTACATCCATGTCCATAAAGCTAAAGATATTTGGGCTGAATGTCGGGCTGAGGAAGATGTAAGGAGAGTGGACTACAATCAACTCTCTTTGGATCAAGTAAGGAATTTTCAATTGGTTGATATTCCAGAGGATATGCAGGATGAAGGTGATATAGTTGAAGCTGTGTATATGGGCAACAAGATTGTTGATACTCCTCTTCCTGCAATTCAATGGTCACAAAAAGAGATGGTCTCGATAAGAGAAAGATTTCAGGAAATTCTTGCTAATACAAATGTTTGGCTACAAAATATAGGTATAAAGTTGAAACCTTTCAAAATAGGTTCAGAGGAGGAGCAGACAAATGGACCTCAAGGGGAGAAAGAGGATTTGAGGATAAAGAATAAAGAGGATACTCTTGCTAGTGATAAGAGGCTTAAGTTTGTTTTCAAAATAGGAGATAAAGGTAAGAAGAAGGAAAATGAAGGAGCATCTGCATGACCAGATGTTGATCAAGAGGAGATATATGAAGAAGAGTTCCAAGAACATTCAGTCAATTCTCAAGCTGAATCTACACAGGTGACACCTCCTCATTCCTCTCATTTATATTTAAATGTTCAACCCCCTATGGCTCCCATGTCATCAAGTACACAACATTTACCATCTGTTTCCATTAGTCCTTAGTCAACTAATGTATCAATTCATTTTGTTCATTCATCTCCCTCAACACCTGATAATGAGTCCTTGTTTGATCAACCTCTTGATAATCTTAATAATATTTTTATTTCTCTTTCATCCATGCCTAGTTTATCTGATCTTCCCACATCAATTATTGATCCAATAACATAGTCTAAGTTTGAAAAGTTTTTGGCCTTTACCTCTTCCAAAGTGACTATTGATGTCAATCCTACTACTGTGCAAACACAAACTTTGACCATTGTTACCCTCACTCCACTTGTGTTAGCATTAGTACAAGATCCTCCCAATCCACCTGTGTCACAAGAATCTGTAGTTCCTCCTATGTCTTCCCAAACTATGACTATAGAAATAAGAGGTGATTCTTTTGTCCTTCCACCATGGTTAATGACCTAAAAGTCAAAAAGAAAGAAACAAGCTATGTCACCCAAAGATTTTGACTTTGGTCTATTGGTTCTAGTAAAGTCAAAAGAAACCAAAAAAGCCAAGACTTTATCTAGGGTGCTTATTGATTCATCAGGCAATAAATATGTTGAGGTAGTTGTGCCTTTATCTAACAAGAGTATCACAGAAGTTCAGGCTGAAGATTACACTATATCAAGAGTTGAGCTTGGCAAGAAAACACATGAAAGTGCAAAGGAAGATTTGTTAGCACAATTATCTTCTTTGCTGGATAGATATGATAGAGATAAAGCAATTAAGGATCAACTTAAGGTGCAAGTGGATCAGTTGAAATCAATACTTACAAAGATAACACAATCATCAGAGCAAGTAGAACCTGTTGAGACCAGTACAAAGAATAAATCTTTTCAAAAGGCTGAGAGGATTGGTGCTAAGGGTCAGATAGTTGATGCCTAGATAGAAAGAGTACTTGCCCAAGGTTTACAACTAATAAAGTCATCAAATGAACTTTATAATGACCTAGGAAAAGTAGGAAAAAGGTCAACCAAACACTTGAGATTCTTTCTCAAGATATACAACTCGTTGAACAAGATTTGGATTCATGGAATAAGCTACGGGAATTGAAAATAGAAGTGTTGGTTGAGCATGGGGTAATCCCCAACTGAAAGAAATATGTAGAATACAGGGAGGCCATGATTCACCAGAAAGAAATCATTGAAGGCCTGATTCAGGATTTGATCAAAGACTTGGAAAGGGGAGAAAGTAAAGCTCTAGATATTTCAAATGAGCTAGCTGAGATTGCTTTCCATATGCTAGATGATAACTAGAAAACACTCCCTGAAGATGCATTCATTTAGGAGTTTACCAACCTGATACAAATAGAGGTAGAGACAGAAGTCTTCACATTGGCTTCAATTGACAGGTTGGTAGAATTCTAGACAACTTTGAATAGGCTATAGAATATATTGAATAAGCACAAGAGCGTGCCTGACACTCTCATGGATTGCATCACTTGAGTGTTTACCATCTCTGAACATACATTGGGGACTGATAGTAATGAAGTCTAGGCCACCATGAAGAGATATGAAGAATTTCTGGAGAAAGATCAAGATGATGAAGTGTCTGAGGACACTTAGTAATTTTTCCATGCTTTAGTTATGTGTTTTGTAATTTGTAGATGACAAACTCCATGTCTTTTGTAAAATCAGATTACATGAATTTGTGAGATAGAGTTGTTAGGGGTAAAATAGGATCAATAATGAATATCAATAAACAACATCACATACCCATAACTCAATAGAATAGTGAAGCTAAGAAGATTGAATGAAATGAAGCAATGAATAAAACAATGCAAACCTTCCTTGAATCGAAACTTCTATTGTTGCTTATCAAGATCATCCTTGCTTGTATGAAGTAGGCCCTTAGAGAGTGCACTGCTTTTCTATTTTCAAGAATGTCGATAGTGAATCGCTGTGGTGATAGATGTGCAATGAAGAGGAGCTTCAAAGCTTTGGGTGATCTCAAGAAAATTGTATTGGGGTACCAAAGGCGCGCTGGTGAATTTTTGCAGAGTAACAATACGAATAGCCTAGATGAATAGAATGGAAGAATAAGGTTCCATTTATAGACTCAGAAGAGAAGAGATCAACGGTTGAGAAGAAATAAGAAGATCAATGGTTGAGGATGGTTGAGGAATGTGCGTGAATAAAAAGAGGAAAAGTGTCCAAGTTCCTTCATGCAACAAGCGAGTTAACTGAATAGATTGAAGAGTTAACAGAATTGATTGAGGAAATGACTGAATAAATTGAGAAGTTGACTGAATAAATTGAGAAGTTAACTCAATGGACTAATCAGTTAATTGGATTGATTGGAGAGTTGACTTAATTGATTAACTAGTGAACTCAAATGACTAATTAGTTAATAGATTTGATTGATGAGTTAACTAATTTTGACTGGAGGATAAATAGGACATGTGGGTGAGGGAATATTAGCTAATTAAATATTTAAAATATTTAATTACATGTGCAACATGGTGAGGTGGAAAAGGTGAGGTGGATTTATGGAATTAAGACTTAGGATAGAGGAATTTAGGATTAATTAAATAATGTAGGATTATTTAATTATGTGAGACACTAGAAGAATTTAGGGAATTTAATTAAATAAATTGATTTTATTTAATTATGGGATAATGAATCAATCAAATAAACTTAGAATATTTATTTAATTGACAGAAGAAAATAAGAATTAAGATAAATATTAAAATATTTACTTAATTCGGCATGAGCCAACTTTAGGTGTATACATTTTGCCCCTCTTTGATGCAATGCAGTTTACGGCATTGCTTCAAAGAATAAATAGTCTGATAATGATACATGCCCCAGTATGCCCCTGGTACAAGTTTGACGATAGGATGCCCCCTCGGGAGATTGGACGGGGAGAAGGTAGAAGGCATGAGACGGACAATCTCACGATGAAGAAGGTTAGGTTTGAAGAAAATGGGTGAAGAAAGAGTCGAATGATATGCGATGCAAGAGAAAATGATAACACACACAAGTAAGTGAGCAAGTATGCACAAATGATACAAGAACAAACAAGGTATTGCCCCTGTCAAGCTATAAACTAACTGATTAATTGATAATGATATACGACAATGTTGTCATGGTAGGGAACGATATATCCCTAGAGCAACACAAAGGATAATGTCTGGTTTCAGGAAATGAAACATGTCATGTAAGACATGTGTATTGGTCTAATTTCAACAATTCAACATCCTGTATAAGACAAGTGATTGATTATAATTGATTGAGTTGATTTATGACCAGACAAGGATCAAGACCACTGATTGTGATTGGATCATTTGACAAGATTGACTTGACTTGATCAGTATGGATTAATGATAGACTTGCATTTGGATCATTGCTTGGATTGACAGATAGAACTGTTAACGAGAGATACAATGATAGAAATTTGATTTGATAGAAGAAAACACAAATGAAGGAATCACAAGCTTTGAATTGTAGACATTGATACTCTGCATAGAATCTTTATTGCATGGGATATGGATACGGATATGGAATGTAATTAGATATGTTATGGATATGGAATGCAAATGGATTTTGTCATCTTGATATAGCAAGTATTTTGAAGTGCTTATTTCATCATTGGGCTTTATTATGTTGTAAGAAAATACAAGCATCTAGGTATAATTAAACTGAGATGACCTGAGTATGACTTACATGGATTTTGATATAGCAAGTTAATACAAGCATCTAGTCAAAATTGAATCTAGATGACCTGAGTACTTCTTGCGTATCAACAAATAAGGATTGTCCCCATTCATGTTAGACCTTTGGTGTCCTCGATGATCTTTTGCTGATCATGTCGTTAGATGAGGCTTCACATTACTAAAGTTTAATCCACAAACAACAAACAAATAAAATAATCATGCCCCCATTATAGCATCTCGAGCTTTTGGCATCCTCAAGTAGCATAGAAAGGCATGATAGCATAAATCAAGACTCAATGTTTTAAACCATGTTTCTAATTTATAAAACATTTTTGCATTTAGATGTACTTGTTTCTTGCCATAATTTTGAGTAAAAATCATTTAGAAGGCCTTGGGTATTTGCTTTGCTTTGGATAGGTTAAAATACCTTGTGTTGAAATTTTTGCTTGAAGCGCAGGTTATGCTTGCACTTGCTTGTTTGGTGAGGAGATTCCATAATCCTTATTGGGGAGATGGAACCTCAAGGACTGACCTAGTGCCTCGGGGGCTCATTGCTAAATGGCCTTGCCTATGTGATGATGTAGAGGCAATGTAGTTCGGGGTAAACCCTAATGGACCATGGATGGACTAGAAGAAAGATGACAAGAAAGATGATAAGAAATGGGATGGATGGGACTGTGGGAGCCTCGGGGGTGCATAGGAATATGGCCTTGCCTACATGACGATGCAGAGGGAATGTAGTTCATGGATTTGGACTGTGGAAAACTGACGAGAGACACTATGCTAGGCTTATGCGATGGATACGGTATGGGACAAAACCTTGGTTAACAAGGCCAACAAAGAGATAGAGTATCAAGCCATGATAGGTGATTGTCAGGAGTTTATTATGGGATGGATATGGATCGAATGGGACATGAGGAAGAATGGACACAAGGTGATTGGTTTCCCAAAGATGGAGAAAGCGGTTTATCACAAGTAACGCCTGTTTACCAGGTTGTCACCACTTGCCTTTATTTGTACGAAGGCTAGAAAGTATACATGATGCCTGTTTGCCAGGTTTTCATCATGATACCTATCCAAGGTGCCTGATTGCCAGGTTTTCACCAAAGGATGATTTTTTTGTACTTTTCTAATTTTTTGATTTTTTTTTATATTTTTCTAATTTTTTTATTTTTTTGTATTTTATGCCTCCCTTTCATTGGGGTTCTCCTAGGTATAGAACCAGCGAAGATGCATGTTGTTGATTGGGTCATTGAACAGCTCACCCTCTGACGTTGCTAACTGATATGCCCCTGATCCATATGCTGCTACAATTACATAAGGCCCAAGCCAGTTGGGTTTGAACTTGCCTTTCTTTTCTTTATCTTGTTGGTTGCGAGGATTCTCCTTAAGAACGAGATCTCCAACTTTGAAGATTCTTGGGTGAACTCTGTGGTTATAGCTTCTTGACATCATTTGTTGATATGCTTTGAGATGATCAAAGGCTTTCTGTCGCCTCTCTTCCAATAACTCTAGTTCTTGTATCCTGAAGACTCTGTATTCTTCATCTGATATGAGGCCTTTTAATGACACCCTGAGAGATGGTAATTTGACTTCAATGGGGAGGATAGCTTCTGAGCCATAGACAAGGGCGTAGGGTGTAGCACCTGTGGGAGTGCGTATACTAGTTCTGTAGGCACACAGAGTAGGATTGAGTTGGATATGCCAATCACAGCCAGCATCGTTGACTATCTTCTTGAGGAGTTTCAAGATGGTCTTGTTGGATGCTTCAGCTTGACCATTACCTTGGGGGTAGTACAGAGTGGAGAAACGGTGTTGGATTTTGAAACGTTCACAAAGTTCTTGGACATCCTAGTTTTTGAATGGTCTTCTGTTATCCATGATAATGGATGAAGGAATTCTATATCTGCAGATGAGGTAATTTAGGATGAATGAGGAGATTTTCTTACCTGTGATGGAGGTGAGGGGAACAGCTTCAATCCACTTTGTAAAGTACTCAGTGGTAGTTATGATGAATTTGTGGCCGTTGGATGAGGGTGGATGGATCTTTCCCACAAGGTCAAGTCCCCATTGGCAAAAGGGCCAAGGTGTCATTAAAGGTCTCAACTCTTGAGCTGGTGCATGTATCAGGTTCCCATGTATTTGACACTGCTTGCACTTCTTGACAAACTGATATGAATCCATTTCCATGTTCAGCCAGGAATAACCCAAACGCATGAGTTTCTTGGCTAAGGAAGGACCTCTAGAGTGTGTTTTACAGATCCCTTCATGTACGTCTTACAAAGCGGTTATGGATTCTTCTCATTCTAAACAATGGAGTAAAGTACCATCTAGCCCATGCTGGTATAGGGTATCGGCAATGATGGTGTAGCGAGAGGTTTGGCATATAAAAGTTCATTGTTGGTTAGAAGATAGGTCAGGCGGGAGGATGTTGTCCTTGAGGTAAGTGTAAATCTTACCGTACCAAGGTGAATTGGATCCAACTAGAAGGCATATGGAATGGGTCTCAAGTAGATCATAAGCTAGTTATCGGATAGTTTCCACTAAGAACTCGTACCATGACTCATTTTCAGGTATCTCGAGGAGAGAGGCAATGGTGGCCATGGCATCTGCTGCTTTGTTCTTGATCCTAGGTATCTATTCGAAAGAGATGATTACAAAGTGTTCTTTGAAGTCGTCAACCATCCGCTTGTATGGGACAAGCTTTTCATCTTTGGTTTGATAATCATCATTGACTTGATTGATTATAAGTTGAGAATCACCGTAGACATGTAGCTCTTGGATTTTCCACTCAGTTGCCACCTTGAGACAAATTACTAAGGCTTCATACTCTGCTATGTTATTGGTGCATGGGAATAACAAATAGTAAGACTTTAGAATTGTGTCTCCATGGGGAGTCACGAACAAGATTCCTGCCCCTGATCCATGATTTGTGTAGGACCCATCGAAGTAGAGTTTCCAGGAATATGTTGATATGTTGAAAAGGGATTCATCTGGAAACTCAAATTGCATCAGTGTGGTGTCCTGTAATGGTGCATTCAGTAGTTGATCATCAATGATCTGTCCCTTGATAGCTTTTTGTCTACATACTCAATGTCGTATTCACTTAAGAGCATTACCCATTTAGCTAGGTGACCCGTGAGAGCTGCTTTGCTTAGTAGGTACTTCAGTGGATCTATTTTCGCAATGAGTTTAACTGGATGCGCAAGCATATAATGTCAGAGTTTTTGTGAAGCAAAAACTACCACAAGACATGATCTTTCTATCTATGAATATTACAATTCATAGCCCACTAATGTTTGACTGATGTAGTAGATAGCTCTTTCTTTATTCTCATAATCTTGTTGTGCCAAAAGAGCCCCAAGAGTTGTAGTTGTAGCAGATATGTAGAGTATTAGTGGTTTCCCTTGAATAGGAGGCATCAGAATGGGTGGATTCATAAGATATTCTTTCAACTTGTTAAATGCCTCTTCACACATTTCATCCCATCTGAATGGAATGTTCTTGTGCAGGAGATGACTGAATGGTTGGCACTTGTCTGCCATCTAGGATATGAATCTGTGGATTGCTTGTAGCTTGCCCTGTAGCGATCTTAATTGAGTAAGAGTCTTAGGTGGTGGCATGTCCATAATAGCCTTGACCTTGGCAGGGTCTACCTCTATTCCATTTGCTGACATGATGAAACCTAGTAGCTTGCCTGAAGTGACTCTGAACACACATTTCTTTGGGTTCAATTTCACTTTGAATTGGTCTAATCTCTGAAAGACTTTCTCTAACACATCCAGGTGTGATTCTCTTGTGAGCAACTTTGCTAGGATATCATCGACATAGTCCTCCATTATTACATGTATCATATCATGGAATATAGTCGTCATAGCATGTTAATATGTGGCTCCTGTGTTTTTTAGCCCAAATGGCATGACATTCCAGCAGAAAGTGCCCCATGGACAAGTAAAAGTTGTCTTGTGTTGGTCTTCTGGTGCTATTGGGATCTGATTATATCCTGAGAAACCATCCATGAGAGATAACATGGTGTGCCCTGCTATTAAGTCGACTATGATATCGATATTTGGCAACAGAAAATCATCCTTGCGGAAGACTTTGTTTAAATCTCTAAAATCATTGCATACTCTAACTCAGCCATCAGGTTTGGACACTGGTAAAATGTTGGATATCCATTCCAGGTAGTCTATAGCTCTAAAGAACCCTACATCCAGTAATTTCTTGAGTTCTTCTTTGACTAATAGCGCTATGTGTGGATGCATCTTTCTAAGCTTCTGCTTCACTGGTTTTACTCCTGGGTCTAATGGAAGATGGTGTAGAATCAAGTGCAGGTCTAGACTTGGCATGTCTGCATATGACCAAGCGAAGCTACCCCTCTTTTTCTTGAAGAATGGTACAAACTTGGTCTTTTCCGATGGAGTAAGGGATTTAGCAAAGTGAATGATCTTACGTTGTTCCTCTGTACCAATATTAACAGGCTCTGTCAGTTCCACAACAATTTGGGATTTCTCCTGGTACATGTCTATGGGGAGAGTGTCAAGCCTTCCATCGTCAAGTGCCATAGTTGGGTTTTCACCTTCGGATGTGTCCTTTCTTTTTACCATTTTATGATCTGACACTACTGCGAAATGGTTTTCATCGTCAGATCTAGTTTTTATCTTGATATTTTTGTGACTAGAAGGCTTGGCACCCTCTCCGAAGTAAGCCACGGTATTAAGTTCAATAACAAAACTAGCTTTATGATCTCCTTTGGGTAGGTGGTCCCTAAGTTCCATATAGTCAATATAAGCATCATCGTTTTGGAACATATCTAGTTGGGGAGTTCCTCGCAGATCCCAGTCAATAAGCTCAGGATGCACAAGGGGGAGGGAGTTGGAGGATGGACCTAATTCATTGATAGTTTGAACGGATATGCTAGGAGTATAGGTAGGGGTGGTGTTCAGGATGGTACTTTCCTCCAAGTTGTTTATTGCGATGGAACCCAAACCTTCCTCGAAAGTTGTATTTTTAGATATAGGCAAATCAGACTCTATTGGTCTATGCAGTAGCATTTGTCCCTCACGATAGGGGCTAAAGATTTGGATGGTATCGACCTCTTTGTCATCATAGGAATGCTCTATTAGCTCATCCCACTCATATTCATTAGAATTTGTGTTGCTATCCTCTTGAAGTGTATGGGTTATTTCCACAAGGCAAGCATTTTCTTTGGCTTTGCCCTTGCCTTTGTATCCTAGACCATTTGTATTTCTAGCCAACGAGGATGAAGAAGGTTGAATAGGTCCTATGATTCCTTCTTTTCTGAGGCCGATGGGGCCTTGTCCTTCATAACCCATTCTGTGCAGGATAGTTTCACCTTGCCCATAGAGTTCTGTTGGGAGCCTAGGTGGTTCTTGTGATGTGCTCTCTTCTTCAGTATAAAGCCACTGTAGGATATCTCTTTCCTTTGATTCATCAGATAAGGTCCCCCATTTTACAAAGGGAGTTGCAGGAGCTATAGGAGGAGCAGATGGCTTTGGAAAATGTTTGGGTTGGCCAAAAGATCGAGGAGACAAAGGCATCTTGGCTAGATTGAGGTTGTGCTCTATGGAGTATTCTCCCACTCCACTTTCTTTTATGGTAATTTTCTACTCTTTGGGCCTTGAGGAGGAAGCTTCAACGGTATGATCATGGTGCAGGATAGGGGACGTATAAGCTCTATTGTTTGGTATGATGTAATCAGGTTTGGCAAGGAAGGTGTTGTAATGCTGAAAGGGGTCAGGGTCACCTTGGATGGTGACTTGCTTGCCATTGTGCAGGAATTTTATGCATTGGTGATAGGTTGAGGGTACTGCTTTCATGGCGTGAATCCATGGTCTCCCTAGAAGAATATTATAAGTGAGCTCCCTATCAAGGACTTGGCACACAACATCTTTTATTACTGGTCCCACTTGTATGGGTAGGACTACTGTTCCCTTTGTAGTTCGCTCTTCTTCATCATATGCTTTGATAGTAATCTTCTTCCTTGGATCAACTACTTGTTCGGAGAACCCCAATGCAAGGACTAGCTTTAATGTACAAATATTTAAACTAGCCCCCCCATCAATGAGAACCCTCTTGATGCGGTGCTTGTGGATGAAGGCGACAATATGTAGAGGGGTGTTATGAGGTTGAGACACAGAGAGGTCATCTTGCTCAGTAAATGAAATGGAACTTGAGGAGGTTAGATTACCTACCATGGCTTGAAACTTCTCTTGGGCCAAGTTAGTGGGGACAGTGGTTTCCACTAAGGCTTTCTCAAGGATCTCCTTATGGGAAGGGGATAGACGCAACAACTCCAAGATGGAAATGTGGGCTAGAGTTTTCTGTAATTGGTCTATGACATTATACTGACAGAAGTTGGATTGAGACAGTGATGACCTTGGAGGGGCGGTATTGAGTGTGACTTTACCACTGCAGGTAATGATACTACAACTAGTTTTGTTAGGTCCTGATTGTTGGTTGGGCGTGATGACATTGATTTGTGGGACATGCTCAGAAATACAATTTATGGTATAGTCCAATGGTACACTTGCATAGTTGGCATTACTATTCCCACTATTCTGATTTGGCATGTTGTGATTGTTGTTGTTGTTGTGGTTATTATCGTTGTTGTTATTATTATTGTACGACCTGTTGTGATTTAGAAGCGGATCCCTGTAAGCCACATGTGTCTCGTTAGAGGTATGTTGTTGGGTTCCTCCTTGGTTTTGATCAAGCACATCTTGGATAACATTTTTGAGATGGATACAATTGTTGGTTGTATGCTCCCTTCCTCTATGATATTCACAATAGTTTGTATCCTTCCAATAGGGAGGTTTGACTATAGGCTCATAATCACTTGTTGGCAGTAGAGAAATTTCATTGTTAGCCAACAACTTCCTTAATGCGGATTCTTGAGATTCACCCAGCGGTGTGAACTTTCACCTTGGATTTGAACTAAACCATGGTCTTGGTTCCCTAGAGAATGGTTTGTTGGGTGCAACATTGTTTGCTTCTCCTTTGAGAGTGAATATGGGTTGTTGCTTGGGAGTTGCCACCTTGGCATCCACGACCCCATCGTTGACAACATTCTTATTTTTGGCCCAAAACTTTGATTTGTCTGTCGTGTAGTTGGAGGTAGGTGTGTCCTTGTATAACTTGATTGCCCCCTTGGTGATCATAGCTTTTTCGATGAACAATCCCATTTCAATGATTTTTGAGAATGATGTAGGGCATTGTATTTGTATTTGATAGCTAAGATCAGTATTGAGGTTATGGACAAACTTCTCCAATAGCTGTTTCTCAGGTATATTGTAAGAACACTTACTTGCTGGTTGTCTCCATCATTGTAGGAAGGTTGTGAATGACTCACCACTCTTTTGTTTGGTGTTAAATAGATCTAGCATAGATACTTCGTGTTTGATATTGTAAGAAAAGTGCGTGATAAATTTGTTGACTAGTTCATCAAAAGTTCTGATGCTCGGTGGAAGCCGTGAGAACCACTCCATAGCTTAGCTACCTAGAGACCTAGGGAATAGTCTCATTAAGTATGTCTCATTGTGAGCTACTTCCAAACATGCTAATTTGAATTCCCTTATATGGTCTCTAGGGTCCCCTTTCCCTTTGTACTTCTCAAACTTGGGAACTTCGAATTGATAGGGGAATGGTTTCATGATCAAACTTTTGTCAAAGGGGTACAATGCAATATCTTCCAAGGCGAAGTTTTTGGCGTTTGTACCCGTCTTGAGATCTAATATTTGTTGTGTTAGGCTCTCAAGTTGTTTCCTCATTTCTTCCATAGGAGAATTTTGGTCCATGGTTCGCTTTCCTCTATCATTTGCATTTGGGTCTATGGCATTGTTTTCCTTTTCGTGATCATTTTCCATGTTTTCCATGATTGAGCTTATATCAAAATCCGCGGGTGGTTTAATTCCAAGACTAGCAAGATGGTAGAAATACTTATGAGGGTCTTCATGGAGCACCTTCTCTATTAGGCGTTGGAATTTCTGATTTTGGATGTTTTCTTGATAATCTTTGTAAGAGATTTCCTCATCACTATCATGAGGTGTGCAATGAGATTTCTTCAATGTTTTTTGCAATTTTTGGAATTTTTTCGATGTTTTTGGTACTTTGTTTGAAAAAAAAAAAGGTCTTCTTGATTTGATTTTCTGAATTAATGTCAAGAAAACACAAAAAACACAAAGAATTTCTTATGATTTTTTAACTTTTTTAGTGATTTTTCTAACTCTTTTTTGGACTAAAATGAATAAAAGCAAGTACAAAAGTCCTAGGCTAGAAATGGATTACAAGGGTTTTTGGCCACTAGGACAAGAGGTGTTTAATGCAGGTAACCGTTTAAGTGGTTACACATGTGGCAGCACTACTCTCCGTTATGGAGTCTCCCAGCCTCAAAGGGTTGTGCCTTAGAGGATTTTGGGGGAGGTTGGTCGTCGGTGTAACATAGCAGCACTTGTTGCAGGAGGTTTTCACCTCAAGCACATTTATTTTAAGTGGATTGATAGGGCTTGGCATCTAACTTGTTTCCACTCAGGGTCATTCCCACTTGGACAGGCGTGCATCCAAGGGCAGGCCCCTCTTAAAGGTTAAACAGATGGAATAACAAGTCTGGCATTTTGGTCACCCAGTAAAGGAGAGAGCGTATGCCTGTTGTTATTCGATAAACATGGAAGACACTGATTAATCCAACCTAGTTAAAAGTAGAAAAACTAAATGGGCTAATCTACTTGGGCAAGCATAGAACTTTGAATTGATTTAGCAAGATACCAATGGTTCAGTATTTAACCTAGAAAGCAATGGTGAGTTTAGTTTTAATCCACGTAGCACGAATTGTTAACTTTGAAATTTTGGTCAATTGAGATAGCAGTGGTTCAGTTTTAACCTAGATAGCAATAATGAGTTCAATTTTAATCTAGATAGCAATAACTTTGAAAAGATAGCAATGATTCAGTTACCACTTTCCTAGTTAGACTATGTGAGAGTTTGCATGAACATCCGTTTTACTTTCCCGCTTTAGAAATCAAAGTGTGGTCTACCAAATGCAACTATATGAATCTAAACCAGTGCCTAGCCTGCAAAACTGATAAGATAATTCCTGCAAAAGACGTCAGCATTTAGCAAAAAAACACTAGATTTAAGCTTAGAAAGATAGCTAAACTTTGACTGTAAAAATAGCTAATAAAATGATAAAATCACTTGATCAGACCTTCTCCATTGTGAATTTCACAGAATTACCTTTCCAATGAGTGTTTATTTGCATGATTATGAGTTTGTATGCTCCTGTTATGGCAAAAAAGAAAAAGATACCACCCTTATGGCATGTAGAAGAAGGCAGGATGGAGGATTGTTGGATAAAATGATGCACCCTACAGAAGCACCCTTCAAACCACTGGATAAAAGGACACGGAAGCACCCTTCGGACTGTTGGATAAAATGATGCACCCTGTGGGAGTACCCTTCAGACCGCTGGATAAAAGGATGTACCCTGTGAAAAAGCTCTTCAAACAGTTGGATAAAAGGATGCAGAAGCACCCTTCGGACCGCTGGATAAAGCGATGCACCCTATGGAAGCACCCTTTGGACCACTAGATAAAAGGATGCACCCTGCGGAAGCACTCTTCGGACCGCTGGATAAAAGGATGCACCCTACGAAAAAGCTCTTCAGGCAGTTGGATAAAAGGATGCGGAAACACCCTTCAGACCGCTGGAGAAAGTGATGCACCCTATGGAAGCACCCTTTAACCGCTAGATAAAAGGATGCACCCTACGGAAGCACTCTTCGGACTACTAGATAAAAGGATGCACCCTACAAAAAAGCTCTTCAGACAGTTAGATAAAAGGACGCGGAAACACCCTTCAGACTGCTAGATAAAGCGATGCACCCTGCAGAAGCACCCTTTGGACTGCTGGATAAAAGGATGCACCCTCAAAAAAATCACAAAGATTTTTTTCAGTCTCTGATTTTTGTGAATTAACAGGTGATTCTAAGTTTTTCGACCCTTCTGAGCATGTTGGTGATGTCAATTTTAGCCCAAGAGGTCACGTTTTGATAGATCCTTGCAAAACTCGACAATGGGGTTTAGAGAAACACAAATTTTTACTACAAAAAATTGCAATGAAACATAAAATTGAACGGTGGGCACCAAAAATGTTAAGGGAAATTTGGTTAAACAATGAATATGCAATGAACAACATCAAATACCCATAACTCAATAGAATAGTGAAAACTAAGAAGATTGAATGAAATGAAGCAATGAATAAAACAATGCAAACCTTCCTTGAATCGAAACTTCTATTGTTGCCTATCGAGATCATCCTTGTTTGTATGAAGTAGGCCCTTAGAGAGTGCACTCTTTTGCTATTTTCAAGAATGTCGATAGTGAATGGCTGTGGTGATAGATGTGCAATGAAGAGGAGCTTCAAAGCTTTGGGTGATCTCAAGCAAATTGTATTGGGGTGCCAAAGGCATGCTGGTGAATTTATATAGAGTAACAATATGAATAGCCTGGATGAATAGAATGGAAGAATAAGGTTCCATTTATAGACTTAGAAGAGAAGAGATCAACGGCTGAGAAGAAATAAGAAGATCAATGGTTGAGGAATGTGCGCGAATAAAAAGAGGACAAGTGTCCAAGTTCCTTCATGCAACAAGGGAGTTAACTGAATAATTGAAGAGTTAACAGAATTGATTGAGGAGTTGACTGAATAGATTGAGAAGTTAACTCAATGTACTAATCAGTTAACTGGGTCGATTGGAGAGTTGACTGAATTGATTAACTAGTGAACTCAAATGACTAATTAGTTAACAGATTTGATTGATGAGTTTACTAATTTTGACTAGAGGATAAATAGGACATGTGGGTGAGGGAATATTAGCTAATTAAATATTTAAAATATTTAATTACATGTGCAACATGGTGAGGTGGAAAAGGTGAGGTGGATTGATGAGGTGGATTGGTGAGGTGGATTTATGGAATTAAGACTTAGGATAGAGGAATTTAGGATTAATTAAATAATGTAGGATTATTTAATTATGTGAGACACTAGAAGAATTTAGGGAATTTAATTAAATAAATTGATTTTATTTAATTATGGGATAATGAATCAATCAAATAAACTTAGAATATTTATTTAATTGATAGAAGAAAATAAGAATTAAGATAAATATTAAAATATTTACTTAATTTGGCATGAGCCAATTTTAGGTGTATACAAGAGTCCTAAGTCAATTGGAACTTTGATTTTGAATAAGTCAAATTAGTTGTAATTTCCCTATTTTTTCTCTTAGCCTCCCCCTATAAATAAAGAGGGGCTCTTATGTAAATATTATCTTTTATCTATTGAAGCGAAGAGCTACCACTTTGAAGAGCAAATTGAAACTTTGAGTTCATATTGTAAATCATTTTTCAATAAATACAAAGAAAGCAAGTTGGCATCCAATCTTTGTCTTGGATCAGGTTTTTGATGTTTTAGAATTGTTCTTACATCTATTCTATTACATTATCTTGTGTACATGGTTGAATTGTAGCGTAGAGTCAAGTGTTTAGAAGGTGTTCCAAATCTGATTTTGTAGACTTTGGGCTGCAATATTGTCTTTGGAATTGTGTTTATGTTTGTGATTAAGAAGATACTTGAAAGAATTTGAGTTGTTGGTTATCTTTTATGTCCATTTGATCTCATCATAGCATATGGTGAAGACTTTGGACTGCACCTTATTCTATACTTTTTCAACTTCAAGTTCTCATAGGAAGCAACAAAAGACTTTGTGCTTTTGTGGGTTTTCTTGGTATTAACACATTTTGGTATCACTTTGATTATTCTTAAGTTTATTCAACTTGGGTATTGGTTATTATTCTTCCAACAAGTAGTTCTTAGCTTATCACATTTTCTAAGAATCAAGGATTTGATATTGAAAGTTTGTATGTGAACATCTTTTATAAAATAAGAGAAATAGATGATATGGAACCATCCATAGGTTAGTTTTAGTGTAAATGATCCTAGTTAAGTACTTGTTCATTATAAAGGGCAATAAGAAGGGAGCCTCCCCTTTCTAAGAGGAGAGATTATATCTCATCACACTATGGTTGATATACCCATTTTGTTATTAGTTAGTTGATAACAAAATATTCACCTACATCTTGTATGGGAGTGACTAGTTTCCCTTGATTTTTATTTCTGCTAACCCCCATGTACGACTTAGTGTCGTAGGTACTTGGGGAGTACCCTCATGATGAGTAGAGTGAGTTAGAAGCCTTATAAGTCCTGATTTCATAAGTTTAGACAACTTTTGTTAATATTACCTTAGAAGGAGAGTAGGTTTATAAGAATTGCTAAGTGTTGGATTCTAGTAAAGCCTTGCTCCTTTATCCTAGTTAATGGTGTAGTTTGATCCTTCGATAGATATCATTGACAACCTTTTTTACTGCACCCTTGGAAAGGTGTTGTTGTGGTAAAGTTACCTCTTATAGCAACCTTGGAGGCTTAACCTTGTGAATGCCTGAGTGGCACGTTGCAGGTTGTGAGTGCCATCATGTCATATGAGACTTACTCTTTTTTGAGAATGTTGAGTTGTGTTTACCCTACCATGTAGGAAGAAAGAAATGTATTAAATTTGTACACTAACCTTGCACAAAGACTCATGTACCCTATTACGTTTATTCTCCACCTTGTGTTTTTTAGATAACCTATGTATCGTGGGGTAAGTTTTTATCTTGTTTAGAAGACCCTTGGTTGGGATGTGAAGAAGTTGAAGACCTATAGTTATGCTTTGACTTAGATATAGGATTAAGTTACCCTGATGGGTAGTTGACACTCGAAGATTGGATGAGGATAAAGATGGTATAGTCTCTTGTAAGAGTTACTTTGGTACACCTATCTTGAGGATGGGGTAGTGGAGGTTAAAAGAGTTTGGTGTGTAAGACCTTTTATGACTATCTTTTTGTATGCCTTTTGGTTGAGTAGAAGGATAGTAGTGGCTTCGAGAACCACTTCCTTGTTGTGAATCTTGTGACACTTGTTGTGCCATGTCGAGTTAATCTCCTTGTAACATGTTGGTGTCTAGTGGTTATATAGGCTATGCACTACTCTTAGCATCCTTTTGTAATGCGATATGATTGCATAAAGGATGGTACCCCATTTAGTTTATTGTATAAAGGTGGTTTATTGCATGATGTTGAACCATGTTGTGAAAGTTGAGGAGTAAGATCTAGTTGTGGGTGCAATTCCCTAGTTTCTTATTAAATGAGAACCTATGAGCAATGTGGTCCCTACCTTGCCACCTAGTTTTGTTGGTTTTTGCTTACATTTACATCTTGTTAGGGTGATGAATCACACTTAAGAGAAACTTATGCCTATGTTCATAGAAGGCTATAGTGAAGCCTTGTGATGGTGAGATTGGGTATAGTAAAGAAAGTTAAGATTTGGTTATGTTTGTCCTTTTGGGTTGTTGTGAAAACCCTCTAGTAGTTGTTGTCTTTTATTATGGAAGAACGCATGAGATGCTTATGGTATTTGAGTAGTTGTACAACAAGATAGTTGTAGGGTCAACCCTTCTTCCTTGAACCGTCAAGTTTGATGACGTTTTGAAAGAGCTTAGGGTGAGTCACTTGTGCAATTGGTTGTATGATCCCATGAAGATGTTCATAATGAAATTGAAAGATATTATTGTATTAGAATGCAATAATTCTAGATGTTGAATCGAATAGGGATTCACACACCTTGCTTTAGGGTGATGAATGTGAATAGTCACTTGCATTGTTATCTTAGAAGTGTTTAGGATTGAAAGTATGTGTTGGGAAGTTGATTTCATTTTGTGAGTAATAGTAAGTTGATGATTGTACCTATTGGTTTTAAGTGGGTAAGTGTTGTGGATGACATGTGTGGTCGACATAGATGTTCTTGTCAGGATGTTTGTTTGGGGATAATATTGAATGATAACATATAGAGATCCCTACATGCCTTTAAATTCCTTTTTAGGTACCTAATTCTCCATGGTACTAGGTGTGTACTTCTATCTTTATTTCATCCTTCTTACTGCATGAAGTTATGGGTGTTATTAAGACAATAGTTTTGATCTTGAGTCTAAATTGTGGACACATTGGTTGGGTGTTTTCCAACCTTGTCACATGGAATTTTTGTACTAGGATAGTTGACGTGATGTTAGTCATGACTAGGGTTGGTATGGAATAGCTTCCACTCTAGTATCTTGGTATCTTTAGTAAGATTAGTGTTGTATTTATGAACTGCTTTGTGTGATTATAAATTATGGAAGTAAGTTAGAGAATTTAAGATGGATTTGGTAGTATCCATGAAGATGTTGGTATGTGTTCCTTGCTAGGAAGAATGAAAAGCTCTTTTACGAAGGTGACTCTTAGGATACATGACTTTTGGCAATAATTTCCAAACATGTCCTAGGTTGCTTAGAATATTTGGTTGTTCGTTTAGATGAGATGTTTCATGATCTTAGTTTAGAGTGTGGCCACTATTCCTCTTGTTGGTAAGATACACTACTTTGATGAACGTTAAATGTTGTCATTAATGGAAACAAGGCAAAGGGTATCTACCAGCATAGCAAAGAGACCTTACTCCGGAAGAATAAAAGACTAAGTATGAGTAGTGTGTAGTATACCAAGTAAGTGATAGTGTTTGAGATGGTATGCCTCTGTAGTTGAAGACATTTGTATGCAGTTCAGGTATGTTGTTCATAGCTACCTAGTGATCACTTGTTCTAGTGTTCAATTCTTGACTTCCTTTGGAAGTCATATGGTGAAATAGCTAAGTCCAGGTGGACAGAGTTAAGTTAGGAACAGTGCATAGTACTAGAGAAAAAGGGTTCGCACTCCTTTGATGTGGCATATTTTGTCTTGCGGTTCTGAGGCAACAAATATACATACCATGACTACCTAAATCTAGAGTTATAGCTTCTGAAGTTCAACAAATCATATTCTTCAAGTCCTCCAGTATTGGCTTCCAGTTTGATAGTATTTCATTGTGACAGAGCAATAGTTCCAAGATCCACATTTTGTTATAAAGGACTATTATGTCCTGTGGATCTGAAGGTATGTCAAGAGGACAATGATGAATGTTATTTATGAATCTTAGAGTCTTCTATGGTTCACAGTGAAAGTTATGATGTGACAATTGAATTAGTCAAGTGTGTTCTTAAGGGACAAGCCGACAGACATTTTAGATCTATTTGAGGAGAAGATATATTATTTGAACAATCAATCTAAGTGGTTGAATGTTTGGTTCCAACCTATATGAAGACTATTGTATGTATTTTTGGATCTGCATTCCTATTTGAGCACAAGATCAAGCTGACAAGGTACAACACTTGTATACATGTTTCATGTCTGGGTTGTCAACCTAATTGTGAGATGAAGCTCATTGCAGATATATATATTCAATGGATTTCGGTGTTGGACTCATGGATGTGTGTGGAGAATATGTGAATTTGATATATGCATAATCTAAGGTAGTTTGCAGTGCAGAAAAGGATAATAAGGGCAAAAAATAGGAGTACATGTAAAGCATAGCAGTAAAGTAGGGTAGACAATATGGAGTCCTTTGAATCTGTATACTAAGCATATTGGTACTACACTTTAGCATTTTGTAGATGCACCTATAGCAGTCTTCTTTTGGCAGTGAGCCAATCCTTCTTCTATCTTCTCTTCTATCTTTTTGGCAGTGAGCCTTTTTGAGGTGAGTACTTCCTGGACAGTGAGTCCTTGGGCAGTGAGCCCTAAGGTAGTGATCATGTAATTCAATATTGCTATCATAATATATTGTGAGCTAACACTCATCTTGGTTTTTCCCTTTTGGGGTTTTCCATGTAAAATCCTGGTGTCTATGTGTTATGAATTTGTGGCTACTCTTCTCATGTTTACTTTGGTTTCATGTTATTGAATTTGGTAAGTGGATTAATGAATGTGTGAAAGAAAATGTTTTAAGAATACTGATTCACCCCCCCTCTCAGTATTCTTTACATTCAACACCTCTTGTCCCTTTTTGTGACTATGTCATGTACGTACGATGTTGTAATGTGTAATTTTGGTAAAATTGTTGAAGATAATTATTTATTTATTGATGAAATTTTATTAATTGCAAAACTAGTAGTATTGGAATTCTTTTCTTGGGCTACTCTGCCAATTTACTTTCTTATAGTCCTCTTGCCTCAAGGACTTGTTTAATTGAATTTCAATTCAAATTTTGAATGTTGAATTTTTGCGCCACCTTTGAATTTGATTTATCTTTTGAATTTTATTCTTTATATTTGATTTTTTTAAAAAAGAAGCTTATCTTTGCAAGCTTATTTTGAGGATTTTGCTCATTGTTGCTATTGTTGGTACATGTGTAGTAACGTGACTTATGTAATCTACCCTACCCATAAGAGGTATTTGTTAAGAGGAACATGGGAATAGTTGGTCTTGGTTTGATGTCGTAAGGTTGAGAATTGTGGATCAAGTTGATAAAGGTTGGTCAAAATTCCTTGTTGACCTTGAGCCATGTTGAGTAATACTCTGGTGTTTTCCCTTTTGGTAGGCTAAGTCATTAAGCTAACAAGAGATGAATAATAGAAAAGTTTGAAGGAGTGGCCAGGTTGGGAAACCTTGAGATCCTCCTATTATTGTGTAGGCCCATTATCCTCATGATATTGGCTCCCTTGTGTTTAAGGCTTTTGAATGCTTCAGCTATTTAGAGGTTGACTCTTAAGTTTTGTAGTGACATGGGTGTTTAGTCTTTCATTCCTTGACACTAGGAATGCATGGACGTGTTGAGATTCTTTTCTATTTTGTAAGTTTGACCTTGACAGTTTAGTGGAGACCTTTTTGATAGTAGAGGTAGTAAAGACTTATGAGTCTCATGCATATTGCATGGAATCTAAAATGTTTTAACTTAGTATCGGTGATAGGGTGAGTTAGATACGTGTTTGGAGCTATGATCGGTATGATGATTGTGGCTAGTTGTATTGCCCAAACTTACTTTTGGTTGTTTTTATGTTAGTTTAAGTTAATTCAGATGGCTAAGAGAGGTTAGGATTTTGATAAAGTTAGTGTTTTAGAAAGGCCTCTAATGGTGATAACCTTCTTGGTGTGACCTCATCTTTTATGAATTTGAATTCGTGGTGGTCTATCTTAGGGCATCTAATGCCCCTTGTGTTTTATAATGCTTGTAAAGTTTTTGGTGTATGTATTGCTTTTAGATACTTGATTTCTCCTAGTTGGAGGAGGGTATCATCTAGATTAATTGTTAAGTGATTACTTATTAAGTTCCTGACTATTTTCCTTACCTTTGTTTTAGAAATCATTTTGAGTTCACTGCCATGTTAGCATGACTTGAAGGTGGGGTTGCTCTACATTACCTCTGTGTTAACTTCTAGGAGGAATTTTAGCTCTAGGGAGAAGATGTGAGGCCCACCCTTTTGTGACAGGTTTAGTTGCACTATTATGCCTAATTGTATTGCTTCACCTAGGCTAAGGGTTTGCTATATAGTATTGTGACCTTATCCAAGAGATAATATGGTGTTTTTGTGGATCTATTTATAAGGTGGTTGTGTTGATTTGAGTATGCATAGGAGATGTACACCTTAGCTTGGATTGATGGTATATCACTTGATTATGCTTGAACCAAATCCTTAGTGAATTTATGCAAGGCCACCTTTGTTACACCTCTTGATTCGACTATGGGACTTATTTCTTTAGATTATATTTTGACATTTGGACATTTTGGGGAATGTTGATCCCATATATTAGACATTTGATGGCTTTATTTTGTGCTTTGATTAGATAGATGTGTTATTATATGATGATCCTAGATATCTTTCCATGCTAGATTATATTATGATTTTATGATGATGAATGTTTTATAATAATTGATGCAAATAAAATTATATAATGAGCTAATTGAGTTGATGAAATATTATGTCAATTTATGATTTCATGATCCTGATTGTGTTGTTGAAAGTGAATTTTATTGGGAAAATTGAGTTCTATCATGTGATATAGAAGTGATCTAATTGAAAATGTATGAACTCGTGTGACCATGTGTGTGTATAAATTTAATTGCATCAGCTATGATATACATTAGGCTATTGCTGTGTGTGTAGTGTGTAGGTTATTCCATGGCTAATGGAAACTAGAGGTCATATAGGTAACCCTAGTAATTATCCCTGTGATACCAACCTAGTCCCTAAGGTGAACAAAAGTTAATTGTTGTTTGAGCATGAATGTAATGTGTTAATACTTTATTTTGATTTTAATTTGAGTCTCCTAAGGTTTCAAACTTAGAATGGGGTGGATGATGAGTGTCATCCATGTGTCATTTTCGTTCATAATATTTAAGGGCTTTTTAAATGGTGTTTTTTAAGCTTTTTAATGTTAATTTCATGTGTTTAAGGGTCCTACGTCAAGTACCTATGGGTTAGGTACCTTATAGACCTCAAATCATGAGTTTTAACTCATATTTGACCCCTTTTTTTGACCCTAAGAGTTAAGTGGCGAGATTAGGGTTTTGGGTTGAGGGTTGGGTGACTTGTCACATCTAATCCCACAACCCAAGGTTCATGTAAGGGGTTTGGGGAATCCCAAGGGTCTCACATGTGTGAGCACACAATGTAAGAACCCTTGGGAAGAGAACCTCAAGTACTTCCCTCTTTCCCATGCCTCACACATGTGTGTGGAGAAATATGGGGAGATGTGCTATTGAGGAGGAATAAGAGGTTGACAAGTGTCACCTCCCTACTCCTCAATATCTCACACATGTGTGAGAGCACATGTGGGAATTTGTGCTTGTGAGAGTAAATGAGAAGGTGACAAGTGTCACCTCCTCATTCATTGGGATGGCTTATGAAACCCTATATATCTCCCTCTTGCTGAGGTGAGAAGGGTTCTTTCTTTTGGCTTTTATTATTGGATTTCGGAAGGAGCTTAGTCTTGAAAGGAAGATTTGTGCAAAGGAACTTGGAGTTGGCTCTTAAATGTCTTCACCAAACATCCTTCTTTACTTGAGACTTTAGAGGTAGGCTCTCAAGGCTTCAAGTTCTTATTTTTGCTTATTTTGCATGTATGCTTGTAGCTATGTCTTGAATTTGGTTTATGTGGATTTCTTGGTGTTGAAATGGGTTTGGGTTGTAGTAGTGATCTCTCCATGTGAGAGATCTCACCATGTGTAGGGTGAGAGAGGAGAGAACCTCCTCAGGGAAAAGCTCTCCTTGAAAAGGAGTTTTGATGGTTATGGCCTTGTTTGTGGGAAGTTTTGATAGTATTATGTATGGCAAGAGTGCCTTGGTTCCTTTGGAGTTATAAGAGGTTTTGATAGAAAGAGGCTATGATATTTGGGTGAAATGAGTTTTGAGTACTATGGTTTTGGTTGGTTTTTCCCCTTGATTGAGTCCACTCTCTCTCTCCCTTGAAATCCATTTTCATGGATGTTGTGTGTTAAATCTCATTGGGTGGGTGTTCATGTGTTTTATTGTGAGTGTGTGTGTATGAACTCAGTTATTTTGTGAGCCTCCTAGCTCGGGAGTGGCTTGCTTGCAAGCCAATGGTTGGGAGGTGAGCTTCCTCTAGCCTTGGGAAGATGTTTATTGTCTTGCATTTTTGACTCTTGGAGATGAGATTGGGAGAAGGTTTCATGAAGTGGTAGAGTGATTTTGGTTATGTTGTAAAAGAATAAGGCAATGTAAATGCCTTGGCTCTTTTGAGCTTGTAAGGGTTCGGTGTGTGAGAGAGTAAATCTCTCTCTTGGGAGATCATATTTGTTGTAATCATTCCCTTGTAATGATTCCTTTGTAAAAGTGTTTATCACAAGATGAATATAAGTTTTGAAAGCATTATATTTTTTCTTTACTTTGGTTGTCTAAGAAAAGAAATATTGCAAGAATCTCTCTCTCTCTCTCTCTCTCTCTCATTACTTGTAAATTTTCTTATGAAAGAAAGAAAAGAATAAAAAGCCCTACCCTTGCACTTAATCAATTTTTGTATAAACTCAATTTTAAAGCAAGAAAATAAGGACATAGTTATTTTATTCTTACCTTTGCTTATTGAAAAGAGAAAATGATTGTTTTTATTATATATATATATATATATTGCTTATTAATATTCTATTTTTTAAATTAAAAATCTATGTTCTTTTTTAAAAAAATCAATGAGCTCAATATATATATATATATATATATATATATATATATATATATATACTCTCATAGGTTTAAAGTTAAGTTGTTCTTTATTTGAGTAAATAGAGTGAAATATTTATATTGTTGCGAACTGCATTCCGTTAGGGTTTTTTGTTGAAACTAGAGTTAAAAAAAAGGAAATATTTATTCTAGTTAGTGCTTATGTAATAATAAATACTTTCTTATTTGTTTTGTAACTAAATAGAGAAAAGTGGGAAAACCTATTTGAGACTTTTAATATAAGCTTTATAGAAAGAAAGCCATGCTTAGTATTTTAATATTTATTTCTAAATCATTTATTTTCAAAATGGCATTTGGAGGGAAATAAATTTTGAGCATTAGACTAATACCATATTAGAAAATAAGAAACGTTAACCTTTTGAAGACTATAAACTTTTGAAAACTAAAAACATTAGTAAACTTTAGCTTTGGAGAAATAGTCTTCCCATGTGAGAAGAGATTTCTCTCTCCACTTTTCCTCCAAACCTGCAATAAAAAAAAAACTTGTGAGTATCAAATGGGAGGTTGGCATGATTTTATAAACTTATTTAGGGCTAGTTGTGTTTCCCTAATTATTAGGCTATTTAATCAACTTGTAACCTTGTTTGTTTTCTCTAACTCACTTATGGGATAGATTAATTTATTGTTATAGTTCTATAGTTGAAGTAGATTTATTTCTCTTTAATTTAATTTTTACCTAGTTCATTCTAGTAGCGTTATGCTACCGAAAATTTAGCAAATTTATTCCCCAAGGAATCTTATGCTGGTGAAATTTTTGGAGACCCAGTATTAGAATATGAATGTTAGATGGCATTTGAGTTGGTGATTATTATGGCATTTATTATTGAGTTGATTAATTAATAGACTTGTATAGTTGATTAAGCTTTCCCGTTTTTATTTATTGTAGTTTAATGTTTCAAAAAAGGCTTTAAATTTATTTAATTCCATGGTTAGATTATTGTTGTTTAAGTAGATTAACTAAACTATGATCTCTTTTATTTTCTAAAATTTAATGTAATTTAATTTGGTTAATTAATTCTAGGGTTAGGGTTTTGACTTAGGTTGAAACTGTTTTCCCCTCTTTCACCTAGGAAACCCTAGGGATGGTTTCTTGATGAAGACCGCCCCTCTTAGTGATGCATTATGCGACACTCACCCCTTTAGTTGCTTTCATTATTAAAGGGACTGTGAAAGGAGTTTTGCATTATCCCGCATCATTCTTGACTTCCCCACCTTTGCGTGGTGTGCCTAAAGTGTGTTTCAAATACAACCATGTTACATGTGTATGTCACCGAGCGTGCATGTTGCACATGAGGGGGTTTTAGAGTCAGGTTGGAAAATATTTTGATATTTTGTGTTTCATGACCACATGTAAAATGTGGGCATGACAGTGATGATATACACATGGTTGATAATATGGGTAATAAATGAGAAATAAAAGGTTTATGTATGTCTATAAATGCATTCCCTATGTTGAAGTTCTAAAACAAACAAGGTTTCAAAAGTATGGAAGATAAGGAGTTGCATTGTCTAATTCTAAAATTTTATCAAAGGATAGAAGTTGTAAAAGAGTGGTGATAAGAGAGATTGATTTTCTTTGAGCAAAGATCTAAAAATGAAGTGCCACCATGACCCTTCTCTTACACATTTAGGTATAAATCCTCTTAATACGTAGTACCATGGATTATGTCCTATGAGAATTCCTTTTTCCCTTAAAAGGTATAGACCAATTGACTTTGTTGGCATCCCAGATTATCCAAACTCTATCCCCAATGAAGCTAGTTCAACCATTTGAACAAATTTAGTGGAGCTAGATTTGAATTAGGTAGCAAGGATATTCACACATTTAGCAATTGTTATGTCATAAATTGTGCTCTTGCTTGGATTAACACAATTTCACTATGTTTAGCTCCTACCCTTTGGTGTCCCTTAGCCTATCTCATCTTTGGACCTATCTAAACCTTGATCGACACTTATCCTTTCAACAAAAATGTCATATTTTGTAGTAATTACTGACAAAACCCAAAAAGAGATTGTGGATTCCAAAGAATTGGGCCACCCTTAAGCTTGTTCTAGGGTTTAATTTGGGGGTTGGACCTAGGAGGTATTGCCCTGGTCCTTCCCCAAACCTCGGGGGTGGCAAATTAAACTCTGATGTTGGCTTTTGCCTTAGTTTTCATGTTTTTTTAATTCAAATTTCTTCTCTCGCTTGATTTAAGCCTTTTATTTCAATTTATTTCATTTCTAAGGTTAGATATTTAAGGAGATCTCAAAATCATTTTATAATACACAATTGTTATGTAAGCTTATTATGCCAAAATTCTACTACTACTACTATTGAAGGTTTGCAAAGTGTTGAAGATCATTGAAGATTTGGATCTTTGCTATCTTGGAAGGATGTTGTGAAGATTAGAAATCAAGATCTTGAGTCTATCTTTCTCTTCCTAGGGTTTGTGAAGCCTTTTGCATGATTGGGAGAAGGGTTCAAAGCTTCCAAAATGAGTTTTGGAATATTATCCTTCATGGATATGGCTACCTTGCCTTCTTGTTCTGCAAGTCTTCATTTATATCATCTCCTTGAGGTGAATTTGTTTGTTTCCTTGAGCAAAAAATTGTGTAGATATATTACCTTTATGCTTGAGTCATTTAGGATCTTGGATTTGATTGAAGTGTTGCATTGTTATGCTCTCACTTAGGGTTTTTGAGCACACACAACTGCATCTTTTGACATCAACTATTGTTGAGGTAGGAATACTGAAATGGGGTTTAACTGAGGCAAACTCCTATATAGCCATAACAATCTTTCTTTGTCTTTTTGTTGTGCAAATTAGGTTTAGGAAGATCCAACAGAAAGGAGAAAGCAAGAAACACATATTATTGTCACAATTGCTACAAAAGTTTCAGGTTCATCACTAGACAAGTATAGGGACCTAGGTGGTACCACCCAAGTCCACTGTACCCTCAAATCTAGGATCTGTGATCTTCATCAGAGACTCAACAAGTAAGTACATGAAGTTCACTATTGGAAGATCTTCAAGGACCTGGGCAGTACCGCCCTGGTCCTCTAGAAATTTAGATTTTAGGTCCATACTCTCTGCCACTATCTATTTACATTTTTGTGTTCATTCTATCATTTTCTATTTCTGAAACCTGTCTATCCGAACAAGTCCTCTCAACTAGGGTTTTACTTGATCCATGCATTTGGTGTTTGTAAAATCTTGGTTAAAAATCTTTTCATATACAACATATAGGAATAAGATACCTGTAGCTTTTCCCTTCCTTGACGTGGTGACTAATGTAATGCCCTGCCACAAAACCCTAGAGATAAACTTAACTATACAGTACAAAAGGCAATTTTTTTTAAAGAAGAAATGGTATCCAAGTGTAATCATATAATCACATTACATCTAAGTTAAGCATTAATCTCTATGGATTATATGACTGCATTACAAAATTATGAACATAATCTAATTAGCAACCAAAGTTCATTCCAAAACTAGATGCATCAAAAGAATCAAAACATATAATCCCATCATAATATGACATCAGACAATAACATCAAGATCTTGCATATGAAATTACAAATATGTTTAAAATCTTCTTTACAAATGATTACATCATTACAGTGTCAACTATGTTTCTTCATGAATACATAAAAGTATATACATCAATATAATGGCACACAAATCATCTGATATACAAAACATAAGTATCTGTCTCATCAAACTAATCAAGAGTAGTGATCTACTACAAATGGTATATCATCTTGTACTCGAACAACATCAAAGAGACCAATGGAGAGAATGCACATCCACTTGACCATGTGGAACCCTGAGGTCCACCCCCCATGCTAGGAGATAACAATAAGGTCCCATGACCTGAACAGTCAAGTGGACAAACTATGAAGAACAAGGACTACACATGACTATCACAACACAAGGCAACACTCAAACATCACCTCCAGAGGCAACCACAAAACAAATGGAAAGAGAACAACTAGGGAATGCTAGATTGTAGTAGGTAGAAGTGTCATCACGTGGCTTGTCATGGGTTGTCCTGGTAGGCCTTCCTAGGCCCCACCCTCCATCTTGGGTTATCTCGGCAGTCTCTCCCAACCCTTGGCCCACATACAAACTCACGCAGAATCAACATACCTTTCATGTGGACAAGGTAGTTGATCTTTCCATTCCAGGCCTTCTCATCTCATCTCAAGCCTAAATGAGCACTTGAGATATGAGTGAGGCATCTAATTACCTTGTTTTAATGTGATTACTACCCAACCCCTCAATTCATTAATTAGGTTATCACTGGATTAAGAAATTCCCACATGGGTTGTCCTGGATGCCACTTTGGGCTCCGACCCCCATTGAGAGCCACTCCCCTACCTGCATCTAGAAGACCCTTCACATCAAGCAATACATAACTGAAAAGTATTCCATAATAATGCAAGGTATTTACCATCTATACTTACAAGGATCAACTCCAAGGTCTTTGTTCCAAAACTTCCAAGAGATGCAGATATAACAATCATAAACAACATACTTCCCTTTCACAGTTACTAATATCTACCCATTACAAAAACCAACACAATACCTTATCACATGCTCAAAACAATTAATGAACTACCTAAAACAAGAAGGACTTTATGACCACCCAAGATACATGACATATCATAAACATGAAAACAAAGTCTATGCATCTGGAATATTAACTTCGACAATAATAACCCTCTTATGACCAATGATCTATTATACACAAATTTATTTACATAATGAAGTATTAAATTGCATCCCAACTTAACAAAAACAATACTAAAGAAATCATAATAAACTCGATACATATTAAATAATATTTATCAACATTAAAATACAATTATACTAATTTCTATTTTGTTTCTATGAAATATAGTTTCATATTTCCTATACTCTGGTCAAATAAATTTCAATAATTAATTCTATAATGATTCTATTACTCTATTCAAAATATGACATTTATATCAACAATTATATTAATTAGTAACAATTTAAATCTTTGAAGTAATAAATAATAATAATAATAATAATAATAATAATAATGATGATGATGATGATTAATAATAATAATAAATACCATGGATTATTGAATAGCAATTATTTTTCATCACTAACTAGAAGATATGTATCACTTAATTAAATAAAATGATTTACTATTACTACAAGCATTTTGTATCAAACATATAAACTTCCTATAACAACATTGGAAATTCTATTAGCTGACAAATCTAATGTGAACATTTCATGAGGATAATCCATTTGAAAGTGAAAAATAGCCCACTGAGAAATAATTTACACTCATCTCCTAATGTAAGCCTAATGGTATTATTTACATGCACCTGGGGATTTGAAATGATAGAATAGATGATTGATAACTAGAGATTCAACCTAGACACGGGACGGTTTGGTGTGCCCAAACCTACAAGACAACCTAATAAAAATTGACTAAATTTATAGATTAATCGTCCCCTAGGTACAGGAAATACAATTTCTTAAGGTAACAACGTGTTTTAATTGGAAATAAAAAACCACATAAGTGGAATGCAATCTACATTATAGACAAGAAATGCATTGAGAACCTAGGTCAGATTATACGCCCGTCAAAGATAATGAGAAGTGAATGATATGTTGACACTGACAAGCTTCTTATCCTAAGCAAGGGAAGTTGCTAAATCTATAGGCAACGAATGCAATGATTACAGGATATAGACACGATGGATCTGAAGGAAAGACTTTAGAAATTTTCTTGCAAATGCAATTGACAATAGCAAATCCCAAGTCGTGACCTTTGCCAGCATAAAAATAACTCTAGCGAGCATATCAAATTGCAATATTTAAGGTGGACTGAAGGTGTAGGTGCCCTACTTAGACAAGTATGTAAGATTTCAAAGAATAGACAAGGCATGAGAATTGCATGAGAAAATGCCTGAGGAAAAAAGTGGTCTTAGGACTGCAACAATTGCAGGATAGGTGCAACATGGATTTATTGAAAAGGCTTTAGGAACTTTCAAGCAAAATCCATAGGCATGTACAAAATTGATTTTCCAGACTGCTTTGTTTAGCATTACCAAAAATCTCCATAGGATATTGCCACTATTTAAAATGAAGAAAATGGTTCACATCTCTCACAACAATTTCTCTAGCAACAGAGTTCGTTGCACGATGGCTATTTGAGGACACCCTAAATTTATCATTATGGTGCCAGTTAAATTAGTGGTTGGTTGAATGTGTTTTCTTGACACCTATAGATTGCATGAGTATTGACTTAGGAGCATTTGCTATGACATCACTTGATTTGGAACCTTAAACTTCTGCAAGACTTATGTTATTCTCTCAAACATCTATGCAGAAGTGGGCATGTATGGTGGGGTTTAAATCATGAGGGAGTTAATGAAAGATAGAGAGAATAATGAATCGATGGATATAATTAGATTTAATGGTCGTAAATCTACACACACATCATGCAGGAGTCAGATTGTATCTATGGACAAAGAATGCCTTTGCATCGTAGGAAACAATCATTGCAAAATATGCACAAAATGGATTTGTTGAAAAAGGCTTAGAAACCTATAAGCAAAAGCTATGGGGAGATATAAACCAGATTTACAAATTCATGCGGGCATCCCTTCTAGCCTATGGCAAAATGGGTGTTTGGAACAGGGTATGAGCAACCACCAAAGCATAAGGGAAAGGGGAATTATGTTAGAAATTGAAGTTGCAACTATCCTGGCAGAGATCCATGTGAAAAGTGAAGACATGGACAATGCATATAAACTATTTGACAAGATACCTCAAAGAAATGTCTACTCATGAAATGTCGTGATTGTAGGATTGTAAAAAAAATAATAAAATGAAAGTATAGACAAGGGATGTGAATGGTTAACAGATACCCCAAACAATTGTTATCTCATGGAATGAAATGACGGATGTTCACAGACATGCACAAGTTAGATCTGATGAAAGAAACTTCCTAAACCCTCAGGCAATTAAAAATAGAGAAATAAATCAAATCCATAGGATGAAGAGAGGGAAAGAGTTCTGAAAATAATGGAACTTGGAATCCCAACTGTTGATTGGCTGAAGATGCCGAGATCAATTTCTGCAAATGCACACCAATCTTCCCCAAACTCACTATTCTACAAATCCTTCCTCCCCAAATTCTCCAATTCCCCCCAAAATATACACTTCCAAAACATAAAATAGCCACACAATAACTTCTCGTCTGTTACAGAGCTCCCACTACCTCACCATTAAATTCCCATTACCACCTAGCCACAACTCAAATTTAGTTTATTTGAAATATACCAAACAAGATTTTCTGACACCCATATTATTCTTATTTATTAGTCTTAAATTAAAAATAAAATATTTTTAAAACAACTCTCAACAATAAATTAATTATGGCATTTCATGAGTTTAATGACAACTCAAAACACTAAAATTTATTATTTAACTTTATCAATTAAATTCTTATATATGCAAACATTATACTTTCTTAGAAATTATTATATTAATATTATGATTACTATTAACAATGTGCTCCTAAGGCCAAAATTTATGCTATGACAATGATAGATCAAAACATAATCAAACTATTACAACTGAAACTGTCTAATGCCAAACAATAACAAACAACCAAGCATGACCGAACAATACCTCAACAAAGGTGACTTACTATCATGCCCAACCGACTAGACTGACAGATCCCAGGACATGAAAACTCATCCTCTTTGAGGATGATGACAAGTTGAGGGACCTTATGTCATGTCCGTTCATCAATTCTCCATTAGATTTAAGGCATGCTCAAACCTGTCGATTCAGGTGGAGTCAATGCCTAGTACCTGCAACCTGTAACAAATGAAATGGTCAAGCAAATATATATATATATATATATATATATAATCATCCAATCACACACCCCATGGAAGAGAATCGCAGCATAGCAGGGTACTCACGCATGAGTAATGTGACACTATCCCTTCCACCAATCACATCAACAAGTAACCACATCATGCATGCTCATCAGTAACTAAACAACCAGATAAAACATCATCAGATAATCGCATTAAGCACATGATAAGATTGATCCACATCATCAATTGAGTCCATAACTAGCATAAAACAATAGTTCTAACATAATCATCATAGCAGTAGATCATCATCTATAAGTATCATCATCAAAATAGTAAATCCAAGATGTCATAATGTCTAAATAGAACAACTATCAAAAAGCAAAATGAGGGGCACTACATCCTCCCCCCTAGGATCAGGCTTACTCTTGGAAGCCTGAAACAAGATAAGGGTAAAGATCTCACATCCCAACACGAACTCCCAAGAAGATAAAGTCTCATCATTAGGATCCCATTAGACCCTTACATGCTCTATGCCCCTACCCTTGAGGGTCAACGCCCAATGCTACAGAACACACATGAGCTCTAAAGAAAGTTGTCTATCCTCTACCTGCGGTCTCCAAGACTATCCCCTGATGCTCTACTTGGTGGTGATCAACTGCTGCAAACACTCTATGAGACCTCCCTACATCACCCACTGTCAGCTCTGAAGCTGTTGGCCTTTGACTAAATCTTGTAGCATTCTTTTGTGGACATTGCCTAGCTATATGGCCTTGTTGGTCACAAGAGAAACATCCTGTACCTCTGCCATAACCTCCACCACCCAAGAAAGCATTGGACTACTGAAAATCATCTCTACTAACTGCAGATTGTGAGCTCTAAACTGGATAATTGGGATGATAATTCTTGGCCCACTGCCAATTACGGTCTTTCCTTGACTGAGTACCACCACCTTGCTAAGGCTAAGAATTCTTTAGTTTTGACTTGAAATACTGTTGCTGCTGTCTATCCTTAGCAGGTGCATGATGGCCTCTAGAAGAACATGTTGCCTAAGACTGACCACCATGAGACCTGAAGCTTGCTGAAGGTGTACTACCAATCTGCACACCTATATGACCTCAAAGAGCCATTGCCAAATTCTCATCTACCAAATGGGCTTTCTTGACTGCCACCTCCATGGTCTTAGGCTCGAAGACATGGACTCCACTGATATGGGTATTCAAGCCCCTAATGAAGTGTTGAACCAACATAGCCTCATCATCACCAATGCTTCCATACTGCTTAAGCTCATAGAATCTACACTCATACTGCTCTACTGACATAGCCATCTATCTCAACTCATGGAACTCGTCAGCACAACATTGCTTCCAATGATCTGATAAGAAACGAGCTCTAAACCTCTCCAAGAATAATTCCCAAGAAACTGTACAAATATCCAAGTGTAACTTATATTCCTACAAATGCCACCATGTAGAAGCAAAACCTCTGAGGTGCAGGATGGCACATCTCGCCTTGGTGTTAGTACCATACGGATGCATGGAAAAACACCTACCCAAATCTAACAACCAAGTCTCCGCCTCCAAACTACTACCAGAACCATCAAAAGTGGGAGGGCGTGCCCTCAAAAGGCCTCTCATGTGGACTGCTAAGATAGCCTCCTATTTTTCTATCATCTGTCTTCTCCTAGGAGACCTTTCTCTTTCCCTTGCCTCCAGCTGATCTACCTCCTGTCTAGGACCTAGGCGAGCAAGGGTCTCCTCAAGTAGATGACGCAACTGAGATCCCTCAGGCTGACCCTGATTTTCTATATTCTGACCCTTGCCTTCCTGAGCACTCTCATGAGGGGAACTAGGAGGAGGGCTACCGCCACCACCTCTCCCACATCCCCTACCTCAACCTCGACCTCTAGGCATCTTCCTACACAAACACCACCTAGGGACAGCCTCAGGTTGCTAGGTGAAAAAGACACAAAAGGGAAATCATAATCTATAGAGTCTAAACAACTAGGACAACATAATGGACTCATGTAGACCCAGAGTACCCAATGTTTAAACCTGGCTCTGATACCAAATGTAACTCCTTGCTATGAAACCCTAGAGATAAACTTAACTATGTAGTACAAAAGGCAATATTTTTTTAAAAGAAGAAATAATATCCAAGTGTAATCATATAATCACATTACATCTAAGTTAAGCATCAATCTCTAGGGATTATATGACTGCATTACAAAATTACGAACATAATCTAATTAGCAACCAAAGTTCATTCCAAAACCAGATGCATCAAAAGAATCAAAACATATATTCCCATCATAATATGACATCAGACAATAACATCAAGATCTTGCATATGAAATTACAAATATGTTTAAAATCTTCTTTACAAATGATTACATCATTACAGTGTCAACTATGTTGCTTCATGATTACATAAAAGTATATACATCAATATAATGGCACACGAATCATTTGATATACAAAACATAAGTATCTGTCTCATTGAACTAAACAAGAGTAGTGATCTGCTACAAGTGATATATCCTCTTGCACTCGAACAACATCAAAGAGACCAATGGAGAGAATGCACATCCACCCAACCATGTGGAACCCTGAGGTCCACCTCCCGTGCTAGGAGATAATAATAAGGTCCCATAACCTGAACAGTCAGGTGGACAAACTATGAAGAACAAGGACTACACATGACTATCACAACACAAGGCAACACTCAAACATCACCTCCAAAGGCAACCACACAACAAATGGAAAGAGAACAACTAGGGAATGCTCGACTGCAGTAGGCAAAAGTGTCATCACGTGGCTTGTCATGGGTTGTTCTGATAGGCCTTCCTAGGCCTCGGTCCCCATCCTAGGTTATCCTGGCAGCCTCTCCTAATCCCCGGCCCCCATTCAAACTCACGTAGAATCAACATACCTTTCATGTAGACAAGGTAGTTGATCTTGCCATTCCAGGCCTTCTCATCTCATCTCAAGCCTAAACGAGTACTTGAGCTATGAGTGAGGCATCTAATTATCTTGTTTTAATGTGATTACTACCCAACCCCTAAATTCATTAATTAGGTTATCACTGGGTTAAGAAAATCCCACATGGGTTATCCTAGATGCCACTTTGGGCTCTGGCTCCCATTGAGAGCCACTCCCTTACCTGCATCTAGAAGACCCTTCACATCAAGCAATACCTAACCAACAAGTATTCCATAACAATGCAAGGTATTTACCATCTATAATTACAAGGATCAACTCCAAGGTCTTTGTTCCAAAACTTCCAAGAGATGTAGATACAACAATCATAAACAACATACTTCCCTTTCACAGTTACTAATATCTTCCCATTACAAAAACCAACACAATACCTTATCACATGCTCAAAACAATTAATGAACTACCTCAAACAAGGACTTTATGACCACCCAAGATACATGACATTTCATAAACATGAAAACAAAGTCTATGCATCTAGAATATTAACTTCGACAATAATAACCCTCTTACGACCAATGATCCATTACACACAAATTCATTTACATAATGAAGTATTAAATTGCATCCCAACTTAACAAAAACAATACTAAAGAAATTGTAATAAACTCGATACATATTAAATAACATTTACCAATGTTAAAATACAATCATACTAATTTCTATTTTATTTCTATGAAATATAGTTTCATATTTCCTATACTCTAGTCAAATAAATTTCAGTTATTAAATCTATAATGATTCTATTACTCTATTCAAATTATGACATTTATATCAATAATGATATTAATTAGTAACAATTTAAATCTTTGAAGTAATAAATAATAATAATAATAATAAATACCATGGATTATTGAATAGCAATTATTTTTCATCACTAACTAGAAGATATGTATCACTTAATTAAATAAAATGATTTACTATTACTACAAGCATTTTGTATCAAACATATAAACTTCCTATAACAATGTTGGAAATTCTATTAGCTGACAAATCTAATGTGAACATTTCATATGAGGATAATCCATTTGTAAGTGAAAAATAGCCCACAGAGAAATACTTTACACTTATCTCCTAATGTAAGCCTGATGGTATTATTTACATGCACCTAGGGATTTGAAACGATAGAATAGATGGTTGATAACCGGAGATTCAACCCAAACATGGGACGGTTTGGTGTGCCCAAAGCTACAATGCAACATAATAAAAATTTGACTAAATTTCTAGATCAATCATCCCCTAGGTACATGAAATACAATTTCTTAAGGTAACAACGTGTTTTAATCGGAAATAAAAAACCGCATAAGTGGAATGCAATCTACATTATAGATAAGAGATGTGTTAAGAACCTAGTTCAGATTATACACCCGTCACAGATAATGAGAAGTGGATGATATGTTTAGACACTGACAAGCTTCTTATCCTAAGCAAGGGAAGTTACTAAATCTATAGGCAGCGAATACAATGATTACAAGATACAAACACGATGGATCTGAAGGAAAGACTTTAGAAACTTTCATGCAAATGCAATTGACAGTAGAAAATCCCAAGTCGTGACCTTTGCCAGCATAAAAATAACTCTAGTGAGCATATCAAATTGCAATATTGAAGGTGGACTGAAGGTGCAGGCGCCCTACTTAGACAAGTATGTAAGATTTATAAGCACATACAAGGTGTGAGAATTGCATGAGAAAATGCCTTAGGAAAAAAGTCGTCTTAGGACCTCAATGATTGCAAGATAGGTGCAAGATGGATTTGTTGAAAAGGCTTTAGGAACTTTCAAGAAAAATCTATAGGCATGTAAGAAGTTAATTTCCCAGACTGCTTTGTTTAGCATTACCAAAAACCTCCATAGGATATTGTCGTTGTTTAAAATGAAGAAAATTGTTCACATCTCTCACAACAATTTCTCTAGCAATAGAGTTCGTTGCACGCTGGCTATTTGAGGACACCCTAAATTTATCATTATGGCGGCAGTTAAATTGGTGGTTGGTTGAATGTGTTTTCTTGACGCCCGTAGATCGCATGAGTATTGACTTAGGAGCATTTGCTGCGACGTTTGATTTGGAACCTTAAACTTCTGTAGGACTTATGTGATTCTCTCAAACATCTATGCAGAAGTGGGCAGGTACGGTGGGGTTTAAATTGTGAGGTAGTTAATGAAAGATAGAGGGAATAATGAATCATTGGATATAATTGGATTTAATGGTCGTAAATCTACACACGCATCATGCAGGAGTTAGATTGTATCTATGGACAAAGAATGCCTTTGCATTGTAGGAAACAATGATTGCAGAATATGCACAAAATGGATTTGTTGAAAAAGGCTTAGAAACTTATAAGTGAAAGCTATGGGTAGATCTAAACCAGATTTGAAATTTCATGCCGGCATCCATTCCAACTTTCGGCAAAATGGGTGTTTGGAACAAGGTATGAGCAACCTCCAAAACATAAGGGAAAGGGGAATTATGTCAAAAGTTAAAGTTGTAGCTGTCCCAGCAGACATCCATGCAAAAAGTGAAGACATAGACAATGCATATAATCTGTTTGGTAGGATACCTCAAAGAAATGTCTACTCACAAAATTTTGTGATTACAGGATTGTAAAAAAATACAAAATAAAATGAAAGCATAGACAGGGGATGTGAACAGTTGATAGATACCCCAAAGAATTGTTATCTCATCGAATGAAATGATGGATGTTCACAGACATGCACAAGTTAGATCTGATGTAAGAAACTTCCTAAACCCTCAAGCAATTACAAACAGAGAAATAAATCAAATCCATAGGAGGAAGAGAGAGAGTTCTGAAAATAATGGAACCTGAAATCCTAATAGTTGACTGGCTGAAGATGCCAAGATTAATTTCTACAAATGCACACCAATCTTCCCCAAGCTCACTATTCTGCAAATCCTTCCTCCCCAAATTCTCTAATTCCCCCCAAAATATACACTTCCAAAACATAAAATAGCCACACAATAACTTCTCTTCCATTACAAAGCTCCCACTACCTCACCATTAAATTCCCATTACCACCCAGCCACAACTCAAATTTAGTTTATTTGAAATATACCAAACAAGATTTTCTGACACCCATATTGTTCTTATTTATTAGTCTTAAATTAAAAATAAAATATTTTTAAAATAACTCTCAACAATAAATTAATTATGGCATTTCATGAGTTTAATGACAACTTGTAAAACACTAAAATTTATTATTTAACTTTATCAATTAAATTCTTATATATGCAAACTTTATACTTTCCTAGAAACTATTATTATTATTATTATTATTATGATTACTATTAACAATGTTCTCCTAAGGCCAAAATTTATGCTACGACAATGATAGATCAAAACATAATCAAACTATTACAACTGAAACTGTCTAATGCCAAACAATAATAGATGACCAAGCATGACCGAACAATACCTCAACAAAGGTGACTGACTATCACACCCAACTGACCAGACTGACAAATCCTAGGACATGAAAACTCATCCTCTTCGAGGATGATGACAAGCTACGAGACCTTATGTCATCTTCGTTCATCAATTCTCCATTGGATTTAAGGCACACTCAAACCTATCGATTCAGGTGGAGTTGATGCTTGGTACCTACAACTTGCAACAAATGAAATGGTCAAGCAAATATATATATATGTACATCTAATCATCCAATCAGACACACCGTGGAAGAGAATCGCAACGTAGTAGGGTACTCACACATGAGTAATACGACACTGTCCCTTCCACCAATCATATCAACAAGTAACCACATCATGTATGCTCATTAGTAACTAAACAACTAGATAAAACATCATCAGATAATTGCATTAAGCACATGATAAGTTTGATTCACATCATCAATTGAGTCCATAAATAGCATAAAACAACAGTTCTAACAGGATCATCATAGCAGTAGATCATCATCTATAAGTATCATCATCAAAATAGCAAATCCAAGATGTCATAACGTCTAAATAGAACAACTATCAAAAAGCAAAATGAGGGGCACTACAACTAAGCTTGGTTCATATTTTGAATGTTTTTGTGTGAAGAGGGAGGTTTGACCTATCTTGGTTGTGCTAGTTTTCACCATCCAACATTTTGGTGAACTTGTATTTAAAGAATTTGCATCCTTACTTGTTAAATCTAAGTGATTTTGCTATTCTAAATCAGAATTAGATTGCAATTTCCTTTGATGAATAGTATATGCATTGTGTGTTGATTGATATCTATCTTTGCATTGAAAGAGCATTAAGGTTTCATAAATTAAGATTTTGTTGCTATTTGCATAGTGATCTTAGTTTCATTTTTGCAAAGTACATTGTATCTTGTTGAATATTAAGTCTTGGCTAAAGTAGATTATGTGATAATGTCTGGTTTATTTTTACAAGACTTTAATGCATATGATGAGCCATTTAGTTGTGATGACTTTAATATGTTAGATGAAGCTTTAGACGACTTTATCTCTATTGAACATTCCACTACAACTCCTAAACTGTCATTCCTTCAAAGGTTAGTAAACACAATTTATGTTCCAAGCTCTCAAGAAGACCGTGTGAAACTAAAAATAGTAGTCCACCTATGTTCTGATGTGCCTCAAACACAAATGAAACCGGTGCTTACTATAAAAGGTCTTGCAAATTCTTCTCGACATCCTGGTTACAATTATAATCATGCTAAACAATAACAAGTCAAAATAAAGTGTATCAAAGTGTGGTTGCTCACACAAATAATACATGAAATAATAAACAAAATAAACAACAGTCAAACATTTTGATATCTTTACCAACTTATCAACCTATGCTTCCTCAACTACCTCATCTTACTCATAAAGTTGGTCAAGATTATGATCTTGTTGAAAAGCTTCATGCTACTCCTGCCAAGATCCGTCTCTGGGAACTTATACAAACATCTCCCACATACCACAGAATGCTCCAGGAAGCTTTACAAAAGGTGATTGTACCATCCGCTATTAAGCCAAATGATGTATTAGCTCTGTTAGACTTTATGCATGTGACAAAAACATATATTCTATTTCAACAACATGAATTACCATCAATTGAAGTTCAAAACCAATATGATCCTCTTGTAATCTTTGTCATAATAAATAAAAAATTGATAAGGTGATCTATGATTGGCAATGAATTGGCTCTTAATGTTTGTGGCATTGATTTGCTACACAAAATCAAGGTTGACACATCTTTAATCAAAACGGATAAACTTAACATTCATGGCTTTGATAACGTTGGTAGACAATCACTAGGTACTATAACTTTATCTGTAAAGGTTGGACCTGTGATATTATCTAACCTTATCCATGTCATGCTCGGTGCACTTTCATATAATACCATTCTTGGTAAACCATGGGTTCATGCCATGGGGGAAGTTACGTCTACCCTTCATCAATCAATAAAGTTTATTTATGCAAATAAACTTCAAACCATTGAAGCTAACCTGAATCCGGAAAGTTGTTTACAACTTAAGGCACAAAAACAAGTTGTCAATTACAAGCTTCTCAATAAATTAAAAGTTGATTCATCAATACCTCTTTCCATAGATAATGTTGTGCAAGATCCTAATTCACCATCGAATGCACTTCTTGGTGATGATTGAGGTTCAATAGATTTTACTCCTAACTTTATGGGGGAATATAAACTCACTAACCCTGAAGCATCAAAAGTTGCATCAATCTCATCCAAACAATCTTTGGAAATACCTAAAGAACCTAAAATATCTTTAGTAACAAATAAAGATAAGACTCTTACCTACACTTCAGAATATGAGATCTATGAGGCTCCACCTTCTTCTAAAGAGATGGCACCCCTTTATGGTCATGGATTTCAAATCCTTTACAAAAATTGTGACTACATAGGCAATGGTTGTGGCATAAAACAAGGAATTAGATTACCCTTAGAAGTTGTTGCATTTAACTATTCAGCTGGTATAGGATACCGTCCTTCAAGCCCACCAAAGCTTATCATCATCCTACTCTTAATGTTAATACTATATCAACAAGTCCAACACTCAATTTGATATATCTTGAGAATATAGACATTGATTGTCTGCTAGGAAATATCTCATTAGACACTTTTTCAACAGATGAAGCATTAATTGAATTTATGGAAGCTTATGGCAATTTACCCCATTATCATCATAATCATGGATTTTCCTATTGTTTAAATGCATAGGCATATTTTGGGAAAAATACTTGTTCATCAAATGATACCGTAGCATCTAACGAAGATCCCACAAAATCATCACCTTCCCCTAGCCTCCTAGACCGTAGTACTTTACTTAATGGAAAGACTGTCGATGTCTTGATGGAGAAGGATAACCTTGAAAAAGTTATGCCTATAGGAGATTGCTTAAACAAAGAAGAAACAACAAAACTCTTACATGATTTTCTTGAATTATTTGCTTGGAATTATTCAAATATGCCTGGCATTGATCCTAAAATTGTAATACACAATAGTGTTACAACCCGATGCCAAGCCGATAAAACAAAAAATTCAAAAGATGAATCCAAAGGTCACATTATTAGTCAAAGCTGAGATAGAAAAGCTTTTACAAGCTAGTTTTATCTTCCCTATTAATTACTCACCTTAGATTTCAAACATTGTGGTTGTCGCTAAATCAGGGAACCACATTCGAATTTACATTAACTTTAGAGATTTAAATCTAGCTTCTTTGAAAGATGATTTTCCTCTTTGAAACATTGATATGATTATTGATTCAACAACTGGCCATGAATTACTTTCATTCATGGATGGTTTTTCAGGTTATAATCAAATCTTTATCAATCCTCAAGATCAATACAAGATAGCTTTTATCACCTTGTGGGGAACATTTTGTTGGGTAGTCATGTTGTTTGGATTAAAGAATCCTGGAGAAACTTACCAACATGCCATGACACTTATTTTCCATGATTTCATGCATAACATCTTAGAGGATTATGTCAATAACATTCTAGCCAAGTCTATTTATCACCAGGATCATGTCACAGTCCTCCATCGAATCTTTGAATGGGTACGGAAATACATGCGCTTAAATCCCTATAAATGCATCTTTGGTGTAGACAATGGTAATTTGTTGGGATTTATAGTTTTGCATAGTGGTATTGAAGTAGACACAATGAAAATTGATGCTATTGTTAGCATGCCACCTCCTAGAAACATATCTCAACTTTATAGTTTACAAGGGAAGATACAGGCCATCCGTCGATTTGTGTCACAACTCACGGATAGGACTTACCCTTTCACTCAACTACTAAAGAAAGAATCAAAATTACAATGGGATTCGAATTGCCAAAAAGCTTTCTAAGAATTAAAAAACTATCTAGCTAAACCTCCTATGCTACAACCTGTAGTTGTAGAAAAACCCTTTCTTCTTTACACATCAACTTCTACTAATGATCTTGCAACATTATTAGCACAACATGATGAAGAATGAAAAGAATGTGTCATATATTATATAAGTTGAACTTTTCTCAATTATGAAGTGCGATATACTATCATTGAGAAACAATGATTATCTCTTGTGTTTGCAATGCAAAAGTCAAGACATTATCTCTTAAACACTGAAATTCATGTCATCATAAAATTTGATCCCTTGAAGCACCTCTTTTCTAAAATGGATCTTCTGGTCACCTAGCTAAATGGGTTATGTTGTTAACAGAATTTGATCTCAAATTTATCTCTCAAAAAGTGATAAAAGGACAAGCATTAACCGATCATTTAGTTGAAGTACCTTCACCATTTTCTATTCAAAATCACAAAGAATTTCCCAATGACCAAATTTTAACTTTGGATAAAGATGATAAATGGGATTTATATTTCGATGGTTCAAGATGGCGAACTAGCTCTGGTGCTGGCATAATACTAGTACCTCCTTCAGGTAAGTTGATTCCTCTTTCTTACCATCCAAAATTCTCATGCACAAACAACATTACTAAGTACAAATATCTCATTGCAGGACTTCATGTTGTTTTGTCCCTCAATATTAAAAACATCACTATTTATGGCGATTCACAATTAATCATAAGACAAGTCACTAGATCTTATGAAGCAAAACAAGATAAACTATCTCAATACCGTGATCTTTCCTTGTCATTATTAAAACAATTTTCATCTTTTACAATCAACACAATTCCAAGAAAGGACAATCAACATGTAGATGAAATGGAAAGCATAACTTCCCTCATATCCCATGAAGGTTCTCCTAAAGATTACCAATTTGTCATTCACAATCTTATATCACCAGCCGTATCCGAGGCTACACCTCTAGATACCAACCTTTGTTGCAACACAAACTTAGATGAATGGTACTCCCATATATTCCAATATTTACACGATGGTACCATTCCTAGTTCATCATCTAAAAATGCACAAGTTTGCATACACAAACTCACAACACGTTATATCATCCCATCCAACGTTCTATATCAAAGAAGCTATAATGGTGTTCTTCTTCATTGTCTTAACAAATCAGAAATTCCAATTGCTATAGAAGAGGTTCATTTCAGTGCTTGTGGAGGGGATTTTGGAGAAAAATCTTTGGTACAAAAATTGTTGTGTATGTGGTTTTATTGGCAACACATGGAACAAGATTCCTTTGCATTCGTCAAAAAGTACCTACAATGTCAACAACATAACAACTTAATTCGAGTTCCTACCCATGAACTTTGATCTCAAGTCTCACCCTAGCCATTTTCTATGTGGGGCTTGGATCTAATTGGAAAAATATCTCCACCTTCCTCTCAAGGACACACTTTCATCATTACCACCACCAATTACTTTACAAAATGGGTTGAAGCTATTCTGCTACGATCCACGACAGCTGAAGTAATTTGTTGCTTCATAAAAGATAATATAATCTCATGATTTGGTATTCCTTCCTCCTTAGTTTCTGACAATGGTACACCATTCAAGAACAATGATGTGAATAAATTCCTTGAAAAATATCATATTCAACAATGCTTCTCTATGCCATATTATCCACAATCAAATGTCTAAGTAGAAGATTCGAATAAAATTATTAGAAAAATAACATGAAAAACCATTAATAAACATCAAAAGGATTGGGACACTCAACTCTCCTATGCATTATGGGCTTATAGGACAAGTATTCATTTGGCTACCAGTACCACTATACAACCTTGTATATGGTGCCAATGCAATAATGCCTTTAGAGTTGAAAATTCCTTCACTGCGAGTTTCCCTAAGAGACATTATTGATGAAGATATGGAAAGAGAGAAAAATTACAACAACTAGAGATGCTTAATGAACAATGAATCAATGCTCTCGAACACCTTAAAGCTTGTCAGAAAAGTATCTAATGATCATACAATGAACAAGTAATCCATCATTCATTCGAAGTTGGAGATTTGATTCTTTATGAAAACCAAAGAAATGTAAATGCACCTCCTAGCTAAAAAGGAAAGTTCAACCTGAATTAGCTAGGACCCTACATTGTCACTACAACATATGGATCAGGAACATATAAATTAGCTGATGAACAAGGTACACCTCTTAAAGAGCCTATTAATGCCATACATTTGAAGGAATTTCATTCTTAAGATCATATGTTAGATATTACTTTATAAAGCAATTTAGTTGCTTCAATTTTGACAAGATAGAGCATTTTATCTTAATTTATTTTGAATACTTTTTGTCCATTTCCAAAATTAATTCCAAAGCTAGCATAAGATCTTTATTGTAAACAATTAATCATTGTCACATCTAATCAAACTATGTTTAGTTAATGTGTTAGGGTAAAAATCAAAGTCTAAAACTAAATCAACAAGATATCAAACCCTAACTAGCATAATAGAGCATGAGATAACATGGAAATCAAAACAATAAACTCAAATGCAAATCGAATCCACGCTAAACCTGATTTATCTCCATTGCTCTTCTCAACCTCGCATAAGAATGCAAGATTTCGAAGGTTGTTGATGGAGGAATATTGGTTGCTCACTGTTACAGCAACATAATAGTACTTAAGAGCTAGATGTTGAAAATTAGACAACATGAGGCTATTTGAGAACTAGATTCATTCATGTCCCTCAAATGACTTGTGAGAGGGTATATTTATAGGCAAGAGCTTATTAGGGTTTCCATTATCTACAAGAGGGAATTTTTAATTTGAGGATATGATGAGGTGTAAAATCAAATAAACTTGCCCAATTTATTTGATTTATTGAGATAAGACAAGGGGTTGTTTCCCTTATGTGAGGGGTTGTGACATGTGTAGGATAAGTCTAATTTAAATAAAAGTTTATTTAAATTAGTTGTGCATGTGAAGTGTTGAGGGAATAATTCAAATATTTTATTTGAATTATTTGAGACATGTGAAAGGAGGAATTAATTAAATAAATAAGATTTATTTAATTAGTTGATTAGGTGATTAAGTTGGATTATAAGGGATTATGCAAGGACCTAGGGAAAAATTTTACAAGGTGTCTCACATGGTGATGTCACAAGACATGTACAAATTTAAGTGTCTATATTTTGCCCCTCTTTGAGATGATGTTGCAGCCAAGTGACATCATTTCAAAGAATCTAAGGAAATGTGATGAAGATGAAAGGATAGGGTGATGATGCACCTCGAGAGGATAGGTAGGTTGGACAAACACGGGTAGGCTCTCAAAATGAAATAGATTGGTCAAAGGCGAAAGATAAGGGAATGGATAGAAGAAAGGGAAGGATGTGTTATGCTACAATGAAGGTGAGCAACCATGATGTTTGATATGACACCAGACGTTATGCACCAAGGTATCAGGACCAAGGTGACGATGTGTCTCATGCCTCAGCGTAATACAACCTTGTCTAGATACAAGATATGAATATTAGTTGGGAATTATTCGAATTTGATACAAATGCAAGTTGAAAATGATAACACATACAAGAAAGCATGCACAAATGATACAAAAAATAAGCAAAGTATTGCCCCTATCAAGCTCTAAGCCAATGATTAATTGATTGATAATGATGTCTGGTTTTAGGAGTGAAACATGTTGTATAAGACGTCTGGTCTGGTTTTGACAAAGCAACATCATGTAGAAGACAAATGATATGATTGATTGACACTAGTGTTGTTGGCCATGCGAGCAACACCAGGATTTGATTTATGATTGGTTTTACAACAAGGCTAGGATCAAGACCATTGATGCAATTGGATAATTTGATTTGGTCGATTGACTTGATTGGTATGGATTCATGATTACTTGCACTTGGATCATTGCTTGGAATGATGATGTATGGATTTGAAGGATAATTAGATGAAGATGATTTGACTTAATGATTGATTTGAAGAGTTGGAAGAATTGAGTGGAATGATGATTTGAGAATTGATTGGAAGAATTTGATTGATTGATTTTATTGCTTGGATTTTTGGTGGATATTTGATTTTTTTGTATTTTGGGGAATATTTAATTTTTTTAGATTTTTGACATGTTTTAATTTTTTTGGATTTTTGAAATGTTTTGATTTTTTTGGATTTTTGAAGTGTTTTGTTTTTTTTAGATTTTTGGATGTTTTGATTTTTTTTTGTGTTTTGAAATGTTTTGATTTTTTGGGATTTTGAACGTTGTGATTTTTTGGGATTTTGAATGTTGTGATTTTTTGGATTTTTAAGTTTTGAGATGACATTGGATGACAATTTGTGTAGTCTTTGTGCTAGATACCAATTACAAGGGGGAACCAAGTCTAGGTGCAAGGATGAAGGTAGGAGGGATAAATGGATGGGCGATAGTAAATGAATCCAATGATAGTAAATAAAATGAATGTGTGCATCATAGGGGAGAAGGATGTGGTCTCCAAGGACTATGTCACATAGGAATAACATGCCCCATTCTAGGTACAATGTCTAGGATTTGACATGAAAAGGCATATGAAAATAGGATAATGATAAGATGATAGGATTGTTTGGAAAGGATGAGGTATACCAAGAGATATCCAAAGCATTTGTCAACATTTTGCCTCCATGTCTTTATCAAGATCAAAAGAGGAAGGCAGAGTGAATGGACTCAATAGGATAGGTGTATGTAGGTGTAATGGATAAGGATGGTAGGATGGTATGGAAAGGTAGAATATGATAGGATGGAAAATGATAAGTTAGAACATGATAGGAGGATGAGACAATGTGCCCCCAAGTGTAGGTGACATAGAAGATCAACTTACACATGACGCTTGTTTGCCAGGTTTTCATCATGGTACTTATCCAAGGTGCCTGTTTAACAGGTTTTCACTGTTGGACGAAGGGATTTCTCTTTACTTTTTTTTTTTTACGTTTTTTACGTTTTTTGACTTTTTTGACCTTGTGAATGGGATAGGTGGAATATGGAAAGGAATGACTCAAGTGTCTAGGTCCATGAAGGTGATAGTCCTGCTAGAGATGGATATCGTCGCATGGACCATGTCAAATGTCATTATGCTCAAGATGTTGGTAGGAGTTGTGTGAAAATGAGATGGAATAGGTAGATAGTAGATTATGGAGGGAATGATAGTGGATTATGATGTGGATTATGTAGGGAAGATAGTGGATTATGATGTGGATTATGTAGGACTTATGAAAAAGGATGGATGAAAGGATTATGCAAAAGCATGGACCATAGGAATAGGATGGGGAGATGGAAGTATGCGGAAATGTTGTGGAATGGAAGGGAACCATGACCAATGGTTGCACACACCATGATAAATATTGAAGCTTATGATGGGAAGGTGGTGTAGGAAGCAAAGGAGATTGTTGCTTAGTGGATGGGTGATTTAGGTATTTAGGGACCCACATAGACTTAGTATTTTTTTTATTTTTCCTTGACTTGTGGGTTTTTTGGAATTTTTGAATGGAGTGGAATTTTTGAATGGAAAAAGATGGTTGGGATTTTTAAGATGTGGATGCCTCTTTTGACTTGCTTTATTTTTTCTTAGGGACCCATACCATTTTAGTTTTTGACTTTGCTTGTGAAGGTATGGGCTTAGGTAGCTTTTTGAATGTACTTTGCTTTGACTTTTTGCATTGATGTCCTAAGGCATGAGCATCCTTAGGATTTTTGACTTTATGAGTTGAGGCATCCAATTTTTTATTTTTAAATCCCATGTGGCAGGTGGAATGAGTGGAAGCTCCTTGTTTAGACAATGTGTGCATTTGTTGGTCATGATTAGGAATGTGAGGGAATTTATGAATGATATGGATGTTAGGTGTTGGAAGAAATGGTGGCAAAGTGGATGGGGGGATATTTGGAATCAAAAGAAGTGGAGGTAAATTGGATGGTGGAAGGTGGATGGTCACATGCTTTTGACATTTGTAGAATGATGGAGGTGGAATGGCGACATATGTCTTAGGAGTATGATAGGATGTGCGATGGAAAGCGTTGGACTTAGGAGGGATGGACAAATTGCCAAAATCTTTTGCTTGTTGACCTTGGGGTGTGTATCCAACGCCATATGAGCGTGGGGGGAAATTGACATGTATGGGCTCCAAAATGCCTTGTTCATGAAAGCCTAAGCCTTTTCCTTGGTAGTTCATGTTTTGGAGCATGCGATTGACTATGTGACTATGTTTGTTTTTGAAACTAGACTTGAGTTCATTATTGGATGGAGAAGGGGAAGTGGAAGACCAAGGATGTTGTCCCAAGGAGGAACATTCATGAATGAAAGTGGATAGGCCAAGGGGATATGATGGTGGATTTGAAATGGGATCAGTGGTGGATGATATGGAAGAATTGGGATCTTGATTATGTTCATTAAGATCTTAATTATTTATTTGATCTTCTATGTGTATTTGGGAGGCACTTGTCTCATCATGGGAAGTTGATATTGTGGGATCATGAATAGGACCAGAAGGAGGATGTATGGATGGGGTGATAAGCTCTTGACCATAAAATGCATAAAGTTGACTAAGAGGATCATCATGGTCTTCTTGATCATAGAGGAGATCATGATCATATATGGGAGCTTGATCATGGAAAGGGTTAAGTGTGTTATTGATAGGATCATTAGGAGGGCTTTGATCTTGATTAGAATTAAGGGCTAATGTTTCCTCGTGCTTAGGATAATTCTCTTGACTTCCTCAAATGGAGGTGGAAATGAAGTTGGATAAATCTTGTAGAGGCTTGATGGTTTGTGGACCACATGATAGGGTGGAAGAATTGGACATTGCATTCATCTTTGATAGTCTCATGAATGGGTGTTTAACATGGGGAGGGTTTATCCCTAGCTATTAGCCACTGGATCACATCCTTTGTAAGTGCATGTGTGGAAGGACAATATAGTGGATGGACAATGAGGATAGATGATGTGGATTTGTGATTAGCATTAGGTGGAGCGGAAAGTTCCCATGGTGGAAGGATAAGGGGGATGGAAGATGTTGGATTAGGGTTTGGACTTTGATTAGATATAGTGTCAAAGGGATTAAATGGATTGGTGTATATGGACAACCCTTTAGGCTTGATTTTGTAATGTTTGATTCTAGGACATGGATTTGATGTAGGATTAGAGTGCGGTGGTAGAATGTACTTATAGGATGGATGAGGTAAACTTATGTTTCCCTTGTCAAAGGTAACATTGGAATTTGAAGGCACTTTGTCTTGTTGCCAAGGTGGACTTGGATAGGCTTGTGAAGAGGCTTGGGGTGTTGGAACCTTGTTCTCTAGGATTGTCATGGAATGACACGTGTCTTCATATCATTGTATGTCATCTTGTGGGATTAGGACCATGTTGACAAGTACTTGAATAGGATTAGGGTAATGATAAGGTGGAATGACTAGGAATGTGATGGAGTATGAGATTGATTAGATGATTAGATGGGTGATTAGGGATGATTAGGGTATGGTTGGGGCTGTGATTAGGATGTGAAGCTTGAATGATGAGGATAGGAGTAGGATGTGATTATAATAATGTCGATTAGATGATGTGTTGGAAGGAAGGTTTAGAATGTTTGGAATGAGGGATGCCTAAGAGGATTTACTCCCTTTCTCTTCTTTTTTGCAACCATGTCTTTACCATATAAGACTTGTGAATTTTGGGATGGTATGGGGATTTCAATGCAAGATGATGAGGCCCAGACTACGATAGAGGCTAATGATATTAGTCTTTGAAAAGTCTAGCTCCAAGAGGGCACTCTCGTCCACTAATTACCTTGTCAAAGTATAAATTGGATTTATCAAGACCTTGAGGTGTGTAAGAAATTATTGATTAAAGTGAACCCATGAGTTTCAGAATTCACTTGAAAGGATGGACTTAAACTAGCCTTGGAGTATTAAGCCCAAGTTGTGATTGATTTGAAAAAGATGTCAAGGTCTCTTGGTCTAGATTTGTACTTGTGATACAGTCAAGCTTTGACAGTTTCTCCCTATGTTTCAACCTTAGGAAGACTATGTTTGGGAACCTCTATAGATGTCGAGGGATGAATGAGATTGAATGTGTGGTGATGAAATTTGATACAAAAGGAATGAAATTGAATATGTAGTGGGTGAGAAAAACTAACAAGTCTATAAGGTTTAGAGACAGTTGCAATCAGATTTGATAGGGAGGGCAGATGCTCAAAGGTTTCCCTATGTTTGTGGTGTATTGTGATTGGGAATGCTTAGGATGAAATTGATTGGATTGAAATGAATGATTAGGATACGATTAGGATGTGATTGATTGGATTAAAATGAAGATGATGATGTGTAGTGATAAGATTAGATGATTTGAATTGATTAGGAAATGATTAGGATGATGTTGATTAGATTATGAATGAAGATGATTAGGGTTTTCACTAGGATGATTAAGATGATAGTGATTAGATGAAAGAGGTGATTAGGGTTTGATAAGGATGAAAATGGATTAGGATATGTGGAATGACAAGGATAATGGTTAGGTGTTGGTTTGACTTGGAATGGTGTTGATTGGATTAGAAAGAGGATGATGTGGAATGATGACAATGTAATTAGGTTATGATTAGGATAGGACAAATAGGATGATTAAGATATGGGTTATGTGAATGATAAGGATGATATGGATAGGAAGAGTGATAAGGATATGATGGCTTGGAATGAATGGATGGATTTGAATGTTTGGGATGATGATTAAGCAAGTACACACATCAATCATAGAAGACACTTGGCAGTTAGATTGATTGTTTTTGGTGACTATTGACAAGTATGAAAACACTTGTAAACATGCACAATCCTAGGCTAGAAGAGACAATATTTGTTGGATTCCCACTTGGATTGCTCTCACACTTATTCAGAGTGGATAGCTTAGAAGTTTGGTGGCACTGGCTCCCCCTTACATGACACTCACTTCTTGGGCACACCAAACTTTGAATTCCTGGGGACATGAAGATCTTAGGAAACTTGCTATCTCTACTTTGAACTGCGAGAATGTGGGACACCTTTAGAGGTCCAACCTCTTGTGCTAGCAAATAGAAGGATTTTGGCTACTACACAATTGGTTCTTAGTAAGGGCATTCGTTCAGGTGGCCATACATGCAGCAATTCACTCTAGTTAGGAGGCCTCCCAAGCTACAAAGGTTACGCTCTACAGGTTTTTACGCACCACATGGGTACTGAGAGAGACATTTATTAGTATGACACATCCACACCTATTTCTTATGACTTTCGTCACAAACATATTTTTATATAGTAGTTCGAAAGAGCTTGGATTTAGCTTGTTATAGCTTGGGTCATTCCCACCTTTCGAAGCAAGGTGGCAGGTCCTCTAAAGGTATACAAAAGAAAGGAAGTACATTGTTTTTGGTCTCCCAGATCACACAAAGCATAAGGAGAGAGCATACACAATGCCTTTGCCTCACACTCACATGGGGCTCATTTTAATTCCAAATCTAAATGTGTGGGTGGTTATACAAAATGTCAAAGGAATGCTTTTGATTCTCAAGATCACCGAGTGGTGCGAGAGAAGAGCATACGCATTCAATAACAAAAATGCAAACCACAAGACATGGCAAACACTTGTTAATTTTAACCCTTGCTTATGATGAGACAAACACTTGAGTTGATTTTTAGACCAACGAATCCCAATGTGATCTAATCTATAAAAAGAAGACACAATGTTTCAAGATTAGATTCTCTGACAATTGAACCTGCAACACACTCATGAGTAGTTTGAGAAAAATGGTCTTCGACAAGAGAAATAGTTGCAAGCAAAAAGTTAGTGACTAGCAAAAGAAAAATGACCAGAATGACTAACTCAAAAAATGCCTATATTATGGGAAAAAAATGACATAATTAGACTAAAAAAATGAACTTATGTGAATTTTTTTAAAAAATGAACTATTTAAGTGAAAAAGTTTTAAAAAAAGATTAAAAGCTAAATTAAGGATTAAAACAAAAAGCTAGATTAAGATTTAAAGACTAAATTACAATCTATAAATAGTAAAGCTTAAAAAAACTAAGAGGATTTTAAAACAGTCACGCTAGATTTTAGAAAAAAATAACTTAAGAGCTAATTAAATGTTAAAGCATTTTTAGGTTTTTAGATGTAAGATGACCTCAAAAGATGAAAAAAGATTAAAGAATATGTAAAACGTTCACAAAATGGATTTGTTGAAAAGGCTAAAGAAATGTGCACAGCGGACAGAGATCTTCAAATGGAATGCAAGGTATGCACAACATGGATTTGTTGACAAGGATTTTGAAACTTTCTTCTAGCAATGACGTTAGGGATTGCTTAAACACATCTGGTCCCTAATTTTGGTTGGCCGTCGTGGAGAGAATGGTAAGCACTTTGCAGCTGTGTTGGATTTATCTGCCATTGGAATGACCAGAAGTTGCCTCGCTTGCTAATTTTGTAAGAGTAAATCACTTCGAGCACTATTTGTTATCATGCCGTGTGTTGGCGTGAGCACCAATTTTATTAGCACATACAAATTTAATCTCAACATGAAATTGATTTGTTGAAAAATTCTTGTGAAACTTTCAGAAGAAGGGACACAGAGAATGCATAAAATGAATTTGGTTACGAAGGCATTGGAAACTTTCAGATGGTGATGCTGATTAGATTATGGACAAGATAAATCTGTTGAAAAGGCTTGATAAACATTTCAAGTGAAACAAAAGTCTTGCACAAAATGAATTAGTTGAAAAGCCTTTAAAATGGTGCAAATGAAACGCAGGTCCTACACAAAATGGATTAGTTGAAAAGCCTTTTAAAACCATTCAAAATATAATGTAGAGTAAAGGCAGGATACATAGAAAATGGATATGTTGAAAAGGATTTAGAAATTAGAACTCATCCAAAACTTGTCCAGAACCAAAACTCATCTAGAAAGTGAGGGGTAGTGCTCAAGGACCTTGAATTAGAGAGTTGTTCACCTTTGAAAATCAAATGTTAAACCCCAAAATGTGAACAACATGGTTTTATGAGGTAGAGTAAACAACACAAATGTTATTTTCATGTCGGGTTCACCAGAATGTGTCAGGGAAAATATTAAAGTCTGAAACTAAATCAACAAGATATCAAACCCTAACTAGCATAATAAAGCACGAGATAACATGGAAATCAAAACAATAAACTCAAATGTAAACCAAATCCTTGCTAAACCTGATTTACCTCCATTGCGCTTCTCAACCTCACATAAGAATGCAATATTTTGAAGGTTGATGATGGAGGAATGTTGGTTTCTCACTGTTACAACAACATAATAGTACTTAAGAGCTAGATGTTGAAAATTAGACAGCATGAGGCTATTTGAAAACTAGATTCATGCATGTCCCTCAAATGACTTGTGAGAGGGTATATTTATAGGCAAGAGCTTATTAGGGTTTCCATTCTCTAAAGGGGAAATTTTTAATTTGAGGATATGGTGAGGTGTAAAATCAGATAAACTTGCCCAATTTATTTGATTTATTAAGATAATAAAAAGGGGTTGTTTCCCTTAAGTGAGGGGTTGTGACATGTGTAGGATAAGTCTAATTTAAATAAAATTTTATTTAAATTAGTTGTGCATGTGAAGTGTTGAGGGAATAATTCAAATATTTTATTTGAATTATTTGAGACATGTGAAAGGAGGAATTAATTAAATAAATAAGATTTATTTAATTAATTGGTTAGGTGATTAAGTTGGATTATAAGGGATTATGCAAGGACCTAGGGCAAAACTTTATGAGGTGTCTCACATGGTGATGTTGCAAGACATGTACAAATTTCAATGTCTACAATTAGATCACAACTACATTAATTCACAATGTCATCACATTTACTCATGTTCAATTTTTTTTAGTCATTGATGCATTTACTAAACAATCTACAAGGATTGATTAGTTTAAATCACATTAACATTAAAAATTTTTTATTACATGATCATCACAATTATCAATTGTTGCATTTTATAAATCACATTTGATACATCAAATAAAATCATCATGGTATTAATTAAAAACATCATATATATACACATATCAGTTAAAGTATACAAATCAAAATTGACTATCCCGTACATCAAAATGGGATGTCGTAGTACAATATATGAGAAACATATCATAAAGCTAGACCATGATATCCATATCCCTCAAAACCTAGTGGTGTACAAGTATCATTTAAGGCTACACATGTGAGGTCATGGACCACGAGTGACTCCTAGATGCACTCTATGACCATAGACCCCTAAGCTCACATCTAAGCTCTCTCATCTCCCCCTAAGAAACCATATAGAGTTGTTGAAATCTCTCTCTCTATCTGTGCTCAATCTCTCTCACCTCTCACTTGATCTAGCTTTGTCTCCAGATAATGAGTAAAGGCACAACCCATCTTGGATGAAGGAGATGTCATGGCCTAATCTCTCTATATCTAGAGGTCTACATGAGCCTCACATGCTTTGCTTGTTGGAAATATGTGTTGTCATTGATGTCAACACTCAAAGTGATGTCAGCTCTTTGTTTGTGGTTGTTTGATGAGGTTTATGTGAATCTTGATGATATAACATTGTAGTGATAGAGAGATAGTGATGTTGATGGTCATGGTTGTTGATGTTCATGGTTGGATGTTATGCCCTAATTAATATCAAGACAAGATGTATTGAGCATGTTTGTGGTCAACAGAGATGATTTCATGATGAAATAGTAAGATGGGAATTAGAAGCATGAAGATGAATGATGACATAGTAAGATGGGAATTAGAAGCTATGCTAATGCTAAAGCAATTGAAACAACATAACAATGATACCAAGAAATTGATGTGAAATTCTTGAATGGTAAAATAACATCAGATAACTATCTCCAATATTGAATGAAAATACAAGCTAGGTAGCATGCTTATATAGACTAGGAAGAGGAAGGATGTGGCAACACTGACCAATGAGAAGCAACCATCTATCGAACTAAAGATAACAAAGTATCTTCCCAAGATAGCTAATGGATGCTCACATGTAGGAAGGTGACACCTCGTAATCCTCTCACCTAATAAAACATGCTTTATTAACCTAAACAAGCTTAAATAAATGTGTAGGAAAAACCTTATAATAAGGAATAAAAAACCTACACTAACACCCCCCTTAAGTGCAGCTTAGGTGGGTGTAAAAGATGGCTCTCAGAAAATCAAGCCTAATGAGGTACCCATGTACAATGAATTCCCCCAAAAGAGAAGTAGCCCCCCCCACAAAAGAGAGTATGCCCCCCGAAATAGAGAGAGAAAGAAAGGAGCTAAGAAGTCCCCTCAAAGGATGACACCTGCCACACCCCAAGCAAAGCTCACAAATGAATGAACTTGCTCTCAGTGAAGGGTTTGGTGAAGATGTTTGCAGTCTGATGTAATGTCAAACAATATTGAAGACCAAAAATTTGCTCATGAATCAACTCCCAAATGTAGTTCATGTGAATCTCAATGTGTTTGGTCCATTGATGATGGACTAAATTGTGAGAGATCTGAATAGCACTCTAGTTTCACAAAATATGACTGTAGGTTTCCTGAAGGAAATACCAAACTCAGTGAGAATGTGCTGAAGCCAAATGGCCTCGGTAGAAGCATTAATTGCTCCTCAATACTCAGCCTCTATAGATGAAAGAGCAATAGTAGACTACTTCTTTCTCAACCAAGAAATTGAACCAGAACCAAGAGAGAAGCAATACCCTGAAGTAGACTTGCAATCTTGAGAATCACCTTCCCAATCTAAATCTATGTATCCCACCAAGTCAATATCCACGCCCACTGCATAATGAATCCCATAACTGAGTGCCATGTACATAGTGAAGAATCCACTTAGCTTCTTTCTAATGTAGCTCATGTGGCTCCTACATGAACCTGGAGACTAGGCCCACAGCATATGAAATATCAGGCCTCGTGTGAGTCAAGTATATGAGACTCCCAACCAATTGGTGATACAAGGTAGCATTGGCCAAAGGTGAAGAACAAGAAGCCTCAAGTTTGACCCCTGACAGAAATGGAGTCAGCGTAGGCTTACAGTCAGCCATGTGAAATCTAGAGAGCATATCAAGAGCATACTTGGTCTGAGAAATAAAGATACCAGCCAAAGACTATGTAATCTCAATGCCCAAGAAGTAGTGAAGAAGACCCAAGTTAGACATCATAAACTGATCATGAAGCACAATTTTCACTACCTTGATGGTGGATGAGGAACTCCCTGTAATCAACAAGCCATCAACATAGAGAACAAGGAAAGTGAGAGTCTCATCCTACTACAAAATGTAGATGTTTGGATCAGAATGGCATCAAGTGACCCCAATTGATAGAAGGAAGGAGTCCATCTTGGCATACCAGGCTCAAGAGGCCTATTTAAGGCCATAGATAGACTTCCAAAGTTGGCAGACAAGTGAAGGACCCTTGACGAACCCCTGTGGTTGCTCCATATATATCTCCTCCTGAAGGTCATCATGAAGAAAATCACTCTTCACATCCATTTGATGAACTTCCCAGCAATGGACTGCAACAATGGCAAGGACAAGTTGGATTGAATTCATCTTGGAAACCGGTACAAAAGTCTCAGAGTAGTCAATCCTAGGAACCTAGGAGAATCTTTTTGTGACCAAGTGAGCCTTATGTTTATCGATTAATCCATTTGCAACAAGTTTTGTTCGATAGACCCACTTGCATCGAACAAGTTTTCTTCCCTTAGGAAGTAGGACTAAATCCCAAGTATGATTCCTTTCCAAGGAACTGAACTCTTCCTACATAGCAGCATCCCAATTGGGGACACCAAAAGCTTCCCTAAAGGACTATGGATTAGAAGCTAAAGCAAAGAAGAGATGAGGAGCCAGCTCGAACTATGACCTTGTTCTTCTTGCATCTAAAGGATCACCAACCCAATTACCTATTGACTCCAAAGTCTGACAAGCCCAAAGAGGCCTAGTGGCAGGAGAATCAACATCCTTTGAATGATGACTAAGAGAGGAGGAAGATGAACCCTCATCATTGCCATCTAAAGTGGAGGAAGAAGACTCCTCAGGAGGATTAAGATCCTTAGAAAAACTATCATCATGAAGTTGCAATGTCTCCATGGGAGTGCGTGATGGAGAAGTGGTACAAGAAGTATCCTCCTCAAAATGAACACTCCTCTCAATTAAGAGCTCATGTGTGTAAGATGGAGTAGCCTGTAGCCTTTGACATCATCTAGATAGCCAACAAATATGCAAGGCCTGCTCTATGGATCCATAGCCTTGTGTTTCTCTGCTAGAATGTGGGCTCATGCAGGAGACCCAAACACTCAGAAGTGCTTGACTGTGGGTTTTTGACTGGTCCAAGCTTGAAAATGAGTTACCCCCTTCACGGCTCCATGAGGAACTCAGTTTTGGATATAACACGCACATTTGATGGCCTCTACCAAATATTGAGGTACCAATGATTTGGAATGAATCATGCAATTGGCGATTTCCTTCAATGACTGATTCTTTCATTCTGCAACTCTATTTTTTTGTGGACTATAGGGAACTGTGTGCTAAAGATCAATGCCCTATGAGGCACAAAACTACTCAAACCTCTAGTTGACATATTCCTTGTCATTATTGGTGCACATAATCTTGACAACCTTCCTAGATTATTTCTCTGCAAAAGCTTTAAAGTCCTGAAAAGACTCAAAGACTTTGGACTTTTGTTTGAGAAAGTATACAAAGGTGTATTGGGAAAAATCATAAATGAAGGTCAATACATATATAACTTTGCTAAATGAAGGATGTTGAAATGGACTAGCCAAATCACTGTGTACTAACTCCAAGAGTTGTGTGGCTTTGCATGCTTTGCCTTTATCAAATTTTTCTTCAGGATGCTTTCCAAGAATGTAGCCTTGACAAACTCCATCATAAAATTGAATAGAAGGCAACATTGTAACCATGTCATGTTGACTAAGTTGCTGTAAGTAGTGATAGTTTAAGTGGCCAAATCAATGATGCCACAAATGGCTCACCTCATCTGAGTGAGTGAGCAATGCAAGTGAAGGAGAATTAGGAACAAAATGAGAAAAGTGAGAGAGCCATGAATGGTTATCAACTTTTCCTACAACAATTGTAGAACCACTATGTAGATCACTGATAACCATTGAGTCAGGTGTAAATTCAAATCTCTTACTGAAACCTATATGGGTGATCTGGTAGATAGATAGGAGATTAGTTGACAAAGAAGGTACACAAAGAACATCATGGAATGTCCTATCACTAACGTCAATAGACCCTCTCTTAAGAACTTCTTCTGGTGTATCATTACCCATAAGAATATCAGGTACAGAACATGACTCCAAGGATGAGAAAGTTTCCTTTGTATTAGCCATGTGGTGAGAAGCACCTGAGTCAATTACCCAACTATCTAGTGGTGTAGCAACTGCAACAAGGGCCTTGCCCTTCCCCTTGCTATTTTTGATGTCCTTTGAAGATTTTGAAGATTCTTCCTTAGCTGAATCTAGCACTTTGATATTATTCTTCTCAAGAAGATGAGTAAGATGAGCTATTTGCTTTTTCAAACAATTATGCTCATCATGACCAGATTTGTTACAAAAGGCACACTTTGTCTTCTCCTTTTTAGAATTGATGTCTTTAGAGGAAGACTTAGGAGCTGCATTAGTTGTATCTTGTTTTGGACCTTGTTTCTTCTCTCCTTGATTCTTTTGTTTCTTATTTTGCTTTCCATTGCCTTTCTGATCTTTAGTACCCTAATTTACAGCCAAGGCATGAGACTTAGAAGGCTTAATAGTGCCCATGTGAACCAATTTATCCTATTCTTTAGTGAGTTCAGTAGCAAATTCATCTAAAGAGCACATTTTACAGGTAGTCCCAAGAGCACTTTTGGTGGCATAAAATGTAGAAACAAACACTGAGTAGTTAGGACCAAGCTTAGAAAGAATATTTAAGATCAATTGTGTGTCTTTCTTTTCAATCCCACATTGTTTCAACTGTAATCTAAAATATATTTCTAATATGCTGAGAGATATATTGTTTCAACGGTTAGGGTTAGTTTAGTATAAAATATGTCAAGAGATATATTATAATATATAATTATAATTATTATAATATTTTATAATAATATATCTAACCTATGTTATAATATTAAGAATTATATAATAATTCTCAATAAGGTATATAATATAGTTAGAATTATGCTTGTGCTCCAGATGCTACTAGTATACCTATATTTTAAAAAATATATCTAAAGTATGCCGAGAGATATCTTTTTGAGGCACCTATTTCCACCTATGTGTAGTAAATTGATTAAAAAAATAAGTGCCTCGAGAAAGATATCTATTGGCATACTTTAAATATATTTTTTAAAATATAGGTATACTAGTCTAATGGCCTTTAGCTTTGTGAAGAAGTCTTGTATTGTATCAAAATTACATGGATTAACCCTATTAGCTCATTCTCCAATTGATGTCCCCTAAATTTATCTTGTTTACCAAAGAGATTTTCTAAAGTAGTCCATAAATCATTTGGTGTTGTAGCAAATTCAACATGAAAAAGAAGATCAGGAGATACAAACATGCATAGAGTTCCAAAAGCTTCATCTAGCCTATTATGAAATTTAGGCCTTTCTGCAATTAAGGTTGGTTCAGTTTCTAAACCCATAGTTACTCTATATAGTCCTAACTTCTTAAGTTGGATAGTCATCTTGGAATTCCACTCATAGTAGTTGTAGGGTGTTAGTACAGACACTGTTAATTGATCCATCTTAATGCAGAAATAGATTGTTGTTGTTGTTGTGAGGAAACAAAAGATGCAAGAAAGAACACAAAAAACACCCCCTTTTTCACTCAATCAAAGACCCCCCCAAGAAAATTTGATTTGGCACTTTATATTTAGTGCATTTACAATTGCCACCAGCAAGAAATACTGAGTGGACTTGATCTCAATGCTATTATAGATCCTCAAGAGAAGCATATGCTGAAAATACAAGTTTGACAAAATAACCAGTGAAATAAACAACACCACTGCAAGCTACACAAAAAAACATCCACTTTCAAAAAAATAATCACCTCGATCCAAGGTTTTATGCAAAATTTATGCCTCTTTGAAGTTCCCAAAATGAGAATTGTGCAATGTCACAACTAAGAATTTGCAATTTTTAGAAATTTTCTACATCAAAATCAAAAAATGTTTGCACTAGTGCATAGAGCACAAAAAAATTCATGAGAAATGGAGTCCGTGTGAGAAAGAACGGAGCATTTGAAAATTGCCTTCAAATTTGCAATTCCCAACGGAGAGGGGTACTGCTACAGCTTTCTGAGTTCATTTCTGTAAAATATACATATTGCATGAAAAAACTAAAAGATAGCCATATGATTTTTCGATGCTGCGAACAAAACCCAAAAGGCATTTTTCTTGATGATGTATATACGGTGTAGATCTAATGTAAAATAGACGCCTTTAACAACAAAAATGATCCTAACAACCAAAAAATGACATGCAAAGGTTGAATCAACTACCTAAGACAAGAAAAGGCATGTTGTAACCTGCAATATTGATTAAAACATAAATTATGCAAGCTTCAAAACCCTTGTTTGCAGGCATGGCCAACAATCTCCAAAATGAGTGAAATGAAAGCCAAAAATAACTTTCAAGAGCCTCCTGGATACAATGGAATAGTTAAAAATACTGCCAAACTACTTGAAGATGCTGCAATCACCCAAATCTTATACATACAAAAACAAGATTACTGGATCTTCATAAATCCTTTTTGATTCTCCAGATCATTCGAAAATGCAAGAGAAGAGCATACAAGATTTTGCAAGATCTCTACAAAGAATCTAACCTTACAAAACTTGTTCTAATACCATGTTAGAATTTGTAAAACAAATTATAACCCAGAATCAATTGAAAGAGTTAGAAACATAAACTATAAATGCAAAAATAATTGAAACAGCATAACAACGATACCAAGAGATTGATGTGAAATGTTTGAATGGCAAAATAGCATTAGATAACTATCTCCAATATCGAATGAAATACAAGCTAGGTAGCATGCTTATATAGAACAGGAAGATGGAGGAGGTGGCAACACTGACCAATGAGGAGCAACCATCTATCAGACTAAAGATAGAAAAGTATCTTCCCAAGATAGCTAATGGATGCTCATATGTAGGAAGGTGACACCTCATAATCCTCTCACCTAATAAAACATGCTTTATTAATCTAAGCAAGCTTAAATAAATGTGTAGGAAAAACCTTATAATAAGGAATAAAAAACCTACACTAACAATTGTTGATGACCTACAACATGTTATATGATCCTTCCTAATGATCCTAAGAACGTATGAGTTACTATAAGAAAGTTCTAGCCTACGGATGTTGGTGAAAGTTGTAGGAAGCTGCCTGGAAGACTGACTAGTAAAATGCTCTGCATTCCTCCACATTTGAAGATATAATCATGTAGTTTAGAAGTTAAGTGTGTTGGAAAGGTGCTAAATCCAAAGTTTTAGATCATTTGCTCCTTTGTAGTGAAATATATAAGTGATAGAGTTTTGGTCCATGCTCTGGCAATATAATGTGTTGGTGAAGACTATTTGGAATACTCCACATTCCTCCGCAAGTGAATATTTTCTCATGTGGTTTTGATGATATGTTTAGAGCTATGTATGAGTTCATCGATATGAATTTCAAATGTTTTGGAGGTGTTGACTTTTTCCCAGACTGGATGCTTATTCCCAGATTTCCCTACAAGGTAGCCATCGATGATCAACAGGATCTCTGGGCCAGGGGCCAACAGTGTAGGAGATAGACTCTGTATTTTATCTCCTCTTCTTCTTCAGGCTCTGCAAGACCTAGGGGGGTATTCCCTACTCAACATCCATGAGGATATGCATACAAGGCTGGGATGTTGACAGAAAGCAGATAAGTCCTCCTGTAAGTAGACCAAAACTGAAAGATAAGAGCAAAGGGGCTAGCTTTGGGCCTATTTGCAGTTGTAGACAGAGGACTGAGGATCCTAAAACTAATTCTAATGTCCTAAAGGTTGTTTTAGATTTTGATTTGGATTTTAAGTTTGGATGCAAAGCTGGACATGGTTGTAACACAAACACACAGCAAGATTGGTGCCTATCCAGGGCCTGGAGTCAGTAGACATACACCTGTGAATGATCAGCATAAACAGCTAAAACCGGATTTCAGGGGGATATATGTGATACCTGCCTTACAGATATCTCCCAATACAGAGTGTTAAGTTATCTCTACTTATGGCATCCCTACTGCAGTATACCCTTCCCAATGTTCAACCTGAAAACAGTTTAATCTACCCCTTGAGCAGAAGTTAAAAGGTCAGACATTCAACATAGGAATTCTATGCTCTAGAATCTAAACATTACCCAAATATCCAGATTCAGAAGAAGAATACATGCAATACTGGAGACAGAATTAACAAAACACATGCTAAGATAGCATTTCTCATATAAGATTAATCATGAAATCAGTGGGTTCATGCCAAAACATACAACAAGAGATACATAGACTCACAGGTTAAGCTGTACAGAACAACCAGATCAGCTTGTTTTGAATTACAGAGCCAAAAATCTTCAACTTTCAACAACCAAAAATGAGTAACACTTCCTGCTTATAACAGCCAGGTAGTGTACCACAGCAATTAATTACATGGTTGACCAAAAATCCCGCCAGATACACAGTATCAGAAAAATGGCGCTCAACACATTACCAGATTGGTGCTCAAACATGAATGCAGTAGGTAGGGAAGGAGACAGGAAGAAACCTCGAGCCCTGCGCCACTGTCCGTTGATGTACACCTTCAATCGGGTACTAGATCCGTCCACACCATCGCCCATACCTCTGCAACAATCGCCATTAATGGCGCACCAACCCGCGGCCTTGGGAAATGCAGAATACTGTGCGTCGCAACCATTTCCCGCCAAGATACTGTTGCAAGTATGAGGTAAACCAGTGTTGTCATTGATGTCAACATACTCATATTGCATTGACAAGATGGATTGGATGAGCAGTGTGCTGAGGATATTGAGAAAATTAGCCTCAGTCAGGAACAGTGAAGAACAGTGATGAGAAGAAGGCAAATGTATTGTATAGGATGAGAACCGGAGGATGCAGATTAAAGGGTCTGTAGATATGAGTCTTGAGATGCTTCAGTTAAGATTTCAGAGGTCCGCATGAAGATCTGAAGGAGTTGTGGCTGTCGGTGTAGAACCGGTTCCGGCAAATGTTCAGAGGTGACAAAGGATCACAGAAAGGTCCGGTGAGGTCCGGAATTGTATTATCCTAATCTGCGGATTGGAAGGAGTGTTTGGGATGTCCTTGTGATGTGTCATCCTGATTTATGTATGATTTGGAGGTCCGGAAGTACCTTTTGCATTATGACAGTGGCGACAGACTGTGTTCTTGAAGTTCCAGATGAGGAAGACAAGAGATTCCAGTAGGTAAAGGAAGTGCGGATGTATCCGGTCATTCAGGCAGGCCTGTGAAGGTTCTTGGATCATGTTGAGGTTATGTTGCTGGTCTGCATTGATAGTAAAGCCTGGAATTGAAGATATTCTTCCGGATGAAGCTCTTGCTCTGTTTAGCCGACCGGATGAGTTGTTCATCCTACGAATGTTCTTGTGGTGGCCGACCGGATGTGTTATTCATCTTGTGGATGTTCTTATGGTTGTTTGCCGACTTAGATGTTTGTTCCTAAGTTGATGTCTTGTATAAATAACGGTTTGTGAGTTCATCTCAAAGTGTGGAATGTGTGGATGAGTGTGGCATAGCGAAGAGAAGTGCGAAAGGCAGAGCAGAGGTTTTTGGGCTTAATTGGAACTGATCCAGACATGGTAGAGATGTCATTCTCCAGTTCAAGACTGTGATTTTTATCACTCTGTAGACAGTGTGTCTCCTTGTAGGCAGTGGGCCTCTTTGTGAGCAGTGTGCTCAGGCAGTGAGCCCTAATTGGCATGTGCCATTCATTCTTCTTTATTCTTCTAACAGAGAATAATTCTTGGGTTAATCACCCCGTGGTTTTTCCCTTAACCGGGTTTTCCACGTCAAAATCTTGATGTTCAATGTGTTGATGCTTATCTGCTCTTGTGTTTATGTATTATGCTTTCATGGATGATTAATTTATATGCTGCTAACTAATAACAAAGAATCAGGAGTTTGAAAGAACAAGAAGTTTTATACAACTGATTCACCCCCCCCTCAATTGTATGCCCTAGATCCAACAATTGGTATCAGAGCCAAGTTCCTCTGATAGGAGCTTAACCGCTTGAGGTGATCCAGGATGTCGTCATACAAGAAGGATAGTCCGAAGTTCGATGGAACCAACTTCACTCTTTGGAAAGGTCGCATGAAGTGTCACCTGGAATGTATGGGAAAAGCATACTTGGCTATGGTTTCAAAACCATATGTACCTCCACAAGGTGGTCCGACAACTCTGAATGAAATCACAGAAGCTGAAAACAATCTGCGGACCAAGGAAGCTCTTCTAAGCGCATTGAATGACTCAGATCTCTCGAATGTTATTGACCTACCAACTGCTTATGAGATCCTGACTAAACTGGAGCTTTTGTATGAAGGAGATGAGTTTGTCAAAAGTGCAAGGTTGCAAAGTCTGAAAGGGAAATTTGAAAGATTGAAAATGAGAGATGATGAAAACATCACTACCTTTATGCCAAGAGTGAATGAGCTGGTATGTGGAATCAGAAATGCTGGTGGAACTTTAGATGAAAATGAGATTGTCTGCAAAATCCTAAGATCCCTTCCTGCTGCCTACAAAATCAAGGTTGCTGCCATTGATGAATTCAGAGCCCACACAACTGTCACAAGAGAACAACTGGCTGGCAAACTAGCTGCATTTGAAATGACCGAGTTTGGAGATGATCCTCCCAAGACTGAATCTGCTTTCAAAGCCAGTGCCTATGTGAAAGGCAAACAGAGATTTGATCCGGGAGAAAACTCATCAAGGAAAATGTCATGGTATGATCAAGCAAGAAGAGACATGGAAGAAGAAGAAGCAGAAACAGCTCAACTTGAAGCCCTCATTGCAAAGAGATTGCCAAGAGGATCTGGTAAGTATGAAGGAAAACTACCCTTTAAGTGTTTCAATTGCAATAAGATTGGTCATTTTGCTTCAAGATGTCCGGAAAGATCTGCAAGGTCTAATACTAACAGACAAAGGTTTCAAAAGAATTGCTATTATGTTCATGAAGAAGATGACAATGAAGGAGTAACAGATGATGAATCAGAACTAGGAAGCAAATCCGGAAATGAGTGGGTGTTTATTGCCATCAAGGAAGAAGATTCAATACTCTCTGAATTTGTCAATCACAAAGTTGTTGAAAAAGCTTTGGCTGCTCAAGTGGAAGAAAAGGATGATTGGGTTATTGACAGTGGATGCTCTCACCATATGACTGGTGACAAGAATAAGTTCTTGAATTTGGAAAGGTATGAAGGAGGAATGGTAAAGTTTGGTGACAATTCAGCTGGCAGAATCAGAGGCAGGGGAACTATTTCCTTTGATGGAAAAAGCAAAACAGGTAACGTACTATATGTTGAAGGATTAAAGCACAATCTTCTCAGTGTTGGTCAGTTAGTGGACAAGGGTTATGATCTCCGGTTCAAGAATGGAAAATGCAGAATCTTTACAAGCTCCGGAACTGAAATTGCATCCGGTACTCAGACAAAAGGTAATATCTTTCATCTGGTTGGTTCAAATAAAAGTTGTTTGTTTGCTCAAATTGATCAGAGTTGGTTATGGCATAGAAGAATGTGTCATGTAAATTTTGATAACATCATCAAGATAAGCAATACTCAGGCCGTAAGAGATCTTCCAAAATTGATGAAACCTACAAATAGTTTGTGCAAAGAATGTCAGCTAGGCAAACAAAGCAGAGTCTCTTTCAAAAGCAAAGATCAGTCCTCTACCGGATTGTTGGAATTAGTACATACTGATCTCTGTGGTCCGACAAGAATCAAGATTCTGCAAGGTGATAGATATTTCATGTTATTAATTGATGATCATTCCAGGATGATGTGGGTTACCTTTCTAAAAGAAAAATCAGAAGCATTTGAAAAGTTCAAAATCTTCAAAGCTATGGTAGAGAATCAAACCGGATTGAAACTAAAGTGTCTAAGGTCTGATAGAGGTGGTGAATTTACATCTGGTGAGTTCATTGACTTTTGTGAGAAGCAGGGTATAAGGAGACAGTTGTCTGCTCCTAGGACTCCACAGCAGAATGGAGTAGTTGAGAGAAAGAACCGGACCATCCAGGAAGCTGCCAGGACAATGATGTTGGAAGCAAATGTTCCTCAAATGTTTTGGAAGGAAGATATCAGCACTGCAGTCTACACTCTCAATCGAGTTCAAATCAGAAACAACACCAGTAAGACCCCCTATGAACTCTGGTTTGGCATCACTCCTACTATGAAATATTTCAGAGTATTTGGTAGCAAGTGTTATATTAAAAGAGATGAAGATCTAGGAAAGTTTGATGCTAGAAGTGATGAAGGAATTTTCTTGGGTTACTCCACTCAAAGCAAAGCATACCGATGTTACAATAAGAGATTGAGGAAGATGATAGAAAGCACCAATGTGAAAGTTGATGAAGGAATTGAGAAGCCTTCAAGATTTTATGAATTTGATGAAGATGACCAAGACAGTGTTCAAGGACCTCAATCCTCTCCGGTGAGACAGAGTCAGCCTGATCCGGTAAATCAGGAAGAAGAGATTATTGAGATAGGTTTGAATGAGCCTGATCAAGAAGCAGCAGTACAGGATACTCCCAAAATTCCAAGGTATGTAAGACTGAACCACTCTGAAGATCAGATCATAGGTGACAGAAGCAAAGGTGTACAAACTAGAAGGAATGTTGCTCAAAATCAGAATGAATGTTGTCTGATTTCAAAAATTGAACCTAAAACAATAAATGAAGCCTGCAATGATGAAAACTGGACCAAAGCAATGGAAGATGAATTGATGCAAATTGAGAAAAATCATACTTGGGATCTTGTTCCCAGACCTAGAGACAGAAATGTAATCGGAACCAAGTGGGTCTTCCGGAACAAACTAAATGAAGCTGGTGAAGTAATCAGAAACAAAGCTAGATTGGTCTGCAAAGGCTACTCTCAAATAGAAGGAGTTGACTTTGAAGAGACTTTTGCTCCGGTGGCAAGAATTGAAGCAGTCAGATTACTTCTTGCATTTGCTGCCTTCAAAGATTTCAAGGTATATCAAATGGATGTCAAGTCTGCCTTCCTAAATGGTGATCTGGAAGAAGAAGTCTACATTGAACAACCGGATGGATTTCAATTGTCTAATAATAATGATATGGTCTGCAAGTTGAAGAAAGCTTTGTATGGATTGAAGCAAGCCCCAAGAGCATGGTATGAAAGGTTGGATAAACATCTTGTGCAGATTGGATTCAACAAAGGTACTGCTGACAGTAACTTATATTTCAAAATTGATCATGAAAACATTTTGATTGTTGAAGTGTTTGTGGATGATATCATTTTTGGAGGAAGAGATAGTATGTGCAAAACTTTTGCAAATCAGATGAAAAGTGAGTTTGAAATGTCTATGCTTGGTGAAATGAATTTCTTCTTGGGTCTGCAAATTACTCAAACAAAAGAAGGGATCTTCATTTCTCAGACCAAATATGCGAAAGAATTGTTAAGGAAATTTGGTATGGAAGACTCAAAGCCTATGAACACTCCTATGGTAACCGGATGTAAGTTAAGCAAAGATGATGATTCTCCAAAGGCAGATCAGAAAAAGTATAGATCAATGATTGGTGGATTGTTGTATCTCACTCAAACTAGACCAGACATAATGCAGGCTGTTGGTCTTGTGGCAAGATTCCAGGCTGATCCTAGAGAATCTCATGTTATGGCAATCAAAAGAATTTTTAGGTACTTGAAAGGAACAGTTGAGTATGGTCTATGGTACCCTAGAGATCCGGATTTCTCTCTTCATGCTTACACAGATGCAGATTGGGCAGGAGATGTGGATGACAGGAAGAGCACTAGTGGTGGAGCATTCTTTTTGGGGAAGAGATTGGTTTCTTGGCTAAGCAAGAAACAAGATGCAATATCTCTGTCTACAACTAAAGCAGAATACATTGCAGCAGCAGGTAGTTGCACTCAAATCTTATGGATGAAGCAGATGCTAAGAGACATCAAAATTGAATATGAGGAGCCTATCACAATTTTCTGTGATAATTCAAGTGCAATTAATATTTCTAAGAATCCGGTATTACATTCTAAGACTAAGCACATATCTATCAAATTTCACTTTTTGAGAGAACAAGTAAACAAGGAAGAAGTCAGATTGGAGTATGTTCCCTCCAAGGATCAGATTGCAGATATCTTTACTAAACCTCTTCCCAAGGATTCTTTTGAATATCTCCGGGAGAAGTTAGGGGTCATGGCCCCTCCGGTGATGAACTAGGATGCACTAATGTACATCAGTCCGGTGGATATCACAGTCATATCTTGTGATCCGGATTGATGATGGGGAGCTGCAACTAAGGGGGAGCAGCTGGTATGATTCTGATATATGAGAATTGCAAGTATGAGCCCTTTGCCATTGATGTCAAAAGGGGAGAGAAGACATGTGAAAAACAAGTGGTTGATGATCAATTGGGGAGCAGTAAAGGAAGAGAAGACATGTGAAAAGTTGTTGTTGATTAGGGGAGTTGTGACAGAAAGGAGAAGTTCTTGTCTTGATGGTTTTTCACATCATATGTTGCCATCAATGACAAAGGGGGAGATTGTTGCAAGTATGAGGTAAACCAGTGTTGTCATTGATGTCAACATACTCATATTGCATTGACAAGATGGATTGGATGAGCAGTGTGCTGAGGCTATTGAGAAAATTAGCCTCAGTCAGGAACAGTGAAGAACAGTGATGAGAAGAAGGCAAATGTACTGTATAGGATGAGAACCGGAGGATGCGGATTAAAGGGTCTGTAGATATGAGTCTTGAGATGCTTCAGTTAAGATTTCAGAGGTCCGCATGAAGATCTGAAGGAGTTGTGGCTGTCAGTGTAGAACCGGTTTCGGCAAATGTTCAGAGGTGACAAAGGATCACAGAAAGGTCTGGTGAGGTCCGGAATTGTATTATCCTAATCTGCAGATTGGAAGGAGTGTTTGGGATGTCCTTGTGATGTGTCATCCTGATTTATGTATGATTTGGAGGTCCGGAAGTACCTTTTGCATTATGACAGTGGCGACAGACTGTGTTCTTGAAGTTCCGGATGAGGAAGACAAGAGATTCCAGTAGGTAAAGGAAGTGCGGATGTATCCGGTCATTCAGGCAGGCCTGTGAAGGTTCTTGGATCATGTTGAGGTTATGTTGCTGGTCCGCATTGATAGTAAAGCCCGGAATTGAAGATATTCTTCCGGATGAAGCTCTTGCTCTGTTTAGCCGACTGGATGAGTTGTTCATCCTACGAATGTTCTTGTAGTGGCCGACCGGATGTGTTATTCATCTTGTGGATGTTCTTATGGTTGTTTGCCGACTTAGATGTTTGTTCCTAAGTTGATGTCTTGTATAAATAATGGTTTGTGAGTTCATCTCAAAGTGTGGAATGTGTGGATGAGTGTGGCATAGCGAAGAGAAGTGCGAAAGGCAGAGCAGAGGTTTTTGGGCTTAATTGGAACTGATCCGGACATGGTAGAGATGTCATTCTCCAGTTCAAGACTGTGATTTTTATCACTCTGTAGACAGTGTGTCTCCTTGTAGGCAGTGGGCCTCTTTGTGAGCAGTGTGCTCGGGCAGTGAGCCCTAATTGGCATGTGCCATTCATTCTTCTTTATTCTTCTAACAGAGAATAATTCTTGGGTTAATCACCCCGTGGTTTTTCCCTTAACCGGGTTTTCCACGTCAAAATCTTGATGTTCAATGTGTTGATGCTTATCTGCTCTTGTGTTTATGTATTATGCTTTCATGGATGATTAATTTATATGCTGCTAACTAATAACAAAGAATCAGGAGTTTGAAAGAACAAGAAGTTTTATACAACTGATTCACCCCCCCCTCTCAGTTGTATGCCCTAGATCCAACAAATACATCATCATGATATTTGAAAATATGCAGGGTCGAATTATCCCACATGCACCCCGCGGCGACCTTTTCAACACATTATATACTAGGCCACGAGCATATATGATGTCAGTGCTTTTGCTCCTGACGACACTAGTATAAGACTTCATCATCATTATCCTTCAGCACCATGATATCTTGTTGCTTGAAATATCACCCTGACATCAGCATCATATCGCAACATCACCTACATGATAATCGCCTTCATCGGCACAACCTGATGCATCGGAGGAAGATCCTCCTGCTTAGCCGATACCAAAATGTTTGGCCGATGAACATCCTGATGACATCACCGTCATATCCTGCTGACGTCATCAGCATATCTGCCTACTGCGCACCTCCTCATATCCGGATGACGTCATCATCATATCGACATCAGGATGATATTCGGAAGATAACCGGATATTTGGAAATATCATCCTGATGCACAAATATCATGCTGCACTGTAGCTCCACTATAAGATCGGGGTGATATATGAATATGTGACTGATATTTGAAATGATCACCCCCATTGGACAATGCATGAAGCCGACAGGCGAATATCTCCCTTCGAAAATATCATGATGCAGACAGGTAGAAAAACAGATATCACCCTGACATAAGAATGACGTCAGCATCATCAGGATGATAAAACAACGAACATGAAGTGATACAACAACATCAGGATGATATTGACTAAGATCATCCTGACGTTCAAAATATGATGACCACGATGAATATCGGGTCACACTTAGAACTTTACAGCAACATCATCAGGATGATCTTAACAAAGATCACTCGATGTTAAAATATCACCCCGCGAAAAATCATACAGGCAGAAAATATGATGACCCTCGCAAGCAACACGGTGATAACTGGAAATATGATGATGATGATGATGACCCTTAAGAAAAAACAAGTCGGGTCGAACAACTCAGAAAATAACCCCTTCAGAAGATTAGGTGATATCATCATCATAAAAGGGCAAGGTGATATTTGGAAAATCACCAGATACTTGAAAAATCACCCCCGCAAGCAAATCAGGGCACACTGTAGCTCATCAGCAGGATCGGGATGATATCCAAACATCACCCGATATTGAAACATGATGATCCTAATAAAAAATGGTTGAAAGAAAACATGATGATGATGACCTCCTGCTCAGGAAAATATGATACTACAGCTGAAAAATGCCGAGGAGGTCCAACACTTAGGAAAATGGGCAAGAAGATACAGGGTTCAAATGAAGAAACCCCCTAAACATGAAAAATCAACCTCCATGTCAAAATGAGTGCTAACAGGAGGTCCGCAAGCTCAGTTATGAAATGAAAAAAGTGGTACTGATGGTTCTGGATGCCTAGTTGTGCTACTTGAAATGGTAAATTGGCTGATGGGAGAAGATCCGAATGATCTTTTGATGTTTCCTATTACTTCACAAGATGTTTTATGCTCTCTCTAGAATTGATTGAGGTATGAAATGATTGTGTTGCTGGGTTATGCTCTTGCTTAGCCGACTGAGGAAGGTTGATGATATGCGCCACAAAGTTGTTGTTGTATGAAGTTCAAGGAATGTTTGGAGATGTTATGTAGGTCCTGCTGATTCATATGGAAGAAGAACAAGCAATGTTTAATCATTCATGAGTACCACCAAGATTGTGAAGACTGATGTGATACATGCTTTGTGTTTCCTTACTTAAGGGTGACCTATTTCAAATGAGTGTGACATGCATATGTTATTCTTTGAAGGATCATGTGAAGAATGTTTAGGACTGGGCTAAGCATGTGTTGGGATTCACAAGGTGTGTGTTTCCTTCTGTAGTGGCGTGTAGTTCATGATAGGGCTTGCCCTACACATATTTCATGTTGTGTGATCTCTGGTCGACTTGTAAAATGTAATATTCTTGTTGTATTGGCTGACTTTTAATGAAATAAATGTAATTTCATGTATATACTATAAACCTAGTTGGTCTAAGTGAAGTGTGATTGCAAAAATGAGAATATAAGTGTGGAAAGAGCAAAATATGAACATGTTATGCATTATGATGTGTGACTGAAGGAGAAAGAGCAAAGGTAATAAGGGATGTCCTAATTCATCTTGAAGAAATTTATGTGATAGGAGGGAAGTGAAGAGTGTGCCTAATTGATCCAATCATCAAAAAAAGCAAAATTGCAATCATCAAAGTTGTGAGCTTCAATGTCAGTTTTCAGGCAGTAGAAGGACTGTCATACTATAATCATTTTTGAGTTCATTCTCAGTTCAGGGAGTAGTTACTTGGGTTGTAGCCCTAAAACAAAGTTTATAGGGAGTTGTAGCTTCCATGGGAGTGACCCTAAAACAAAGTCTTTAGGTAGTAGTAGCTTTCTTGGGAGTGACCATAAAACAAAGTCAACAGGGAGTAGTAGCTTCCTTGGGTTATAGCCCTAAAACAAAGTTGTAACTTTTATAGTGTTGAAAGCTTGCTGGTGTTGTCATTGATGTCAACGCCTAGCATTGGAGTTGTTGGATACTGGTGCTATCATTAGTGTTTTTATTGATGTCAACCTCTAGTGTATTCATGATGACAAGTGTTTGAGGATGCTGAGAAGTGTTGCTGATGAAGATGGTTCACTTAGTTTCCAAGTACTTTTGGGAAAATTTGAATGAAAGAGTGTGTAGTGTGACAGAGGTGTGTTCAGTATTGTGCTCTGCATTTCTTCATGGATGAAGATATGCTTGTGTGGTTTGGAAGTGATGATTAGGGGTGTTCAAAGGTGTTATATCCAAAGTTTTAGGTTTTGGATCATGTGGCAGTGGAAAATGTGTTTGACAGAGTAATTTCCTATGAAGAAGGTTGTTTGGGAGAAATGAGATTGCTCCACATTTCTTCACGTTGAGATTTCTTGACTTATGGATCTAGGACCATGCTCATATTGTCTGTATCTATCTTTCCTTGGAGTGGTTTGTGTTCAGATGCTCTACAAGGTTGGATTCATGAGTTGTTGTTTGTGGTCGTTTGATTGATTACATAGGATGATTGTGCTCTTTAGTTGTATGTGATTGCAACAGTACTGATGGATATTATGGTGATGTTGGAATATTATGGGAAGATGTGTGGATGCTATGGAGTGCTTCCTTGTGGTCTGCATGTTGTTTTCTAACCCAGAGAGGAGTGAATGTGGTCACTTGTAGTGTTAATTCTGAATTGGCTGACCTGGCTTGCTAGAGCTATTTGTGGAGGTACCTCATGGATTGTGGATGTGATGAGTAGCATGGGAATACAAATTTGGGTCCTAGTTAACCCATGGCATGGTCTACCTTCACTTCTTTCCACTACAGAAGTGTTTGGTGCCTACCTATTTTGGTGTTGCATGTTTGAGGAGCATACATTTCATCAAGGTCGACCTAATTTTGATTGTTTTATGTTGTGGATGGTATAAATTCAAGGTGAAGGTGTTGAAATAAGGGCAGACAACTAAGACGAAGGGTGAATCAGTTGTCCCAAAACTTTGACTTCTACAGCAATTAATCTTCTTCCACACTTAATAGCATAATAATAATATAACCATGAAAGCATGCATCAACAACACATGAGCAAAAACATAATCAACACACATAACACCAAGATTTTTATGTGGAAACCCAATTAAGGAAAAAACCATGGTGGGAGTTAACCCACAAGATTTTTTCTCTATTAAAAGAATAGAAAATGGGAAGGCACTTGCCTTCAGGTCCACCGCCTAGAGCTCACTGCTCAAAGAGGCTCATTGCCTACAAGAATGTTTATAAGTTTATCACAAAAAGATTAAACTGAGAAAACATCATCTTCTTCATGCAAGATTCAGTTCCATTGAAGCCCATAACACCTATGCTATGCTCTTAGTCACTTCCTCACTATATTCACATCTTTGCTCACATTTCCACACATCCACAATCTAACAACACTTATTTATACATGACATTGACTTTGGAATGATCAACAAAGTTAGATTGACAATCATCTATCTAGAACATTCTCCATGATAGGCTTTACAAACAATTACAATCATAAAACTCAAATTACTATATGTGAACCACCACCCTATTGGCCAGACATCGCTGGGACTCAAATCTTCCTTCAACAACATGTAACACTCCATAGAACTTCTCTTAGAACATCTGCAACATGCCTAAATCATCCGGTCGGCCAAGACTCAGAAAAAAAAGCAACACTAAAGAAGAAATCTTCAACAACGAGCTCAATCTTCTATGCGGACCTCCAACACAATAGTCACACAATCTAGAGACCTCCACAAGCTCATTGAATTCAACAATAACATCTGCACCAGTCCAAATCATCAGAATCACTTGCATCTTTATCTGGAACCTCAAGAACACTATCTGCCATGAGTGTCACACTAGAAAGATTGCTTGCAGACCTACAAACCATGAACCACTTGAGTTGATGATACACACTGACTTCCCAAACATGCCTCTAGGACCACAGATTATAATACTTCAATGCAGAACAATCTAGACCAATTTACTATCACTACATCTCTTCTAAACATAGAAAAACCCAATTCTACATAGATGGCTATAGATTCTTCAAATCTTCATGTGAACCTCTCAAATCTTAACTAGAGCTACTTCAGACAATCCTCTACATAGCCATATGGTCCGCATATATTAATCTTCATTAATTTTCTCAATATCCTCAACATTCTAGTCTTCTAAACAGGCAACAAAATAGGATACAGTTGACACCAATGGCAACAAGGATATGTTGACATCAATGACAACACTGATTAGGCACATATTTGCAACAATCTCCCCCTTTGCCATTGATGGCAACATATGATGTGAAAACTGATTCAGCCATCAATACAAGAACTTCTCCCCCTTTCTCTTATCACTTTTGCAATCACTTTCTTCACTGCTCCCCCTTTCATCAGCAACTAGTTTTTCACATAACTTCTCTCCCCCTTTGACATCAATGGCAAAGGGCACATATTTGCAATCTTTTCTCCCCCTTTTTGTTTCAGAGTGATCTCAAAATTTACATACTAACTACTCCCCTTGAGTAGTATCTCCTTGACATCAATCTGGATCACAAGATATGACTATGAATTCCACCAGACTGATGCACCTAGTGCATCTTAGTTCTAATTAGGAGGGGTAATAACCCCTAACTTCTCTCTGAGATACTCAAAAGTATCCTTGGGTAGAGACTTAGTGAAGATATCTACAATCTAATCCTTTGAAGAAACAAACTCCAATCTGACTTCATTCTCATTAACCTTCTCTCTCAAAAAGTGAAACTTGATTGATATGTGTTTTTTCTTTGAATGCAACACCGGATTCTTTGAGATGCTTATTGCACTTGAATTATCACATAAGATTGTGATAGGCTCCTGAAACACAATTCTGATGTCCTTCAACATTTGCTTCATCCACAAAACCTGAGTACAATTATTTGTTGCTACTATATACTCTGCCTCTGTTGTGGATAGGGATATTGCCTCCTACTTTTTGCTCAGCCAAGAAACCAATCTACTTCCCAAGAAGAATGCACCACCACTAGTACTTTTTCTATTATCCACATCTCCTGTCCAATTAGCATCTGCATATGCATGAACAGTGAAGTCATTATCCTTTGGATACCATAAGCCATAATCAAGTGTCCCTTTGAGATATCTGAAAATTCTCTTGACTGCTACAACATGGGATTCTCTGGGATCAACTTGAAACCTAGCAACAAGTCCAACTGCATTCATGATATCAGGTCTAGTCTGAGTCAGATAGAGCAGTCCTCCTATCATTGATCTATACCTTTTCTAATTTGCCTTAGGGGAGTCATCATCTTTACTCAACTTACATCCGGTTACCATGGGTGTACCTACTGGCTTTGAATCTTCCATTCCAAACTTTTCTAATAGTTCTCTCACATACTTAGATTGAGATATGAAAATACCTTTATCTAACTGAGTGGTTTGCAGACCTAAGAAGAAATACATTTCACCAAACATGGACATCTCAAATTCACTTTGCATTTGATCAGCAAATGTTTTGTACACACTCTCATTTCCACCAAAAATGATATCATCAACAAATACCTCAACAATCAGAATGTGCGCATGATCAATCTTGAAGTAAAGATTACTGTTAGTAGTGCCTTTGATATATCCTAGCTTTAGCAGATACTTATCTAATCTTGCATACTAGGATCTTGGGGCTTGTTTGAGTCTATACAATGCTGTCCTTAACCTATGGACCATATCTCTCTGATCAGACAACTGAAATCCTTCTAGTTGCTCAATGTAGACTTCTTCTAATTCTCCATTTAGGAATGCTAACTTGACATCCATTTGATAGACGTTGAAATCTTTATAAGTAGAAAATACAAGAAATAACTAGACTACCTCTATTCTTGCCATGGGAGAAAAAGTTTCTTCAAAATCAATTCCTTCCACTTGAGAATATCCTTTGCATACCATCCTTGCTTGATTTCTTACAACTTCACCATCTTCATTTAGTTTATTCTGGAAGACCCATTTCCAATCACATTTTTGTCTTCAGGTCTAGGAACAAGATCCCAAGTGTGATTCTTTTCAATTTGCATTAATTCTTCTTCCATGGCTTTTACCCAATTTTCATCATTGCAATCTTCACTTACTGAATTTGGTTCAATCTTTGAAATCAAACAAATCTCCTCTTGTTCTTTAGCAATTATTTTCCTAGTTTGAACACCTTTATATCTATCTCCTATGATTAGATCTTCAGGATGGTTCAGTCTTACATACCTAGGAGTTTTGGGATTTATTTGAACCTCTATTTCTTGAGCTCATTTTTTAACATCTACACTATCTTCTTGAGTCACTGGATTTTCTGGATCAATCTGAATCTGAGTTTGGGTTTGAACTTGTCTTCCTTGAATTTCACTTTCATCTTGACCATCTGATTCATATCTGCAAGACCTGGAATGTCCTTTTCTCTCATCAACTCTAACATTTGCACTTACAACAATCTTTTTCAATCTTTTGTTAAAGCATCGGTATGCCTTACTTTAAGTAGAGTAACCCAAAAATATCCCTTCATCACTTCTTGCTTCAAATTTTCCTAGATCCTCATCTCTTTTGATATAACACTTACTACCAAAGACTCTAAAGTATCTTACAATAGGAGGATGACCAAACCATAGTTCATAAGGGGTCTTACCAGAATTGCCTTTGATCTGCACCCGGTTGAGAGTGTAGATAGTAGTACTCACAACTTCTCTCCAATAGACTTGTGGAACAATTGCTTCCATCATCATGGTCCTGGCAGCTTCTTGAATGGTCTGGTTCTTTCTTTCCACAACTCCATTCTGTTCTACACTATCTTTCTTTCCATGCTTTTCACAAAATGTATCAAACTCACTGGAGGTAAATTCTCCACCTCTGTCGGATCTCAGACACTTTATTTTCTCACCAATCACATTTTCCACCATAACCTTGAACACCTTAAACTTGTCAAGATCTTCTGATTTTTCTTTTAAGAAGGTTACCCACATCATCCGGGAGTAATCATCAATCAACAACATAAAATATATGTCTCCTTGCACATTCCTAATTCTAGCAGGACCACATAGATTAGTATGCACAAGTTCCAACCGTCCATTTGAAAATTGTTCTTTTCTCTTGAATGAAATTTTGTTCTGTTTACCCAATTGACATTCTCTACACATGCTATCAACAGGTTTCACAAGTTTTGGAAGATATCTCACAACCTGAGTAGAACTTATCTTGACAATGTTATCAAAATTTACATGACACATTCTCCTATGCCATAACCAACTCTGACCAATCTGAGCAATCAAACAACTTTTTCCAGAACTACTTAAATGAAAGATGTTACCTCTAGTTTGAGTACCAAATGCAATCTTAGTTCTGGAGTTTTCCAAGATTCTACATTTTCCATCTTTGAATCAGAGATCATAACCCTTGTCAACCAATTATCCAACACTGAGAATATTATGCTTCAATCCTTCCACATACAGAACATCATTAGTGTTATTCTTACCATCAAAAGAGATGGATCCTCTAGCATGGATTCTACTAGCTGAGTTGTCTCCAAATTTCACAATTCCACCTTCATATTTTTCAAAGCTTACAAACTTACTTTTATCACCAGTCATATGATGAGAACATCAACTGTCAATTACCCATTCATCTTTCTCTACAACCTGGGTAGCCAAGGCACTTTCCAGATTTGCACAGCTAGCAGACTTAGTAGGCACCGGATCTTCTTCTTTGATAGAAATGAACACCCAATCACTTTCAGTAGAATCTCCATGATCAGATTCATCATCAGTGACTCCTTCTTCTCTAGCTTCTTGAACATAGTAACATTTCTTCTAAACTCTAGGTCTATTATTATTTGGCTTTGAAACCCTCTCCAGACATCCTGAAGAAATATGACCAATCTTATTACAAGAAAAAAATTTGAAAGGCAACTTTCCTTCATACTTACCAGATCCTCTTGGCAGTCCTTTGGAAAAAAGGGCTTCAAGATCATTAATCTTTGTATCACCTTCTTAAAGTTCCTTCTTTGCCTTCTAATATCTAGTTAGACTTCTTCAAGAGCTTTCACCTGGATTAAATTTTTGCTTTCCATGAACATTGGCCTTGAATGCATATTTAGATTTGGGAAGAGAATCAGCAAACTCACTCATTTCAAATGTTGAAAGTTTTCCAACCAACTGATCCCTTGTAATAGTTGTCACAGTCTTGATTTCTGCAATGGCAACAACTTTATGCTTGTAAGCTGGAGGTAAGGATCTGAGCACTTTGGCAACAATCTTTGATTCTTCCAATTTTCCACAAGCACACCTGATACCGCTCATTAGTTCATTTACCTTATGCATGTAGGAGGTAATGTTTTCATCTTCACTCATCCTTAAAGTTTCATATCTACCCTTTAGGCTTTATAGCTTGGCACATTTGACATGTTCATCACCTTCATACAGGTTTCTAGCTTCTCCCAAATTTTGTGCGTGGTTTTCAATTCCAAGACATTTGTCAATTTAGTATCAGTTAGGGCACTCAACAATGCTTCTATAGCTCGAACATTGTTCTCCGCATATTTGACTTCTTTTGGAGTAGGACCTTTTTCTAGAATCTTATACTCATCCTTAGTTATCAACCTTGAAGCATCACCCATACATCACAAATGACACTTCATGTGCATCTTCCAAAGAAAATAATTTGCTCCATCAAATCTTGGACTGTCCTTGTAAGATGACATCCTAGATCTCCTCAAGTGGTCAAGCTTCTTTCAGAGGAACCTCGCTCTAATACCAATTGTTGAAATAAGGGCAGACAACTAAGAGGGGGGTGAATCAGTTGTCCCAAAACTTTGACTTCTACAACAATTAATCTTCTTCCACACTTAATAGTAGAATAATAATATAACCATGAAAGCATGCATCAACAACACATGAGCAAAAACATAGTCAACACACATAACACCAGGATTTTTACATGGAAACCCGGTTAAGGGAAAAACCATGGTGGGGGTTAACCCACAAGATTTATTCTCTGTTAAAAGAATAGAAAATGGGAAGGCACTTGCCTTCGGGCGCACTGCCTAGAGCTCACTGCTCAAAGAGGCTCACTGTTTACAAGAATGTTTGTAATTTTATCACAGAAAGATTGAACTAAGAAAACAACATCTTCTTCATGCAAGATTCAGTTCCATTGAAGCCCATAACACATCTGCTATGCTCTTACTCACTTCCTCACTATATTTGCATCTTCACTCACATTTCCATACATCCACGATCTCATAACACTTATTTATACATGACATTGACTTTGGAATGATCAACAAGGTCAGCTTGACAATCATCTATCTGGAACATTCTCCAAGATAGGCTTTACAAACTATTACAATCATAAAACTAAAATTACTATATGCGAACCACCACCTTGTCAGCCGAACATAGCTGGGACTCAAATCTTCCTTGAACAACATGCCAGGCTCCATAGAACTTCTCTTAGAACATCTGCAACATGCCTGAATCATCTGGTTGGCCAAGACTGGGAAAAACAACAACACGAAAGAAGAAATCTTCAACACCGAGCTCAATCTTCTATGCAGACCTCCAACACAAAAATCACATGATCTAGAGACCTCCACAAGCTCATTAAATTCAACAATAATATTCGCACCAATCCAAATCATCAGAATCACTTGTATCTTCATCCGGAACCTCAAGAACACTGTCTGTCATGACTATCACACTAGAAAGATTGCTTGCGGACCTCCAAACCATGAACCACTTGAGTTGATGATACACACTGACTTCCCAAACATGCCTCTAGAACTGCAGATCATAATATTTCAATGTGGATCAATCTAGACCAATTTATTGTCACTCTATCTCTTCTTAACACAACAAAACCCGTTTCTACACAGATGGCCATAGCTTCTTCAAATCTTCATGTGGACCTCTCAAATTGTAATTGGAGCTACTTCAGACAATCCTCTACATAGCCATATGGTCCACATACATTGATCTTCATTAATTTTCTCAATATCCTCAACATTCCAGTCTTCTAAATAGGCAAAAAAATAGGATACAATTGACATTAATGGCAACAAGGATATGTTGACATCAATGACAACACCGATTAGGCACATATTTGCAATAGAAGGTTGAGTAGAGTGTGAGAGGTGTGTAAGATGTGAATGTGATCAAGTGTGGTGAATTGAGTGTAGGCTTAAATGCTTATGAAATTCTAGATGCAGTGAGCAGAAGGTGTCTACATTTTAGTCTGCTTGAAGTTACTGGAGGTAGTGAGCCAAACGTTGTGGATGGCATAAGGTTGCGGTGGTGGAATTCTCCTATTACCGTGAGATAGTGAATCTCTCTATAACATTCTTATTTTATTCTTCTTTCTTCCGGACAGTGAGTCCTTCTGGCAGTGAGCATTTCATCTAGGCAGTGAGCCTACTTGTATTTAGTGTTGCTATTCATATATATGTGAGCGAATCCTCACTGTGGTTTTTCCCTTCTTGGGTTTTCCACATAAATCTAGTGTTCTTATGTGTTTGGATGTGTTTTCATTAATGTTTCATATGTTTAGATTTTGCCAATGCATAATAAGAATTTGAAGGTTAATAAGGGTTGGAATAGTATTGAGGGATTAATGTTTTAATGTACAACTAATTCGCCCCCCTCTTTGTTGTCCTGTGCATCTAATATATAATAGTGAATTTCATATATTGTGAGTTAATCCTCACCATGGTTTTTCCCCTTTTGGGGTTTTCCACATATATCTCATGTTATGTGTTGATGTGCATTGTGTTCATCTTTCATGTTTATGTTAATGTTGTAATGTTTGCGTTTTAATCTACTCTTGAGGATTTGAAGTTTGATTGGATACTGATTCACCCCCCCTCTTAGTATCCTGGTGTGTTCAACAATTGGTATTAGAGCCAAGTTACTCATAAGAAGCTTAACCACTTGAGGAATACCTGAGATGGCTAATAATGGATCTCTGAAGGTACCTATGTTTGATGGAACAAATTATTCCTTTTGGAAGATAAGGATGGAAAACTATCTATATTCTCTAGGGTATGGCATTTGGAAATTAGTCAAGAAGGGTTATACTGCTCTTGCTAGTGATCCTACAAATGTAGATGAAATTTAGTTGTATGAGAATAATGCCAAGACAAAGAGTGATATCATGAGAGGGCTAAATGATTTAGAACTTGTGAAGATAATGGGCTAAAAATTTGCTAAGGATGTCTGGCTAAAACTTGAAAACATTTATGAAGGAGACAGTAAGGTGAAACAAGCCAAGATACAAATCTTCAAGAGAAAATTTGAGACTCTGAGAATGTCAGAAGAAGAAGACATTGTCAATTACATGCTTTGGGTGGATGAAATAGTTAATGGCATTAGAGGTCTTGGTGGAGAAGTGAAAGAAGATGAGATTGTGAAGAAGGTTCTGAGAACTCTTCCTAAATCTTACAGTCATAAGGTGTTTGATATTGAGGAAACTCAAGATTTGGATAAATATATAGTAGATCAATTGTTTGGCTCTCTCATAGCCTTTGAAATGAGAGAATTTGATAAAGGGGCTCCAAGGAAGGAAGAACCATTCAAAGCATGTAAGAAGATAGAGGATGAAGCAACTGATCAAGATGATGACCTTGATGAGGTAGAAGCAAACTTTGTAAGAACATTGAAGAAAGGCACAGACAAATACAAAGGTAAGTTACCTTTCAAATATTTTAATTGTGGAAAGATTCATCATATTGCTTCTAAATGTCCATTTAAAGAATCAGAAGGTGATAGAAAAAGAGAGAAGCCCAAAAGAAGTTTGTATACCATGGAGAACAATTGTTCTTTAGAAGATGAGGATCATGATGATTCAAATGATGAAACACTTTTCATGGCCATAAATGTTGGTGACAAAAAGGATGATATTGGAAAATGTGAAAAGTCTGATACCTTGCAAGTTGATCAAAATAATGATAAATCAATGGTTGCATGGACTTCCTTTCATGTAAAAGAAGAAGCCAAGGCTTGGGTAATTGATAGTGGTTTCTCTAATCACATGATTGGTGACAAGGAGAAGTTTATTAGCCTTAAGAAGTGGAATGGTGGAGCTGTTAAGCTTGGTGGTGATGAGTCAACACAAATCTATGGAAATGATGCTATAACTATTGATGGGAAGAACAAGACTGAGGTTGTCCTCTATATCAAAGGAATAAAGCACATTCTTCTTAGTGTCAGACAAATGTGCAGTAAAGGATACAATCTTACCTTTCATACCAAAGGTTGTGAAATTAGGAAGGCAGGGTTTGGAAAACTAGTTGTAGAAGGTATCAAGTCATATGGAGATATCTATCATCTGAAGGAGGTAAATGGAAGAACATGCTTATTGGCTCAATCCAGTGAGTGTTGGTTGTAGCACAAGTGAATGGGACACATCAACTTTGATAATATGGTAAATATCAACTCTATTCATGTGATGAGAGATATGCCTAAGATAACCAAGCTTGAAAACACAATATGCAAGGAATGTCAAATGAGAAAGTAGACAAAGACAAATTTCAAGACTAAGGAGTATCTTTCCTCAATGCCATTGGAGATGATTCACACTAACGTATGTGGCCCTACAAGAGTAAAAAGTCAACAAGGTGAAAGGTATGGTATTTCATGTTGCTTATTGATGATTATTCTAGAATGACTTGGGTTACTTTCTTAAGAGAAAAAATAAATGCCTTTGATAAGTTTAAGGTTTTCAAAGTAATGGTTGAGAATGAAATGGATGCTAAGATCAAATGTTTAAGATCTGATAGAGGAGGTGAGTTTACTTCAAATAAATTTGAAAAGTTTTATGAAGATCATGGAATTAGGAGATATATGTCTGATCCTAGGACCCCTCAGCAGAATGGGGTAGTGGAGAGGAAGAATAGGACTATACAAGAGATGGCTAGGGCAATGATGAAAGATGTAGATTTTCCTGATATGTACTAGAAGGAAGCAGTTCACACTGTTGTCTATCTGATCAATAGAGTACAATTGAGGGTCAATAGTACTAAGACCCCTTATGAGCTATGGTATGGAAGACCTCCCACTGTTAGATACTTCAAGATCTTTGTCAGCAAAAGCTATATCAGAAGAGATGAAGAAGACCAAGAAAAGTTTGATTCAAGAAGTGATGAAGGGATCTTTTTTGGTTACTCAACCAGAAGCAAGGCCTAAAGATGCTACAACAAGAGATTGGGAAAGATGATTGAAAGTACACATGTCAAGGTAGATGAAAAGATTTGTATTAGGTCTAAATAGAATCAGAGGACTCTAGATCTGATATATTTCCTACATAGAAGAAGAAGAAGAGAAAGAAGAAAAGGAACAAGAACTAGAGCAGATACCTAAGACTCTACCAAAGTATGTTTAGAGGAACCATTCAGTAGATCAAATCATTAGAGATAAGAATGAAGGTGTGTAGACTAGGAGAAGATTTGCAAAGACAAGTGAGCAAGTGAACATGTGTTTATTATCAAAGGTAGAGCCTAAAACCTTTGCTGATGCTAGAAAAGATGATGGATGGATGAAGGCAATGGAAGAAGAATTGAATTAGATATGTAAGAATTAAACATGGGAATTGATTCATCGACCAACCAATAACAATGTTATAGGAACAAAGTGGGTGTTTCGAAACAAACTGAATGAAGATGGTGAATTTGTAAGGAACCAAGCAAGATATTTGTACAAGGGATACTCACAAGTTGAAGGCATTGATTTTGAGGAGAGTTATGCTTTGGTAGCCAAGATGGAAGCAATCAAGATGTTTCTTGCCCTTGCTACTCACAAGAACTTCTAAGTTTATCAGATGGATGTCAAGTCAGCCTTTTTTAATGGTGATCTAGAGGAAGAGGTTTAAATTAAGCAACCAAATTGTTTTCAGCTATCAGAAGATCTAGACATGGTGTGTAGACTCAAAAAGGCTTTGTATGGACTTAAGCAAGCTCCTAGAGCTTCGTATGCTAGGTTAGATAAATACTTACTTCAACAAGGCTTCAAGAAAGGTACCATAGATAGTAATATTTACATTAAGGAAGGAGAAATGATTTTGATGGTTGCAGTATATGTTGATGACATCATCTTTGGTGGAGATGATGGTATGTGTAAGTGGTTTGCAGAAGAGATGTAGAAAGAGTTTGAAATGTCTATGATTGGTGAGATGTCTTTCTTCCTTGGGCTTCAAATTGCTTAGCTAGATGATGGTATTTTTATTTCTAAGGCTAAGTATGTTAGAGATATGTTGAAGAAGTTTGGTATGGAGGACTCCAAAGTAGTAAGTACTCCTATGGTTACTAGTTGTCACTTGAGAAAGAATGATGAGTCTCCAGAGGCTGATCAGACTCTTTATAGATCTATGATTGGAGGATTGTTTTACTTGAATACTTCTAGACAAGATATTATGCATGTAGTATGTGTGGTTCCCAGATATAAAGCTAATCCTAAGAAAACACATGAGAAGAAAGTGAAAAGAATATTCAGATACTTGAAGGGAACTCTAGATTATGGCTTGTGGTATCAATGAGGTAATGACTTTGATCTGAGTGTTTACACTAATGCTGATTGGGCAGGTTGTGTTGATGATAGAAGAAGTAAAAGTAGTGGTTTTGTTTTTAGGAAGAAGATTAGTTTCATGATAGAGTAAGAAACAAAATTCAGTATCATTATCAACTGCAGAGGTAGAGTATATTGCAGCTGCATCTTGTTGTACATAAGTGTTGTGGATGAAGCAAAATTTGATGTATATCAAGGTACTATATGATGAGCCTAATCCTATCTTGTGCGATGTTACAAGTGCTATCAATATTTACAAGAATCCAGTGATGCATTCTAGAACCAAGTAGATATGAATCGTGTATCACTTTTTGAGAGAGAAGGTTGCAGAAAAGGATGTGAAGTTGGAATATGTTCCAACAAAGGATCAGATTGTAGACATTTTCACAAACTCTCTTGCAAAGGACACTTTTGAGTATCTCTAGCAAAAGTTAGGGGTAATCACCCCTCCCTCTTCTTGCTAGATGCATAGTTATCCGAAGGCCAGAATTTTCTTATATAAACTCATACTCTCTTAGGAACATCAAGAAGGATCATATAACATGTTGTAGGTCATCAGAAACATATTCTCAACCTCATCATAGCTTCTAATTCCCATATTAATATGTCATCATTCATCTTTACGCTTCTAATTCCCATCTTAATATTTCATCATGAAATAATCTCTACTGACCATAATACAACTTTACTTGACATTGATTAAGGCATGACATCCAACCATGAACACCAAGTCATGTCATCCAACTATGAACATCAAGAACATTACTGAACATCACAAAACATCATCATCATCATCATCACTGCATCTCTATTACAACCACCTCAGACAACCACAGGCTAAGTGCAGACATTATTCAGAGTGTTAACATGAATGACAACACATATTGCCAATGATCTCCCCCTTTCTCATTGATGGAAATACATAGACACACCTAATCATTCTCCCCTTTAGGTGCACATTTCTTTCTCTCTCCCTTTGACATCAAGGACAAAGGGCAACTTCTTCTCCCCCTTAGGGCATAAAGCTCTCCCCCTAAGGTGCACATTTTATCCTTTTCAGTCTTCTCCCCTTTTGACATATACTTCTTGAAACAACTCAAGGCTTCCCTTATCAGAACCAACCACTACCTGCTCCCCCTAAGAGGTAGCCACTATTAATCTAGGAAAAAGGATATAGCATGAACTCCCCCTAGACAGATGCACCAACTATGCATCTAGCAAGAAGAGGGAGGGATAATTACCCCTAACTTTTTCCAGAGATACTCAAAAGTGTCCTTTGCAAGAGCCTTTGTTGGAACATATTCCAACTTCATTTCTTTCTCTACAACCTTCTCTCTCAAAAAGTGATACCTAATTGATATATGTTTGGTTCTAGAATGCATCACTAGATTCTTGGAGATATTGATAGCACTTGTATTATCACACAAAATAGGAATAGGTTCATCATACAATACCTTGGTATCTTTCAATGTTTGCTTCATCCACTATACTTGAGTACAGAAGGATGCTACTTCAATACACTCTACCTCTGCAGTTGATAATGATACTAAATCTTGTTTCTTGCTTTGTTATGAAACCAATATGCTTCCTAAAAGGAAAGCACCACCACTTGTACTTCTTCTATCATCAACACATCTTGCCCAATTAACATCAGTGTAGGCACTCAGATCAAAGTCATTACCTCTTGAATACCACAAGCCATAATCTAGAGTTCCCTTCAAGTATCTAAATATTCTTTTTACTAGCTTCTCATGTGTTTTCTTAGGATTAGCTTGATATCTAGAAACCATACATACTACATGCATCATATCAAGTCTAGAAGCAGTCAAGTACAACAATCCTCCAATCATAGATCTATAGATAGTCTGATCAACCTTCAAAGACTCATCATTCTTTCTCAAGTGACAACTAGTAACCATAGGAGTACTTACTGGTTTGGAGTCCTCCCTACCAAACTTCTTCAACATCTCTCTAACATACTTAGCCTGACAAATAAAGATGCCATCATCTAGCTGAGTAATTTGAAGCCCAAGGAAGAAAGATATCTCACCAATAATAGACATCTCAAACTCTTTTTGTATCTCTTCTACAAACCACTTCCACATAATATTAGCTCCACCAAAGATGATATCATCAAAATATACTTCAACTATCAGAATCATGTCTTCCTTTTCCTTAATGTAAAGATTACTGTCTGTGGTACCTTTCTTGAAGCCTTGCTGAAGTAAGTTCTTATCCAATCTAGCATACCAAGATCTAGGTCCTTTCTTGAGACCATATAAGGCCTTTTTGAGTTTGTACACCATGTCCATATCTTTTGACAACTAAAACCCATCTAGTTTCTCAATGTAGACCTCTTCTTCTAGATCACCATTCAAAAATGTTGACTTGACATCCATTTGATAAAATTTGAATTTCTTGTGAGCAGCAAGGGCAAGAAAATCCTGATTGCCTCCATCCTAGCTACCAAAGCATAAGTCTCCTCAAAATCAATGCCTTCAACTTGTGAGTATCCCTTGCACACTAATCTTGCTTTTTTCCTCAAAACTTCACCATCTTCATTCAATTTATTCTTGAACACCCACTTTTTTCCTATAACATTCTTATTGACTGGTCTGGGAACTAGTTGCCATTTCTGATTATTCTCTATCTGATTCAATTCTTCTTCCATTGCCTTTATCCATCCATCATCCTTGCTAGCATCAGTAAATGATTTGGGCTCTATCTTTGATAACAAACACAAATTCACTTTTTGTCATGTCTTTGTAAACCTTCTCCTAGTCTGCACACCTTCATTCTTATCTCCATTGATATTATCTGCTAAATGGTTCCTCTGAACATACTTTGTTGGATTCTTAGATATCTACTGTGGTTCTTGTTCTTTTTCATCTTTCTCTTCTTCTTCTTCCTCTTCAATGCAGGAAAATATATCAGATCTAGAATCCTCTAATTCTTGTGAGACCTCATATAAGTCTTCATCTACACTGACATTTGTGTTTTCAATCATCTTACCCAATTTCTTGTTGTAGCATCTATAGGCCTTGCTTCTAGTTGAGTAACCAAGAAAGATCCCTTCACTTCTTGAACCAAACTTTCCTAGGTCTTCATCTTTTCTAATATAGCATTTTATGCCAAAGATCGTGAAGTATCTGATAGTGGGAGGTATTCCATACCATAGCTCGTAAGGGGTCTTAGTTTTATTGACCCTCAATTGTACCCTCTAGATTAGATAGATAGCAGTGTGAACTGCTTCCTTCTAGTACATGTTAGGTAGATCTATGTCTTTCAACATTGCCCTAGTCATCTCTTGCACATTCCTATTCTTCCTTTCCACTACCTCATTTTGTTGAGGGGTCCTAGGAACTAACAAATGTCTCCTAATACCATGATCTTCACAAAACTTTTCAAATTCATTTGAAGTAAATTCACCTCCTCTATCAGACCTTAAACATTTGATCTTAGCATCCATTTCATTCTCAACCATTGATTTGAAAACCTTAAACTTATCAAAGGCATTTGATTTTTCCCTTAAGAAAGTAACCCAAGTCATTCTAGAATAATCATAAATAAGTAACATGAAATACCTTTCACCTTGTTTACTCTTTACTCTTATTGGGCCACATAGGTCAGTGTGAATCAGCTCCAATGGCATTAAAGAAGAATACTCCTTGCTCTTGAAATTTGTCTTTATCTGCTTTCCCATTTGACATTCCTTGCATAATGTGTTTGCAGGCTTGGATATCTTAGGCATATCTCTCACCGCATGAATAGAGTTGATCTTTACCATATTGTCAAAATTGGTGTGTTCCATTCACTTGTGCCATAGCCAACACTCACTGGATTGAGCCAATAAGTATGTTCTTCCATTTACCTCCTTCAGGTGATAGATATCTCCATATGACTTGATACCTTCTGTAACTAGTTTTACAAACCCTGCCTTCCAGATTTCACAACCTTTGGCATGAAAGGTAAGATTGTATCCTTACTACACACTTGATTGACACTGAGAAGATTATGCTTTAGCCCTTTGACATAGAGAACATCCTCAGTCCTATTCTTCCCATAAATAGTTATAGCACCCTTTCTACAAATTTGTGTTGACTCATCACCAATAAAATTATTAGCTCCACCATTCCATTTCTTAAGGTTGATAAAATTCTTCTTGTCACCTATTATGTGATTAGACAAACCACTATCAATTACCCAATCCTTGGCTTCTTCTTTTTCATGAAAGGTAGTCCATACAACCATTGATTTATCATTGTTTTGGTCAGCTTGCAAGGTATTAGACTTTTCACATTTTTCAATATCATCCATTTTGTCACCAACATTCAAGGCCATGAAAAGTATTTAATCATTTGAATCATCATGATCCTCATCTTCTGAAGAATAGCTATTTTCCATGGAATACAAACTTCTTTTGGGCATCTCTATTTTGCTATTACCTTTTGATTCTTTAAATGGACATTTAGAAGAAAAATGACCAATTTTTCCACAATTGAAACATTTGAAAGGTAACTTATCTTTGTATTTGCATGTGCCTTTCCTCAATGTTCTTACAAAGTTTGCTTCTATCCTGGGATCAAGTTCATCAACTTGATCAATTGCTTCATCTTATGTCTTCTTACTTGCTTTGAATGTTGCTTCCTTATTTGGAGCATCTTTGTCAAATTATCTCATTTCAAAGGCTATGAGAGAGATAAGCAATTGATCTACTTTATAATTATCCAAATATTGAGTTTCCTCAATAGTAGACACCTTATGACTAAAAGTTTTAGGAAGATATCTCAGAACTTTCTTCACAATCTCATCTTCTTTCACTTCACCAAGAGCCCTAATGCCATTAACTATTTCATCCGCTTGGAGCATGTAACTAGTAATGTCTTCTTCTTTTGACATCCCTAGGGACTCAAATTTGCTCTTGAATATTTGCATCTTGGCTTGCTTCACCTTACTATCTCCTTCATAAATGCTTTCAAGTTTTACCTAGACATTCTTAGTAGATTGGAAGCCCATTATATTCACAAGTTCTAAATCATTTAGCCCACTCATGATAGCACTCTTTGCCTTGGCATTGTTCTCATACAACCTAATCTCATTTGCATCTGTAGGATCACTAGCAGGGGCAGTGTAGCCCTTCGTGACTGATTACAAAATACCATACCCTAGAGAGGATAGATAGTTTTCCATTCTTAGCTTCTAGAAGGAATAATTTGTTCCATCAAACATAGGTACCTTGAGAGATCTATTATGAGCCATCCCAGACCTTCATCAAGTAGTTAAACTTCTTCTAAGTAACTTGGATCTGATACCAATTGTTGAACACACCAGGATGTTGAGAGGGGGGTGAATCAACATATACAAAACTTAACTACTTCAAATCCTCCAGAGCAGATTAAAACTTAAACATTACAACATCAACATAAACATGAAAGATCAACACAATGCATATCAACAAATAACACCAAATATATGTGGAAAACCCCAAAAGGGGAAAAACCATGGTGAGGATTAACTCACAATATATGAAGCTCACTGTTATAAAAATTATAACTTTATTTTAGGGCTACAACCCAAGGAAGCTACTACTCCCTGAAGACTTTGTTTTAGGGTCACTCCCAAGGAAGCTACAAATCCTTGCAGACTTTGTTTTAGGTCTACAACCCAAGGAAGAAACTACGCCCTAAACTAAGAATGGGCTTAGAAATGATTACAGTATGACAATCCTTTTACTGTCTGAAACTGAAAATGAAGAACACACCTTTGATGATTACACATCTACTTGTTTTGATGATTGGATCAATTAGGCACACTCTTCACTTCCCTCTTGTCACAAAAATGTCTTCAAAATGAATCAGGACATCCCTTATTGCTTCTACTCTTTCTCCTTTAGTCACACATCAGAATGCATAACATGTTAATATTCTACTTTTTACACTTTCATATTCTCATTTCCGCAATCATGCCTCACCTAGACCAACTAGGTTTATAATATTGTTTAGGGTTAAAAATGAAGAGGATTGATTTTAATGGTTTTTGTTGATCCTCCTTTCACCACTAAACATTCAAGGACATTCAACTAAGTAGAGAACTCTACTTCAGATCTCCTATCACTTAGAACATAGGGGAAGACTGGAATTGTGTGATTTTGTTGTTCAATTAAGTCCAATTATGCTCAAAACCCTAATTTCGTGAAATTGTAAACAAACAGACAAATTACAAAAAATGATCGCACATAGAGATATCAAATGACAATCAAATATATACCAGATTTTGAAGTTTGGTAGGTAGAAAAGTCAGGGACTAATGAGCAGGTGCCCTAGTCCAATGCCTCAGTTTTTGTTAGGATCTGGGAATGTTGTCTGTGACATAGTTCTGCTATTCTGGAGATTTCACCATTGTAGGATCCAGAGGACTAATGAGTGGGCACTTGAGTCTAGGTCCCCATTTTCTTCTTAGATCTACAATTCTGATAGTTTGCACTGCTCTCCTTCAACTCCACTTCTTTTGCTTCCAAAACCTATAACATGCAATCACAGAAAAGTGGGTTGGTGGTTGTGGTGTTTAGAGGCTTGCCTCAGTCAAGCCCCGAAGAGACATTCAAGTCTTCCAAACACTGTTGTCAGATAAAGAGTGCATATCCCTATAGGATAGATGCAAAATCCAAATGATAAATGATAGAAAACACAATTGATATCACCTTGTAGTGAAGATCTCATGGAAGGAAGATGCTCTTCATGCCATGATGAGATGGATGCCAAATATTCAAATACAAACACAATAACAACACAAAATACTACTCTACAACACAATGATAGCTTTGAATCACTTCAACATAAGATCACAAGTTCACAATGTCCATCTCTTGTTTTCAAATGAATCACTAATCATGCTTATATATGCAACTACAAACATTCCTGCTATGAATTTCATAATTCAAACTTAGGATGTTAGCATAGGACCTAATAACGGTCATAAAACTGACACCCAAAAATAGGTCCTGACCTAAAATAGGGTAGGATTAGGGCACGGGTGCCCAAGTCCTTCCCCCTATTTCAAGAAAGATTTATCATAAATGCACCCCCTAAGTCCCATTTACCATGAAACCTCAAGGTTTTGTCATTGGGAGTCACCATTAACATGCAAGATGACCTAAATGCATTCTAAAGGACCCAGGAGATAAACCTTAAGAGGGTAAAGCCCCCAAGGGGACATTTTCTGACGTAACATTTAGCCCCCACTTTAATGTATGTATAAATGCAAGGCCAATACATGCATTAAAGTATTGTCAACAAGCACAACAAACACACCAAGCACAGAGAAGACACGCCAATCGCAATGAAGACAGTAACAGGGATGCAAAACATGGAGAAAATAGTTACAGTCACACAAAACATGGAGAAGATAGCATTGAAGACACATAAAACATAGTGGATATAGTGAATGTAGTGAACGTAGTGATTATTTATTTTTCCATTTTCATATATATAAAATGCAAGTGCAAGGAAAGTAAACACACCGCCCATAATGCAAGAGGAACTCATTGCCACTGGTCTTTAAACTGTACATGGGGCAACAAACATGAAAAACAAATCTCAGAGTGCAGGAGGGACTCATCATCACCAGTCTTTAAGACTACACTTGAGAAGAAACACACCATACAAATCCCAAAGCATAGGAGGAACTCATCACCACCAGTCTTTAAACTATGCTTGGGAACAAACATGCCATACACACACATGGAAGACATAGAGAAAACATGGTAGACAAGAGATGGAGTGTACCTATTTCTAGGTTCATCATCATCTTAGGCACATTACAGGCACACATCGATGATTGAGCTTTGCCACAACAATCACCGAAGACACGCTTAAGGGTTAAGATAGTCTCAGATCCGCTCCCCGCCTCCGCAAAGGACTTTTAGAAAATGATAGGATGTGCACTCTCCTTGAGAAATACACCATCCCAACCTCCATAGAGGGCTTAAGATAAAAGGATATATGCAATATCCCACCTCTACCAAGGGCTTAAGTGATTGCAGTAGATTTCAAGCTTTACAAACACACATTGCTAGCATCTAAATCAGATAGCTTACCTTATATATGCCCCCACCTTAAGGTGGTTGATGTCATGTATCGATATCAAGCACATTAAGGTAGGAAGAAAACACACAAGGGAACACAGGCTCTCACAAATCCCATGACCCTTGGAGGTGACATGTACTTTACGATCGCTAAATGTTCCCACAAACACATTCCTGCAATAAAGGTGTTAGTGTCCATATAATCATGATAAACAACAATGCATATGATCATTCACAAAAAGAGAGAAGGTTATACTACAGATTCAGAGACCGAGTATAATCATGGGGCTATATCACTGAAATCTCAAAATTGAGTGTAACCAAGACAAGATTCAAGGATAAACAAAGTGCACGGAGTAGTAGTATTGTTATGTTTTGTAAGTGCAATAAGACAACATCAAGATCGCATGGAGTGATTCTACTAGCCAAGCATCAGATAATATATATCAACCCCATCATCATGTATGGACTTGGTCCATTTTTTGATTTCTCGCTGAAGGGACACTAGCTCTGTATCAGTATAATATGTTTTTGGTCATCTGCCTACTAGATAGAACCACTAGAGGAAGGGAAATAATGAATCAAGAGAGGGGAAACAAGTGCCTTAGGGATAGTCACATAGGAGGGTTCCCCCAAGTCACCAACCACAATGCTATGTCCTTAAGACACAACACACAATAGTGAAAATAAAGGAGAAGCAATATAGAAGAATGATTATACAAATAGGTCACAATAGAGGTAGTCTCCTAGTATCCTTGACCTTACAAGAGAATCAAGGGTCATCCCAGGAGGCCTAAATAACACATAACACAACATGGGGGAAGCACAACATAGAGGGGAGGTCACATACATGAGCAATCATGCTACTGCATAGGTGACCACCATGGTTAGAGATACTTACCTATAGGGACAACCAGGCTAGTAATTGTCTTGATCTTGATCTTGATCTTTACTTTAATGGTTAAGGCTTTCTCAATTATCTCTTCTTCTCTCTTCCACATTTTCATGAGTTTGTAAAGGTATCCTTGTAGGAAGGCTATCTATTGATGATAATAGAGATGGGATATTGCAATTTTCTATGTCAATTAAATGGGGTGATGTAGGATCTTTCATAATTCCCTTTCCAGTTGATTTAGGTTATTGAGGAACCTGAAAAGTGCCCATTTCAGTCCATATATAGGGTGTTGGAATACCTTGGGTTTGAGGAATAGTTTGTTCTTTAATATTATGTGAAATTTCATTGTGTTCCAAGTTATGTGAAGGTTCAAGTAAAGATGCATGATCCATTTTTTTGTTTAAGATGTAGTTGAGAAGTTCTTGAACATTGGGTAGTAAATTTTTGGTTTCAGCAGGTTGAAGTAAATGTTCACAAAGGGAATCTGCATCATCCAATGCTTCCTCATAGCTAGGGAGAGTAGGAAGGGATGGAAGAGTAGTGTTAAGGAATGTGTCAATGATGTCTTCTTCTTGTGCCAAAATATCCTAACTAAGTGGGGTTATGTTGGGACAAGTTTCTTTGTTTGATGAATAACCCATTGCTATATCGTTCTCATAGGTTTCAAAAAGAATGTCCATTATGTCATCATGAAATGAAGGGAGAGAGGGAATAAGGTTTTCACTACTACTTTCCCCATGTTTGTTTTTAGAAATGAAGTTAGTGAGATTCTCCAATATTGAAGGGAACACACCCACAATAGTGAGAATGCTTTCAAAATAGGCTATTGTTTGAAGGATATCACAGGTAGTGCTTATGGACAAGTCAATACCATAAATGTATGCTATTTGATGCAAGAATTAAGGATGTTTATTAGTGAATTTGTAAAAATTATCATAATTCATAATATACTCAAATAAATCTTCCAAAGATGAATGATGAGGAGAGTCCATGATATGTGAATGCAAAATGTATGAATATTACCTAAAATGCTTGATTTTTCAACATTTTTCAATGCAAATGAATGAAATAAGATGTGTTGTAAGGAAATTAGTCAGGGGAAGAAAATAATATGTCTGATATCAGTCCAATAAACCAATAGTATCCTTCACAACACACCTTTGATGCAATCCTATAATGATGAGAAGCCAATACCTAGTGAAAAATACACTAAAATATGCAATTTTTTAGAAATTTTCAATGCAAAGGCCCAATAAAAGGGGTGTTGTAAAGAATTTTAGAAGGGAAAGTAGATTATACCAGTAATATTAGTCACCTAATGCCATAAAATTTGTCACAACATGCTTATAGTGCCAATCTAAGTCAAACCCTAGTGAAAATATAGCCAAAATATGCAATTTTTTACAAATTTCCAATGTTAAGGCCTAATAGAAAGGGTGTTGTAAATAATTTTAGGAGGAGAAGAATATTATAACCCTTATAACAGCCAATTAGTGCAGAAAAATCCTTCACAACACACCTATGATGCAATTCTAGAGAGACTATAAGGCCAAAATCTAGTGAAAATGCAAGGTTTTCAAACCCTGGACATGAAATTTTGCAAGAAAGCCACTATGATGAAACACTAAAGTTATAAATCAGTCCTAGTGAGTGTTTTAAAATGGTAGTAAAATCTGAAACAAGATTTTTACTACAAACCCTAGCTAATGCAAAACTACGTTATATGGAAAAATGCATAATTTCAAGTAATTTTTATCAATTTAAGTATGAAAATGCAATGTAAATGAATGGTGAATGAAAACTTTCTGTATATTAAATCAGATTTTATGATAATGACAGAAATTTAATGAAATTAAATTCCAACTAATTTAAATTATTTGAAAATACAACATAAAAATGCCAATTTTTCAAAATTTTCATTTTTTTTGTAATTTTTCAAATGTAATAAGATGAAAAATGAAATGAATGAGTGAAATAAATGTAAATATGAAGTACAACACTTAGAAAGGTGCAAAAAGTCCAAAAACATGGGTTCACCAAAATATTTAGGGTTAAAAATGAAGAGGAATGATTTTAATGGTTTGTGTTGATCCTCCTTTCACCACTAAACATTCAAGGACATTCAACCGAGTAGAGAACTCTACTATAGATCTCCTATCACTTGGAAGATAGGGGAAGATTGGAATTGTGTGATTTTGTTGTGCAATTAAGATCAATTATGCTCAAAACCCTAATTTCATGAAATTGTAAATAAACAGACAAATTACAGAAAATGATCACACATAGAGATATCAAATACATACTAGATTTCAAAGTTTGGTGTGTAGAAAAGTCAGGGACTAATGAGCAGGATCCCTAGTCTAGTACCTCAGTTTTTATTAGGATCTAGGAATGTTGTCTAGAACACAGTTCTGTTGTTCCAGAGATTTCACCATTGCGGGATCTAGAGGACTAACGAGTAGGTGCTCGAGTCTAGGTCCCTATTTTCTTATTAGATCTACAATTCTAACAGTCTACACTGCTTTCCTACAACTCCACTTCTTTCACTTTTGAAACTTGTAACCTGTAATCACAAAAAAGTGGGTTGGGGGTTGTGGTGTTTAGAGGCTTGCCTTAGTCAAGCCCCAAAGAGACATTCAAGTCTTCCGAAAACTGTTGTCAGATAAAGAGTGTGTATCCCTACAGAATAGAGGCAAAATCCAAATGATAAATGATAGAAAACACAATTGATATCACCTTGTAGTGAACATCTCATGGAAGGAAGATGCTCTTCATACCATGAGGAGATGGATGCCAAATCTACAAATACAGACACAATAACAACACAAAATACTGCTCTGCAACATAATGATAGCTTTGAGTCACTTCAACATAAGATCAAAAGTTCACAATGTGTATCTCTAGTTTTCAAATGAATCACTAATCATGCTTATAAATGAAACTACAAATATTTTCATTAAGAATTTCGTAACTCAAACTTAGGATGTCGACATAGGACCTAATAATGGTCATAAAACTGACACCCACAAATAGGTCTTGACCTAAAATAGGGTAGGACTAGGGCATGGACACCCAAGTCCTCCCCCCTATTTCAGGCAAGATTTATCATAAATGCACCCCCTAAGTCCCATTTGCCATGAAACCTTAGGGTTTTCTCACGAGAGTCACCATTAACATGTAAGATGACCTAAAAGCATTCTAAAGGACTTGGGAGCTAAACCTTAAGAGAGAAAAGCCCCCAAGGGGACATTTTTTGATGTTACAAATATATACATGACATTACATTGATTTCATTACAAGTTAGTGAATATAACAAGAATATTACATTTGACAAGTTGTCCAGAGATCACACAACATGAAACATGCTACACACTACTATAGAAGGAAACACATGCCTTGTGGATCCTAACACATGCTTAGTCTAGTCCTAAATATTCTTTTCAGCATCATCCTTCAAGGAATAACATCTGCATGCTTCACAAATTTAAATTAGGTCACCCTGAAGCAAGAAAACATGAAGCATGTAGCACATCAGTCTTCACAAACTTGGTGGTACTCATGAAAGATTGAACGTTACTTGTGCTTCTTCTAGATGAGTTAGCAAGACCTATACAGTATCTCCAAACACTTCTTGAACTCTACATAGAAAGAACATTGTGGCGCACACTTTAAACCTTCTTCAGTCGGCCAGGCAAAGGCATAGCCTAGAAATATCATCATTCTGGAGCTCAACGAATTCCAAAGAGAGTAGAAAAACACCTTATGGAGTAACTGGAGATAACACAAGATCATTAGTACCATCTTCCATCAGTTAATGTACCATTTCATGCCACAACAAGTTGGCACACATCATTAGCATATGTTTTGAGAACAATTAGGCATCCAAAACTATTTGTATCACAATTGTCATTTGAAAACTAAACTTGCAGACCTCCAAACCACCTGAAACACATATGGATGCACTCATACACAACTCTGAACATATTCTCAAAACTGCATAATTAAATCTTCATTTGCGGAGGAATGCAGATTATTTCAATTAGCCTTCATCAACGTTTTATTCTACCAGAGCACAGATTGGAACTCAATTACTTGTAACTTTCACTACGGAGGAAAAAATGATCTGAAACTTTGGATTTAGCATCTTTACAACATACAGAACTTAACTTCTAAACTACATTACAATATCTTCAAATGTGAAGGAATGCAGAGCATTTTACCAGATAATCTTCCAAGCAGCTTCCTACAATAGTAGTTCTTCACCAACATCTAAAGGCCATAACTTTCCTATAGCAACTCATACTCTCTTAGGATCATCAGGAAGGATCATATAACATGCTGTAGGTCATCAACAACATCTTCTCAACCTTAGAATAGCTTCTAATTCCCATCTTAATATGTCATCATTAATCTTTATGCTTCTAATTCCCATCTTAATATTTCATCATGAAATCATCTATGTTGACTGTAATACAACTTTACTTGACATTGATTAGGGCATGACATCCAACCATGAACATCAGCAAGTCATGCCATCCAACTATGAACATCAGGAACATTACTGAACATCACAAAACATCATCATCATCATTGCATCTCTCTTACTACATTAATATATCATTCACATCAACCACCTCATACAACCACAGGCTGAGTGCAGACATTACTTAGAGTGTTGACATCAATGACAACACATATTTCCAACAGAATGATGGTGTTGTTGGGTTATGCTCTTGCCTGGCTGACTGAGGAAGGATGATGATGTGCATGACAAAGTTGTTGTCATGTGGAGTTCAATAAATGTTTGGAGATGTTGTGTAGGTCCTTCTAACTCATCTAGAAGAAGAACAAGAAATGTTTAATCATTGATGAGTACCGCCAAGATTGTGAAGACTGATGTACTACATGCTTTATATTTCCTTGCTTAAGGGTGACCTATTTCAAATGAGCATGATGTGCGGATGTTATTCTTTGAAGGATGATGTTGTGAAGAATGTTTAGGACTAGGCTAAGCATGTGTTGGGATCCACAAGTCATGTGTTTCCTTCTGGAGTGGCGTGTAGTTCATGATAGGGCTTGCCCTACACATATTTCATGTTGTATGATCTCTGGCTAACTTGTAAAATGTAATATTCTTGTTGTATTGGCCAGCTTGTAATGAAATCAATGTAATTTCATGTATATATTTTAAACCTAGTTGGTCTAGGTGACGTATGATTGCGAAAATGAGAATATAAGTGTGTAAAGAGTAGAATATGAACATGTTATGCATTATGATGTGTGACTGAAGGATAAAGAACAGAGGCAATAAGGGTTGTCCTGATTCATCTTGAAGACATTTATGTGATAGGAGGGAAGTGAAGAGTGTGCCTAATTGATCTAATCATTAGAAGAAGTAGAATTGTAATAATCAAAGGTGTGAGCTTCAATGTCAGTTTTTAGGTAGTAGAAGGACTGCCATACTGTAATCATTTGTGAGTTCATTCTTAGTTCAAGGAGTAGTTGCTTCCTTGGGTTGTGGCCCTAAAATAAAGTCTTTAGGGAGTTGTAGCTTCCTTGGGAGTGACCCTAAAACAAATTCTTTAGGGAGTAGTAGCTTCCTTGGAAGTGACCCTATAACAAAGTCAACAGGGAGTAGTAGCTTCCTTGGGTATTAGCCCTAAAATAGAGTTATAACTTTTATAGCAATGAGCTTCATATATTGTGAGTTAATCCTCACTGTGGTTTTTCCCCTTTTGGGGTTTCCCATGTATATCTATTGTTATGTGTTGATGTGCATTGTGTTCATCTTTCATGTTTATGTTAATATTGTAATGTTTAAGTTTTAATTTTCTCTGGAGGATTTGAAGTTTGATTGGATACTGATTCACCCCCCTCTCAGTATCCTCGTGTGTTCAACATTGTCCTCTAGATCACCTAATCCCTCTCAACTATAAGATGATCTACAATGGCCTCCATAGCCACCCTATATCTCATAAAAGGCATAAATATCTCAGCATGACTCCCTGCTAAGTGCCATGGTGAATAACTTGTCTATACTTGTTTCTCAATTGACCTAGGAGGTACTATATCTTCTATGACATGACTCACAAAGTCACATCATGCTCGAGTACCAACTGCCAAAAATAAAACAAACATAAAATTAGTATCTCATTAAAACATATATAGGTATTACATCATCATAATCAAGTAACCATCAAATCAAAAATAACAATCATTATCACCTAGATCACCATCCTGCCAATTAGGATCATATAATGAAGTCACTATAGCAACACTTGTAGTCATGCCTATAGATGGGATCATAGATGTGGCAACACCACTCATCTCCCCATGCTTGAACCGACTCGGTGCTCCACTAGTAGTAGATTGTGGACCATGATTATGAGCCTTCAACCTAGGTCTCTCCTCACTCTCCTCATCATCACCCTCCACCTGCTGCCCTTGCCATGTCCTCTCCCTGAAAAGGTAATGCAATGACACATCCTCATCATCATAATCATCCTCATCATAATATCCACCAAAATGACTAAAATCAGGCCCATCCCTTGACTCATCCCCATGATCCATCCATGATTGAGGATCACCTATGGGATGATCGACAGGAAAGACTAGAGCAAGTTTCCTCGTGTCCCACCAGGTAGTATATGCTCAGATCACACCAACAACATCTGCCTCAGACACTAGCTCTAAATTAATAATACCATCATCATCACTATCAACAACCTCAATGATAGTAGGCCACAGAGCAGCACTGGCCCTAACTCTGCTACATAATGAACATACATTGTTTGGCCACATACTAGGAATGCCTTGCACACGCTCAAGCTATCACGTCACTCTATCCAACTAGAAGAAAATGATGACATGATTTCAGAGACTGGCTAAAAGATGATCCCTCTACATCCTCCTCTATCCCATCCATGGCCTGCAACCATGATATGGTCTCCATCTAATGCCGCTGGTCTGTAGTCTATCAATCACCACTATCAAATATAGTAGGTCACCATGTCTCAAACACTTGATAAAGAGGATATGGGTGTGATTGTGGATGTGTCTAGTTATGCTCTATTGGATACCCCATTGGCTGCATACATGTGACATGCTCAAACGTCCACACCTGAAGAAGGGTGCATATCATCAATCCTTATGCCTCATAGTACACATAGCAACCTAAGTCTTGATAAAGGTGTACAAGGATATTGCACCCCCAAGCATAAACTATCCTCTCCTCCTCCATTGCTATGATAGTATGAACGAGGCCCCCATGAAGGTTAGTGCCTCATCCATCTGGTGTAATAGCAAGTATGATAGTAGAAATCATGATGTGATTAATAAGTGGAATGTCCTCATGACCCTTCTCTAACCATCTAAGAATAATGTGACCACACCTAAGAGGTGTAACCACATGACCTAGACAATTAAAGTGGCTCATGTGAGTGTAATCCTTAGATTGTTTCTGCATGACCCATATGGTCTGGCCTTGCACTGGAAGCTGAAGGATGTGATACACATCCTCAAGGGTACTGTCATCTTGCCTGTGGGAAGATGAAAAGTGGAAGTATCTGCATCCCATCGCTCCATCAGGGCCATGAGCATACTACTATGATATCTTGTCATGGGCATGGTGAACACCCACCATAGGCCTACATCCTGAAGGAGACCCTTGTCTATGTTAGAAAGTGTACCTATATGGCTCTGTAGCAATGTGAGGAGATGACCACCGATATGCTCCCACATCTGAGGCATATCCTTTAAATCACACAAAATATATTGAATCAGAAAAGTAATCATCAAAACATCAAAGAATGCCTTGACTCTTGGGGCCTATGACCTTATGAGGACATGGGCACCTAGGTAGGACCGAGGTACCTCAGAAGGACCTAGGCACCCCAATCAGGAACCCATGTTATAAAAGGCCTAAAAGACACAATAAACAAGAAAAATTAACATAAAGCAAAATAATAATACATTAAGCAAAGTCAAGAGACCTACCTCTTGCTCATCATGTTTGTGTCCCACTCGGTGTCATTGTGCATCCAACCTCGGGGGCTAATAGGGTTGGTGGGTCAGAATGGTAGCTCTCTCTCCTCCTTCTCTCCTCTACAAATGAAAAGGAAAAATGAATAGAGAAGAGTGAAAACTCCCTTTACTACTTATAGTAAATAGATGAGCATACCCAATCACTATCTAGGAGCAAAAAATGCAAAATATTGTTAATCTAGCCTTAGCTTTGGCTGCCGAACTTAGGTTTTTGTGTTGTTGTTGCATTGGATTCTTGGTTTTTCCCTTCATCAAATCCAATGCTTTGTGTATCAACATTATTTGAAAAAGTAACCCTAACCAATCATTTTCACCAAAGACCTTGAAATAGACGTTTCAAGATTACCACCTTGTTCATACATTTCAGACTAAGAAAGTATAAATAGGGGGCATATATCTAATTTCACATCAATCATGTCTCATATCTCATCCCCTTTAGTAATTATAACTAACTCATTCATTTTTTGTTCATAGGTTGATTTGAATATTTGTCTAACATATCTTTCTTTGCAGGTTGTTGTTCCTAACCTTTATGATCTTGCAGGATTGAAGATTGAGGGTTCTTCCTCTTGTTTGGAAACATTTGACATCCTCTATAGTATCCTTTTGGATATCCTTTTTGTGATTATAGTATTTACTTTCCTTTAGTTCCATATATGCACGTAGTGTCATATGACCACTAAAGTGGGACCTAAATGTTATGTTGTAAATTGTTCTCCTGCTTGGATTAACACAATTTCACTATATTTAGCTCCAACCCTTTGGTGTCCCTTAGCCTATCTCATCTTTGGACCTATCTAAACCCTAATTAACACTTATCCTTTCAACAAAATGTCATATTTTAGAGTAATTACTGATAAAACCTAAAAAGAGAATGTGGATTCCAAAGATTTAGGCTAGCTTTAAGTTTGTTCCAAGACTTAATTTGGGGGTTGGACCTAGGTGGTATCGCCCTGGTCATTCCCTGAACCTCGAGGGTTGCAAATTAAAATCTGATGTCTGCTTTTGCCTTATTTTCCATGTTTCTGAATTAAAATTTCTTCTCCCGCTTGATGTCAGCCTTTTATTTCATTTCTAAGGTTAGATATTTAAGGAGATCTCAAATTCATTTTATCATACACAATTTTTATGCAAGGTTATTATGCCAAAATTTTGCTACTACTACTATTGAAGGTCTACAAAGTGTTGAAGCTCATTGAAGAATTAGATCTTTGCTATCTTGGAAGAATGTAATGAAGATTAGGAATCAAGTTCTTGAGTCTATCTTGCTCTTCCTAGGGTTTGTAAAGCCTTTTGCATGATCGGGAGAAGGGTTGAAGCTTCCAACTTGAGTTTTGGAATATTATCCTCCATGGATATGGCTGCCTCACCTTCTTGTTCTACAAGTCTTCATTGATATCATCTCCTTGAGGTGAAGTTGTTTGTTTCCTTGAGTGAAACATTGTGTAGATCTATTTCCTTTATGCTTGAGTCATTTAGGATCTTGGATTTGATTGAAGTGTTGCATTATTATGCTCTCACTTAGGGTTTTTGAGCACACACAACTGTATCTTTTGACATTGGCTATTGTTGAGGTAGAAATACCAAAATGGGGTTTGATCGAGGTAAAATTCTATATAGCCACAACAAGCTTTCTTTGTCTTTTTATTGTGCAGGTTAGGTTCAGGAAGATCCAATAGAAAGGAGCAAATTGGAAACATGTATTACTATCATAGTTGCTATAGAAGTTTCAGATTTGTCACCAGACAAGTACAAGGACCTAGGAGGTACTGCCCAAGTCCATTGTACCCTTAAATTTGGGATCTATGATCTTCATCAGAGACTCAACAAGAAAGTACAGGAAGTTCACTATTGGAACAACTTCAAGGACCTGGGTGGTACCACCTTGGTCCTCTAGGCATTCAAATTTTAGGTGCACACTCTCTGCCACTATCTATTTACATTTATGTGTTTGTTCTATCATTTTTTGTTTCTAGAATCTATCTATCCGAACAAGTCTTATCAACTAGGATTTTACTTGATCCATGCATTTGGTGTTTGTAAAAACTTGGTTAAACATCTTTTCATATACAACATAGAGGAATAAGATACATGTAGCTTTCCCTTTCCTTGAAGTGGTGACTAATCTTGGTTCATATTCCAAATGTTTCTGTATAGCTTGGTTGTGCTAGTTGTCCTTCCCTTTTTGCCATCTAATAGTAATCTGATAGAGGAATATGAAATTGAACAAGAGGATGTTGTGAGGAAGCTCTTTATTCAATCCTTAAAGGAAGTAACTAGAGATTGGTTCAAGAACCTACTAATGTGTTTCATTCCTTCATGGAAGGATTTTAAGACATTATTTCTATAGCAGTTTGGCAAGAAGATGGATATAAATTTGTTATTTAATGAACTCAACAAAATTTATAAAAAGAAAGAAGAGTTAGTTTAGGTTTTTAACTTGATATTTTCAAAAATTGTGAGGGATATTCTAGAAAGTGTTAGGCCAAATTATTTTGTGTCTGGTTATATATTTGGGATCCTTTGATGAGAAAATAGGTTTCTTATTAAGGGATAAGAATGCCACATCACTTCAAAATGAATACAATATGGTCAATGATAGTGAGAATAAAATGCCACATCACTTCAAAATGAATACAATATGGTCAATGATAGTGAGAATAACCTAATATTTTTAATAATGAGATGTTTCATTTATAGGTAATTATAATTGTAAAATGTTCCTTTTGAGAAAATAGTTTAATGAAAGGTGCAAGAAGGAACATCATGATAGGTATAGTCCTATTGTTTCAACCAAAATACCATGCAATCAGTCAGGATATAGAAAACCCTAGAAGATTATAGTGATTCATATATTTCAATAGAAGTAGAGGAATATTATGTGAGGTTAGAAGTTCAAAAGGGATTATCTACAAGTGAAATGAGCATGGTGTTTAGTTGCAATATGGTGTATTATGAAGAGAAATACATTGAAGATGGGTTGGTAGAAGAAGCTTGCAGTGAGCTATGTGATCTAAAAAGTATCCATACCCTTGAGGTGTATCAGGATGGCATGTTAGTATTCAAATCACAAGTTACAAACCTTTTGCTCCAAGGATATGAAAAAGCAATATAGCATGCAAATAGTTAGATCTATCCTAGGTGATTCATGAATTCAAAAACATGATAGAAACGATTTTTTTATCAAATGCCATGGTTTGATGCAAGTGGTGATTTAGAAGGAGGATCTCACGTCCAAGCATTTGTAGATTTCATGGATCATTTTTAGCTTGTTGATGAGTACATGTGGATGAGGTATTTGACTAAGACTTTGTATGGTAAATTTAGAGAATGGTTGGAATGTTTTCCCTAGTGTTATTTTTCCTCATGGAAGAGCCTTGTGGTTTCCTTTAACAAGAAATATGCATGTTACACTAACTCTAGACTTTGTATACAAGCATTGTCTAATATTATGGGGGAAGAAGATGAGTCATTATTTGTTGATACCTTGGATGTGATCCTAGACTCAGAATCCACCAAAATAATGTGTGTTGACAAAACACATAAAGAATAAGTCAGTAAAACAAATTGTAATGAAGGGAATCTTACAAGAGAACCTATTGAGAGGAGATCCTACATTAACTATTTCTAAGTCAATTAGATCATAAATGGTTATCATGATGGCATAGAGATGTGTTGTTTCACCTTTGATGAGAATCTAATCCTTTCTATTAATAGAAGATAGCATTACCCTGAAGAACTAGGTGAGGAGAAGTTTTCCCTTTATAGAAATGAACTTAGGTCACACTCTCTTAAAAGTAGTAGGACTAGGAGAATTGGTGATAATGAAAGTGATCTATTCTCTTATTCCCCTAAATATGAGGGATTTGTTGAAGATCTAGATACCCCTAGTGACAGGGGCATTAACCATCTCAATTATCATCCTAAATTTGACGTGTTCCTTGAGGATATTGATGTTGTCCCAGAAGATAATGCAATGTCATCCTCTAAGGTTTTACATCATGTAGTTGATACAATAAGTTTTATTGATTCTTTAGATGCTTTCATGAATTACCAATAAGTAAATATTGGTTTTAATAGACCGAGTCAGATTGAGAATCAAAAGATATTTGGTTGAAACTTTGAGTATGAGAGTTTTAGGTTTGACATAGTTATACCTGACCAAGAAGATTTTATAGATGTCATATGGGAAATGGAGTATCAAGAGTTTTAATCTTTCCACATTGGAAAACTAAATGAGACACATGGTCAAGGTACATAGGTTGAAGTATTATATGACACAGGAGAATATGGTGAATGAATAGGTCTCAAATTTTTCACATTGTCAAAAAACTTTTTTGATACTTGTTGGGCCTTTGAAGATGGAACCAATGCCAACTTGCATAAATTTATCCTACAAAGTATCAATATTATGGATTTCAAATGTACCACTTGCACATTCTTATAGTAGAATTTGAGAAACCCTAAAAAAATAGGGTATTTGATAAAGGCAAATTACCAGGTGAATTTTCCTTAGTGGCCTTGTGTGACTAGGGAATTTAGTGAAGGATAATGAATTTTGGAGGTGTGTAGGATGGTCAATTGAATAGAATTTGCATATTTTGGTTTGCACACCTGGAGATGGTTATTAGGATCTACCCCTAAAACATGCATTCTGGAGAAATAGAGAGTGTTGACACTTTTTTTTAACTATATTTTCATGATTTCATTTCCTTAATAGTTGCTAGAGTTTAGGGTTTTACAAGAATTTTAGTAAGCGTGAAGTGTTGGGGTTTATCCATACACTTTTGTTATGTTCAAATGGTGACTATTTTTCTTAGTCGTCTCACTTAAAGATCACCACTTGATCCCCCTCAAACCTATGTGTTTTACTGGTCTTGGATGCTAGATATTGCCTATGGTATGTCTCCACCCTTTGGTTTCTTTTCCTTGGTCACATGGTCCCTAATCTATTAACCTTCAATGAACCATGCTATGTGGTGACTCATGATTGCATCGCTTGTCCCCTATGCATCACGGCTCCTCTGGTAGGCCCCTACAATATTCCTATGTTGTGCAATCCTACACCATGTGTCATTGCATCAGCCAACTTGTAACCCTAGTTTTCCTTCACCCACATGTATTAGTAATATATTATTGGTCCTCTATATTCCATTGGTTTGTTGAGTCATATATCCTGCCAATGATCCTGAAAAGATATGAGGTGACATCATTAAGTTTCATAGGTGGAAATCTTTCATTGCATCACAATGGTCTTTTCCATCACAACTTTGAGTGGTGGGCCTGACCCCATCCTCATGATTTGTGATGGCTATTGATCTAGGATTAATTCAATCCAATTATAGCCCCTATATTTCCAAACAATAAGGTGGTGGGCCTAGTACTTTGCCATTTGTTGTCAAAAGCTATGAAATGGTGCCAACTATGCATTTTACACACTTAGATGTAATTATTTGTTTGGATAGATAAATTGGTGAAGTATGAAGTGGAAATGTTTATATAAGATGATAGTGTATAATTGGCACATAGTCTATCTCTATTGCATTGCAATGATCCTTCACATCATAGTTTTAGAGGTAGGGACTAGTCTATGGACTGTGATGTGTGATGATCATTGATATAAAGTAAGTGAAATCCCATGGTGATGTTTTCTCTTGTGCTAGATAAATTCCTATTGTCAAGTATTTGATATAATAGTCAGATGTCGCTTGTGCCAATGTTCTCCAAATGCTTGTTTTTGATTGTTAAAGATAATGGTAGGTCTCTAGTTGATTCAAATGGAGGTGGACAAATTGAGTATGTCTTAATCTCTTGATGCAGGAACATCCTAGGTTGACAGGCTACTGACCAAAATGAAGAAACCCTAGAAGAAGAAGAATCAAATCAAGCAAATATATTGAAAGCTATTTCTAAGATTGTTAAGAGACCTAGAATGGAAGTGTCAAACTATGCCGAAAACTTGAACCTTGAGCAGTTGATTGATTGGATAAATGACATGGATGAATACTTTGAATATGAAGAAATGGAAGATCCAGAAAGAGTGAGATATACAAAAACTAAGTTGAAAGGACATACTGCTATTTGGTGGAAAGAAGTTTAATTGGATAGAAATAGGAGAGGAAAAGAGAAAATCATAATATGGGATAGGATGGTGACAAAGTTGAAAAATTAGTTCCTACCTACTGACTATGAGTTGGAATTGTTGAAGAGATTGCAAAATCTAAGGAAAAAAGAGAAGACAGTGAAGGAGTACACTGAAGAATTTCATAACATGATTATTAGGACTAGACATAGTGAAGCAAGAAAGGAGAAAGTGGTACAGTATATAAATGGACTAAGGGTAAACATTCAAGAAGAACTAAGTTTGGTAAGGATGACAACAGTTGAAGAAGCATATCAATTTTCCCTAAATATTAAAGATAAGTTGAACAAGGGACATGAGCAAAGATAAAGAGGTAGAGGAGAAAAATTTTAGAGAGGTAGAACACATTCTAGAGAAGGAAGACCATATGTGGAGCAAAACAAGGAGACTAGCCCATACTATAAAGAAGAAAGAGATAGTAATTCATACCACCAAGGGAAAGATGATAAAAATTTCTACCGCAGTAACAAAGGAAGTCATAATTCTTACCACAATGAGGGCTACCAGAGAGATGAAAGAGGATTTGACAAATGATCGCTCAAAGAAACCCGTTTCAAGTGTGGAGGTGAAGGACATTGAGCATTTGAATGTCATCAAGATAGTACTAGAAAAAGGATAGAGACCAGTGCAAGAGTAGCATATGCAGAGGAAGAATCAGTTGGATCACCTAGTTCAGTGGGAAAGCCAAAGAAGGATGAGTCATTATTCATGAGGAGAGCTTTGTTCCAAGTAGAAACAAGTGAGGAACCACCTGAAAGGAAAAGTTTGTTTCAAACAAGATGCAAATTAGGAGGTAAATGTTGTGAGGTTATCATTGATAGTGATAGTACTGACAATTTGGTTTCAGAAGAGATCGTGATAAAGTTGAATCTAGAGAGGTTGAAACATTTGAAGCCCTACAAGATAGCATTGATTCAAGATGAGCACAAGGTACTGGTGAGTGAACGATGTTTGGTGAAATTCCATATAGGATCTTATAATGATGAGGTATTGTGTGATATTATGTCGATGGATGTATGTCATATATTGTTGGGAAGACCATGGAAGTATGATAGAAAGGAAATACATGATGGAAGGAAGAATACCTATACTATAACATCAAATGGGAAGAAACATATCTTGATACCTTTGGAAGAAGAGCCTAAAAGTGAAGTATAAAGCAATGCTAGGATCTGTTTAGTGGATGGAAGGAAATTTTTTGATGGATTAAGACATGAGAACATGTGTTTTGCATTTATTTTGAAGAAGTGTGGTATCCTAAGTGCTGAAACTGTCACCACAAAAGAAGAAGAACCACTGCTAAAGGAGATAACTAAGTTTTTGACAGAATACCAAGATATCATATCAGAGAATGTGCCTGAAGGATTGCCACCAATATGGAGAATCAGTCATCATATGGACCTCATACCTAGATCTAGTTTGCCAAACAAAGTAGCACATAGGATGACACCAGCAGAAAATGTGGAGTGAAATAGACAAATACAGGAGCTGTTGAGGAAGGGATTGATTAGAGAAAGTTTAAGCCCATGTGTGGTATTGGCAGCACTAGCACCAAAGAAGGATGGAGAATAGAGGATGTGTACAGAATCAAGAGCAATTAATAAGATCACTATCAAATATAGATTTCTATTGCCAAGGATGGATGACTTCATGGACTATTTGAGTGGAGTAAAATATTTCACAAAGATTGACCTAAAGAGTGGATGCTATCATATCAAGATTAGAGAAGGAGATGATTGGAAGAATGCATTCAAGACAAATGAAGGATTGTATGAGTGGTTAGTTATGCCTTTTGGATTAACTAATGCACCAAGTACTTTCATAAGGTTGATGAATGAGGTTTTGAAGAAATCCTTGGGTAAGTTTGTTATTGTATACTTGGATGATATTCTAATTTTTAGTAGAACAAAAGAACATTTGCAGCATATTAGATAGGTACTATATAGGCTAAGGGAAGAGAAATTGTTGATAAACATCAAGAAATGTAGTTTCATGAAGACAAAAATGGTATATTTGGGATTTGTGATTTTTGTGGAAGGATTGAATATGGATGTAGAGAAAGTCAGAGCAATTGTTGAATGGCTAACACCTGCGAACATTGGAGAGGTAAGATTTTTTCATGGACTAGCAAGTTTCTACTAGAAGTTCATCAAAAATTTCAGTACTGTATGCACACCAATGAAAAAGATAATGAGGGGTGACATGAAGGATTTTATGTGGACATCAGGAGCACAAAAGAGTTTTGAATTGTTGAAGTAGAAGGTGACAGAGCAACTAGTGTTAGCATTACGAAATTTTGACAAAGTATTTCAAGCTAATTGTGATACCAATGGGAATGTAATAGGAGCAGTGTTAAGTCAAGAAGGCAGAATAGTAGCATATTTGAATGAAAAGTTGAATGATGCAAGGAGGAGATATTCAATTTATGATCAAGATTTTTATGCCATAATTTAAGCCTTGAAGAAGTGGAGACATTACTTGTTGCCAAAACAATTTGTCTTGTCCACTAACCATTAAGTTTTGTAGTATTTGAATAGTTAAGGTAAGTTGAATCAAAGACACATGAGATGGGTAGAGTTCATGCAGAGTTACACATTTGAATTGAAGCACCAGAGTGGAAAGTCAAACAAAGTTGTAGATGCATTGAGAAAAAGAAGGAATTTGTTGACAAAGATGAGGGTAGAAGTACTAAGTTTTGAAGAACTTAAGCATATGTATGAGGATGATATTGATTTTGTTTAAGCATAGAAAGCATGTAGAGAACCTATTGTGATAGATAGAAGCAATTGGCTAGATTATTTCATTTAGGAGGATATGTTGTTCAAAGGAAATCAGTTATGTATACCTAGGAGTTCAATGAGAGAGGATTTAATCAAGGAGAAGCATAGTGGTGGATTAGAAGGACATTTTGTTATTGATAAGGTAGTAGCTTTGGTGAGTGAACATTATTTTTACCCTCAGATATATAAGGATGTAAGGAATTTTGTTCAAGGTTGCAGAGTTTGTCAAGTTGCAAAAGGGAGTAGTCAGAATATTGGATTGTATAATCCTTTGACAATACCAAAGAGACCTTGGAAGATATAAGCATGGATTTCATATTATGATTACTAAGAACACAGAGGGGACATGATTCTATATTTGTAGTAGTGGACAGATTTTCAAAGATGGCGCATTTCATTCCTTGTAAGAAGACAAATGATGTTGTACATGTTGCTGACCTATTTTTCATGGATACTATTAGATTGCATGGATTACGAAAGAGTATAATTTCAGATAGGGATACAAGATTCATAGGATATTTTTGGAGGACATTGTGGAAGAAGATGAATATAGACCTAAAGTTCAGTTCAACATTTCACCCACAGATAGATGGACAAACAAAAGTGGTAAATAGAAGTTTGGGTAACTTGTTAAGATTCTTAGTAGGAGATAAGGTAGGAAATAGGGATATAATTATACCGCAAGTATAGTTTGCAAACAATAACTCAGTGAGCAAAGGCACAGAGAAGACACCATTTGAAGTTGTGACCAGAGTACAACCTAGAGGAGTTGCTGAGCTAAGAGACATCGGTATGGATAATGAGAAAAGTGTAGAAGAAGAAGAATTTGTAGGATACATGGAAATAGTACACACTCAAGTCAAGAAGCATTTGGAAGAGATGAATAGCAAATATAAGGGACAAGTAGATGAGAAGAGGAGACATAAGGAATTTTCTATTGGAGATGAAGTCATGGTATATCTCAGAAAGGAAAGATTTCTAGTGGGGACATACAATAAGATAAAGATGAGAAGGTTTGGACCATGTAGGATCCTTAAGAAGTTTGATTCAAGAAATGTATATGAATTGGAGTTACTAGAAGCATTTGGTATATCACCTATTTTCAATATTGTAGATTTATATTAGTATCATGAGGGAGAATCAAGTGACAACATTGAAGTTGGATTGAAGGATTAGTTACCATAGCAACAACTAGAGTAGATAGAGCAGATTTTAGCTAGCATAGTTAGACATAGTACCAGAGGCAAGAAATACAAAGAATATTTGGTTAAGTGGAAAGGAAGACCAGAGGAAGATTCATCATAGATTTCTTAGGCTAAGGTAGACCATCTTGGTTTTCCTCTAGCCCCAGCAAAGTGAGGGACTCACTTTTAAAACTACCCCAAGTGTCTAATGCAGGAGCATCCCAAGTTGATAGGAAATCTTACATCAACCAAAAATATTTTCTTTCTTTTCTTTTCTTGCATTTTAGGTACATTTCAGTCAATTGCAGTCTCAACATTTTCCACTGCATTCTACTGCATCATCATTTCATAGCTCATGAAGTAGGATTTAGATTCTACACTATGTTATCTACATCATATCCAAATTTCATGAGATTTGGAAATGTCTCCGGAGAGTTATTGCTATCAGAACATCATTATAACTCACAGAACAAAGAAGTCAACATTTAGTATGAGCATAGAAGGTTTGCGCAGCATTTCTATGACTTGCAAAGCCAAATAGAACATCTCACAAGGTAATATGGGACCAAATAGATCTTTATTGAGAACCAAAACATGTTTCCTTCATTTGTGGAGCATTACCACATGTTGTAGGCTAGCCTACATGTTTCATCTCAGATTGGAGTTTTAGCTCTCCTGATGCTGATGTAGAGCATTCTTTGAGCTAGAAGATGATATGTAAGCACTCATTAGATGTATTAGGAAGACATTGAACATGATATTTAAAAGTTTTTAGTCTTTAGTGGTGGATTTACGGAAGGCACTTCAAAGTTATATCTTTCAAGTAATTCTACTAGAGGACAGACCTACAAGCCCATATCAGTCCACATGTTGCCGACATATGAGCATTGTAATTGTCTAAGATATTGAATATATAAATCTTCCATTTCATTTTGTTCTTATGCATTCTTGTGTTGTTTCTGTTGTGTTTACTCTAGCTGTATGGTTGGAGAGTCCATTCTTTGGACCCTCCATTTGTGACTACACCATATATAATCCTTCCATTAGGGTATATAGCATTGTAGGTGTGAGGTAGACATGAGTTAAATGATTCATGACTTATGGTGCCCATCAATCTCCCACATTCATTAATATTGATGGCTAGGATTCATGCAAAAATGAAAGATTTAATGTCAATGGTATTAGTTGTAGTATTTTCATTTTGATCAACAATGATGCAAATTCAATCAAATGGGTTTGTCTAGTACAAATGCATCACTAGTGTGAATGAATTCTAATCCACCTAAATATAGCCATGGAGAATAGGTATTATGGGTTTACAAAAATTATTTTCAAAGAGTTCTCTTGGTTGGTAGCAATTTGTAAGAATGAAATAGTTGCACTAGGTGGAATCAGTGCCATTCCATATCTTTGGATTATAAGGAGGTGGAGATTGAAACTCAATTATAGCACTGGTATTGATTGAGTCACGATTACCCTGAAAGGAATTATAGGTTGTTTGATGGGAAATATGGTAGATGAATTAAAATATGGATGTAAGAAATCTCCATGATATCCACCCATGCATGAATATCTGCACTCAAATGATGTGGAACTCATTAGTACGTGCCTCACACAAAATGTTAGTACTTGATGTTTCAAGGAGGAGGTGGTGTTTTTCTCATTTGCATGTGTGTGTTTCCTTTTCATGATTTGATGAAGAATCCAATTTGGGATGTGTAGCATATCACACATGTGGCTTTTCTATTCCTTACTTTCTTCAACCCTCAAGCTTTTCTAAAATTCTCTATTTTAGGAAAGAGATATTCACTATGTTCATAATTCAAAATTTGTTGTTGTAATAATGAAGTCATTCTATGTTCCTCTTAGCTAAGGAAAGGGAGAATCTAATATGATCTTTGGGTTTTGTCTCTCACTATATTTTCCTATTGAATCCCTCTCTCCACTCTCCTTGTTCAGGAAGTATATGTTTATGAAATGGTTCTAATTTCTCTAGAACTACTTGTGGAAGTGAGATGCTATAAATAGAATCAAAGTTTGTGTGAGGGATTCCACTCTCAACCTATAGTCTCTAAAACAATGGAATGATTTAGTAGATTAATGTAGAAGTGAATGCATTTCTTTTTTATTGCATCTTGTCTTTTAATGCATTTTGAGTCGATGAAGGATTGAGCTATGTGGCTCATAGTAGGATTTTTAGAGCATAGTAAGCTTTATGTATCTATTTCAAAACCTTCTTATCTAGACATCAAGAGATATAGGAACTACTATTCTTGTGTAACAACATCTTTAGCCTGGTGATCATGTTTCTACTTCATCCTCAAGCCTGTGCTTATAGAGGAAATTGATTAGACATGATATAAAGAGAAATGAAAAGAGTGAGTATGTATCCCCCCCTATCCTTTTTCTCTGTAAGAAATATGGAGCAAATCTTGAATTAGAAGATAGGGCATTTCTACCATTTTTTCTCTCTATAGGCCCTATCACATGACCACTCCATGAACACCAAAAGAATAATTAGTTTAAAATAGTAAACATGTATCTGGAAGTGACAAGTGTCAATCATATAAGTGAAATGAGCACTATCTTCTCCCTCAAATAGATATTTCTCTCTTTGAAATTGGGGGTTCAATAGGTGTGAAACCAGTAAAAGGGGAAAACCCTGTGAAGTGATTGTAACCATCTTTTTGTGATTATAAATAAAATATCTAGTTTTACATTTTCATGTTTTTTATCTTGTTTTGACATGAAATATATGAGTATGTATTTGTCAAACACAATTGTCTCCCTTACGGTGTATTCTATCTTGGAAATGAAGTTATCAATGATAGCTTGATTTCAACATTCACATTTATTGTTTGTATTATTCATTCCTATTAGTTTAGAATCAAGGATGATGGTAAACCTTTTAGTATTAATAATGGGATTGATTATATTCTAAGGGGATAACAAAGAATGATTGTATCAAGAAAATATCTATAGTCTAGTTTTTGTTAATTTAAGGCATTAGCACACTTGGTTGAACCAACAAAATAGTGATGGAAATGGAACTGCAAAACCTGTCGAGATGACTCTATTTTCCTAGGAACAAGGTACCAATCACTTTCTAGATCTTTTCCCATCCCCCATCAAACTAAATTTATGAAAATATGTCAAGTCATAATTTATCCTATTGATGGATAATTTTAATGGTACAAAGAGAAGTTAAAATTATGCCAAACCTATGAAGCTTTTCCAAATTTTCCATGAAAACCTTATCTACCTATCATTATGATGAAATTGTTGTCTCCCATAATGTCTAGTGAATATTAGGGTTACCCCTAGGTCTTACAGAGCCTAAAGTGTAGAAGAGGTTCCCCCATACCTCTTGTTTGTTGGCATTTTCTAGTCATCTATTTGACCATTAGTCTTCTCCTTTGGATTTATTTGTTTAGGTAGGCAACTTACAATCAAAGATTGCAAGAAAAGGGAACCAATAGATGTGTTAATCCATTTCTCACTTTGAAGACCCCACAGCTAATATGTTATTTATAGTGGTGAGTTTTTTGTGTGTTAAGTTGGAAACCTATGTTGACATGCACCTAATAGATTGGCATAATTGTCATGGATGAGTTTTTGGTTGTTACTTTTAAGACTTTTATTGATAAAGGGATGTTTCTCTTCCAAACGGAGAGTAGAAACTCTATTCTAGTCAATCCCAAAACTGGTTTATAACTCAAAACATTTGAATATGGAAAGAAGAAGACAATCTAGAGATCAAAAAGGATAGGAAGATATGTCAACTCAAAAAAGGAGATGAAAAACCACGTTGAAAGCTAAAAACGTTGGTAAGTGACCTAGTCTAGATTCTCAAGATCAAGAAATAGGAATGTCTAGTAGAAATGATGCATTTATTGATCTAATAGATCAATACCATTATACTTCTAAGGATTCAGTAGATAACATATAGTTAGGACATGTATAAGAATGCATTGGCATAATTATGAAGTACAAATAAATGATATGCTTATTGGTAGAATGGATAAGGATAGATCCCATAATGCAGACGTGCAAACCTTTAGCATGCAAGATCAAAATATGGAAACACATATTGCGGGCCAACATCCCACTTCTCCCAATTTGTCACCTAGAAATGAAATTGAACATGATACTACATTCCCTTATGCCAATGAGCCTACACATTCAAATACTATTTGGAGAGAGAGGGTTATTGGTTAGAAGCTAGACTTGCTAGATCATCTTAGATATAGACAACAAGAACTTCAAGCACAAATTAAGTTCCAACAATCTCATATAAAGGTTCAAGAAACCCAACCATAAAATAGAAACTAGAATCATGCTCATCATAACCCAAATTATCCATTTCCACATCACCAATTCAACAAATAGTTCTTCAACATACCTAACATTAGGCCTACTTTATAGAGACAAGCTCATATATTCCCTTTTATTAGATAGCCTTTAGTAGTGGAAAGATACAAACAACTAGATTTCTTTGGCATACTAAACTATATTGATGTAATTCCAAATGAAATAAGAGAAAAGATACTAAGGTTCCAAGGTAACAATGTTGTCATGAGAGAACATTTTAGACATTTCATTAATGTCCTTGATGAATATGAAATTAAACATGAAGATGTGATGATGAAAATATTTGTGCATTTTTTGTAGGAGATTGCTAGAGTGTTACAAAAGCCTTCTAAATAATAGTATTGATTCATGGGAGGAGTTCATAAGGGTTTTCAGATTACAATATGGGGATAGGATATATCCTAAATTTGTTGTAAATGAACTTATAACCATCAAAAAGGGGATAAATGAAATATTGGTGGATACCACCAAATCTTATACTGAACGAATCAATGTGCCTTGTCCTCTATTATGGTGCTTTTGATGCTAAGATTGGATATTGCCTCTAGGAAAAAATTTGAGAGAAGCTTATGTTGCATAAATAAATAATGAAATAAATACAAGGGCATCATGAAAACATATCAAGAGGTTAGATGTGAAGATTTGAAAATTGGATAGAGGAATATCAACTAAGCCTCACTACTAAAGTTAAGTTAGACAACATGACGGGTGCTATGAAAGACTTGCTATACAAGATGGCAAGGAATGAGAAGGGGTTATCCCCTCATAATATTTCAACACATTACAATGAAGGTCAAGGGTTGCATAACATGCCTTATAACACTGATTAGTCCAAGAGATCACAAAAAAATGACAAGCAAGTGATTCCTAAAAAAACCTAGTGCAACAAGAAAAGGAAACCCTAGATCCTTTGTAAAGAGATCATGTGAATCTCCAAGAATTGTTTTTAAGGTGAGAAACTTTCTATCTACCACATGATCCATTGAAGTGTGTAGTCACCCTCTTAATAATCAAGGTAGAGGAATCCCCTAACAAAGAAGGTAATACATAATATAATGAAGATGACATTGATCAGATTGATGCATTTGAATATGAATCCGTGGATGGATAAAATGATTATCATGGCCTTAATAAGGATGATCAATTTTTTTAGTATGACCATAGAATCAGTATGAGTTACCTACTCGTGATTTTGAGCACCTAAGTGATCTCATGAATCAACATTACAAGAGATCTAGACCTTCAAATGAAGACATAAGGGATCTTATAGTTATAGCAATAATTCAGGTTCAAAGTGGATATCAATTGATGACACAAATTTTGAAATGATAAAATTGTTGCAGAATCAAATTTAGATGACATAGATTTTGAAAAGGAGAAGTAAAGGATAGAAGCTGAAATCAAGAACAATAATGCCACTAAGAAGGTGATGGAGAAGAAGAACCTACTGAGGAACAATTAGCAAACAAGAAGTATGTGTCTAAGACTCATGAGCATGTTGTACTATTAGATGCTACATATGCTCTTAAATTAAAGCAAGTTAAATCTCATCCATTTAAAGAGAAAGGTAAAGACAAAGAAAAGAGAAAAGAACCACTAGGTAAGGATGTAACTTCCTACAATCAAGTTATGCAGTTTATTCCTGATGGAAATGATTTAACCATCCACAAAATGCCTCTTTTCCCAACTATAACCATATTGATGTAGCTCAGGTCATGAGCCAAGTTAGAATTTTAGTACTAATAGGGGATCTTCTTATAATTCCTAAGCATAGGTAGAGAGTTTGCCTTACATCATTGTTGTAAATGAGTCATGCCAACCTTATAATGATCCCATTGATGCTACAGTTGATAAGGATACCCAAGATGAAGTTGAAGTTTACTTAGGGACTTCCCTAGTTAGTAGCCAATTAAGTGTTGACCCTTTCTATACCACTTTATTGATTAATGGATGGTTAATTCACAATTGTATTTTAGACTTAGGAGATTCAAGAAATGTCATGCCTCTTTAAGTTATGAATGAGTTGGGCCTACAAGTTTCCAAGTCCTATGGTAAGTGCTTGACGATGGATTCCTAGGAGGTGAATCTGATTGGATTTGTGAATAATGTAGAAGTTTAGCTTGTTTCATACCCTAGTAAGTCATTTCTAATGGATATACTAATTGTTTCTTGTCCTACCAAATGGGGCATGTTTTTATTCAAAAAGTGCACAATGCCAATTAGAGGTAGTATACAAATGGATTTTCCATATGCTACCATTCCCTTGCATGGGGAAGAAGTCAAGTTACATAGGGAAAATAAAATGTTGCACATTGTTGAGGATTGTTATAAATCCACTAATGAAGCAATGTACCTAGATACTTCCCTTGATCATCTCATAGGGTTAAATTGTGGTGAGCAAGATCTTGGAATTGTTGATCCTGTCCTTTTCTCCTTTCCTATTCATGATACAAATGAATTATGGACCATTTTTTTTAGATGGTGTGTATTTAAAGGATGGTGTAGGTGTAGGTGTTGTTATAGTTTCACCAAGTGACGAACTTTTTAGATTTTCATTCAAGTTGGATTTCTAATGCATAGAAAATATTATAGAGTATGAAGACCTAATGTTAGGATTGAATATTAATCACAAGCACAAAATCAAATTCTTGAGGTTTCATAGAGATTCATAGTTGGTTTTCATGAAGGTGAAGGGTATATATGAAGTAAAGGACAAAACAATAAAGATGTATTAGAATGTAGTTTGGGACACTCTTGAATTGTTTAATGTAATTGTCATTGAATGGATAAATAGATTAGAGAATGTTATGACTGATGCTTTGGATGTTGAAGCATCTAAGTTTGACTTGGGATTGGTTTATACTAATTGCCAATATAGTTTTGAAGTTATTGCAAGACTAATTATACATTGAAGGATATTGAAGGTGTGAACCTAGGTATTGAAGTAGTTTCAAGGATGATATACATTGGCAAGAGACTAAAACCTACTAAAAAGGAAATGTTGATTGCACAGCTAAAAATATTTAGGAATTTTTATGCATGGTTGTATGATAAACTCAAAGCTTACATGGAGAACTTCTTTTAGCATACAATTCCTCTCCAAGGTGATACCCACACTTTCCAACAAAATAAGAGGTCAATAAACCCAACATTAGCCTCAAATACAAAAGGAGTTGATAAAGTTGAAGGAGGGAGGTATAATCAAGTGTATCTAACATTTTTCAAGGGTTTCAAACCTTGTTCCAGTTAAGAAGAAAAATGGAGAAATACAATTGTGTGTACACTTTAGGAATTTTAACATCAAATCCCTCAAACATAACTACCCACTTCCAAGCATTGACCGCTTGCTAGAGAAAGTAATTGGGCCAGAATAGATGTCCATGATGGATAAATTTTCTAGATATAACCAAGTGTGGTCAAGGAGTTTAACCAACACAAGACTACATTTACTACTCCTTGGGCACCTATGTCTATATGAGAATGTGATTTGGATTAAAAATGTAGGTTTTTTAGGTCTTGAAACTACTGTTCCTTAATCATAGAGCATATTCTTACCTTCAAGGCCAAGGGTTGTCATTAAAAAGGTAAAAATAGAGGCTCATCAATAGATTCAAGATGGTTTGATTCCAATTGATGAGAGTGGATAATACATCCTACACTTTGAGCTTAGCTAGACTTAAAAGGGTTCCTAGAGGTATCCTTAGTAGGATTTGAAGGCACTAAAAAGTTAAACAAGATGGAAAATCTATAGTTGTATCCAAGGTATGCTTAACCCCAAAGGTTGTCACTAGGTTACAAGAAAACCAACTGCATAAGACCTCTTATAGAGCTAATAAGTGCATAATTGTAGAAGTGAAACATGTAGGTTTGCACAACATGATTCTTTGATCTGAGTAACTACTTGAGGTTGCTTAATATGTTTCCCTAGTTATACTATAGAATCATGAGATATAATACAAACTAATTTTCTACTCCCAAACTACTAGTTAAAGATTTGTTTCATTTTAGAAATTTGATTGATCATAAACCTCCTAGACCAGTGCATATCCAATGGGTAACCTACTCATAGTTCACCAAAAAAGATAATAAAGTGAGAACATGATAGAAACTAATCCAAACACATTTGTGCATCAAAATATGGTAGAGATTAGTTAATAATCCATAATCAAACTAAATAAATCCATATGAAATGTAAAAATTACCAGATCATAAAAGATATATAATGAAATAGAATACTATCGTATTCATCAAATCTATATTACAAGAATATTAATGAATGTGGTAAGAGGAAACCCTAGTAGGAGTTTGTAAATTTACCTAAAAACTTATAGAAGACCATGGAGACATTCAATTACTAATATCATTTACAATATTACAATATTTCTTTGATTCACAAACATATTTCCTTCTAGATAAACTGAATCAATGAGAATTCAAGCCCTAGAGGAAACTCAAAACTTACAAGTGTCTAGAAGTAGAGAAAAAATGGTCAACCCTAATTACAAATATCAACAAGCTATTTATACATTTTAAACTTGCACCTAATGCAGCTAGTTGAAACCCTAGAAAATCATTTGCAAATTGTGACATTAACACCTTCAAGTGTGTTAAATTCCTAGAAATCCACCTTGAGCCATATGTGAGGTAAATTGGGAGAAGGAAATTTTTTTCCTATTGAAATGGGTAGTTACAAAAGTCAAGCATAACATTAATGGTGAATTGAGAGGTTGTTAGATTATATTGGGGTATTTGAGATGTTTGACTATTCTATGGTACCTTTTACCTACTTCTAGAATGTTGTTCTATTTGATACCATTCCAAGTAGTGGTTTTTCCTTTACTATATTCATCTTGTCGACAAGCTATGTGTACTAGGTATCACCAAATTTGGGTTCATGAGGATGATATCCCTAAAATAGCTTTCCACACACATGATGGCCACTATGAGTTTTTGGTCACGCCCTTTGGCCTCACTAATGCTCCTTCCACATTCCAGGCATTGATGAATAAAATATTCTGGCCCTACTTGCAGAAATTCATTCTAGTCTTCTTTGATGATATCCTCATCTATAGTAAAACATGGGCTGAGCATCTCCAACATCTGGATCTTGTACAACAACTTCTCTCTAATCATCATCTCTATGCAAAATAGTCTAAATGTGTTTTTGGGTAGGAGGAAGTGGAGTATCTTGGGCATATTGTTTCATCCCAAGGGGTTCGAGTGGATCTTGCCAAAATAGATGCCATGAAAAATTGGCCACATCCTCAGACACTCAAGAGCCTCCGTGGTTTTTTGGGACTGACTGGCTACTATCGCAAGTTTGTCAAGGATTACGGGAAGCTTGCAGCTCCATTAACAACTCTATTGAAAAAGGATGCTTTTACACGGACACATGCTGCTGAGTGTGCATTTGAAAAACTAAAACAAGCTATGTGTACTACACCTGTTCTAGCTATGCCAGATTTTTCCAAGACCTTCACTATTGAGAGTGATGCCTATGGAAATGGACTTGGTGATGTTCTCCTTCAAGATGAACATCCCATTACATTCACCAGCAAAGCCCTTTCAGGTAAGAATTTAGTACTCTCTACATATGAGAAGGAAATGATGGCTATTTTGCATGCAGTATAGAAGTGGCAGCCATACCTATTGGGGAATCATTTCTGCATCAAGACTTATCACCAGAGTCTGAAATATTTCTTGGAACAATGGGTCTCCTCCCCAGTACAATAGAAATGGGTTAGCAAACTCATGGGTTATGACTATGAGATCACTTACAAGAAGGGTAAGGACAATATTATGGCAGATGCTCTTTCTCGCACATTTGATGACCTAGCTTCTCTTTCAGCTATTTCTATGCCTGTTCCACATTGGTTGGAATCTGTCTAGTAGGGCTATGTCAATGACTCTTCATTATCTCAAATCATCCAATAGTTGGCCAATAACCCTTCTATTGTACTGCATTACTCTTGGGATGGTGCTTCTTTGAGATACAAGGGTCATCTGGTGCTTCCCTAGAGCACAGATCTTCAATAGGGTATCTTCTATGAACTCCATGCTTCTCCCTTGATAGGCACACTTCTCAGCTTCACTCTCAATCCATCATAGAGGTATTAATTTAGTGGCACGGAATGTAACTACAGGATGCTACATGGGAACCACTCCTTTAGATTCAACAACAATTTCCACATCTTAAGCTTGAGGATAAAGCTTTTCTAAGAGGGAGGGGATGCTAGGAACCCATGTTTAACCCTTCTCTTTACTTAGTATATTGATGTTGGATGCATATGCTTTGTAAGTTGTCCTATGAGTATATTGTATTATCCCACATTCATGGGGAGTAATAGTTGTTTAGATTAGACTTAGTATATAAGTACGTGTTGAGGCCAACAAAGGCATCCACATGTTTATTGTATTGAGCTTGCTCAAAGGAGGTTGCCCCCTCAAAGTGGCCTGCGATCAATAAATTCCTTCTGTGTTCTACTATTTTTGTTATTTCGTGCATTTTTCATTATATTGTTTCAAGAGCTTCCTCTCAGCACTACGAACACACGGAACACTTTTCCATGTTTCTTCAGCACTTCGATGATTTTGAAAACTGACAAACCTTTTTGGTGAGTTTGAAAGTTTGTGAACTTGTCAAACCACCAAAATGTTAGATTTTTATCTTTGGTTTTTGATGTTTTAGAACTTTTTAGAAGTCATGAATGTTTTCATCATTTGTCTTCATTCTTGCATCCTCTTTTTAGTGATTCAACAAGTTTGAAAACTGGTGAACTTTCTAAAATCCTTCTTCAATTCCTTTCCTTCTTTCCTTCTTCATTTTAGTGAAACTACAAACTGAAAAACCATGTTTCATCAAATTCATGAGTTCATGAACCTACCAAAATGTCAAAAGATTAGGCAATTTTAGGATTTTAGTAGGTTCATGAACTAGCAAACCTGCCGAAAGGAAATGCTTGGATTTAGAACTTTTTCATACTTAAGAGGAAACTCTTTAAGGACTTGGGGATTTTAAACTTAGGATTTTCCCACACTCAGGAAGAAAACACCTAGGAAAACATGTTTTGATAAAGTAAAAGTGCGGGAGAGGGCCTAGACCCAATACATAAGGAGGCTCCTAGGGTAGAAACAACAATTCTCACAAGAAATGAAAAAAAAAGTAAAAATAATAGGGACTGGAACCAGTAGAAAATAAAAAAAACTAGGACAAACTAGCAAAGATCTAGCACAGAGCTAGCAAAGAGACAATTACATTTTAGCAAGCTTCTCTAGGCCTTTGATGGCCTTCCATTCTCTACTCAAGCACTCAACTTTTTCAGATAGGAGAAATCTTCAGTTTCATCAATGTCTTGAGGGGAGACTTCCACATTGGTTTTACCTTTGTCACTCTTACCTTTGGATCTTGTTCTGTTAGCTGGGCTAATGTTGCTAGCAGTTTTCTCAGGAACCTTATCCTTGGAGCTAGTATCCTACATAGGAACCTGCACCTTACTACTCTTCCTTTTCTTCCCACTCTTTCTCTTTCCACTATCATTCATCTCATCCATGGTACTATCCCCTTTTTGGATAGCCCTCCTCTTATCAAGCTCAGACTGGAAGATATATAAGGTAGTAGCTGAGATCTTAACCACATTCCTATTGAAATCAATAATTTCATTCATATTCTTAACAATTTTCTCCTGATTGGCCTTCATGGTCTCCATCTCATGTTCTAAACTTTCCCACCTGTAGAAAGTGGTCGTGAATTTGCTTGTTTCCTCCTAGATTTCCTCATCCTCTTTTTTGAAATCCCACACTTCAAGATTTTCCATGACTACCTTCTCAAGTTTTTGAATCCTTCCCTTATCCACTTTGAACTGAGACATGAGCCATTTTAGAAATTCATTTTGTAACCCCAAGGACTTATGAAAATTTTGCATACCATTTTGAATGGTGGCAAGATTATTAGCCAGTCTAGAACAACTGATACAACGATTAATAGAGTGATTAGGAGGGAAGGCATAGGAGGATGCATGGAATTCTTCCCTTTAGAATGAGTAGCACCATCAGGGGAGTCTGTAGTAGGCTTTAGGGCAGAAGAGCTAATATTCAACCCAGGTTGAGAAAAATCAGGAGCATGAACCTCACTATGAGAGATGGGATTCTTAGGTGGGTGCCTTGAGAAGAGAGGTCTTGAGTGGGTTTAATAATTCTACCTATAAGTTAGGGATGTTGACTTCTTTTGGAGGGGCTGAGAGGGATACACATACTAGTAGGGTTAATAGGGTTCTCCTTCTAACAATTAACAACCCCAAGATCAAAAGAGACCTTGATATTTTCAGTAGCAAGCTCAACACCAAAATTAGCATTATCAGGGGACTCCAGATCCTCAGCTTTATCTTTCACTCTTCTCTTGGACCAACGAAGAGACTCCTCCTTAAGTACAGACACTAGGGAGGCCTCTAGGTTTTTGAAACTAGTGTCATAGTGGGGATTCCTCACAATATCACTCTTATCTTTCTTCTTACTCTTAATATAAACATTCTGAATCTCCATATTATCAGCCTCCCTATCTAGAGGCTACAAAGGGTTCTTAACTTTACCATCTTGGACATGGCTAGGGATAGGGCCAATTTTTCTTTTCCTTTGATCTTTCCCACCCTTAGTGGTGTCACAGTCCATAGAGGAATGTACATCTTTGAGATCATCATCTCAGGGAGTGTTCCCACCCCCAATCTCAATATTCTTAAATTTATTGCTAGCAAAAACTTTGGAAGGGTGTTGGTCTAACAAGGTAGGGTTAACAATTTTGGGAAGGTGGGGAGAGGGTGAGGTTCTACCAAGATGGAACCTATAGAGTCTGAAAATAAGCCCCTCATGTAAAGGCAATGTTTTCTTCCTTATAATAATCTGAATAATAGACTCTTTCAAGGAGGAAAAGACCCAATAAGAAAAGTTAAGTTTAACTCCATGTCTCAAATGATTTAGCATAGGAAATAAATAGGAATAAAAGTGCTTGTACCTACCTTCCAAGGTAATAAACCTCATCACATCTTTAGTGACATCCTTCCACACCCCAAGTAAGTCTTCTCGATTGAAGGCATTCTAAATCCTTTCAACCTTCTCCCTAGGCAACATGAACCTTTCCATCACGTTGTGATAATGGCCTTTAATCTTCTTAGGAAGTCTCTTGCCTTCTTGTTTGAGCCCTTTTTCCACAACAATCAGCTCTTCAATGACTCCAAAGGCTAACCCTGTCACTTTAACCTTCCCCACCTTCCATGACATAGCAAATTACCTGGATAAATTGGAGTCATGTATGTTCATCACTTCAAAGTAATGGGCAATATTTCCCCCGGTTAAAATTTCCCATACTTTCTCCTTACTTATAGAATCATAATTAGAGGGCTATGTGCAGATTAAATCCCCACCCATGTTGTGTAATCTCATGAAATTACCTTGCTTGTTGTTAGAAAACTTGTAGAGCACAAGAAAGAAATGCCAAGGACCCTACAAATGTAAAATGTGAATGAAAGAAACCCTATCATTAGCAATGGTGACATACTTTGAGAGAATTCTCTCACTTGTGTACATTAAGTACCAAGTGTTAAGAGCTCACTGCAATGTAACCATTATAGTTTACTTCAGCAAGGTACTTGTTCTTGAGGTAAGGAAGGATGGAGTTAAGATCATGCTAATTCTTCAATCCTTGAACATCATTGTTAAATGTGGTGAATAGGTCAGCAATAGAATTTCCCTCCCTATAAATATGCCTATCTTTAGTATCTTCAAAGGAAGAAAGAAATGTCTTTATATCTTCTACTATATCTTTATAAGACCAATGAGGGTCAACTTTGGAATTTATCATGTCTACTATGGTTTTAGAGTCTCCCTCTAGAAAGAGTTTGGATATGCCCTTGTCCTTAGCCAATCTAACCCCTTGGAGGGTAGTCGATGCCTCAACATAGTTATTAGTGTGGTGTCCTACATTTTTAGAGAATGCTCCTAAGAACCTGCCTATTGAATCCCTAAGGATTCCACCCCCACCCACCTGACCCAGGTTTCTTCTAGAAGATCCATCAAAGTTCATTTCAAACTAGCCTGTATCAAGGGGGTCCATTTGGTATTCTTTCTTTTAAGTAATTTGGAAACATCTCATTTAGTCAGTGTATCTTTGAAACCCTAGTTGATAACAATCTTTTCTTCTAAGGCTATTGGGTCAAACTTGGGTTTAGGAATAGAAGATTTAATCACATTTTCAGGACGGAAGCAACAATCTTGATTAAAACTTTCTCCCTAGAGGAAATCTAAGTTCTAAAAATCCTACTATTCCTTTCCTTCCAGACTCCCAACCCAAGTGGAGAAGGGCATGTTTTCAAATTTCTTTGATCCAAGGATGTTTGAAAGGAGGGAACTAGCTTTTAGTTATCTTTATGATATCCTTGTGCCAAACCCATTGGATGTTGAACTTCTCCAGAGTACAATGTCTGATCTTCCTGATAAAAGGACACTCCCCTAGCATATGGTTGATAGTTTCTTCATTACTCTTACAAAGGATGTAGTGATTGGCAAGTTGGAATCCCCTTTTCTTGAGACTATCTAAAGTCAACACTTTCATATGACAGACCAACCACCAAAAAAACTAAAATTTAGGAGTGGTTTTTGTAGACACCCAAAAATTGACCTAATTATCATTAGTGTCAAAATATCACATTATCTACCATCTGCATTTGTCTAACACACTTGAGAATTTTCTCCATTTTCTCTAAATCACCTATTTCTTCTATTAATTAAATAAATTCATATTTATTTAATTAATTCATTCTCTATTTTCTTCTATTTTCTCTAATCGATAATTAGATAATCTTTAATTATTTAATTATCTCTATTCTATCTAGTTTAATTAAATAAATCTTATTTATTTAATTAAAATCCCTTCATAATCTGACTTTCTGATTAAATAAATAAATTTTATTTATTTAATTAATTTCTCTTATCATTTATCTTCATCTTTTATCATGAGCCGACATGTGTGCATCTTTTATTTAATATTTTTCACGTGTAGTACTTTTTATGGACACAATCACACATGAGTCTTATCTTCCCTCCACTTGTCATCTACACATTCACTTATGATTATCAATTCATCCTAACTGTTCACATAGCCACCAAATCTCCATTGTTGATTGATTTTGGATGAGGTCTATATAAACACCCTCTCATTACATACTACATCATCCATCATTTTCATATAGCATCTACATTATCATCCTGAGCATATTGAGCATTTTAGCATTCATCCATCATGGTAGCTTTTATCTTCATAATTGTTCATTGTTGAGAAGCAATCCACATCACAAACAAGGAATCATACAAACTAGGTGATCTTGTTCTTGAATTGCATGAATTTGATTTCACTTGGATTCAATCCTTTGATGGTGGTAGGATTAGGTTTTTCATTTACATGCTTGATCTTATTAACCTAATTTTTACCTATCACATTTGGGCACGCCTGGTGGGACTCACGTCCTTGATTAACTTTGTTGTTTGAAGTTGTTTTCGTGAAGTTCAAATCTTTCAGAGCGCTTACGGCAATTTACAGTCACTTTTGACTGAAAACCAGTCACCTTCAGCATCTCTGTGTTGCTTCTGAGTAGAAACTAGCTGCTTTCTAATTTTATGCATCGCTTTTGAGCCAACAGTGGTTGCTTCTGGCTAAATTTGAATCACTTTTAAGCCAAAACTAGTCGCTTTTGGTTATTTCGGTCACTTTTTGTAAATTGGGGTTTTCTGCTAACATTTGGTTTTTGTAGGGTGTCTTTGTTGAATTTTCATTGAGCGATTAAGGGTTTTTATCTTTGTTTTACATGTCTTTGATCATCATCCTATCATTTGCCAATCAATTTGATTAGGGTTTTCTTTTAATTAAGCTAACACCCTTTGTTTTACAAGATCTCATCAATTTGTCATTCTAGGGTTCCCAATTGATCAATCTATGGTTGCAGGGTATCCATCTCATTATATTTCATCCACTGGATTTATCATTCTAGGGTTTGCAATCTTTATTAGTCATTTTTTTCATAACCCTAACCCTAGTTTTGTAGAAATAGGGAATTTTTACGCATCTAACAGATTCAGGTCGCTTTTGAGTAGTAACAGTTTGCATATGGATTTTCTACATCGCTTATGAGCAGTAACAGTTTACTTTTAGCAGTATTCAGATTGCTTTTGAGCAACAGTTGATTGCCTCTGGTAACTAGGTGTCACTTTTAGTTCTGTCATTCACATATGGGTTTTCTTGGCTACTGATCATCTATTTGTGCAGCATCTTATCATTTGTCAAAGAAAAGGAGGTTGTGAAACTACTAACATATCTCTTGCATCTTCGATCGATCCAAGACATATCATTTTTATCACTAATTTAGGAACATTTGGGCTTGGTGCTTAAAAAGAATCATTGTTTTCTCCGTGCTTGTTTTATCTTTCTTGATTGCTTGTTGTGCATGTGTGTAACCCAAATTTAATAGCAAAAGTATCCTCTCCCCTTTCCTATCAAATGGATCTTGGGTGCATGAGAACCTATTATTATCTTTAAAGGGGTTGCCTTCCCGGTGTGAGAAGGGGTACGACCCAAGTGGTAAGGGGCTAAAGCCAAGCTCTTCCAAACCACTATATAAGAAAAGTGTTTATCTCAAAATCCAAAAACAATGGGTGTTGTTGTGTTACACAGACAAATGTTTCCCCCAAAACCCCTTAGAGTGTAACCTCTTTGGGCTGGGAAGCCTCCATTAATGGAGCAAATCACCGCACGTGTAGCCACCCGAATGGATGCCCTTACTAGCAACCTTGTGTAGTAGCCAAAATCCCTCTATTTGTTGACGCAAAAGGTGGAGCCTTTGAAGCCGCCCTGATTCTCGTGGTTCTTAGTAGAGATAGCAGGGACAATCCTAAGGTTTGTGAGCCTTGGGAAATTTGAAACTTGGTATGCATGAGAAGTGAGTGCTGTGGAGGGGAGCCGGTGCTACCAAGATCCTAAAGCTATTCACTTTGAATAGGAATGGCAAGGGGATTTAACAAATATAGTTATTTCCTAGCCTAGATTGTACAAGTTTGTGATTGTTGTGAGTGTGAGTGACTAAAATCATTGTTTTCTTGTCAAAACTCATCAAAACACACCCTCTGTTAGACACAGATCACCTTTGAACTGTAACTACTTGCTTTTGGCAAAGCCAGATTGCTTTTAAACAATAGTTGCTCACTTTTGGTAAAAATAGCATTGCTTGTAAACAACAGTAGCTCACTTTTGAACTGAAACTGATCACCTCTGGTCAACACTGTAGTATGTCACCTAAAACAATCCAGATCATTTCTAAGCTATTACCCATTGCTTTTGGCATTTTTTGAGTCACTTTTAAGCTATTATCTGTCACTTCTAGTCAAACATTAGCAATCCTCATCAACCATGCCCAATTTGTTACACTTTCAGACTGTTTATCTCTATCACTAGCTTTTAGACAGTCCTCTGATCATCTGCAGCCACCTGAACATCATCTCATATCTTGAGCATACCAAACCATTGGACTTTTTGAGCTTTCCACCCTTTTGAGACCCCCAACCAGTAACCAATCATCAAAACAATCAATCAAGCAATAGCAAACATCATCCCTTTGGCTTTACTTAGCTCTAGCAACACCAGCAAATAGCATCATCAACCAGCTTTTCCCTTGAGTTTGTGAGCTATCCTCTAGGGAAGTTTATCCAATCAAACAACCAACAAAGCAATCCAACAACAACAACCAACCAATAACCCATTAGCAAACCAAGCAACCAGCAAACTAGCAAAACAAACCATCAATAAGCAATCAACAAACCAACAACTTTCGGGTTTCAACCTTGACAAACTAGTCCAATCTCTAGGATCAACCATCATGCCTCAAACTAGGAGCCAATATAGAGTTGAAATGGAAGCAAAATTGCAAGCTGAGATGGAAGAAAAAATACAACAATCCCAATTAACTCCCCTTAAAGATGAAACTCAATTCACAACTGGTATGCCTTCTTACATGTTTGTCCCCGAAGGATACACCATTGGACCATCATCTTCACAACAAGTGCAACCTCAACCATTTATAGAGACCTATGAAGAGCAATCCCAAGATGATTTGTCTGAATTTCAAGACACACATGTATGGGACCAAGTTGAGAAGCTTATTTTATCTGATCCTAGTTGCTATTTCTTGCAACTAGCCCATATGGGAGCCAAGTTACCAAGCAACTTTGACATATTTGTCATTCGTAAACAAGATCCAAATACACCCATTGTTGTTGCAAAGGGAGCATCCACTATATTCACACCATTTCATGACATGTCCATGCAATCTCATCCACCTTCCAATCCATCTCCCTCATTACCTATTGCTACAACATCAAGCCCACCATGTATGGAGTACACTCTAGAACCTTTGATAACTCCAACCGAGGTACTTCCTCTCCTTTTACAAAATTTGAGCTTTCCACCTTTCCATGTTTCACAACATACCCCTGCTCCTACCATGACCGTATCCGTGCCTCAAGTATCACAAGATGTCCATGTTTCACAAGTGCGAACTCTGCAAGTTTCACAAGCTATCCCAATATCACAATCAATTCCAATATCACAAGTTTCACAGCCATTACAAGTTTCTACTCCTATCACATCACATGTGGAAACCACACCCTAAACTAATATTTCTACCACTTCTAATATGGTCTCCATGATTTCCACAAATACATTGAACACATCATATAACCCCAATGTTAGTCTCACTAACATGAGTGACCAACCTATTGTTTCACAAGCCAATCCTAGCACTGCTGTCTCTTATGTTGATAAACTTACATCACTCACTCCACCTTCATATAATCCTTCACAAAATATCAATCCATCTTATGCAACCCAAGGATTACCCATTCTCACCCAACATATGACATATACCAATTCATCTCAAGGTACTCATGTTGTCCAAAACACAAACCCAAATGTCCATCCTCCTTCATCCACCAATCCTTCCATTGCCTACTATAATGCAAATCTAACCTCCAATCCACAACCATTGACCAACATCAATCCATCCTCTAGCTCCCATGTGATACAAAATCTTGGAGTCAATCCATTGTTAGAATCTGAAAAGATTATTAACCTAGAAAACTAGTGCAAAGAATAGATATCTAAACTATGAATGCAAATGATAGGAAATCAAAATAGCAACACGGAGTTAGTCTCCAAGAGAGTAATGTAAATTCTAGAAGTAAAATAGCATTAAGAGGATGCAAAAGCAAGAGATGCAAAATACAAGCTAGGTAGCATGCTTATATAGACTAGGGAGAGGGAGGAGGTGGCAACACCAACCAATGAGGAGCAACCATCTATCGGACTAAAGATAGCAAAGTATCTTCCCAAGATAGCTAATGGATGCTCACATGTAGGAAGGTGACACCTCGCAACCACTCACCTAATAAGACATGCTTTATTAACCTAAGAGAGATTAATAGAAGTGTAGGAAAAACCTAGGAATATAGGGAAAAATAAATAACTCAACTAGGAAATAAAAACCTACACTAACACCCCCCATAAGTGAAGCTTAGGTGGATGTAGAAATGGGTCTCGGCAAATCAAGCCTAATGAGGTACCCATGTGTAGGAGTCTAGGACAACACTGAGAGGGGGGGTGAATCAGTGTTGTGTAGATTTTTGGAACTTATTTTAACTTTTAATTTACAAGACTTTGAAAGAGCAAGTCATCAATAAGCTATTACACATATATTTAGAAGTTTGATAATGAACATTATGAGCAGCATCACATAGAGATAAATCTTAACATAGAACCAAATACACACATAGAAGCATATCATTAACACAAGAATTACTGGAGTGGAAAACCCTCTCGGGGTAGAAAAACCACTTGAAACTGCCTCACTAGCTTAACTAAAAAGCATGCCTCACTGACAATACAAAATGTATCTAGGAGCACCAACTCCTTATGGAGCACCAACTCCAATACCAAATAGAAGCACCCACTTCCTACACTGATATACCTCACTGGTAAACAAATAGGTCTCACTGACCAACAAGCCTCACTGGCAAACCAAATCACCAATAGAAGTTATAAACCAGATCAGAGGGATACTTTGTTTCCATTCAATTCTCAATTCCTTCACACCTGCATAACAATTCATCTGATTATCTCGGCATCACATACACAGTATCATATTATCATCTTTCTTTTCTCTTCAAGAGGATGTCATAGAAAATGTCTTCATTTCTATTTTCAATTCCACACACACACACACAATCAATCAATGTACCTGAAAGACCATTATATAAAATACAAATGCCCTTTCATATTCTTCTAATTCACAAACCCCTTCAATCTGCAAATTTCTTGAAACAAATTTTCATTATCCTCTTTGTACAAATCCCTTCAATCTCTGCAAAAATAAAATCATATATATATATATATATATATATATATATATATATATATATATATATATATATATATATATATATATATATATATATATATATTTCTCTGTAACATGATTGGCAAGATCATTTCAAAATCTCTTGAAATTACTTCTCCCTTAAAACTTTTTCAATATTCTACAACCTGCAAAATGACTCTCCATATCCTCTCTCATTTATCTACAAGAAATATAAAAAGACTCTCCAAAATCATTTGATCTTCTCACAAATAAAATCATCTTTTTGTGCCAAAAAAAAATTCCTTATAAAAACTCGTGAAAAATAAGTTTCTTTCCTTAACAATATTTTTATTTCCTTGCTTTTAGAAGAGACTAAAAGAAACTGCCTTGAAAATAGAAATAAATCTTCATTAAAAAACAACTTAAAAAACCCTTCAAAAATCCCCTTAAAATCTTATAAACTTCACTTTTCATGACATCATCTCTTGGGGCCATCAAAAAACAAAGAGGTAATAAAATTTTTTTCTAATTACAAATTAAAACCATTAAGGGCTTATTCAAAATTCCCTCTCGATGCTTTATGTGCTCTTAAGAATATTTCAATGCCTTTTTATAAATCAAAGCATTTGATACTTTTCTCACAAACCGTACTGCCCAAAGTTTAAAAAGAAACTTTGGATTTTTGTTTCCCGCTCGAGCACATGGAAATGACTAGTCTAGCAGGTTAAGACATGAGGAGGGGCCGGTTGCCCACGTAAATTAATTCCTTCTACAGGTCACTTAAGTGACGATTACCTTCTATATAGGTCAACACATTTTTAGAACAAAAAGTGCATTAGTATTTGCATTTAGAATTATATATACCTTTTTTTTTAAAACCTTGAGACCAAATTATCTTGTAATGCAAATGATATCAATCATCAACAGAGCTCACTGTCATTTCAACCTTAAGCAACACTGTAATCTGCATTAGTACACAATGTTATGAACCATTGTCCATTTGACCATCATGTTAAAACAACTTTGGAACTTATCCATCCCTGATGTTATTGCTATGCCCTGAGACACCCTATTCTAAGACAAAATGAAGCACCTTGTTGAATGTTTGTTAGGTGCTAAGCTCATTGCTATTTTACCTCCTTGTCATGTGATTCAAACAAGAACCTTGCCCTGACTTGAAACTGCTTGCATAGTACATAGTGAATGTCACTGATGAACTAAGCAGAGAAAGACACTTCCATTTCATGAACCAAGAATGATAGGCCATTACCACTAATGAATCATGACATTGTGAAGACCAACTCAACTAATCAAGACATATAAACTGATCCATCCCATAAAAACTCCAAATTGATATTCAAATGATCAACTATGCTTTACCAAATGAACATTATGAACCAAACATTACCTTGACCACCGGTGACAATACATATGAACTCCATCACCTGTACAACACATGAAAGAGATATACTAACTAACACTTATCCTGCCCAAATGAACAACTCTTGTTCCTGATAGAGTGTTAGCCCTGATGATCCAAAATAATGACATCTGCATTAGCCCCATGTGGTCAACCTTTTTGACATCAATGACAATTAGTTACCATCACCATGTACATAAAATTCCCCTCCAAAGAGAGAGAAAAGCCCCCCCAAAATAGAGAGAGAAGAGACCCCTCCAAAGTAGAGAGAGTTAGGACTCCGAGTGAGAGGAAGAAGCCCCCCAAAAGATGAAGTATCCCCCCAAGAGATGAAGTATCCCGCACCCACAGCAAAGCTCGCAAATGAAGGAACTTACTCTCAGTGAAGGGTTTGGTGAAGATATCAGCAACTTGCTCAGAAGTCAGATAGTAGCGAAGGTTGATGACGTGGCCATGGATGAGCTCCCGGATGTAGTGCATGTGGACCTCTATGTGTTTGGTCCACTGATGATGGACCAGATTTCATGAGATCTGAATGGCACTTTGGTTGTCACAAAATATGATTGATGGCTATCTGATCTGGATACCAAACTCAGTGAGAAGATTTTGAAGCCAAATGGCCTCAGTGGCGGCATTCACAGCCCCCCGATACTCAGCCTCAATAGAAGATAGAGCAATAGCAGACTGCTTCTTGCTCGACCAACAAACAGGAGTTGAACCAAGTGAGAATCTATAACCTAAAGTAGACTTGCGATCCTGAGAATCACCTGCCCAATCTGAATTTGTGTAGCCCACCAAGTCAAGCTCAATGCCCGCTGTGTAGTGAATCCCAAAACTGTGAGTACCATGAATGTAGTGAAGGATCCGCTTGGCTTCTTTCTAGTGTAGCTCATGAGGCTCCTACATGAATCGAGAGACCATGCCTATAGCATATGAAATGTCAGGTCTCGTATGAGTCAGATAAATGAGACTCCCAACAAGCTGTCAGTACAAAGTGCCATCAACAAGTGGAGAAGAACACTGAGCCTCAAGTTTGACTCCAGAAAGAAAGGGAGTCAGAGCAGGCTTACAATCAGCCATATGAAACCTTGAGAGCAAATCTAGAGCATACTTGGACTATGTGATGGTGATCACAAAAGAAGACTGAAAGATCTCAATCCCAAGAAAGTAATGCAACAAGCCCAAGTCAGTCATCAAAAACCTGTCATGAAGGGCAGTTTTGACAGCCCCAATGGTGGATGAAGAACTCCATGTGATCAGAAAGTCATCAACATATAGAACTAGAAATAGGAGTGAATCATCCTGCTACAGAATGTAGATATTGGGATCAGAATGCCACCGAGTGAACCCAACTAATAGAAGGAAGGAGTCTATCTTGTGATACCAGGCTCGAGGAGCCTGTTTGAGGCCATAGAGAGACTTTTGAAGACGACACAAAAGTGAAGAATCCTGAAGGAACCCCTATGGCTGCTCCATGTAGATCTCCTCCTGAAGGTCACCGTGAAGAAAAGCACTCTTCACATCCATCTGGTGTACTTCCCAACAATTAGCTGTAGAAATGGCAAGAACAAGTCAGATGGAATTCATTAGGGTAACTGGCGCAAAAGTCTCAGAGTAGTCAATCCCAGAAACCTGGGAGAATCCTTTGGTGACCAAGCGAGCCTTATGCTTGTCAACCGACCCATCTGCAGCAAATTTTGTCTGATAGATCCACTTACATCGAACAAGTTTTTTTCCCTTAGGAAGAGGGACAAGATCCCAAGTGTGGTTCCTCATTAAGGAACTATACTCCTCTTGCATAGTTGTATCCCACTCAGGAATACCAGAAGCCTCATGAAAAGATTGTGGATCTGAGGTAGTAGCAATGAAGACATGTGGAGCATCCTGAAATTGTGAATGAGTCTGCCTGGTGTTTGATGGATCCCCAACCCAATCACCTACAGACTACAAGGTCTATCTAGCCCAAAGGGGACTAGAAGATGGAGAATCTGGAGGAGAATCATCAACCTCTGAATGATGACTAGGAGAGAAAAGAGGTGAGTCCTCTGAATCACTCTCTACATTAGAAGTGGAGGTAGAAGACTGCTTAGGTGAATCTGACTCATCAGAAAATCTGTCATGTATCCCAAGTGACTCCAATGTCAAAGTAGAAGGAGTTGGAGAAGTGATAGAAAGTGAACTTGAAGAGTACTCCTCAAACTGAACACTCCTCTCAATGAACAACTCATGTGTAGTAGGGTGGAGCAACCAATAACCCTTCACACCATTAGGATAACCTACAAATATGCAAGGTCTACTCTGTGAATCCAAGGCCTTGCGCTTCTCTGCAGGAATGTGGGCCCATGCAGGAGAACCAAAAACTTGAAAGTGCTTAACTGATGGTTTCCACCGCTCCAAGCTTCAAAAGGAGTGATTCCCTTCAAGGCTCAGTGAAGAACACAGTTCTAGGTATAACAAGCACAGTTAATGGCCTCTGCCCAATACTGTGGTGCAAGAGATCTGGAGTGAATCATGCAGTTTGCCATTTCCTTCAAGGACCTATTCTTCCATTCTGCAACACCATTCTGCTAAGGATTGTATGGAACTGAATGCTGCAAATCAATCCCCTCTGAAATGCAAAACTTCTCAAACTGATGGTTGACATACTCACCACCATTGTCAGTGTGCAAAACTTTGATGGCTACAAAAATCTTGAAGTTCTGAAAGTGATCAAATGCTTCAGACTTCTGTTTGAGAAAGTACACCCAAGTATATTGAGAAAAGTCATCAATGAATGTGAGGACATATCTAGCCCTACTAAAAGAAGGATGATGAAATGGACCAGCCAAATCACTGTGAACTAACTCTAGTATCTATGAAGCTCTCCATGCCTTACCTTTGTCAAAATTTTCCTTAGGATGCTTACCAAGAATGCAACCTTAGCAAACACCACCTGAAAACTGAACTGAAGGCAACCCTGTGACCATGTTCTGCTGGTTGAGCTACTGCAAGTAGCGGAAGTTAAGATGGCCAAACCGCTCATGCCATAATCTACTCACATCATCAGAATGAGTGAGAAAAATAGTTGAAGGAAGATCAGGAACAAAGCGAGAAAATAGATAGAGCCGCGACTAATGATCTAGTCTCCCAACTGCAACTGTAGAACCACTGTGCAACTCACGAATCTCCACTGAATCGGGAGTAAACTTAACCCGCTTGCCTGAACCTGTGTGAGTGATCTGGTATACTGATAGGAGATTAGTTGATAATGAGGGCACACAAAGAACATCATGAAATGTGCCATCCCCCACATCAACAAACCCTCTCCCACACACCTCAACAGGAGTGTCATCACCCATCAAAATAGAAGGCATAGTACATGGCTCCAAAGATGCAAGTTCTTCCTTAGATGAAGCCATGTGGTGTGAAGCATCCAAATCAAGAACCCAAGTGGATGGTGAAGAAGCAATTACAATAAGGGCCTTGCCCTTTCCTTTCCCCTTGTTGTTTTCTTTTGCCTTGTTAGACCCCTCATTAGAACTCTGTTTGATAGACTCAAGAACACTGATATTATTCTTCTCAAGAATGTGTGTCAAGTGATCAATTTGTTTTTTCAGACATTTATGTTCATCATGACTGAGTCTTTTACAATAGGCACCTTGGACCCTCTCTTTCTTAAGCTTGTCACCCTTAGAAGATTGGGTCTCATTAGTTACTTTTGAAGCAACCGGTATCTGATCCTTCTTCTCCTTGCTATTCTTTTGTTTCTTATTCTTACTATTATTGCTACTACTTTGTCCTTTTTATTCTTTTGTGCCTTGGTTGGCAGCCAAGGCATGTGACTTAGAGGACTTAAGAGTGCCCATCTGGATTAGCTTGTCCTGTTCCTGAGTGAGATTGACAGCAAAATCATCTAAAGATGGCATGGTGAATTGAGTACCAAGTGCACCCTTAGTAGCATAGAAAGTAGAAACAAACAAAGAATATTCTGAACTTAGCTTAGACAGAGTACTAAGAATCAATTGTTCATCTTTCTTTTCAATTCCACATTGTTCTAACTGTAGCCTTAGTGATTTCAATTTAGTGAAGAAATCCTAGATTGTGTTGAAATTACCTGGACTTAAACTAATTAGTTCATTTTCCAACATATGACCTCTCATTGAATCTTGTGTACCAAATAGTTTTTCTAGCTTTGTCTAGATTTCATTTGGTGTATTCAAAGACTCAATATGAAAGAGCAAATCGGGAGAAATAGACAAACACAATGTTCCATATGCTTCATCACATTTGTTAAACCACTTAGTCTTATCTTCATCTTTAGCAGGTTCAGTTTCAAGTCCCATAGTTATCATATTTAATCCAGCTTTCCTTAAGTAAATTGTCATGCGTGATTTCCACTCAAAGCAATTGTATGGAGCTAAGATGGGTAGATTTGTTTGATCCATGTGAAGAAATGCAGAGAAAAAATGCTGAAAAGAAGAGAACCCAACCAAGACAACCCCCCCTTTCACTCAATCAAAGAACCCCCGCCAAGAAAATATGATTTAGAACTTTATATTAGTGTGTTTACAACTACCACTAGCAAGAAATACTAAGTGGTCTTGATTTCAATGCATTACAAAACCCTCACAAAGAGCATATGCTGAAAATACAACTTTGGCACAATGCCCAAGGAAATAAACAGCACCACTGTAATCTACTCAAAAAATAGTGCACTTTCAAAAAATGAATCACCTTGATACGAGGTCGTATGTGAAAGTTATGATCCTCTGAAGTTCCCAAAATGAGAACTATGCAGTGTCACGACTAAGAATCTATAATTTCTAAAAAATCTTGGCATCAAAATCAAAAAAAGTCTACACTAGTGCATAGAGCATGAAAAAATAGCCAAAATAAAAAAAAAATAATGGGAAAAGGAGTCCGTATGAGAAAGAATGGAGCATTTGAAAACTGCCTTCAAAACTGAAATTGCTAATGGAGAGGGGTCCTGTTGTAGCTTTCTAAGCGCGTTTCAAAAAAATATATAGATTGCATGTAAAAATGGAATGATACCCAGATGGTTTTTCTATTCTGTGAACAAAACCCAGAAGGCATTTTTCTTGCTGATGTACAGAAGAAGTAGTTCTAATGTAAACAAAATGCTTTTAGCTACAAAAAATGACCCTAGCAACCAAAAAATGACATGCAAAGGCTGAATCAGCTACCTAAGACAAGCAATGGCATGCTGGAACCTACAATATTGATTGAAAACACTAAATATGCAAGTTGGTTGTCAGATTTGAGCTCGAAACTTCGGTTCCACAACTGTGTATGATGATCTCCGATTTCAGTGAAACGAAAGCCAAATCTGACCTTCTCAAGCCTCCTGGATACGTTGGAACATCTGAAATGCTTCCAGTATAACCAAAAATGTTGCATTCACCTAGATTTCATAAAACACATGTGCAAACCCCAGAGATTAAAAAAGTTTCCTTCAAACTTTCTAATTCTCAAGATCATCCAAAGATGCAAGAGAAGAGCATACTGGGTTTTTTGAAAAACTACAATAAGCTTAATTAGCCCCCCCCACAAATCTCTCAAATATAGAAACTAAAATCTATTCTTGCACATAGCAAGGCTCTGATACCATGTTAGAATCTGAAAAGATTATTAACTCAAAAAATTAGTGCAAAGAATAGATATCTAAACTATGAATGCAAATGATACAAAATCAAAATAGCAACACAGAGTTAGTCTCTAAGAGAGTAATGCAAATTCTAGAAGCAAAATAGCATTAAGAGGATGCAAAAGCAAGAGATGCAAAATACAAGCCAGGTAGCATGCTTATATAGACTAGGGAGAGGGAGGAGGTGGCAACACCGACCAATGAGGAGCAACCATCTATCGGACTGGAGATAGCAAAGTATCTTCCCAAGATAGATAATGGATGCTCACATGTAGGGAGGTGACACCTCGCAACCACTCACCTAATAAGACATGCTTTATTAACCTAAGCGAGATTAATAGAAGTGTAGGAAAAACCTAGGAATATAGGGAAAAATAAATAACCCAACTAGGAAATAAAAACCTACACTAACATCCATCACACTACACCCAACCACCTCTTGTGTCTCAAGGACAACAATCATCAAACACATATGTGTCGTCTACCAATCCTTTGACTTATAATGTGGGCACTCAACCTCAACAAATGGTCATACCCTCATACATTTCACAGTAGCAACAATATACACCATATTACATTCCATCTCCAAACCATCAACCCCCTTTGCAACAACAGCAACTATCTCAAGCAGATGTTGAACAAATGGTTAACAAGGTAGTAGGACAAAACAATAAGACATTTTCCTTGGGAGATATATGTCCTTATCCATTTGACAAGTCACTTCATATGACACCTTTTCCACCACATTTTGAAATTCCACAATTTGACAAATACAAAGGGAAAGGTAATCCGGATGACCATCGTAGAGCATTCTATGTTGCATGTCTTGATGTTGCTCAGGATGACACATATCTCTTGAGACTATTCCCCTGAAGCTTAGTGGGACAAGCTCTTTAATGGTTCTCTCACTTACCTCCAGGAATCAAGACTTTTGAGGAATTAGCACACAAATTTTGATCCCATTTCTCTTTCAACATTGAACATGAGGTGAATATGAATGATATTGTCAATAACAAACAACGCAATGGTGAAACTTTCTCATCATTTACCCAACAATGGCATAACATGGCTAGTAAATTATCATGGCAAATACCTGAGAAATAACAACTTGACATTTTTGTCCAAAATCTTCATCCTGAGCTCTCATTCCAATTGTAATTGCAAAGTGCTAGCACCTTTAACAAACTTATCTCCAAAAGAACAACCATTGAGTGAGCTCTAATTGCTAAGGGCCCCATGAAGATTTTCAGAGACAACAAGGAAAATGTTGTTATATGGAGCCTAATCAGACTCGGAGGTTATATTTACCCCACTTTTATCAGCGCGGTTTCACCGCAAATTCCTACGGGGTCAAGGGGCAGCGCTATTTAATTTTATAATGCACTGGAAGTTAATTTTTTTCATTGACCGACATAAGAAAACCCTATTTTGTAACCGACAAAAAGCTTGATAAAAAGCGGCTAAGGGTTAGGGTTTTGATATATTGTATTGTAGCATTTTGCAGCGGTATTGAGTTGTAGGGATTGCTGATTGTAATCGGTTCGATTTACTGGATAATAATATTGGACTCTCTGTTTGGTGGATGTAGCCCGAGTTTGGGTGAACCACGTTAAAACTTGTCTCTCGCTATTATTATTTCTGTGTATTTCCATTTCTCTATTTAATCTTTATTTGTATTTAATTGATATCTTCTGCCGGCTAACCCTAACAGAAAATCCTCAAGCTTCAAGTGATAAATCCCACTTTTGGAACAAGAATAAAAATGTCATTAATGACAGCATTGTGGATGCAAAGAACATATAAACAGTGAAATCTCCCATTAACATTCAAGTCACATCTATAGCTAATCCCCCTTTTCAACAAAATTGACCAAGATCAAATCCAACACCTCGATGACAATTTACTCCTTTAGGGGAAGCCATGGAGGTAATCTTTCACAAACTTCTCCAAGCGAGAGATATCACATCACCTAAAGCTCCACCCAACGCAAAACCTATCTTCAAAGCTCTTTGGTATAAAGAAAATGAATATTGTGAATACCATAGAGCCAAAGGACATAAAACAAATGGTTGCATGCACTTAAAATATGTCATTCAAGACTGCATCGATCAAGGTCTAGCCAAAATCACACCACCAATATCACAACTGGCACATCAACCAACTTCAAACTATGATCTAGATGCTTTCAAGAATCCACTTCCACTTCATGACAAGATAAGTAACCCTCACACTGGGAATTCTATCCATTACAACTATGAGTCATTCATGATTGGCCGCATTGACCATGCTCACATTTCTGCCATCACTATCCAAGGCAAAGCACCTGATTGTGCTATAACTACTAGAAGAGGCCGAGTTACCATTCAAGGAGCACCTATCAATCCTCCTCGACCGCTTTCTAGTTATAATATTCTTGATCACCTTGGCAAAACTCCCACACACATCTCCATCTTAGAGCTGCTACGCATATCCCCCACTCATAAAGATATCCTCAAAAAAGCATTGCAAGAGTCTTCAGTGCCTAATGATATCGATATCACACAATTTTAATCTATGATAGCTAGCATTGCAGCCCTTTGCCATTTCACCTTCTCTAAAAAAGATCTTCGACCATCCATTAACCCATCACATAGTGAAGCCCTCCACATAGAAGTATTTGTAAACCAATGTTGTATCAAACGAATAATAGTGGATGGTGTAGTTGGTCTCAATATATGCTCTCTAAAACTAATAAAACAATTGGGATATTCTGAGAAGAACATTGACACTTCCAAGGTCATTACTATCAAAGCATATGATGATGCTGAGAGAGATATTGAAGGAACCATCCATTTGCCTATCTGAGTTGGTCCTGTTACTACTGACACCTGCTATCAAGTTCTTGATATTGAGCTTCCCTATAACATCATCCTTGGCTGTCCATGGCTCCATGCCCTTAAAGTCGTTCCTTCCGCATACCATCAATGTCTCAAGTTTCCATATAACAGTGTTGAAGTTACTATCCATGCCAATCCTAATCCATTTGAGTTTTTTCACACCTTTCAAGCCAAATATCAAAATCCTAACCGTATCCCCCTCAACATCGAAGCTTATCCGTCTTCATCCTATGTTGATCCATTTGCCTTACTCAAGCCATCAGCTAGCAAAGCCACCCCAAATCTCCATATCAAGTACACTGAACAAGGTCTAGGTGAATACACACTGCCAAAATCTTCATCTGCATCTATTTCTAATACAAAAGCTAGACCTTCTTCAGTAGGAGAGACCTCTAATTCAGGGGCCATCGATGACTCCTACCTTCATATCACCAACCTTTTTCGAGAAAATTCCATCTTCATGATTTCTACCACCCCTTCTTCTCCATCTAATGATGAAGTCAAGTCTAGTTCTCAAAACACCCTTAGTCTCAATGTCAATTGCATGCCTCCACAAGCTAAAGATGTTGGTAATTCCTCCATCCATCCTGAGTCCACCATTTTCTATCAAAAACCACATCATAAACCCCAAAAGTATGTGACCGTACACCTTCCACCATCTGATTTACCTCCACTTCTTCCAACTCCCAAACTTCCACCATCAACTTTACCTCCACATCTTCCACCTCCACTATCCTATAAACCCCAAAAGCATGTGATCGTACACCTTCCACCATCTGATTTACCTCCATTACTTCCAACTCCTAACATCCCACCATCCAATTTACAACCGTTACTTACAACTCCTCACATCCTTCCATCTGATTTACCTCCACTATCCTATAAATCACAAAAGCATGTGACCGTGCACCTTCCACCATTTGATTTACCTCCATTACTCCCAACACCTGATTATCCCCCTATCCATAAGTACCCTTATAATTATAATCATGACCAACAAGTGCACATATTGTCTAAACATGAAGCTTCCACTCATTCCGCCAACCCTGCTTCCATTCAACCCATGGGATTCAAAAGTAAAAGTTTGGATGCCTCTACCTATAAAGCCAAAAATCCTACTAAAAATCCTAAAGATTCTCATGCCCTAGGGCATCAATTCAAAAACTCACAACCAAGTACATCTAAAAGCCTATCTTAGCCCATAACTTCACAAGAAGAGCCCATGACCAAAATGGTTTGGGCTCCTAAGAAAACATTAAAGTAAGCTAAATGAGTCATTCTCCTCTACATCTCAAGAGAATCCCAATCATCCACTTCCATCCAAAAATCACATTCCATCAAAAAATCCCAGAAGTTAAGCAAAAAAAATAATAAAAATACTCAGTCTATGTGGGTTCCTAAATCAATCCATCACCCATCTCATAAACAAACACCCCCATTGCTTCCTACACCACCTTCCCATCAAAAGTTTCAATGTTTATCACGGTGTGTGCAACTGTTGGTCATGATTCCCTTCCATTCTGCAACATTCCCACATACCTCCATCTCCCCATCCTTCGTCTACTATCCTACATATCTTCCCCATCACCTTCCTATGGTCTATGCTTTTGCATAAGCCGTTCATCCATGCTTTTGCATAAGTCTTACATAAATCCACACCATAAGCCACTAGCCTACTCTACGATAATTCCACATCATAATCCACTATCCCCCATCCTTGCATGAACTTTTCATAATCCACTATCTACCTCATCCATTTCCCTCTCATATCTCCCTACCAACATCTATGAGCACATTTGACATGGTCCATGTGAGGACATCCATCTCCAACGGGACTACCAACATTCATAACACTAGACACTTGAGTCTCTCCTATCCATTACCATGATGAAAACCTGGTAAACAGGTGCCATGTGTAATTGTCATGCTATCCTATTCCAAAAAAAAAAACCCATCCAATAGTGAAAACCACTTTTTGGCGCTTTGGATGACAAAAAAATAGTACAAGATAAATAATTCATCGTCTGGTGAAAACTTGGTAAATAGGTGCCTTCGATAAGTACCATAGTGAAAACGTGGCAAACAGGCACTATGTGTAGAGACCATCCTCCATTTTTTACTTAGTTTGTTTGATCACAACTTTCCATAACATCATCTACTATCTTGCCTCCATAATCCACATCATAATCCACTATTGTTCCTATCTAAACATTGCAAGCCATCATCCCTTATCCGTCCATAATAAAAGCCTTTTTGTCTTTACCTCTTCCATGCTAGTTGTCGTAGTTTGGATTTTGTTGGGGTTAAGATATCATTTGGCACCTTAGCATATTATCCGCATAAACACACCTATCACATCATCCTTTTAATAAACTCCATCCCACACTGGGGGCATTTGTCAAGCCTTATTTGGAAGTGGATATCTATAGCTCTAGCTCATATCATTTTAAAAACCAAAACACAACAAACTCCCAAAAAAATCAAATATCCATAAAAAATCCAAGCAATAAAGTTGATCCTTTCTCATCATCATCCCATAATAAATAAGAACTACATCTCATCTCTATTGGTAAGTGCCTTGATCCTGTGGATACAGGGTATGTAGGCAATCTGAGATGCGAAGGAAGCACTCTGATTTAGGCATAGGCGATAGACCCCACTCATCATTCATCTTCCATCATCCTTCACTCATTCATCTCCTTTTATCTTTCATCACTTACATTATCAATAAGCCCAAAACTACATATTCATCATGTCTCATCCCCATCGTACTGTCCTTTGATCCTGTGGATACAGGGTATGTAGGCATCCTCGAATACAAAGGAAGTATCCAGTACACAAGCACACATGATCCACCCCATTCCATCTTCTTTTATCTCCCATCTTCTTCTCTTTGACTAGCTCAAGCAAGAAGTAGGCTATGTGTATCAGAGAAAGCTCAAGCACCTTAACAAATCAGGGATAAGCCGAAAGCTATTTGTTTGCATGCTTTAAGCCAACATTTTCTATAACATTTCATCAATATCTTTAGCCTTTAATAGGATGCATCTTTCCTCTCAACAAGGCACCAACTTAATCCATCCAAGAGAACTTAAATTTGGCAAGAGAACATGATGCCTGTATCTTTTATTTTATCTTTTGTTCCTTTCCTATGCCTAATCTAGACTGCCTTGATCTATCATATCTTGGTATGTTGCGATGAAGTACAGAATGGGGCATGGTCATATTGCTTTCATATGCCGTGTCTGTGGGATGATCTTATTCTCTTCCTATGCATATTGGTATCTTGTATGTGTTGGGATTAGCATCTTGCATATCAATATCTTTTGCATCTGAGAAGCTAAACAGTCTCTTATGCATTGAGATTATTCTATGCTAAGACTATTTCCATACATATAACCAGCAAGGTGGACCGTTATGTGTAGTGGAAATAAGCTCAAACCTTTGCTTGTAGCATCAAATTCCATCTCGGAACACTAATTGCTATTCATATCTTGTGTATGTTAGTTCAACATCTTGACCTCATATGTTTAGACAAGATTGTAGTATGCTAGTTATGCATTGGATACCTTGACACCTTGGTCTTTTATACCCTAGTGTATAACATCCATATGCTATATCAAACATAAGGATTGCATTTCTCTACTTTTTTGAACAATTACTTTAAAAAGTTGTCATATCATATCCATTCCATCATCATTCTATATAGTCCTTGACCAAGATTAATCTTTCTCTTGATCTTCATTCTTCATTTTGCTTTCTTCATTTCCCTCATCTATATCCTGCAAAACAAGTGTGTTAGGCATGCATAGGTGCATATCATCATTGCCATCTATATATTTGCATTATCATAACATCATCATCATGCATTACCATTATGAATATCATTAGCATAATACATTTCCATTATTACCACTTGCATATTCATATCATCTGCATAAATATCCATATAGATCATAAAAATACAAAAATACATAACATCATAGCATAAGTGCATCCATCATCATTACAACATCACATAGATAACCAAAATCATCATCATATATATAATCAAATGTGTCAATATACAAGTGTCTACACATACAAAATGGGCTGTCTACGAGCCATCAAAACTATATGTACAATTAGCTCATCAGCCTCATCATGATACAATAATGTACAACAACAAGGAAGCCCTAGTGACTACTGGCAGCCCCTTCGCCCTATCCACCACCACTGGGTCCTGCACTTGGTCTACCATCTCTACAAGGCCCCATCACCAAGGCTATAGACCTCGATCCTCTTGTCCTCTATGAACCCAAAGCCCCTGACCTACTCCTATAACTTAGCTATCTCTTCTCTACAGGCACTACCCCATAATACAAGCCTCTATAATACTTAGCCTCACCGTGTATTCTCCTCAACTCTCCCTATGACTATGTCAACTAAGTAGCTAGATACATGGTGGCTCCATCTGTCCCCAATGTAGCGACTGCTATGTCTCTCTCAACTGTCATCGTTCGCACCTACTACATAGTTGCATCCCTCTCAACCCTCATAGCTTGCACTTGCTACATAGTTGCATCCCTCTCAGCTCTCATAGCCTGCATCTACTGTAAAGTTGTATCTCTCTGTTGTGACTGCTTGCACCTGCTAAACTAGTGCATCTCTCTCTCCAATCACCCTCACAAGAGTACCATCGTCTTGCCCATCACCTCCCTGCACTGTAGCCTACAGCTGTGCCTGGAAAGCCTGAGCCTGTGCTCTAGCATGCCGTAATCCTAAGACTACCTAGTGTCTATCTATCTCCACCCTCCTCAGTCTGTATTGAGCCTATTGCCTCCATCTCCTCTCCTCTCTAATCCTCCACCTAAGCTGTTGAATCACAACATCATCACCTCCTGGCATCTATACCTATGGTTGTGCAAGAACCTATGCCTGTCCCTGTCCTTGAACCCCTGGACCTATTGGTACTACTACCTGTACTGGTGGAGCTCATTGTCACCTCCTCCTAACTGGCCTCTCCATCCCAATCTCCCATATCTCCTCAGGCCTCATCAACTGAGTCAGCCTAGCTACGGCCCAGTATGCATCATAATTTGGTAAAGTCCTAGGATCTGCAGGACCCTATCCCCACTACCATACAACTGGTTGTAGTCCCTCTCTCTCCGCCAAAGCCATATCAACCACAATCTTTGGCCCCCAATCAAATACCTCCTACCGATTCCTCCAAAAAATGGCATCACCTACTGGTACTGCCTGTGGTATCCCGAACTCCCTCAACACCCTCTTGGGCAAATAGCGCTCTATAATATATATGCCGTGACCAAAAATGTATCTAGCCTACCTAGCATAGACAAGCTCCATATCCTCCTCCTCCCATCTCTCACAACCCAACCATGGCCTCCATATAAACCTGTCAAGCGCATCCAATGTCCTCCTCCAGTAAACTATACCTCTACATTGTCGATAGGTGAGGGCTCCCCTATATATCCTCACATATGGATCTCTTACTACCATAGCCACCCATCCATCTGGCCTGGTCACTGAAATGTGCTCATATGACCATACGTGCAACACTGTGACTCCCACATACATACTTGCTCCAAACATATATGCACAATCATGCAGATAATGATACAGCTGCCCCATTACACACTTGGCCCATGCATATCTAGTCCCGTAAGAGAACATCCCCTCCATCACTATCCCCCATCCAATAGGAAATCCTCTCGCTAGTCTATCTCCAACTAGCCATCTGATAATAGCTACCACCACCCGCTATAGTCTATCGCACAACTCCTCTATCCTAATCATCAGAAACTCTAATCCCTTAGCCCCAATGTCTAGAGTCCCCAACAATCATCTAAATGCAGCTGGACCCAAATCAAGATCATAATCTACCATATTTCACATCCTCTAGGGTAATCATCACCTCTCCCATCGGCAACAAGAATGAACTATGCTCGCTCCTCCACCACTCAACCATCGCTATCATAAGTCCTTGATGTGCCTGCACTGGCTCTAATCTTGACACATCCTCTAAACCAATGATATCTAAGAACAACCACTCCTCTGTATCCAACACCCTGACCAATCGCAAATCCCTAGGGTGTGGCTTCTGCAACAATAACGGTGGTAGTATATCTTACATCATTCAAACCACCGCATTAGTTTCTTGTGCTAAAATGGATTTCTGACTAATAACTTTACCTATTTTAATAAATGCGATCCATTTTTCTACATGCACCAACGTCTTTTTCTTCATATGTAAACCATTTCACTATAAGCAAATAGTTTTTGCTCACAAGCGAATTATCTACTATATGTAAGCTACTGTTAATCAAAAGCGAGCTGCATTACTATACGTGATCACTTTTTGCTTATAAGCGATCTGAATTTACCCTATGCGCATTTCGCTTCTCTACCTGACCTAGCAAACTAGAAGCAACATACTTTTTCCCTAAGTGATTACTTCAAGCCTATAAGCGACCTATTTTACCATAAGCAACCACTTTTTGTCTAAAAGAGACCTGAATTTCCTATCCTAAAACTAATCGCTTCTGGTGACGTGTGTGCATTTATTATGATTTTAACTTAAAAAATCACATATTTAGCACAAGTTTTCGGTACATACCGGTGTGCCTGCTCCTGCTAGTCACCCATTTGTCCTCACTCGCTCGGCATGATGATCACTATGTGGAATCACCATCCTGATAGCTCTCTCACACTCTAAGCACTATCACACTCTAGAGCTCTAGATTTCCATAAACAACAAGCACAAATGGGCCTCTTTTCCCTTGAGGGACCTATTTATACCCCCTCTCTAAATGCTAATTCTTCTCTACCAAAGCCTATTTTCTTCTCTACCATCCCAATTTATCCTGCCCAACCTCATTTTCTTTGTGTCAACCTTGTTTCTAGCCTTTCATCTTATCGCAGTCCAACCTAGCCCTTCCTAGTTAGCCTGGCTTACCTCTCGAGGGGGCATCACCTGCTAATTACACTGGGGCATAACCTTGTTTATCAAGTGAATTATCATATCTTCTTTGACAGAATGTTCTAATGAACATTATATCAAAGAGGGGCAAAATGTAGACACCCAAAAATTGACCTAATTATCATTAGTGTCAAAATATTGCATTATCTACCATCTGCATTTGTCTAACACACTTGAGCATTTTCTCCATTTTCCCTAAATCACCTATTTCTTCTATTAATTAAATAAATTCATATTTATTTAATTGATTCATTATCTATTTTCTTTTATTTTCTCTAATCAATAATTAGATAATCTTTAATTATTTTATTATCTCTATTCTGTCTATTTTAATTAAATAAATCTTATTTATTTAATTAAAATCCCTTCATAATCCCACTTTCCCATTAATTAAATAAATTTTATTTATTTAATTAATTTCTTTTATTATTTATCTTGATCTTTTATTGTGAGCCGACATGTGTGCATCTTTTATTTGAATTGTGGTACTACATCTTTCATTTAATATTTTCCACATGTAGTACTTTTTATGTACACAATCACACATGACTCTTATCTTCCCTCCACTTGTCATCTACACATTCACCTATGATTATTAGTTCATCCTAACCATTCACATAGCCACCAAATCTCCACCGCTGATTGATTTTGGTTGAGGTCTATATAAACACCGTCTCATTCCATACTACATCATCCATCATTTTCATATAGCATCTACATTATCATCCTGAGCATATTGAGCATTTTAGCATCCATTTAGCATATTATCATTATCATCCATCCATCATGGCAGCTTTTATCTTCATAATTGTTCATTGTTGAGAAGTAATCCACATCACAAACAAGGAATCATACAATCTAGGTGATCTTGTTCTTGAATTGCATGCATTTGATTTCACTTGGATTCGATTCTTTGATGGTGGTAGGATTAGGTTTTTAATTTACATGCTTGATCTTATTAACCTGATTTTTACCTATCACAGTTTTATTGTCCCAGATTAAGTTCTAATTGAATTTAGAGTCATGTTTCCCAAACAGGAGTTTGAATCCCATCTTCACTATGTAGCTTCCAGTGGAATTCACTGTCTAAACAAGACTGTCATCATTGATTCTTCCCCTAAACTTCTAACCTCTTATGATTTTCAATAATTCATTACTAGCATTCACAATTTCATTTCCACATATGTCTTTTGAGAAGTTCCGGTTAGATCTATCATCCTTCCAGTATTCCCCTAGGAAAACATGTTAGATACAAAGATGAGGAAACAATAGGGGATTGAAACACAAGATCTTTAAAAATTTTGGATTGGAAAATGAGGGTCTAAACAATGGATCTTGTTTAAGGACGTGTTCTAGTAGCACATGGTGAGAATTCATAAAACTCTAGGATGCAAACTAGACAATAGGATAACACAAATAAATACTTCACCATGGGTAACTGACAATCATGGTTACACAACACAAGAATTAAAAGTAGGAAAACTAAAACCTATTGTGCATGGAAAAGATGAGTGAAAGCTCAGGAGAAATAATGCTTTAGGAATTGTCCATGCACTCTCATTTCTTGAAATTCTCCATCAAAGCTCTTCTCTTGTGATTCTTCTTTTGTAACTTCTTCTTCTTCTTCTTCATAGATAGGAACCCTTGAATACAAGTCATTTCCATGAGACATCCAAGATAAGTCTTCATCCACTCTAACATTCACAGTTTCAACTATCTTCTGCAACCTTTTATTGTAGCATTTATAGGCTTTGCTTGTAGTTGAATAACCAAAAAATATTCCCTCATTAGATCTTGGCTCAAATTTACTCAAGGTATCTTCATCTCTTTTTATCAAACATCTACTTCCAAATATCTTGAAATACTTCACAAATGGAGGTTTGCATGTCCATAACTCATATGGAGCATTATCATGATGTACGCTTAACTGTCCTCTATTGATAATGTAAACAACAATATGAACTCCTTCCTTCTAGTATCTATAAGGCAACTTGGCTTCATTCAACATTATTCTAGCCATATCTTGGATAGTCTTGTTCTTTCTCTCAACAATTCCATTTTTTGAGGAGTTCTAGTTGTAGAAAAATGTCTTATAATCCCATGCTTTTCACAGTATTGATCAAAATCATTAGAAACAATTTCTTCACCTCTATCAGACCTAAAGCATTTTATCCTTGATCCAATCTCATTTTCAACCCTATCCTTAAAGATTTTAAATATTTCTAAAGCTTGAGATTTATCTCTAAGAAAAGTTACCCATGTCATCCTTGAATAGTCATCTATCAACAACATGAAGTACCTTTCTCCATTGACACTTTTGGTTCTGGTTGGTCCACACAAGTATGTATGTATCATCTCAAGAGGTTTTGAGGTTGAGTACTCCTTTGACTTGAAACTGACCCTTGTTTGCTTTCCTTCTTGACACTCTTTACAGAAGAGATTTTCTGGCTTGTCAGTACTAGGCAAATGTCTAACTGCATTTTTCTTGCTGATCTTTCCCAGATGATCAAAGTTGATGTGGCCCATCCTTTTGTACCATAACCAACTCTCATCAGCTTGCCCTAACAAAAATCTTTCACCCTTTGCCTCCTTCAGATGGTATAGGTTGTTGTTTGTTCTGTTTGCTTCAACAACAAGTCTACCAAAGATAGCTTTTCTTATCTCAAATCCACTAGCATGAAATAACACATTATATCCCTTGTCACACATATGACTGACACTAAGCAGATTATCTTGTAAGCCCTCTACATTTAACACATCTTGAGCATTAGTTTTATCATCTATGTATAGTGTGCCCTTGCCAGCTATCTTTGCAGTGGTGTTGTTACTGAACTTAACAAAACCACCATCCCATTTCTTCAAAACTGTGAACTTGCTCTTATCTCTAGTCATATGACTAGAGCATCCACTATCTATTACCCAAGGATTGCCTTGTCCTTTGGGATGAAAAGATTCTTGGTCTAACATAGATTTCTCAACCTTCTTCTCTACCCAGTACCTTTTGGAAGTTTTCTCCTTTTCCTCAAAATGCTTTGTTGGTTCTTTTTATTGAGTAGGGGATCTTATTAATTAAGAGAATGAAGTAGAAAATAAACAAGTTAGAAAACTTACAATAATTGTAATGAAGAAAATGAAAAATGGCCATCCCACATCTGTGTCTATCCAAGGCAAGTGCTTTCTGATGGTTGGAATTAAAGAACATGATCCTCACTAGTCAAAGATTGTCAAAAATAGGAATTTCCCAATCATTTAAATGCCCTATGTGTGATGAAGTAGAAGAGAACAATGATCATCTTCTACTAAACTGTAAGTCTGCTACTCATTATTGGAGATGGTTGTGCTCAAAGCTTCAATGGTTTTCCCCTCTCCCCAACTCTCTCCTTTCTTTATTTTAGAGATGGCCCCTTCTTTATGAGGACTCTACTTTCTCTTCTTTATGGTTGGTTTCCCTGTCCATTATCATTTGGTCTATCTGGCTTGCATGAAATAGAAGAATCTTCAGAAAACACATATCTAGTTATATAGAAGTCATTGTTTTTATTAAGAAATCCATCTTAGAAGTGGTTATGTCTAAGGTTTTTAAAGCTGGCATTGCTTCTCTTAGCTTTACTTCATGGGATTCTTCAATTAATTCAGAATGAAATCTCCTCAAGCTCCCTCCCTTAGGTTGCTTCCAAAAGTAGAAAAAAGTTGACAGATCAAAGATTAACTAGATTCCACCACATGATGGTTTTATCAAAATAAACATTGATGGAGCATCCTGTGGTAATATTGGGCTATCAGGTACATGTTGTATGCTTCAAAACAGTGAGGGTGAAGTGATTGCAGCTCAAACAGTTAAGTTGGGACATTGTACTAACAATGAAGTTGAAGCTAGTGCCTTAATGGCAGATCTTAGACTTGTTATAAGATCTAATGTTCATAAACTTCATGTTGAAGGTGATTCCATGCTAATAGTAAATGCAATCTAAAAGAATTCATGTAGTGCCCCTCCATTTTCAATTTAGTTGTGTCAGGTATATTGACATTTGTCCAATTATTAGATTTAATCTTTTCATCGAGCCAACTTTTATTAGAGATTATTAATAGTATATGATATAATAGCATATGAATACAAATGATTTGTGAGCTATAGATATGGAGCATCAATGAGCTTAATCCTTTGATAATCTTATTATTTATGTTAGAGTTTATGATAAACATAGTAACCTCACACTGTGCACAGTATTTTTAGCTCAAGTTTATTAACAGGTTGCTTTATCTAACATCATGAATAATCTTCACAGGAACATCATTGATAGGATTTTATATATGGGGATTGTGTTTTGAAGGTGCATGTTGTAACACAGCTTGAAATGGCTTCTTTCATGTGTAACGTATAGATGTTACTTAGATATTCTATTATTTAATGGTAAGGGTTGAGTGAGTATCTAGAGAGTAATGAGAGATGCCACTTGTAAGAAATGCCAAAGTATACTGGCAATGGTTGTTGAGTCTGGTTTTACGTTACTAAAATTGACCAGTCGTAGAGAGCAATAGGGGGAATTGGAGGAGGAAGGAGAGGAAGGCAGTGATCATGTTCTCAAGAGAAAACATTGCTCTGGGAAGGTAGGAACCTCTGATTCATTGGCGCCATTTTGGATTCAATGCATAATTTAAGGAAGCAAACACAGACCAAGGAAGAAAACTGTCGCTTATGATACAGGTATGTGTCCTACTCTATATTAGTATTAAGATGCATGAGCGTAAAAGAATAAGGATCATTTCTATGCTTGTTTGAAATATAAACATTCCTTGTCTTTGTTATCATTTCTACCTTGCGAATCCTTCTGGATAAATCCTGTAACAGTTTACTCAATCTTCTTCTACAACAAAGATATTATGTAAATTATGTGGTACATTTATGTACTCCTTGTTTGGCAATAGGAACCAGTACAAATCCTATCTCTTTTACTTCATATTTTAAAACTGGGATTACGTCTTCCTTTGCACCTTTGGGCTGAGGATAGTTAAAACCTATCATTATTCCTTCTTGGAATCACCAATTTCTAATCCCTTCGGAGCCTTTTTGCTGATAAATTTCATTTGCTAACAAGTTTCTAACGCCTGTTCAATGGATCCCTTGTGTGCATCTTCAACGAACATTTCATTCTAGAAAATGACATCTCTTTGAGGCATTTTGTCAAATAGTTTGTGAACCCCTGTGATGTAGAATTTGGCTTTATGCTATCGATGCTTTGCTTGGAAGATTCTAAAACCCACTCAAATCATTTTTGTACAACCAGAAATTATTCATTAAGATGATAATTGTTTGAGGCATGCACCTTTTCTATGTTTCCTCATTATGCGAACATGTCTACCAGAGCATCCAAGAAGATTCTTTAATGCGTTTAATTAACTTCTCTTTTGTGTCTTTTGAGCCTCAAGTTTGGTCTATTATTCTCTACAATAAAATCCTAATTTCTTGATTGAAGAATATGCCGGGTGTTTGGCTCAAGAATTGAATTGGCCAGGTCCTATGGGAATGGCACCAACTCCAAAACCAACTCGTTTACTTTTACTTGCATTCACAATAGGGAACAACATCCATGACCTACCATACATGAGAATCCCCAGCACGACCTTCTGCGGCACCAATCCTTCCTCAAACCATTTTTTTTCACTCCAGAATCAGTCACTTTAGATCACTTTAGAAAGAAAGAGGAATTCGTTTAAGTAGCACAAACAAATTATAACCAATAGCACCACCAACGTTTGTATGATTTGGATTTCTCTATGAGAAAGATGTAATTAATGCGCTTCTACCAAGGATTACAATATAGGGAAAATACTTGAGTCCACAAGAATTTTGCATGTGTTTAAAACTATCAGCAGCCCATTTAGTGCCTACTCAGGTTTATGCTTTTAATGTCCATCCTAGCTTCTTTCTCTGTAAATTTTTCAAGTCTAAAAATATTTCAGGAAGGCTATCAAACAAAGAGAGTCAACTTATTTAATGAAAATTCAACTCACGTATGCACTGTCAAAATAAAATCAGTTAGAAATATTTGTTAGGAGAAATGATATGCAAACACTAAGTAAGATGGTAGCGCACTTTTCTCTCACAAAACTTAGAAAGCTTATTCATCATGGTGTTTGATTCTCTTATACTAATCTTTCCTTTTTCATTATCGATCCCATTCTTTAAGTTTTATAAATAGTACGTATTTAAATTTAGAAAGATTCTTTAAACTTTTTAAATAGTTCTTATTTAAATCTTAGAAGGGGAGTTTATTTTTTTAGAATCTAGTTTTTAATTAATTTTGAAATATCTTTTATTTTATTTTTAATATATATTTTTAATAATTATTAAACATCTTTTACTTTTTTTAAGAATAAAGTTTTATCAATTATGAGATACCTTTCATTTTAGAATATAGATTTTTGTTAATTGAGATATATTTTTCTTAAAAGACTAATTTAGCATTGGATTATTTTACATCCATAAAGATAAAAATTATTTTATTGAATTTGTTTATAATGTTGAAGTGGATTTGAAAATAATCCAATTATGATAAGTCAAGTCTAGATAAACTCTTGGTTCCTTAGTTCCAATCGGAATATAGTTTTGTTAAGTAGCATTATTGTAGTCATACCAAAGCCTCCAAGAAAGTATTTGGTTATTGAGTTTTAAAACATCACTGAAATTTATATTGTAGATTGGAGACCTTGCTATTATCTCTCAAGACTTGTCCTTAAATTCTTTTTTTTGGTTTATTTATTAGATTAATGTTATAAGATAGAAAATCAAATATTTTAGATATAATTAGGAATTGATGAAGTTAGTAATGTGTTTCATTTCTTTCGTAGATTTCATTGTTAATACCAAAATGTTATCTTACTTTTAATTTTCACATATACTATTGATTTACTTAGGACAATGAGCTTATTAATGAAAGAGTAATCATACCTTTTTGTTTTCTTTTTGGGTATATAAGTTAGCTAATCGATAGGTTGTTATTCGACATGCTAGAAATGCTATGTTTTAAGAACAAGTATAGGATTTGAATTTAGGACCATAATGATTGGTAAGTCCCAAGATAATGAACCCTTAGGGATGAGTCAAGATGTATCCTTTATTATATATTTGTATCTCATCTATCTGTATTGTGTTTGAAAGTAGTGTTTGACTATTATTGTTAGTGTTTAGCATATCATTGTTAATATTAAAAGAATAGTTAAGTGCAAATATATGAATTATGATTATTATTTCATGAGAATAATAATTTGATATGAAATAAATTTTTTTTCTAGTCGAAAAGGGTTTTAGAGTTTTGTTTACTTTGAATTATTTGCAATATATACTAGAAATGTTAAGTCGACATCTAGAATTGAATCTATCTAAGAGGAAGCAATACTTTTAATAGTTATTTTTCCATTGACATTATTAGATATGATTTGTTAAGTTGGGAGTATGATCTTAATGTGACTTAAGTGTTATATCCTTGTACAAAACATTATAGATTGGACTGAGACTTATTTTTCCTTTCTTAGAATTTCAGACATACTATGGCCTCTTCTTGTCATTAAATATATGTGTATTATTGATCATTGGTATGAATTAGCAATGTGTATGTTTTTTTAAACATAGGGAAAACTATTCTAGTTTGAAGTGGTATTATAGTTAGAACCTCATGTGCAAGTTGTTATGATATCATTAATGTATTCTTTTCTTGTAAGCGCAACCCTCTTTCGAATCATGTGGATATCAAACTAGGAGAATAAGAATAATAAGTTAGTATTGCTTACCTTTCACTCTTGAATACCAAATATAGTTATACGTCTTATCAATAAATTAGTGGTATAATGTTAATGTTAGGAAAGTAAGGAAGAAGTGATAATAGTTTGGCATAAATATATGATAAGGATGTAATAAGGTGATATATGAACTTATTATTTGTTAAGACTTGTTTTCCAAAATGATATACTTATTGTAAATGCTTGTATAATGTATAACTTCTTGTATTAGTATGTTTTATGTGAATGTGTTGTTGGATGTATATTTATAGTGTAAGTTGTCTCCCTCCTAAGTTCTTGAGATTATTAAGCTTCTATGGCATATGTTACCCAAGTATAAAACTGTATGATACCATCTTGTGGTTGTAAGTTCAAGTCCTAAATTACGATGTCTCTATGCTACGCGTACATGGGCAAGGCCATCATCGATGAGCCCCAGAGACATTAGGTCAGCCCCTTAGGGCCTTAGGCATGTCATTTTACGTAAATGATATTTGTATTGTGTAATTAATAATTATGCATAACTAATGTTTTATTAGATGTGTAGTTTGAGATCTCTAAGCCATGCAGGATTCTAAAGCTAAGAAGATACACGTCTGTCAACTAAGAAGCTTACTGGAGCAAAGAATATGTTTTCCACTATGCTAAGGATGGGTATATGGTTTTTGTTATACTTGTTTATAATTGCATGAGAGATGTCTTGTTCCTAATTGAAATGACCTTTTATTATGTATTTGCAAATTCAGTTGTATCTTTCTTTATATCATTTATACACTAGTTAGCTAGAAACCGAATTGTAGCATTTGATTTTCAGTTGCCTCATTTTAGAAGTGAGTAATATAGGATCATCCAACTTGGTGTTGTAAAATAAACCTTGATTTTTTATCAAACATGTATCTTTTATCATACATGACAATTTCTTGTAATTCTTTATACATGACCTAAATGATTACTTATCTAATGTTATAATAGGGAATTGTATGTGTATATTCATCTGTTGCAAATAGACTTGGAGTGATCTATGGTTGTTAGGTAACTCATAATGTTAGTTAGATCTTGTTATTTGGTAATGTAGCCTTGTAATCCCTAGAGGTTAAAGCTTAACTGAAATGTATAAATAAACATGATTTGCATTTTGTTGATATTTCTCTATTTTAAAAAAAATATTTGTCTCTTGCATTGCTTAGTTGAGCTTTTCTCTAGGGTTTCGTGGCAGGGCATTACATTAGTATCAGAGCCAGGTTTCAGCACTAAGATCTCTGGTTAATGTTGTCGCCCATGTCTATTTCTAGTAATTCTTCTTATGCATGTGATAGGGACTCTTGTGTTGGATACCATGCTTTAATCTAAACACCTAGATTGATGTATTGGATAGATGATCATGATATTGACTTTCAGCATCATGTGATATGTAGAAAAAGTAGAATGTAAGGAAACTAGAAAAGGGAAGTGGATAACAAGTACTATTATGATTTTGCAAAGGGAATCACATTAGTTATGGAAATAAATGTACTTATGGTAGTAATAAAATTGTGTATGTAAATGTAATCTTCCCCTGTAAATGTGAGAAACCAGTAAATGTGCATTGGTTGTGTGTTGTGAATACCCCGTACTTGCTTTGTGTACCCTGGGATGGTAATACTGGGTACCCATCCATGGGAAATATGTGTATTTTAGGTGTGGGATTAACCATACCATTATGTGTGTTTGTATGTTTGTTACCTGATTAAGGGCTAACCCATGTGTGGTTGAAAATATATATATACAAGAGTAGCCAAAAGTTAGATTCATAGATTCTTTTCTTTTGGGTTCTCTAGTCCCTCAGTCTATGAAGGGGTAGTAGTAGCCACAAAGTTCCTTGGGCAGAGTGTGTAGTGTACGCATATTGTGGGGCAGAGCGGTTCCTTGCTTAACCGAACCTGAGGAGAAGTACTCACTACTTCCCCTTATAGGTTGTTATTTTGCATGCTAGAAATGCTATGTTTTAAGAATAAGTATAGGATTTGAATATAGGACTATAATGATTGGTAAGTCCCGAGATAATGAACCCTTAGGGATGAGTCAAGATGTATCCTTTATTATAGATTTGTATCTCATCTATTTGTATTGTGTTTGAAAGTAGTGTTTGACTATTATTGTTAGTGTTTAGATTATTATTGTTAATATTAAAAAGATAGTTAGTGCAAATATATGAATTATGATTATTATTTCATGAGAATAATAATTTGGTATGAAATAAATGTTTTGTCTAGTCAAAAAGGGTTTTAGAGTTTTGTTTACTCTGAATTATTTGCAATATATACTAGAAATGTTAAGTCGACATCTAGAATTGAATCTATCTAAGAGGAAGCAATACTTTAAATAGTTATTTTTCCATTGACATTATTAGATATGATTTGTTAAGTTGGGCGTATGATCTTAATGTAACTTAAGTGTTATATCCTTGTACAAAACATTATAGATTGGAATAAGACTTATTTTTCCTTTCTTAGAATTTTAGACATACTATGGCCTCTTCTTATCATTAAATATATGTGTATTATTGATCATTGGTATGAATTAGCAATGTGTATGTTTTTTTCTTAAACATAGGGAAAATTATTCTAGTTAGAAGTGGTATTATAGTTAGAACCTCATATGCAAGTTGTTATGATATCATTAATGTATTCTTTTCTTGTAAGCGCAACCCTCTTTTGAATCATGTGGATATCAAACTAGGAGAATAAGAATAATAAGTTAGTATTGCTTACCTTTCGCTCTTGAATACCAAATATAGTTATATGTCTTATCAATAAATTAGTGGTATAATGTTAATGTTACTAAAGTAAGGAAGAAGTGATAATAGTTTGGCATAAATATATGATGAGGATGTAATTGTTAGATTCAATCCTCTTAGCATATCAATAAATCAATCGTGGAAACATAATTCATTTAAATCAAGAGCAGAAACATATCAACACATAAGACACCAAGATTTTGACATGGAAAACCTAGTTAAGGGAAAAACCATGGGGTGATTAACCCAAGATTGTATTCTCTGTTAGAAGAATAGAAAGAACAAAATGGCACATGCCAATTAGGGCTCACTACCTGAGCACACTACTCACAAGAGGCTCACTGCCTACAAGAGACTCATTGTCTACAAGATAATAAGTATCACATACTTGAACTAGAGAATAGCATCTTCACCATGCTTGAATCAGTTCCATTTAAGCCCAAAACTTCTGCTCTGCCTTTCACTCTCTTCCTCGCTACCACACTCACATCTCTACAAGAATCACCTTGAAATGACTTTACAACTACTTATTTATACAAGGCATCGACTTAGGAATAATAATCTAAGTCGGCAAACATCTATAAGAACATCCGCAAGATGTGTAATACATCAGGTCGACCAGTCTCAGGAAGAACACCATCATCTGGAAGTTATTCTTCAATTGCGAGCTCAAACTCCAATGTAGACCACCAACACTAATTAGGCACGATCCAAAGACCTCCACAAGCTTGCCTAAATCACCAAGAACATCCACACTTCATCTGCTTACTAAAATCCTTCTCTCCTTCATCTAGAACCTCAAGAACACAGTCTGTCATCACTGTCACAAAGGAATAGATGCTTGTGGACCTTCAAACCATGAACCAATCTAGTTGACCCTTCACAAAGACTTCCTCAACACTCCCTCAAATCCATAGAATAGGATAATGCATTTCTGGATCTCACCAAACCTATCTGTGTCACTCTGTCACCTCTGAACACCTGTCGGAACTAGTTTTACTTGAGTAGCCACAACTTCTTTAGATCTTCATGTGGACCTTTGAAATCTTTACTAGATCACCTTAAGACACATATCTACAAACCTTTTAAACCATATCCTTTGATCCTCATCTTATCTTGGACTTTTACCTTACTGTCTTCACTATTCTTCACTATTCCTGATATGACCAATTTTCTCAATATCCTCAGCAAATAGATCATCCAATCCTTATCATTAAAGCAATAGGAGTATGTTGACATCAATGACAACACTGGTTAGGCCCATTCTTACAAAAATCTCCCCCTTTGTCATTGATGGCAACATATGATGTGAAAAACTATTTTGACCATCAAGACAAGAACATTTTTTTACTAACACAACTCCCCCTATCAACAACAACCATTCACATGTCTTCTCTACCTTTCCTTCTCCCCCTTTGATCAGCAACTACTTATTTTTCACATGTCTTCTCTCCCCCTTTGACATCAATGGCAAAGGGCACATACTTGCAACTTCACCATTTCAGACTCATACCAGCTGCTCCCCCTGAGTAGCAGCTCCCCATCATCAATCTGGATAACAAGACATGACCGTGATATCCACCGGACTGATGCACATCAATGCACCTTAGTTCATCACTAGAGGGGCAATAACCCCTAACTTCTCCTTGAGATACTCAAAAGAGTCCTTAGGTAGAGGTTTAGTAAAGATGTCTGCAATCTGATCCTTGGAAGGCACAAACTCCAATCTGACTTCATTCTTGTTCACTTGTTCTCTTAAAAAGTGAAACTTGATGGATATATGTTTAGTCTTTGAATGCAACACCAGATTCTTGGATATATTTATTGCACTTGAATTATCACAGAAGATTGTGATAGGCTCCTCATACTCCACTCTGATGTCTCTTAGCATTTGCTTCATCCACAAAACTTGAGTGCAACTACTTACTATTGCAATATATTCTGCTTCTGTAGTGGAAAGAGATATTGTCTCTTGTTTCTTGCTTATCCAAGAAACCAATCTCTTCCCCAAAAAGAATGCTCCACCACTGGTACTCTTTCGGTCATCCACATCTCCTACCAATCCGCATCTGTATATGCATGAAGAGAGAAATCATGATCTCTGGGATACCACAATCCATACTCAACTGTCCCTTTTAGATATCTAAAAATCCTCTTGATTGCCATGACATGAGATTCTCTAGGATCAGCTTGAAATCTAGCAACAAGACCAACAACATTCATAATGTCAGGTCTGGTTTGAGTGAGATACAACAGTCCTCCAATCATTGACCTATACTTTTTCTAATCAACCTTGGGAGAATCATCATCTTTTCTCAATTTACATCTGGTTGCCATGGGAGTATTCATTGGTTTTGAGTCTTCCATCCCAAATTTCTTCAACAATTCTTTCACATATTTGGTCTGAGAAATGAATATTCCTTTCTTTATTTGAGTGATTTGTAGACCCAAGAAGAAATTCATTTCCCCAAGCATGGACATCTCAAATTCACTTTTCATTTGATTTGCAAAGGTTTTACACATATTATCTCTTCCTCCAAAAATGATATCATCAACAAACACTTCAACAATCAAGATGTTTTCATGATCAATTTTGAAATATAAATTACTGTCAACAGTACCTTTGTTGAAACCAATCTTCAAAAGATGCTTATCCAATCTTTCATACCAGGCTCTTGGGGCTTGCTTTAGTCCATACAGAGCTTTCTTCAACTTGTAGACCATATCACCATGATCAGACAATTGAAAACCATCCGGTTGCTCAATGTATACTTCTTCCAAGTCACCATTTAGGAAGGCAGACTTGACATCCATCTGATATACTTTGAAGTCCTTGAAGGCAACAAAAGCAAGAAATAATCTGACTGCTTCAATTCTTGCCACCGGAGCAAAAGTTTCTTCAAAATCAACTCCTTCTATTTAAGAGTAACCCTTGCAGACCAATCTGGCTTTATTTCTGATTACTTCACCTACTTCATTCAGTTTGTTCCAGAAGACCCATTTTGTTCCAACCACATTCTTGTTTCTAGGTCTGGGAACAAGATCCCAAGTGTGATTTTTCTCAATTTGCATCAACTCTTCCTCCATTGCTTTAGTCTAGTTTTCATCATTGCAAGCTTCATTTACTATTTTAGGTTCAATCTTTGAAATCAGACAATACTCATATGATTCTTGAGCAATTCTCCTTCTTGTTTGTACACCTTTTCTTTTATCACCTATGATCTGATCTTTAGAGTGGTTCAGTCTTACATACCTGAGAACTTTGGTAGTTTCTTGAACTTTTGATTCTTGATCAGGCTCATTGAAACTCATTTCTTCTTCCTAATTTACTAGATCAGTTTGAATCTAAATTGCGGAGGGGGCTTGGGTTTCTTGAGTTAGAACACCATTCTGATCATCTTCATCATATTCATAAAACCTTGAAGGTTTTTCAATTCCTTCATCAACCTTCACATTTGTACTTTCTATAATCTTTCTTAGTCTCTTGTTATAACACCGGTATGCTTTGCTTTGAGTAGAGTAACCCAAGAATATTCCTTCATCACTTCTAGCATCAAACTTGCCTAGATCTTCATCTCTTTTGATGTAACATTTTCTACCAAAGACTCTGAAATACCTCACAGTAGGAGTGATGCCAAACCAAAGTTCATAAAGAGTCTTACTGGTATTGTTTCTGATTTGAACTCGATTGAGAGTGTAGACTGCAGTGCTGACAACTTCTCTCTAATAGATCTGAGGAACATTTGCTTCCATCATCATTGTCCTAGATGCTTCCTGGATGGTCCAGTTCTTTCTCTCCACTACTCCATTCTGTTGTGGAGTCCTAGGGGTAGACAATTGTCTCTTTATTCCATGTTTCTCACAGAATTCTATGAACTCACTGGATGTGAATTCTCCACCTCTATCAGACCTCAGACACTTTAATTTTAATCCGGTTTCATTCTCTACCATAGCCTTGAATATTTTGAATTTCTCAAAAGCTTTTGATTTCTCTTTTAGAAAAGTTACCCACATCATCCGGGAGTAGTCATCAATTAGTAACATGAAGTATCTATCACCTTGCACACTCCTGATTCTTGTCAGACCACATAGATTAGTATGAGCTAAGTCCAATATTTCGGTAGAAGACTGTTCCTTGCTTTTGAATGAGACTCTACTTTGTTTCCCCAACTGACATTCTTTACACAAACTATTTGTAGGTTTCACCAATTTTGGAAGATCTCTTACAACCTGAGTGTTGCTTATCTTGATGATATTATCAAAATTCACATAACACATCCTCCTATGCCATAGCCAACTCTGATCAATTTGCACAAATAGACAACTTTTACCAGTACCAACTAGATGGAAGATATTACCTTTTGTCTGAGTATCGAATGCAATCTTTGTTCTGAAACTTTCAAAGATCTTGCATTTTCTATTTTCGAATTGGAGATCATAGCCTTTGTCCACCAACTGTCCAACACTGAGAAGATTGTGCTTCAATCCTTCAACATACAGTACATTACTAGTTTTGTTCTTTCCATGAAAAGAAATAGTTCCCCTACCTCTGATTCTACCAGTAGAATTATCACCAAATTTTACCACTCCTCCTTCATACCTTTCCAAATCTAAGAACTTATTTTTGTCACCTGTCATATGGTGAGAGCATCCACAGTCAATGACCCAATCATCCTTTTCTTCAACTTGTGTAGCCAGAGCTCTTTCTACAACTTTATGATTGACAGATTCAGAGGGCATTGGATCTTCTTCGTTGATGGCAATAAACACCCAATCACTTCCAGATTTGTTTCTTGACTTTGATTCATCATCTATTACTCCTTCAATATCATCTTCTTCATGAACATAGTAACAATTCTTTTGGAACCTTGATCTGTTAGGATTTAGCCTTGAAAATCTTTTCGGACATCTTGAGGCAAAATGACCAATCTTATTGCAGTTAAAACACTTAAAAGACAATTTTCCTTCATATTTACCAGATCCTCTTGGCAGTCTTTTTGCAATGAGGGCTTCAAGTTGAGTAGTTTCTGCTTCTTCTTCCAGGTCTTTTCTTGCTTTTTCATACCATGATAGTTTCCTTGAAGAGTTCTCTCCCGGATCAAACCTTTGTTTACCTTTTACAGAGGTACTAGCTTTGAATGCAGATTCAGTCATGGGAGGGGCATCTCCAAACTCGGTCATTTCAAATGCAGCCAATTTACCAGCCAATTGATCTCTTGTGATAGTTGTATGGGCTCTGAATTCTTCAATGGCAGCAACTTTGATTTTATAAGAGGCAGGAAGGGATCTGAGAATTTTGTCAACAATTTCATCTTCATCCAAGACACCACCAGCACATCTAATGCCACAAACAAGCTCATTTACTCTTGGCATAAAAGTAATGATATTTTCATCTTCTCTCATCTTCAAATTTTCAAATTTCCCTTTCAGACTCTGTAACCTTGCACATTTAACATACTTGTCTCCTTCATGCAAAAGTTCCAGTTTTTCCCAAATCTCAAAAGCAGTTGGTAGATCAACAACATTTGAAAGTTCTGAGTCAGATAATGTGCTTAGAAGAGCTTCTATAGTCTGTAGATTGTTTTCAGCATCTGTGATTTCACTTTGGGATTTTGGGCCACCCTGTGGAGGAGTATACTTTGTTGAAGCCATGTTCCAGTACTGCATTCCCATACATTGCAAGTGACATTTCATGCGACTTTTCCAAAGATTAAAATTGGTTCCATCAAACTTTGGACTATCCTTCTTGTAGGACGACATCCTAGATCTCCTCAAGCAGTTAAGCTCTTTTAGAAGAACTTAGCTCTGATACCAATTGTTAGATTCAGGACAGACAACTGAGAGGGAGGGGGGGTGAATCAGTTGTCAAAACTTTCTTTCCAATTACACACTTGAATCCTCTTAGCATATCAATAAATTAATCATGGAAACATAATGCATTTAAATCAAGAGCAAAAACATATCAACACATAAGACACCAAGATTTTGACATGGAAAACCTAGTTAAGGGAAAAACCATGGGGTGATTAACCCAAGATTGTATTCTCTATTAGAAGAATAGAAAGAACAAAATGGCACATGCCAATTAGGGCTCACTGCCTGAGCACACTGCTCACAAGAGGCTCACTGCCTACAAGAGACTCACTGTCTACAAGATAATAAGTATCACATACTTGAACTGTAGAATAGCATCTTCACCATGCTTGAATCAATTCCATTTAAGCCCAAAACTTTTTCTCTGCCTTTCACTCTCTTCCTCGCTACCAACTACTTATTTATAAAAGGCATCGACTTAGGAATAATAATCTAAGTCGGCAAACATCTATAAGAAGATCCGTAAGATGTGTAATACATCCGGTCAGCCAGTCTCAGGAAGAACACCATCATCCAGAAGTTATTCTTCAATTGCAAGCTCCAAATCCAATGCAGACCACCAATACTAACTGTACACAATCCAAAGACCTCCACAAGCTTGCCTGAATCACCAAGAACACCACACTTCATCTACTTACTGAAATCCTTCTCTCCTTCATCTGGAACCTCAAGAACACAGTCTGTCATCACTGTCACAAAGGAATAGATGGTTGTGGACCTTCAAACCATGAACCAATCTAGTTGACCCTTCACAAAGACTTCCTCAACACTCCCTCAAATCTGCAGAATAGGATAATGCATTTCCGGATCTCACTGGACCTATTTGTGTCACTCTGTCACCTCTGAACACCTGCCAGAACTAGTTTTACTTGAGCGGCCACAACTTCTTCAGATCTTCATGCGGACCTTTGAAATGTTTACTGGATCACCTTAAGACACATATCTACAAACCCTTTAAACCGCATCCTCTAATCCTCATCTTATCTTGGACTTTTACCTTACTGTCTTCACTATTCTTCACTGTTCCTGATATGACCAATTTTCTCAGTATCCTCAGCAAACAGATCATCCAATCCTTATCATTAAAGCAACAAGAGTATGTTGACATCAATGACAACACCAGTTAGGCCCATACTTACAACAATAATAAGGTGATATATGAACTTATTATTTGTTAAGACTTGTTTTCCAAAATGATGTACTTACTGTAAATGCTTGTATAATGTATAACTTCTTGTATTAGTATGTTTTATGTGAATGCGTTGTTGGATGTATATTTATAGTGTAAGTTGTCTCTCTCCTAAGTTCTTGAGATTATTAAGCTTCTATTGCATACGTTACCCAACTATCAAACTATATGATACCATCTTGTGGTTGTAAGTTCAAGTCCCAAACTACGATGTCTCTGCGCTACGTGTACATAGGCAAGGCCATCATCAATGAACCCCTGAGACATTAGGTTGGACCCTTAGGGCCTTAGGTGTGTCATTTTACATAAATGATATTTTTATTGTGTAATTAATAATTATGCAGAACTAATGTTTCATTAGATGTACAGTTTGAGATCTCTAAGCCATGGAGGATTTTGAAGCTAAGAAGATACACGTCTGTCAACTAGGTAGCTTACTGGAGCAAAGAATATGTTTTCCACTATGCTAAGGATGGGTATATGGTTCTTGTTATACTTGTTTATAATTGCATGAGAGATGTCTTGTTCCTAATTGAAATGACCTTTTATTATGTATTTATAAATTAAGTTGTATCTTTCTTTATATCATTTATACACTAGTTAGCTAGAAACTAAATTGTAGCATTTGATTTTCAATTGCCTCATTTTAGAAGTGAGTAATATAGGATCATCTAACTTGGTGTTGTAAAATAAACCTTGCTTGTTTATCAAACATGTATCTTATATCATACATGACAATTTCTTGTAATTCTTTATACATGACCTAAATGATTACTTATCTAATATTATAATAGAGAATTGTATGTGAATATTCATTTGTTGCAAATAGACTTGGAGTGATCTATGGTTGTTAGGTAAATCATAATGTTAGTTAGATCTTGTTATTTGGTAATGCATCCATGTAATCCCTAAAGGTTAAAGCTTAACTGAAATGTATAAATAAACATGATTTGCATTATGTTGATATTTCTCTATTTAAAAAAAAAATTGTCTCTTGCATTGCTTAGTTGAGCTTTTCTCTAGGGTTTCATGGTGGGGCATTACAATTCAGTTCAAAGATAGTCACCTCCAAACTAGAAAATTGATTACATCATTCAAGATTGTTGGCATCTCTTCTCAGAATTGGAATCTTATGCAATCAAACACTCTTACAGGGAAGGAAATTGACTGAAAGATGCACTAGCTAACATGGGGTGTGATCAAGCGAAAGAGATTGTGGAATGAGACTTTAATTCTTTGAAAAACTTTTTGAACATGCAACTCATCTTGAGTAATAAGATGGTCAAAGATTAAATTTTATTTCTAACATTTTTTGAATGTAGTTTATATCATGGGGTTCTAGCCAGCTCATATTTTTTATATGGTGATGTGGCAAAGGAAATATGGAAATTGCCATGTTGGAATTTCAGTCTTTCTACTATGGGATACATGGATGGTACTTACTCCTATTAGTACCAATCATTATTACTTCCTTTCCCAAGATATATCGATCGTCATTTAGTGACTGGATCTTTGGCTTTGCATGTACAAACAATCTTGTCAATTCAGTTCCTACCTTGCATCATTTGATTCATAAGATGTGAATTGATACTCCTTAATTCTAATCTTGTGCTACCATCAACTCACCATCATTATTCTTCTAGTCAATTTTATGATAAATTCACCTCCCCTGCATATTGTTGTATTCATTTTGCTTTTTCCTGGCTATCAATAGAGCAACAACTTAATAGGCGAATGTTTTTGGCCATCCACAAATGGGAGTATCCTATTTTGGGGGCTTTGACATAGACATGTTGGAAAATGTGTTCAAATTCAATACTCAGGAGGAAGAAGAAGCAATTCATGAAATCACAAGAAGACATGTGCTTGATGAAGTCCTATGTATGGTGTATTACTCCCAGGTAACATCTTGCTTCTTGTCAAATCTCATGGATCTCTTCCAGGATGTTGACATTGTTTTTTATTACATATGGCAGCTAAAACAAGGGCCCGAACCCTTACAAAACAGCAAAAAGAAACCCCAGAGGCATCAACACAAAAGAGCCTCGAAACAGTCACAACATAACCCACTTAACCAGTAAAATCAGCATAGACAGCATAACCAGACTAAATACAGTATATATGAAATAGCAGAGTATCAACAGTATAAAAGAAACAAGAACTAAGGAGAAAGATTATCCCATCTTTTAGCCAGGGATTCAATAAATTTATCCAACTTTTTGAAATTCACTTCTTTGTCAACATCAGCAGTAGTCCCAATATCCTGTAACACAGAAAGATTAAATAAAATAGTATGCCTGAGCATAGTGCAAAAAGACTACTCTAGCTTCTCAACACGGCCCCTCAGGATAGCAATGTCATTCCTATAACTAACATCTTCCTCCATTTCATTAGCAACTTCCTCCACAAACATTTTCCCCCCTTCGTCAGCATTTTCCTCAGAATCACCAACAGCACCACCAAAATCCTCCCTTGGTTTATTCCCATTCTTACCCTCAGCATCTTCAGAAATCTCCTGAACTTCCAGAACCTTGGCCTCATCATCCTGAGTGGACTCTTCAGACGCACTCTCTGAATAATCTATAAGTTTAGCTTTGGGCGTAGGTTTTCTAGCAATCCTCCCTGATCTCCTAACCCCAGAGGAAAAGCCCTCCTTCATGTTCTTAGTAGACAGAGTAGATTTACTGCCCAGTCCCACAGGGGTACTGCAAAGATTTGTAGGGGTCCCCCCATCATCCCCCACAGTTTCTTCTTCCACCTCCTTTATTTTCCTCTTCTTTCTCTTGACACTACCTTTGGAGACCAGAGTGAGGGTAGCAGCCACCATGGGGATCTCCTCATTAGACAAAGAAAAAAAAAACCCTTTTAACTTATGAGGGGCAGGGGAAGGGCAAGGCTCTTCAGACACTGCAGTATCATCAGGGTTGGTAGACATTTCACTGCTATGAATCTGGATAGGCTTAGCCATCTCTAAAGCAAGGTGAACGTTATATAAGCAGAGGATGAGACCCAAGTGCAGGGGAATGGGTTTCTTGGAAGGTTTCTTGGCCAACCTAGCTTTAACCCTAAGAACCGAATGCTCAAGGGAAGATAGTAAATAAAACGGGAAGCTAATATGAGCATTACGTCTAAAATGATTCAGAAGAGGAAGATGATAATTGTAAAACCTGGTAAAACACCCTTCCAGAGTGAAGTATTTCATTAGGAGGAAACACATTTTATCCCACGGCTCAGGCAGCTTGGCCCTTTCGAACCCTCCCTGGTAAGGAACAAGTTCTTTGCCTTCCCCAAGGAATAACTTCTAGTTAGAATGGTCCACCACTTTAGTTTTCCTTTGCAGTTTGGTCCCTTTGGTCGACAGGCCTGACACCATAGCAATAACTTTCTCAGAAATCTCAAACCCAATTCTCCCCACATTGACTCTACAGTTTAGCCAGGACCTAGCAAATTGCTCAGACAGATTTTCATCATAGCCATTAAGCCGTTCCAAATAAGGGCTGATACCACCTTCCTTACAGTAGTGCCAAACCACCGCATTGTCCTTAAACTCGCAACATGAAACTGGCTCCATTCAGATTCTATCTCCACCCATTTTAGCTTTCCAGAAAACAACACAGAATCCCCAAAACTAGAAGTTCACAGAGTTATTGTGAAAGGTAAAATTAACCGCTTGACGGGGAATAATAAATCTGCATGTATTATCATTGATGAGAGCCGCCTTACGAAAGAGCAATTGACGCCTACTCGTCCCATGCTCAAACATGATTTTTTAGCATTCGCTATAATTAGCAGATAAGCAACTCGCATTAACACAAGGGAGCAATAATGTAGAAATGACATTGGGCAACAAAGTACAAAAAAGCACGTACTTCAAGATACACGTTAGCATCTTCCAACAAAGCTGACAGAATAAACTATCTTTCCTAGTATACTAAGTCATCATTAACACGTCATCTCCTTTTGAATAAGGTCCCTTATGTTTAAAGGGATGTTTTTATCTTGGCCCCAACAACGCCAATTTGAAAATTGTTGGCCAAGGTCAGCAAGAGCATCCGCAACCTGATTGCCCTCTCTCTATATATGAGAGATATCAACTCTGGGAATTCTCTGTAGAAGGATCTGTATATCCACTATAACATATTTGAGTTTCCAGCCACAAGTCGACACGTTATTAACAGCATCAATAACCAATTTGGAATCCCCTTGAATATACAATTGCCTAATGTCAAGAGAAATAGCCATTTTCACCCCCCATAGAAGAGTAGAGGCTTCGGCATAGTTATTGCTTTGGAAGCCTATCCCACCAACATAAGCAGCAACCATCCACCCTTTGTCATCCCACCAACACTAGCCTTACCATCCACCTTAGAAGCCCCATCAAAGTTTAGTTTGAGCCAATAGGGCTTCGGGGGAATCCATCTTGTATTTAATCTCTGCAACTGTTTGGAATTATTATGAGTCGGGACTTGGTTTAGAATTCTCCAATTAGTCGCAATTTGCTCCTCTTCTTGAGACAGAGGTTTTTTTGCAATTTTGATTTGAGAATTGGTCACACTTTCCATGAGAATCTTAGAAAAGGAATGAAGAACTTGAGAAGTATCCTTGGCAACATCCCTAAATAGTCTATTATTACGTTCTTTCCATAAAGTCCAACCAAGACATGGTAGAGTTTGGTTCCACAGCTCAACAAGCCATGGATGAGAGAAGGTAGGACACCAGTTGGCAATGACTTCCCTAATATCAGAATTGCAAACCCATTGAATGCCAAAATTCCTTAAAATAATATTCTAGATTTCCCTGGCAAAATCACAGTGGAGAATTAAATGAGAGATTGTTTCCTCCTTCTCCAAACATAGAAAGCACCTATTAACCAAGGTGAATCCCCTCCTCTGTAAGTTATCCTGATTTAGGATTTTGTTATGAATAGCAGCCCACCAAAATATGTTGATTTTAGGAATAAGTTTATGATTCCAACTTTCCTCCAAATCTCATTTTTATGCACATCAAGGATCAACAGATGGTAAGAAGACTTAACAGAAAAATGACCTTTCTTATCCGACCACCAATACAACTCATCTTCCCTAGGGAAGAGAGGAATTCTGACCCCCTGCATCAAATGTTGAATAGACCATATCCTAGGAGTGAGTTCAAGACGATGAGTACAACAATCCAAGAGGTTATTCCAACTCCTAATACTATTATTATTATGAATATAATGGCAAACTTTATCCCCAAAAAACTATGTAGCAAAGCCAACAATAACTCCATAATCTCCTTGAGCAACAAGGGCCTTATCATTCATCCAAATATCTTCCCAGAAGTTAATAGAATTTCCATTCCCTAGTTTCCATCTAAGCCCATGTTTGAGAAGACTTCTAGACTTTAGCAGTTTGTTCCAGATAATAGATCCCTGGGGGAACCCTTCCTAGTGGATAAAACTGAAGTGATCAATTCCATGAAGATACTTGGCTTGCATAATGTCCCCCCATTCTTTATGGTTATAAATCAAATTCCAGTTTATTTTGGAAAGGAGGGATTTATTCATATTTCTGACATATCTAATGTTAAGACCTCCATGAGATTTGGGAAGACAAACTTTCTCCCAACTAACCAAAGACATTCTCTGTTTGTCTTCCACCCTGATCCATAAGAATTTACTTTGAATCTGCTCCAATTTGTCAGCAAAAAGCCTAGGCATTTTAAAAAGGGACAGGAAATAAGTAGGAATACCTTGCAAAGGAGCCGGTAAAAGCTATAATTTGCCCGCACTACTAAGTAATTTCCCTTTCCAACCAACCAACTTCTTCTGAGTTCTTTCCAGAATTCCATTCCAAAATCCTTGAGAAAGCTCCTTGACCGTAAGAGGGAGGCCAAGATAAATAGCAAGAAGATTAGCTTTAGCGTAGCCAATAATATTAATGATTTTTCACCAGAGATCGGCCGGACTATTAAAGAAATACACATTGCTCTTCTGAAAGTTTATGTTTTGTCCAAAAGCTTTGGCATAGTCATTTAAAATATTCTTCCAACTACAAGATTCGACCATAGAAGAGATACCAAAGAGGATGGTATCATCCACAAACTACTGCACATACATAGGAGGAAGGGAGGAAGTGGGTTTAATACCCACAATCTCTTTAGAGGTAATCTTAGAGTGAACATATCTCCCAAGGGCCTCCTCCATCATAATAAACAAGTAAGGTGAGAGAGGATCCCCCTGTCTAATCCCCCTCGAGGAAGAGAGAAAACCCCTAGGGACCCCATTGACCAGAACCGAGAATTTAGCAGTAGAAACAACCTCATGAATGAGAAGGGAAATTTTATGATTAAAACCAAGCTTTTTAATGACTTCAAACAGGAATTTCCATGAAACTCTATTATAGGCCTTGGATATATCTAACTTTAGAACCATACCAAGGATTCTGCTCTTGTCCATAGAATGGATAGTTTCATGAGTGTAGATCACAGCATCAAGAATTTGACGACCAAGGACAAAGTCTTTTTGAGAAGGGGAAATAATTTTATCCAAAAAAGGTTGAAATCTCAGGACAATCACTTTAGTGCACATCTTATAGATGGTGTTGCACAAACTAATGGGTCTAAAATTCAGAGAGATGAATAAGCTTCAACTTTTTAGGGACAAGCACAATAAAAGTATTATTGATCTGCTTTAGAAGTTTACCAGTTCTGAAAAAATCCTAACAACAACAGTGACATCAATACCCACAATATCCCAATATTCCTGAAAGAATATTGGAGGAAAGCCATCAGGGCCAGGGGCTTTGAAAGGACCCATAGAAAATAAGACAACACGAACCTCCTCCTCAGAAATAAGTTTTAGCATTTTAGTTTTGTCGTGTTCAGTTATCAGACAGGGGATCTTATCAATGAACTGGTCCATAACCCTTCCATTCCTAACATTATTAGCTTGCTCCGTCAGCAAATTATGAAAAAATAACACAGCTTGGTCTCCAATCTCATTGTCCTCAGTGATAATATTGCCATTTTCCAAATATAATTTTGAGATGGAGTTAGCCTTCCTATGTTTCATGCTTGAGAGATGAAAAAAAGTAGTATTCATATCTCCTTCTTTGAGCCACTGAACCCTAGACTTTTGTTTCTAGAAAATCTCTTCTCTGCTTATAAGATTCTTCCAGTCAAAATTTAGATCACATTCCTCCTATATAATATCATCAGAAACATCTCCTTGAGCCATTAGCTATTGAAGATCAACCAATCTTCCAGATATAGCTTTCTTCTGGGTAAACACATTGCCAAAACTATATATGTTCCACCCACGAACTTCCTGTTTAATGTGAAGGAGCTTTTTGACCAACCTGAACATAGGAGTACCCTGAATGGAAATTTGCCACCATTGAGCCACAAGGTTTGTAAAATCTTTATATTTAATCCACATAGCTTCAAATCTGAAAGGGAAATGACCACTTTTACACTGTTCCTTCTAATTAAAGAAAATAGGGCTATGATCAGACATGGTTCTAGGAAGAGCCTGCAGGCTCATATTATGCTGGTTATCCCAATTGCTAGAAATAAGAAATCTGTCCAATTTAACTTGAATCATTTGATCTCCTCTTCTTCTGTTTGACCAGGTGAAATTCTGATTTTGCAGCTCTACATCCAGCAACCCAAAGGAATTGATAAATTCTGTAAAGTCAAACATGCTATCAATATAATCAAGGATACCCCCAGATTTCTCGGAAGGATATAAGGGAGTATTAAAATCGCCAGCCAACATCCAACAGGAACGAGGGGAGATGGAAAGAGTATTACACAAGTCTGTCCACAAAGTTTTTCTCAGGGCTCTAGTGTTCGGGGCATAAATATTGATTAAGGACCAATTTAAAGAAGGCAAAGAGAAGTTAACAACTAGAAAATGCTTACTAGAAACAATAAGCAAGCCTTGGATTTTAGCATTATTCCACATAGTGACAATCCCTCCAGAGGCTCCCATAGCCAGGCTAATATAGAAAGCAGCCTTGGGCCATATATAATTGGCTATCCTCTTAAAGTTCTCCTCATTCATCTTAACTTCCTACAGTAATAAAATATCTAACTTATTGTCTAGGACACAGTTTTTCACTTCAAACTATTTGGTGGGACTATTGAAGCCCCTCAAGTTCCAAGATATAATTCTCATTTAGAGGGTTTAAGAGATTAGATCTCCAATGTTTTTTGCTTACCATTGGCAATCTCCCTGGCAATCTCTCTTTGCCTTGTTTCTCTAAGGGTCGGTCTTCCTTGTTTAGAATCTGTTCCAATATCCGAAGACTTTTTAGCCCTACAGATCTTTTTCTTAGGGGTAATCCAATCCTCATGGTCATTACCACTGCCACTCGGTCCAATATCAACGGTCGATGAAGGAATAGCTGCCTGTTCTACAAGAAATCCTTCCTCCGTGGAATCAACCATAGTTACAACAGGGGGATCCTACTTAAGGGATGGTTGTGAGGTTACAAACCTATTATTTCAAACCATATCTAGGAGGTGGCCATTTTGTTCAATTGAACCCAGGGCCTCATCACCTTCAACAGCAGCCTCCACCGACTGGGAACATATCTCACCCTCTTTAATTTGATTAGTCTATTGATCAAGGAACTGATAGTTATCTGTATCTGATACTAATTTCTGACAATCTTTCTCCATATCCTTCTCAGTATATTCTTCTGGGATAACATTTTCCTCATTACCCCCCATTCCCTGATCAATAGGGGTGTCTTCTTTGGGTGAGTTATCCTCAGCCTCATTGTTAAGGTCAACATTACCTCCCATCTGCTTCGCCTTACAATGGGTCATTAGATGTCCCTTCTTCTTACAAATCTAATAGAAAGTAGTAGCATTCTCATAGAGAATCAGCTGGGTCCAAATCCCATATTTAGAATTTAATTCTATAGACATGGAAAGGGTTTGGCGAATCTCCACATTAACACAAAAATGAGCATACACACACTAGGACTTAGTCCGAGTGGTATTATCCAACGTCACATATTGACCAAAGGTGTTACCAATAGCAGAAAATATCTTTTCGTCCCAATATTCCAAGGGAAACCCAAGTAGCCTCACCCAAACGGGGGCAGATTGGTTCAGATCCGTGCTGGGATCAAGCCCAGGTTTCCAAGGGCACAGAGCGAGTGAATGGGTGCCATAGAGCCATGGCCCTCCTGCTAGAACAACTAACATATCCTTCCTATTCATAAACTTGAATAAAAACAACCCTCTTGCCATAGCAATGACCGACACACTGCCTTTGATCCTCCATTGATTGGCTACCCACTTCCTAACCATCTCAATATTAGGATGGAGTGAGAAAAACTTACCGACCAGGGCAAGATCCATGGCTGCCACTATTTCCTCAACCAAGTCATCAAGAATATCCAAAGCCATTCCTTCCACCGAATCCTTTTGGACTGGAACCCCCGACGCACCTGTAGGGGAAGAAGTCTTCTTCCCTGTTAACACCCCTTTCCATCCCTTGAAGGGATCCTCACCCACCGAGTTCTCGTTCCCAGAGGCACTACCCGAGGTAGTAACCTCCATCCTTATAGGAAAGCAAGCAAAAACCCTGAAAACCCTAGAAAGCCATGGAACGCAAATGGGGTTCTTATTGATCAATCCAAATTTTGTAAAATAAAATTGACATTGTTAAACATGTGGCTTTCACATACATTCAAGACTATTTGATTACGAAGGAGGGGTTTAACAATGCAATTTCAAATTTTGATTTGTTTAATTTTTGTCATGCTAAAGTGCGAGGTCTATTTAAACTTTCTAAGGTACAAAATGTTCTTGTTGTCCACTATGTGTATAGTTCTGTTAAACATGGGATATATAATGCATGTCCAGTCGTAGTTCACAAATCCCTTCATGTGCATCATTGTGAGATAGAGGATGAAGTTTCCAATTATGTTCAGGATGTTTTTGATGTGGTCATGCTCCTCATTCAACCTCATAATCCTCCTCAAGATGATACCGAAGACAATGTTGAAGATAATGCTAATGAAGATGTTGTTCATCAGGATATAAACATCAATGAACAACCTGTGTAATTCAGCTCTAGTTCTTTTTGTAATGCCATATACTACTATACTTATTAGCATTTTGATCTAGGGTTTTAGATGGTTTCATGGGTTATTATGTATTTTGTTGGTTTTTTTGGTCCAATCAGGGGATATACCAGCCTTGTATGGTTTTTTGTATCTATGTAATTTTTGCATTATTACAATATATATAGTTTATGTGATCTACACCTTTGGTTTAAAAAAAATACTAATGGAACTTAATTAAATGAATTATATAAGTAATAGTAAGAAACTATAGTTGACATAATAAAATAAATAATCAAAATACAACTAAATTAATTGAATTATATTTAACTAACAGTAATAACCTATAGCCAACATCCCCATTAATGGGGTGGTAGGAGATGAGTCTAGTTTGAGATGAAAGGAGGTGAAGTGGACTCCACCAGCAGTGGGATGGGTCACATTGAACTTTGATGGGGCCTCCAAAGGTAACCTAGGTAAATCCAAGGCAGGTTGCATTATCAGAGATTGGAATGGGATACCATTTGTTCAACTTTGAGGAGACTCCAACTTGAGACCAACAACGAGGTTGAATTCCAGGCTCTAATTCTTGGGCTTCAACTTTGTAATAAGTGTAAGTTGGGGAAAGTGGAAATTGAAGGGGATTCCTCCATTATCATTAATGTTGTTAGATTAAAGAGAATTCAAAGTTGGACTTTGAATCCCTTCCTTACTATAGATCTGGGCCTTATTGAAAATTTGGAGGAATATGCAATTAATCACATTTATACGGAAGGTAATAAGGAAGCAGACTCTTTAGCCAACTCAACGGTGGAGAGGGACAAAGATTTAATGGTTGAAATGACTGTGATCTCATGTCACACATTGTAATCCTCCCCCAGAAGTTAAGTCTCTCCTTTCAATCATTATTCTTATTTACTCTAAGCTACTTGCTATACATGTTTTAGAAGATGGGATAGTTGGCATCATGTTTCTTTAAGCAACTTCATTGTAATTATTGTTAGATCATTCTCACAACCTACCGTGGGGTGAAAATATCTGGCAGTGCTAATTTGTTAGCGATCAGTCTCTTCCAATGGTATAGAAGGGTAGTATTCTCACTTTGGCAATATGGACACTTGATGGAAATATGCAGCCAAATAGACAATTTCCTTATAACCCAATGAGAGATTAATGTGCAAACATAGTAATCAAAATCCATATGCAAAAGAATAGACAACATACCATCAAAGGTGACACAAGATATTGTTAGTGTATATAGTGTCATTATCTAACTAGTTTAGATATCACCTCTTTGAAGGTTTGACATATTAACACATAGGCTTAAGTTTACTTAGACTTTTAGGACTTTGTCTCATTTTGACATGTGTAGTCATACATATAAGACACCTCTTTCATTTTGGATTTCCACTTGCCCTCACGCATGTCATATAAGTTAGACAAGTGTTGCATGCTTGTAGGGGTAGTCAATAGTTTAGTCCTACCTTCCTACCCCCTTCTCCTTGCCTATTTATGCAAGCCTTGTCATCTCAGTTTTGGGAGGATCCATCTCTTCGCATGGAGTTTTTTACTTCACATTTTCAAGGGGGATAGCATTGACCTTCTCATTCTTTCTCTCCTATGGGGAGAACATCATATTGTACATTCATGTTAGAAGTAGTCTTTGGGGGGTCATTTATAGTCTTCCTTTCTTCTTCACTTGTATAATTCATTCATGCATCATTTCTCTTTCAGAGGAAATTTCTTTCCCACATGGTTTTCTTTCTTTCTCCACTTTGGTGGCATGCTCAAATTTTGCAAATTTGATGTGCCAATATTCTTTCATGTCGACAAAGGCTTGGTCGACAGGCTGCTCAATCTACCCCGGAGGCCACCTTCGACAATTAAAATTTCTCGACTCAGGCATCATCTTGCAAATATGTTTGGAAAGAATTTTTTTAGCACATATGGTAACACAATTACTCAGTTTCGTTCTCCCAAGACAAGCTTTGATGGGGTATTTAATTGTTTTCTAACTGCGATCGGGTTAAAATTGGCATTTCAAAAAGTTTCAAATATTGCAATTATGAGGGCCACCCAGTTGTCGATTTGGTCTCAAACATCACCAGTTTCAATTGCATCAAAATCAAAGACCATATGTTGCGTTATTTTAATGTATTTCAGTTGCGGGGAACTCACCTGATGGGTCAGTTCATAAAGCATGTGCCTGAATTTGGTTGGTGAAGCAAATTCCGAGGAGATGGGTTTGCTTAAAATAATTGATAATACCCCTGTGCAAATTTTTGCGACCATCCGACATCCCATTTGCCCACTGTGGAAAAGTGCCATGTGCCCGTCGAAAAAAATTCAAAATTGACCAAAGTTTAAAGTTTAAAATGCATATATTTTAAAGGTAATATTAAAAATCATTTTAAAATATAAAAAGGGAGGTTTGAACATGATAAGAAAAGTCAATAATCATAAGGAAAGGCTTATTAAAGTTTATAAATGTTTAATAAAGGTTTATGAAGGAAAAAAGAGAATTGCATTGGTGCATTCCGCACCATCGCAGCCTTCTCTGTAGGGCATTCAGAGACCCCTGCGATGGTGCGAAATGCCCATCGCAGGGTATTTTTTGATCTTCCTCTCCCACTGCAAGGTAGAAATAGGCATTTCCTTCACTCCAACAATTTTGACGAGTTTTTTGCTGCTCCAGACGGATTGTGCTGCAGTTTTGATAGGCTGATCTCGTTTCTTGGCTTTAGGAACTTTTTTGAAGGGATTTTTTGGCTCAAATATGCTGTTATATGCTGCAAAATCTTCTTATAACCATTTCTCATGCATTGGTGAAGGTTTTTTTCTCATTTGTTTCAATTTTTGGTTGCCAGAATGGTGAGAAATGCCCTTGTTTCATGTAAAACAACCCAGAATTGATGAGTTGGCCAAAATGGGTTTCGTAAACTGCTGTAACATATTCTCTTTATCCTTTAGAGTTGGATGCCATCATAGAGGAGTTCAAGGAGAGTCTCGAGGGTTGATTTCGCAGCAGCGCATAAGAGAAACAAAGAGTCTTCAATTGCCTTGCAGAATTGGGGATGAGTAAAAAATTAAAAGGGGAAATTAAAGCATATTTTATGCATTTTTATTGTCCTCTTTCAATGTATTAATATTTTATTCTCAATTTTTTTTGGAGGGAAAATTGTAAAAAGAAATATCTCACCTACCTCTAGAATGAGTTAATTTTAGGGCAACATGTTGGAGCCTATAAGGAATTGATGGGCTTTCATTTTGTTGCTGGTAGACTTTGGAACTTTTGAGGAGTAAACAAAATATAGGTCTTGCTGGTCTGCTTCATTTCTTGTCTTGTGAGTCAATGTATTATGTGTTGAATGCATTTCTGTATAAAATTTATTTAGTTTCATGTTGATGTATATGAAAAATAATAAATGCATGTGTTTAGTTAATTGTCTCCATGGTTGTGTGCATTTCTTCTTCTGAATCAGATAGCTAAGGGTTATTTAAGATTCTAGAGTATAGGTTTACTATATTACATGCTTAATATTCTACTTCTATTCGAGGAATAGATTAAATGTTTTGGGTTAAGTATGGGAGGAATGTATTGTAGCAAGGATGTATGTAAGTAGAGTTAACTGAATACTCTGTCTTGGGTGGTGTTTGTAAGGCAAGTACTAATCTAGCCCCATGAAACTTGAATGTTATGTTGAGTTTATGAGAAGCAGTCACACATATATGTTAGTTTGACTCCATTGCCCGGAGATAAGTACTAGCCTAGGTTTGTATTGAGTTTGTGAGTCAAAACCCAAGTCTTTCATCTAAGCATAAAACACAATCAGAACATCATTAGTAAACTTTAGGAATTTCAAGAGTAGGGTTTTATTTGCATGCTCTCAAATTTAACCAGTGTAGATAGTCCAAGAATATTGCCAGTCTGAAGTTTATCTTACAAATCTTGGTGCGTACATGAGAGCATTCTGCCTGAGTTAGTTAAGGATGAATCATTTTGTTGTGAATTAGGGATACCCCCCTAGGTGTGGCAGAACCTAAAGTGCAGGGGAGACAAGTGCAAACAATCTCCTGTCTTTGTTGGCCAAGTTTGCTATTGAACTTGAGCATAAGAAGTGGCAAATCTTTAGAGTTTGATGTGTTTAGATTTGAGAACCAACAAAATTGGTGACTCTGTTTGGGACGATTGTCAAATATTATTGTGGAGTCTCTGAATATTAGTGTTGGCTTGTGTCGTGGGTGTGTAGAATTAGCACATGGATGTTGTTTTATTATTTCCCTTTGGAAGGTGGTGACTCTTATTAGTGTCATTGCAATGTGATCAAAGAAAGATTGTATGGTGCTATGCTAGTCTACGAATCCATAATGAAATTGCCTTACTAATAATTTGTCCTCTTTGGAGGTGGCGACTTTGTTGCTGAACTTGTTTTAAGCTGCAATATATTCCCAAGTAGACCATCTTTTTCATTCAAAATTATTAAAATAGAAAAATAGTCCTGGTCATGCTCTCAGAAAAGGTCATTCTTTATTGAAAGATACAAAGCCCTAAATTTTAATAGGATACATGACTACGAGTTTTCAAAATAATTTGCAAGATGAATATGTTTATGTTGTTCCAGTAGGTTGGGAAGAGTTTCAGGTCATTAGTGAACAAGTTGAAAGTACCATTGATCCTATGTTCTTTGTTCAATCATTGCTTGAATTAAAGAGACGAGAAGGAGAATCACCCTATGCCTTGTATGCACGATTCATGAAGACCTTGCTAGAAATTCTAGAATGTTGCAGACCTGAGGATTATTTGTGTGTTGATTTATTTTGCAAGGTTTATAAATCAGGTCTGAGCACTTTGCCAGAAGATTTGAAGCTTGAAAATCTTGATCAGATATTTGATTAGATTGGGATTATGGAAAGAGCCAGAGGTGATTATGGAGGAACAGTTATGTTTTCGAATATTGATGGCAGTCATGTTGTTGAGCAAGGTCATGGCATAATGCATAAGGAGAAAGAACTCATGATACAACATGAAGAACAAGTTTGCAATAAAGGAAATAAAGATTGTGATCAGCCCATGAGAGAAGAATGTGTAGATATAGATTGCAAAGATATACATGAGGTTACCTCTTATGATAATGTTGTCATTGAAGAACCACAGGAGTGCACGAGTGTAGGGTTTGATACCTCAGTTTATGATTCAAATGATAAAGATGTTCCAACTGTAAATGATTATTTGTATGAGGTTGATATGGAGATTTTCACTCTAGATATAGAGGATACTGACTCACATAATGACAAGAAATGTGTTGATGCTTGTCAAAATCTAGACCCATGTGTGAGCCTTTCAGATGATGAAATATATGAAAATGTTGAATGTAAATGTGATGATTGTATCTACAATACTGAATTTGAAATGTTTACTTTTTATCGTGAATGCATTGATGAAGAGGAAAATCAGGGTCACTATTCAGATGTGAGTGGACAAATTACAGATGTTCGGGTTCATACAATAGAGGACAGTATTGATTGTGATGATAGGGTGACTATGAAGCTTCTGATAAGGGGTAATATTCTGATTTCTTCATGCCTTCTTTTAAGGTATTTCAAACAGAGTTTAATGATGAAAGCACCAAGCACAATGATGATGGATATGAGGATGTTTTTAATAATGAGCTCCTTCAGCCTATTGCCCATTGTGACTGTGAGTATGCTCAATTTTTAATTGATTATGATTATTTGTGTGAGCATGCTTGGCAAAATTTTACTTCAAAATTGAAATGTTTGTATGAATATGAAAGCCATTGTTCAATGGAGCAAGTAAAGATATTGCCCGCATATGAATGTTTCATGATTAGTAAAGAAAATGACTCCAAAGTTTTACACGAGCCTTCCATTCAGTCTAATTTTCTAGACTTGGAGTTGCAATTTAGCCTCAATGAATCAGGGCAAATGCTTCTTGATGAGACTATTGAACAAATTCTTTATAAAAATTTCATGTTTGATATGCAAGTTGAGTGTGATTTCAAGACTAATGATGCCAACTGTCAGAGGGCTTATGAATGTCTTCAATTTTTAGTTCAGTTGGGTGAACATTTAGTGAAACATGACAATGAGCTGGATAAAGTAAAAATATCAAAATGATTATGGATTTCAATTCATGTGCATCTTTCAAATTGAAAAAGGTTGCATTGATAGGGGCAGGCTCAATGATGTGTTTAGGCAAGGCAATGACAATGTTAGTCTGTGGGCAGATCATGATAGTATCTTCAGGTTTGACCTGATGCAATCATTTGAAAATAGAGTATTTGACACAAGAGGGTTCTGGTTTTTCATTTTTGGGGGCCTGGGGCCACTAAATCAAATTGAAGGTATGATTTTTAATGCAAGATGGAATATTTGTTGTGTAGCCCAATCGAGTAAGCACCTAGTCTACATCCTGGAGATAACTGAAATCTTGATATGCCTGCAAGAGGCACGCATCCCCAAGGAAGAGCCACTGGTGGCACCCTCAATTTTTTCAAATTTGATGTGCCAATATTCTTTTGAGGTGTCGACAAAGGCTTGGTCGACAGGCTATTCAATCTACCCCGGAGGCCAACGTCAACAATTAAAATTTCTCAACTCGGGCATCATCTTGTAAATTTGTTTGGTAAGAAGTTTTTTGGCACATATGGTAACACACCTACTCAATTTCATACTCCCGGGATGAGTTTTGATGGGGTATTTAATTGTTTTCTGACTGTGATCGGGCTGAAATTAGCATTTCAAAAAGTTTCAAATCTTGCAATTCTGAGGGCGACCCAGTTGTTGATTTGGTCTCAAACTTCACTAGTTTCAATTTTATCAAAATTGGAGACCATATAATGCATTATTTTAATGCATCTCAGTTGCGGCAAACTCACCCGGCAAGTCAGTTTACAAAGTAGGTGCCTGAATTGTGTTAGCGAAGCAAATTCTGAGGAGATGGGCTTACTTAAAATAATCAATAATACCCTTGTGCAAATTTTCACGACCATCCGACATACCGTTTGTCCGCAGTGGAAAAGTGCCATGTGCCCATTGAAAGAAATTTAAAATTGACCAAAGTTTAAAGTTTAAAATACATATATTTTTAACGTAATATTTAAAAGAATTTTAAAATATAAAAAGGGAGGTTTGAACATGATAAGAAAATTCAAATACCATAAGGAAAGGCTTATTAAATTTTATAAAGGTTTAATAAAGGTTTATAAAGGAAGAAAGAGAGCTATGTTGGTGCATTTTGCACCATGGCAGCCCTCTCTGCAGAGCATTAGAGACCCCTGCGATGGTGCGAAATGCCCATCGTAGGGCATTTTTTAATCTTCCTCTCCCGCTGCAAGGTAGATATAGGCATTTCCTTCGCTCCTTTGATGATTTTGACGAGTTTTCTGCTGCTTCAGTAGTTCGTGCTGAAGTTTTGACAGGATGATCACGTTTTTTGGCTTTTGGCACTTTTTTGAAGGCACTTTTTGGCTCAAATATGCTGTTATATGCTGCAAAATCTTCCTATGACCATTTCTCATGCATTGGAGAAGGTTTTTTGCTGATTTGTTTTGATTTTTGGTTGTCGAAATGATGAGAAATGCCTTTGTTTCATGTAAAACGACCCAGAATTGATGAGTTGGAAAATGGGTTTGGTAAATTGCTGTAACATATTCTCTTTGTCCTTCATATCCGGATGCCATCATAGAGGAGTTCAAGGAGAGTCTCGAGGGTTGATTTCACGGTAGCGCATAAGAGAAATGGAGAGTCTTTAGTCACCTTGCAGAATTAGGGATGAGTAAAAAATATAAAAAATTAAAAGGAGAAATTAAAGCATATTTTATTCATTTTTCTTCTCCTCTTTTAATGTATTAATATTTTATTACCAATATTTTTTTGGAGGGAAAATTGTAAAAAGAAATATCTCACCTACCTCCAGAATGACTTAATTTTAGGGCAACATATTGGAGCCTATAAAGAACTATTGGGCTTTCATTTTGTTGCTAAAAGATTTTGGAACTTTTGAGCAGTAAATAAAATATGGGTCTTGCTAGTCTGCTTCATTTCTTGTCTTGTGAGTTAATGTATTATGTGTTGAATGCATTTCTGTATAAAATTTATTCAGTTTCATGTTGATGTATATGAAAAATGTTATATGCATGTGTTTAGTTAATTGTCTCTATGGCTATGTGCATTTCTTCTTCTGAATCAAATAGCTAAGGGTTATTTAAGATTCTAGAATATAGGTTTACTATATTACATGCTTGATCTTGTACTTCTATTCAAGGAATAGATTAAATGTTTTGGGTTATGTATGGGGGAGAATGTATTGTACCAAGGATGTATGTAAGTAGAGTTAACTGAATACTCTGTCTTGGGCGGTGTTTGTAAGGCAAGTGCCAATCTAGCCCCATGAAACTTGAATGTTATGTTGAGTTTATGGGAGGCAATCACACATATATGTCAGTTTGATTCCATTTCCATGAGATAAGTACCGGCCTGGGTTTGTATTGAGTTTGTGAGTCAAAACCCAAGTCTTTCATCCAAGCATAAAACAAAATCAGAATATCATTAGTAAACTTTAGGAATTTTAGGATCTACTTAAGGTTTTAGTTGCATGCTCTCAGATTCAACCAGTGTAGATAGTCTAAGAATATTGTCAGTCTAGAGTTTATCTTACAAATTGTGGTGGATACATGAGAGCATCCTGCCTGAGTTATTCAAGGATGAATCTTTTTGTTGTGAATGAGGGATACCCCCTAGGTGCCGCAAAACCTAAAGTGTAGGGGAGACAAATGCAAACAATCGCTCATCTTTGTTGGCCAAGTCCGCTATTGAACTTGAGCATAAGAAGTGGCAAATCTTTAGAATTTGATATGTTTAGATTTGGGAACCAACAAAATTGGCGACTCTGTTGGGGACGATTGTCAAATCTTACTGTGGAGTTTCTGAATACTAGTGTTGGCCTGCATCGTGGGTGTGTAGAGTTAGCACATGAATGTTATTTTATTATTTCCCTTTGGAGGGTGGTGACTCTACTTACTGTCATTGCAGCGTGATTAGAGAAAGATTGTGTGGTGCTTTGTTGATCTACAAATCCAGAATGAAATTGCCTTCCTAATAATTTGTCCTCTTTGGAGGTGGCGACTTTGTTATTGAACATGTTTGACGATGCAATATATTCCTAGGTACTCCATCTTTTTCATTCAAAATGATTAAAATAGAACAACAGTCTTGGTCATGCTCTCAGAAAAGGTCATTCTTTATTGAAAGATACAAAGCCCTGAATTTCAATGGTATTAGTGGTTACCCAAATGTTGTCCCCAGTAAAATTAGAAAGTGTTTGCCAAAATATAATAGATAGAATTCTGAATCAGCAAACAAACATCTGTAATTTTTTTGTGATTTGATAGAAGACTATGAAATTGAGGCTGAAGATGTTGTAATGAAACTCTTTGTTCAGTCATTAAAGGATGATGCTAGGGTCTAGTTTTCAGACTTTCCTGTGTGTTAAATTTCTTCATGGGTAGATTTAGAGAATGCATTCTTATAACAGTTTTGTGAAAGGACTGATGTGGCCTCATTGATTATACAACTCATGAACATTCAAAAAGAAAGTGATGAATTGGTTCCAGCCTTTAATTTAAGGTTTACAAAAATGCTCAAGCATATTCCTGAACATATGAAACCTAATGATTCATTATGTTTGGCAATCTATCTGGCTACATTTGATGAAGAAATGAATTATTTGTTGAAAGATAATGAACCTGTCACATTGCATCAAGCCTATTAATTTGCTATGGATGTTGAAAATAATTAGAAGTATGGAATGCCAATAGGATACATGACTACAATTTTTCAAAATAATTTGCAAGATGAATATGTTTTTGCTATTCCAGTAGGTCGGGAAGAGTTACAGGTCATTAGTGAACAAGTTGAAAGTATTGGTGATCCTATGTTTTTTGTTCAATCATTACTTGAATTGAAGAGACAAGAAGGAGAATCACCCTATGCCTTGTATGCACGATTCGTGAAGACCTTGATGGAAATCCCAGAATGTTGCAGACCTGAGGATTCTTTGTGTGTTGATTTGTTTTACAAAGTTTATAAATTGGGTCTAAGCACTTTGCCAGAAGATTTGAAGCTTAAAAATCTTGATCAGATATTTGATTGGATTGGGATTGTGGAAAGAGCCAGAGCTGATTATGGAGGAACAACTTTATGTCTCAGAATATTGATGGTAGTCATGTTGTTGAGCAAGGTCATGGCATAATGCATAAGGAGAAAGAACTCATGATACAACATGAAGAACAAGTCTGCAATAAAGGAAATAAAGATTGTGATCAGCCCATGAGAGAAGAATGTGTAGATACAGATTGCAGAGATATATATGAGGTTAACTCTTATGGTAACATTGTCATTGAAGAACCACATGAGTGCACGAGTGTAGGGTTTGATACCTCAGTTTATGATTCAAATAATGATAAAGATGTTCTAGTTGTAAATGATTATTTGTATCAGGTTGATATGGAGATTTTCACTCTAGATACAGAGGATACTGACTCATATAATGACAAAAAATGTGTTGATGCTTGTCAAAATCTAGACCCATGTGTGAGCCTTTCAAATGATGAAATATATGAAAATGTTGAATGTGAATGTGATGATTGTATCTACAATGCTGAAGTTGAAATGTTTATTTTTTATCGTGAATGCATTGATGAAGAGAAAAATCAAGGTCATTATTTAGATGTGAGTGGACAAGTTGCAAATGTTCAGGTTCATACAACAGAGGACAGTATTGATTGTAATGATAGGGTGATTGTGAAGCTTCTGATAAGGTGCAATATTATGTTTTCTTCATGCCTTCTTTTGAGGTATTTCAGGCAGAGTTTAATGATGAAAGTGTTGAGCACAATGATGATGGATATGAGGATGTTTTTAATAATGATCTCCTTCAGCCTATTGCCCATTGACTGTGAGTATGATCAATTTTTAATTGATTATGATTATTTGTGTGAGCATGCTTGACACAATTTTACTTCAGAATTGAAATGTTTGTATGAATATGAAAACCATTGTTCAATGAAGCAAGTAAAGATGTTGCCCATGTATGAATGTTTCCTGATTAGTAAAGACGATGACTCCAAGGTTTTACACGAGCATTCCATTCATTTTGATTTTCTAGACATGGAGTTGCAATTTGGCCTCAATGAATTAGGACAAATACTTCTTGATGAGACTATTGAACAAATTCTTTATGAAAATTTTATGTTTGATATGTAGGTTGAGTGTGAATTCAAGACTAATGATGCCAACTGTCAGAGGGATTATGAATGTCTTCAATTTTCAGTTTAGTTGGGTGAGCATTTAGTGAAACATGATGATGAGTTGGATAATGTAAAATGTTAAAATGATTATGGATTTTAGTTAATGTACAGCTTTCAGATTGACAAAGGTTGCGTTGACAGGGGCAGGCTCAGTGATGTGGTTAGGCAAGGCAATGACAGGGTTAGTCTGTAGGCAGATCATGACAGCATCTTCAGGTTTGACCTAATGCAGTCACTTGAAAATAGAGTATTTGACACAAGAGGGTTTTGGTTTTTTAGTTCTGGGGTCTAGGGTCACCAAATCAAACTAAAGGTATGACTTTTAATGCAAGATGGAATATTTGCTCTATAGCCGAATGGAGTAAGCACCTGCTCTATGTCCCGGAGATAACTGGAATCTTGATATGCTTGCAAGAGGCACGTGTCCCCTATCAAGAGCCACTAGTGCCACCCTCAAACTTTAAAAAATTAATGTGCCAATATTCTTTTGAGGTGTTGACAAAGGCTTGGTCAACAGGTGCTCTATCTACCCCAGAGGCCACCTTCGACAATTAAAATTTCTCACCCCAGGCATCATCTTGCAAATATATTTAGCAAGAAGTTTTTTGGCATATATGGTAACACACCTGCTTGGTTTCGTGCTCCCGGGAGGAATTTTGATGGGGTATTTAATTAGTTTCTAACTATGATCGGGGCTAAAATTGGCATTCCAAAAAGTTTCAAATCTTGCAATTCTAAGGACGACCCAGTTGTCAATTTGGTCTCAAACATCACCAAATCTAATTTCATCAAAATCGTAGACCATATGATGTATTATGTTAATGCATCTCAGTTGCCCAGTGGATCAGTTTACAAAGTAGGTGCCTGAATTTGGTCGGCAAAGTGAATTCTGAGGAGATGGGTTTGCTTAAAATATTTGATAATATCCCTGTTCAAATTTTTACGACCATCCAACATCCTGTATGCCCGCAGTGGAAAAGTGCCATGTGCCCATCGAAAGAAATTCAAAATTGACCAAAGTTTAAAGTTTAAAATGCATATATTTTAAAGATAATATTAAAAAGCATTTTAAAATATAAAAAGGGAGGTTTGAACGTGATAAGAAAAGTCAAATATCATAAGGAAAGGCTTATTAAATTTTATAAAGGTTTATGAAGGAAGAATGATAGCTGCGTTGGTGCATTTCACACCATTGCAACCCTCTCTGCAGGACATTCAGAGACCCCTATGATGGTGCGAAATGCCCATCATAGGGCATTTTTTGATCTTCCTCTCCTACTGCAAGGTAGATACAGGTGTTTCCTTCACTCCTTCGACGATTTTGATGAGTTTTCTGCTACTCCAGATAGATTATGCTACAGTTTTGACAGGCTGATCACGTTTTTTGGCCTCAGGCGCTTTTTTGAAGGTGTTTTTTGGCTCAAATATGCTGTTATATGCTTAAAAATCTTCCTATGACCATTTCTCATGCATTGGTGAAGATGTTTTGCTCGTTTGTTTCAATTTTTGGTTTCCGGAATGATGATAAATGCCCCTATTTCATGTAAAACGACCCAGAATTGATGAGTTGGGCAAAATGGGTTTGGTAAACTATTGTAACATATTCTCTTTGTCCTTCAGAGCTGAATGCCATCATAGAGGAGTTCAAGGAGAGTCTCGAGGGTTGATTTTGCAGCAGCGCATAAGAGAAACGGAGTCTTCAGTTGCCTTGCAGAATTGGGGATGAGTAAAAAATGTAAAAAATTAAAAGGGGAAATTAAAGCATATTTTATTCATTTTTCTTCTCCTCTTTTAATGTATTAATATTTTATTCTCAATATTTTTTTAAAGGGAAAATTGTAAAAAGAAATATCTCACCCACCTCCAGAATGAGTTAATTTTAGGGCAACATGTTGGAGCCTATAAGGAACTGTTGGGCTTTCATTTTGTTGTTGGAAGATTTTGGAACTTTTGAGGAGTAAACAAAATACAGGTCTTGTTGGTCTGCTTCATTTCTTGTCTTGTGACTCAATGTATTATGTGTTGAATGCATTTCTGCATAAAATTTTTTCAGTTTCATGTTGATGTATATGAAAAATGCTAAATGCATGTGTTTAGTTAATTGTCTCCATGGCTATGTGCATTTTTTCTTCTGAATCAGATAGCTAAGGGTTATTTAAGATTTTAGAATATAAGTTTACTATATTACATGCTTAATCTTCTACCTCTATTTAAGGAATAGATTAAATGTTTTGGGTTATGTATGGGGTAGAATGTAATGCAACAAGGACGTATATAAGTAGAGTTAACTGAATACTCTGTCTTGGGTGGTGTTTGTAAGGCAAGTACCAATCTAGCCCTATGAAACTTGAATGTTATGTTGAGTTTATGAGAAGCAGTCACACACATATGTCAGTTTGACTCCATTGCCCTGAGATAAGTACCAGCCTGGGTTTGTATTGAGTTTGTGAGTCAAAACCCAAGTCTTTCATCCAAGCATAAAACAAAATTAGAACATCATTAGTAAACTTTAGAAATTTTAGGAGTAGGGTTTTAGTTGCATGCTCTCAGATTTAACCGGTGTAGATAGTCCAAGAATATTGTCAGTCTAGAGTTTATCTTACAAATCTTGGTGCATACATGAGAACATTCTACCTGAGTTAGTCAAGGATGAATCTTTTTGTTGTGAATGAGGGATACCCCCTAGGTGTGGCAGAACCTAAAGTGTATGGGACCTAAGTGCAAACAATCTCCCATCTTTGTTGGCCAAGTATGCTATTGAACTTGAGCATAAGAAGTGGCCAATCTTTCTAGAGTTTTATGTGTTTAGATTTGGGAACCAACAAAACTAGTGACTCTGCTGGGGATGATTGTCAAATATTACTGTGGAGTCTCTAAATACCAGTGTTGGTCTATTTCGTGGGTGTGTAGAGTTAGCACATGAATGTTGTTTTATTGTTTCCCTTTGGGGGGTGGTGACTCTACTTATTGTCATTGCAGCGTGATCAAAGAAAGACTATATGGTGCTCTGCTGGTCTATGAATCCTGAATGAAACTGCCTTCCTAATAATTTGTCCTCTTTGGAGGTGGTGACTCTATTGTTGAACATGTTTGAAGTTGCAATATATTCCCAGGTAGTCCATCTTTTTCATTCAAAATGATTAAAATAGAACAATAGCCCTTGTTATGCTCTCAGAAAAAGGTCATTCTTTATTGAAAGATACAAAGCCTTGAATTTCAATGGTATTAGTGGTTACCCAAATGATGTCCCCAGTAAAATTAGAAAGTGTTTACCAAAATATAATGGACAGAATTCTGAATCAGCAAACAAACATTTGCAAAAATTTTGTGATTTGATAGAAGACTATGAAATTGAGGCTGAAGATATTGTAATGAAACTCTTTGTTCAGTCATTAAAGGATGATGCTAGGGTCTGGTTTTCAGATTTTCCTATGTGTTCAATTTCTTCATGGGTAAATTTAGAGAATGCATTATTAGAACAGTTTGGTGAAAGCACTGATGTGGCCTCATTGATTATACAATTCATGAACATTCAAAAAGAAAGTAATGAATTGGTTCTAGCCTCTAATTTAAGGTTTACAAAAATGCTCAAGCATATTCCTGAACATATGAAACCTAATGATGCATTATGTTTGGAAATCTATCTGGTTGCATTTGATGAAGAAATGAGTTATTTGTTGAAAGATAAGGAACCTGTCACATTGCATCAGGCCTATAAATTTGCTATGGATATTGAAAATAATCAAAGTATGGAATGCGAATAGGCTACATGACTGTGAGTTTTTAAAATAATTTACAAGATGAATATGTTTCTACTATTCTAGTAGGTCAGGAAGAGTTTCATATCATTAGTGAACAAGTTGAAAGTACTGTTGATCCTATGTTCTTTGTTCAATTATTGCTTGAATTGAAGAGACAAGAAGGAGAATCACTCTATGCCCTGTATGCACGATTCATGAAGACCTTGCTGGAAATCCCAGAATGTTGCAGACCTGAGGATTCTTTGTGTGTATATTTGTTTTGTAAAGTTTATAAATCAGGTCTAAGCACTTTTCCAGAAGATTTGAAGCCTGAAAAACTTAATCAAATATTTGATTAGATTGGGAGTGTGGAAAGAGCTAGAGGTGACTATGGAGGAACGGTTATGTTTCAGAACATTGATGGCAGTCATGTTGTTGAGCAAGGTTATGGCATAATGCATAAGGAGAAAGAACTCATGATACAACATGAAGAACAAGTCTGCAATAAAGGAAATAAAGATTGTGATCAACCCATGAGAGAAGAATGTGTAGATACAGATTGCAGAGATATACATGAGGTTACCTCTTATGGTAATGTTGTCATTGAATAACCACAGGAGTGTACGAGTGTAGGGTTTGATACCTTAGTTTATGATTTAAATAATGATAAAGATGTTCTAGTTGTAAATGATTATTTGTATGAGGCTGATATGGAGATTTTCACTATGGATACAGATGATACTGATTCATATAATGACAAGAAATGTGTTGATGCTTGTCAAAATCCAGACCCATGTGTGAGCCTTTCAGATGATGAAAAATATGAAAATATTGAATGTGAATGTGATGATTGTATCTACAATGTTGAAGTTGAAATGTTTACTTTTTTATCGTGAATGCATTGATGAAGAGGAAAATCAGGGTCACTATTTAGATGTGAGTGGACAAGTTGCAGATGTTTAGGTTCATACAACAGAGGACAGTATTGATTGTGATGATAGGGTTGACTGTGAAGCTTCTGATAAGATGCAATATTCTGATTTCTTCATGCCTTCTTTTGAGGTATTTCAGGTAGAGTTTAATGATGAAAGTGTCGAGCACAATGATGATGGATATGAGGATTTTTTAATAATGAGCTTCTTCAGCCTATTGCCCATGGTGACTATCAGTATGATCAATTTTTAATTGATTATGATTATTTGTGTGAACATGCTTGATAAAATTTTACTTCAGAATTGAAATGTTTGTATGAATATGAAAGCCATTGTTCAATGGAGCAAGTAAAGATGCTACCCGTGTATGAATGTTTCATGATTAGTAAAGAAGATGACTCCAAGGTTTTACATGAGCCTTCCATTCAATCTGATTTTCTAGACTTGGAGATGCAATTTGGCCTTTATGAATCAAGGCAAATACTTCTTGATGAGACTATTGAACAAATTCTTTATGAAAATTTTATGTTTGATATGCAAGCTTAGTGTGATTTCAAGACTAATGATGCCAACTATCAGAGGGATTATGAATGTCTTCAATTTTTAGTTCAGTTGGGTGAGCATTTAGTGAAACATGATAATGAGCTAGATAAAGTAAAATGTCAAAATGATTATGGATTTCAGTTAATGTGCAGCTTGCAGATTGACAAAGGTTGCATTGACAGGGGCAAGCTCAGTGATATGGTCAGGCAAGGCAATGACAGGGTTAGTCTATGGGTAGATCATGATAGTATCTTTAGGTTTGACCTGATGTAGTCACTTGAAAATAGAATATTTGACACAGGAGGGTTCTAGTTTTTCATTTTTGGGATCCCAGGGTCACCAAATCAAACTGAAGGTATGATTTTTAATGTAAGATGGAATATTTGCTCTGTAGCCCAATGGAGTAGGCACCTAGTCTAAGTCCCAGAGATAACTAGAATCTTGATATGCCTACAAGAAGCACATGTCCCTGAGCAAGAGCCACTGGTGGTACCCTCAAAGTTTGCAAATTTGATGTGCCATATTCTTTCGAGGTGTCGACAAAGGCTTGGTCGATAGGCTATTCAATCTACCTCGGAGGCCACCTTCAACAATTAAAATTTCTCAACTCAGGCATCATCTTGCATATCTATTTGGCAAGAAGTTTTTTGGCATGTATGGTAACACACCTACTCAGTTTTGTGCTCCCAGAACGAGTTTTGATGGGGTATTTAATTATTTTCTAACTACGATCAGGCTAAATTGGCATTCTGAAAAGTTTCAAATCTTGCAATTCTGAGGGCGACCCAGTTGTCAATTTGGTCTCAAATGTAACTAGTTCCAATTTCATCAAAATTGGAGACCATATGATGTATTATTTTAATGCATCTCAGTTGTGGCGAACTCATCCGGCGGGTCAGTTTACAAAGCAGGTGCCTGAATTTGGTCGGTAAAGCGAATTCTGAAGAGATGGGTTTTCTTAAAATAATTGATAATACTCCTGTGAAAATTTTTGTGACCATCTGACATCTTGTTTTCCTATAGTGGAAACGTGCCATGTGTCCGTCGAAAGAAATTCAAAATTGACCAAAGTTTAAAGTTTAAAATGCATATATTTTAATTTAAGTAATATTAAAAAGCATTTTAAAATATAAAAAGGGAGGTCTAAACGTGATAATAAAAGTCAAATATCATAAGGAAAGGCTTATTAAATTTTATAAAGGTTTAATAAAGGTTTATGAAAGAAGAAAGAGAGCTGCGTTGGTGCATTTTGCACCATCGCAGCCCTCTCTGTAGGGCATTCAAAGACCCATGCAATGGTGTAAAATGCCCATTGTAGGGCATTTTTTTACCTTCCACTCTCGCTGCAAGGTAGATACAGGTGTTTCCTTCTCTCCTTTGACGATTTTGACGAGCTTTCTACTGCTCTAGATGGATTGTGCTGCAGTTTTGACAGGTTGATCACATTTTTTAGCTTTAGGCACTTTTTTCAAGGTGTTTTTTGGCTCAAATATGTTGTTATATGCTGCAATATCTTCCTATGACCATTTCTCATGCATTGGTGAAGGTGTTTTGCTCATTTGTTTCAATTTTTTATTGCCAGAATGATGAGAAATGCCCCTGTTTCATGCAAAATGGCCCAGAATTGATGAATTGGGCAAAATGGGTTTGGTAAACTGCTGTAACATATTCTCTTTGTCCTTCAAAGCTCGATGCCATCATAGAGGATTTCAAGGAGAGTCTCGAGGGTTGATTTTGCGGCAGTGCATAAGAGAAATGGAGAGTCTTCAGTTGCCTTGCAGAATTGTGGATGAGTAAAAAATGTAAAAAATAAAAGGGGAAATTAAAGCATATTTTATTCATTTTTCTTCTCCTCTTTTAATGTATTAATATTTTATTCCCAATGGTTTTTTGGAGGGAAAATTGTAAAAAGAAATATCTCACCTACCTCCAAAATGAGTTAATTTTAGGGCAACATATTAAAGCTTCATTTCTTGTCTTGTGAGTCAATGTATTATGGGTTGAATGTATTTTTGTATAAAATTTATTCAGTTTCATGTTGATGTATATGAAAAATGTTAAATACATGTGTTAAGTTAATTGTCTCCATGGTTGTGTGCATTTCTTCTTTTGAATCAGATAGTTAAGAGTTATTTAAGATTCTAGAATATAGGTTTACTATATTACATGCTTAATCTTCTACTTCTATTCAAGGAATAGATTAAATGTTTTGGGTTAAGTATGGGGGAGAATATATTGCAGAAAGGATGTATGTAAGTAGAGTTAACTAAATACTCTATCTTGGGTGGTGTTTGTGAGGCAAGTACCAATCTAGCCCCATGAAACTTGAATATTATGTTGAGTTTATGAGAAGCAGTCACACATATATGTCAGTTTGACTCCATTGCCTTGAGATAAGTACTAGCATGGGCTTGTATTGAGTTTGTGAGTCAAAATCTAAGTCTTTCATCCAAGCATAAAACAAAATTAGAACATCATTAGTAAACTTTAGGAATTTTAGGAGTAGGGTTTTAGTTGCATGCTCTCATAATTAACTAGTTTAGATAGTCCAAGAATATTACCAGTCTAGAGTTTATCTTACATATCTTGGTGCATAAATAAGAGCATTCTACCTAAGTTAGTCAAGGATGAATCTTTTTGTTGTGAATGAGGGATACCCCCTAGGTGTGGTAGAACCGAAAGTGCAGGGTGGTGTAGGAGCACCTAGAGGCTCAAGAAGATCCTATCTTGTTTTTGTGTTGTCTCATGTTTTTGTGATGTAATAAGGTCCATTGGACCATTTTATGTTGATTTCATGTTGCTTTGATAATGATGTATGGCCTTGATGCCAATGGTTGCAAGCAAATAAGTCTGGTTAGTGACAGTCAAATCCTTCATAGGTGTAGAGATAGAAAGAGTCTTGTGTTTTGTAGCCATTCATGGCACATAGGAATCACATTAAGGGAGTTTGAATGCCTTGTGAAAGGATCATCCACCTTGTAAACAAAATGTAGTTGCAACTAGGAGACAAAGAGGGCAGTTGGTGGTTGCAGAGTTAGTTTTTTGCCTTCCACCAATCCCAAACTACCTTCCAACTAGTTGTCAAGGTCATGCACATGCTTAAAGGCTCATGATGATGATAATTTTGTTGTTGATGAAGATTTTAAGAAGAAACAAATAAAGTATCTACAATTTTCTACTCTTTATGTGTGTTTTTTCTGTTACAGCCTGTACCCCATTCTTGTACCTAATTGTCATAGATCCTCATGATACTAGATTGATATAAGGATGTGTTAGGATTAATTTGCATCTGGTTTGGGCTCTTGAATCGATCCTATAGCAGAGATCTAAAGGTTCTTCTGAAAATTGGTCGTTAAACCCTGCCCTAGGGTTTTGGCATAAAGCGATGGATTTCTCCTCCATTCCACTGGTTTGATCTCCATAAATCAGTGGAATGGCATTGTTTATGTTTTTTTTCATGTGTTGTAGAATTTTTTAGGGTAGGGGATTGAGATTGGTGGAATTTACCAATTGAACACCTAACAAGACCATGTGTTAGGTTGCAGTCAAGGGAACAACATTGTGGAAACCCTCATAGTCGATTGTGGAATCCAAATAACCTTGAAATCAATTGTTTGGGCATGTGCATGAGGTGTCCCAACAAGTGAGAAGTTTCTGTGAGTCCATTGAAGGGTAGACCCTTTGTAATTTAGGGCTAATTGGGGCTCTTCCAATTAGGTCTGTCATAAGGGAAATGATAGATGTTCTTAAGGAACCCATACCAAGTTTTTGATATGTCATCAAGGCCTAAAAAAGGTATCCCAAACCATGCTCATCTGCCCATGAAAGTGTCTAGGTTGGAAATTATCCTCTGTCAGACCCAAAAACAGGGCTACAAGGAGTTTGACAAGTTTGTGAAGGAAGTGCTATTTGTACAGGCATAAGACTTTGTTGAGTGGTTTGGGTAGGTTCTTCAAGATTTCAAAGAGCCCTCACCATGTCTAACTTAAGGAGGTTACATTATTTGTGATAGATTCCATGTGAGCCAATTAAATGATTCATTAAACAAATTGAAGTTTGTCCTATCTCCCTCTACCCTCTGCATCATAGGAGAGACAAGTGCAAACAATCTCTCGTCTTTGTTGGCCAAGTCTACTATTGAATTTGAACATAAGAAGTGGCAAATCTTTAGAGTTTGATGTGTTTAGATTTGGGAACCAACACACTTTATGAGAAATTCATTTGTACATGGGTACCTAACATGGCCTAGTATCTGAGACTCATCTTCATCTTTGTATAGCTTCTCCCTAAGTTTCACTTAAGGGGGATGTTAGTGTAAATAGTGTCATCATCTAGCTAGTTTAGATATCACCTCTTTGAAGGTTTCACCTATTCACACACAGGCTTAGGTTTGCTTAGTCTTTTAGGACTTTGTCTTATTTCGACATGTGTACTCATACATATGAGACACCTCGTTCATTTTGTCTTTCCACTTTCCCTCACACATGTCATATGAGTTAGACAAGTGTTGCATGCTTTTAGTGGTGGTTAGTAGTTCAATCCTACCTTCCTATCCCCTTCTCCTTGCCTATTTATGCAAGGCTTCTCAATTTATTTTACACACTCTCATTGTAAATGATAGATATGCTCTTGTGCTCCATTTTTCAATTGTGGAAGGTTTTATTCTTTGTGCTTTCTCATCTTGGCTACTCCAACAGATATACCCTAGGAAAACCTCCATGAGGGAAAAACCCAACATCCAAAAGCATCCATCTCTCATTCATTATTCAGCAATAAAGATTACAATACATATGCAAAGTCTCCATGAATACCCCTGAAGCATCAAGCTCTCTACATGCACTCCATGTGAACAAGAATGTAACCATGCATCCCATGCCATGCTTCAAACCCTCACATGTGCAACTTGCAAGAGATTCTCAAACAAGCCAAACCCAATCAACAGCTCAAACAACCAACAAGCCAACCTCAACAATTACACGTGTTTGCTTTTATAAAGATAAGTACACACAAAAATGGGTTACACTTTCTGAGACATCCTGATTTCTGCTAAAATCACATATTTTTAGAAAATATAATGATTTAAGCCTTGAAATGTTCTATTTAAAGGATTTTAATTGAAGAGGGTTTAATTAAACCCCCTTAGATTCAAACCCCCTTGGATAGAACCCCGCTAGTTTTAAACCATACCTATAATGGAGTCTCTTCTACACCTATCAAAATGCTGATAAAAAACCACTTTTGATTTACCTTTTGGGGGATCAAATGAATTCATTTAAATTTTATGTTTTGTAAGTATGTAGTCCTTATTATAAGCTTCCCCAAAAGTATAATTTTAAATATATTTAATTTGATTATTTTATTTATTTTTTATTTCTTGTGAATGTAGGTTTTTCACCAAACATCAAGTTTTATGTTCTACACACATGGAAAATTAGTAAATTAGTGAAAAAAATTTGAAAAATATCTATGCCCTAGGTATTGATGTCCTTGTTTCAACAAAAAAAGAAAAATTGAATTTTGATACATATAGAAAAAGTTATGTTTTATGAAATATGCCTATGTCTAAATTATAATTGGTTTGACTTCAAAACTTAATTAAAAAATATATATTCAACAAAACATTATGAAACAAAATGCATGCCCTATATATTGGTGTTTCCAATCTAAATTCAAAAGAATTAGAATTTTATCCTTTGTAGAAAAAAAGTTATGTGCTATGGAATACACATCACTTTAAAAAAATGTTGTTTACTATTAAAAACTAGTTATCAAAGGAGATGCAAAAAAATTTACAATTTAACTTCAAATTTTTGTTAAAAAATTTATATTTAGAATCTACAAACAAAATCTCACAAATCACTAGTTCGCATCATCTTCAAATTCCTAATGGTTTAACGACTATAGGTGTCAGAAAGTAAAGATTTAGTTCAAAATGTTGATTTCAATGTCATGTTTGGCCAAAAAGTGTAACCCATTTTTGTGGGTTACATACATGTGGTAAAACCATATTCCCCAAAACTATGAGCACTCTAAAACCATTGCCCCCACATTTGATTATTGGTACTAGGTTTTCCTTTTTCCCAATAATTAAAAAATTACAAATAAATAATTAATTACTCTATGTGTCTCACACACATAAAATAATTAACCCAATGTTGCATACTATTGGTTTACAGATTTGTCACCTCAATTTATACTCTATTTGCTCATAACAGTGACAGCCTAACCAACAGTTAAGTCACTTACAATGATAGTTGTAAGTGCTCTCTGCTTATTTTACAAGGTGCAGCTACTTTCGAATGATTTACGATGAATGAAAATCAACGTATGCTTTTAACCGAAAAGTAGGAAAGGCAAACTAACACTCACTCATAACCATGAAAGTGAGTGCGAAAGATTAATTCAGACTCAAATAAATGTAGATTAATGATACACAGCCCATTTACCAACAAAAATTAATGAAAGAAACAACTATATTTCTCTCAACACATAATAGGAACAATATGGAAGATAGATTACGAATTGACACAAGAACAATTGTAATCATAGAAGATAAGACACAAAGTTTTGAAAATAGTTCTTCATTTCTTCCATACAACAAAACTCAAAGTTTCTGAAAATGCTCCTATACATAAGTTAAGTTAAGAAAAAGATAGCTAGAAATACAAAATATACTTGCTGCTCTTTCCCTTTATTCACAGCCAGACAGAAAAGATGTCCTTCCCCTTGAAAGTCCTTCTTTTATAGTTTTTCAAAACATCCAAAAAAATATAACTATTCGAAACGGTCTTTTTAAGTAACCACTATCAAGAAAGTGACCTTTAAAAGGAAACAGTTACATTATATCAAAATTGTGGTTACCATTGCTAATTACAAAAAAAACTTCATGCATGAAAGACAAGTGGCATTAGACTGCCCCAGGTACGGGGATAGTTCCTAATTGTAGGCATATTTCCATAAAAAGTTGACACAACTCAGCACGTTCTTCTTCTTCTTCCAAGATGAAAATTGCCCTGTGGTATTTAGCATAACTAGTTTTCTCCTTCCAAGCAACTGTGCGCAACTGGGAGATGATATCAATCTACTCCTCCTCTGGCCAATGTAAATCAGGTTGTAGGACATGCATAGGCTCATCATCCCAAATTTCATTATTCGCAGGAAGTCCCATTCTAAAAGATGACTTGGTCAATAAGAAAGACTGAACTCATAGAGCACCATCACCTTTCTCTATAGTCAGGTTTATTTAATTACACTCGTAGGTAATGATGGTTTTTAAACTTGTTGATGTCGTGCTACCACCTTAGTGATCTCCATTACACTTCTCATTTAAGAGGTAATTAATGCATCATTGATTTTGCACCTTGAGAAACGAGTCTTGAGATTGAGCTCGCATTTCATAACTCCTGAAAAGACATTCTCATTACATATGACACGAGTAATCAGATGAGCTGGCGATATCTTGAAAATTGGGAAACAAAACCATCAAAACTCATATCAGAATTTACTTTAGTAGTGCCTCGATGTACATATTAACTTAACATGGGCATTGCGAAGATGCTGATTAGTTAGGAGTCGGGATAGATTCAGAACCTTGAACTTTAAGGAGGAGTTCACAAAATTTAAAAACTCCCGACAATGAGTCAGGTCAGGGTGTTGGAGCTCTAATGATCCTTCAAACTATTGGAACGATGTTCAAAAAGCTTCAACTTCCCCTACCAGGAATAAAACACTTCTCAAAAGTTCTTTAACCTTCAATTTTGAAAGGGTAAATTGGCAAGTCGAGCTTTTTGAGAACCTTTGAACTGTCAAGATGAAGTTCAAAAACTATGAGCATTTCTGACAATGAAATCCGGAAGTCGAGAAATTTAAGAAACTTTTGAACTATAGGGGCTAGGAAAAATTAAAGTTTTAAAATCTTGCAAATGGTAAGACATTTTGACTCGAAAATGAGGCATAGTGGAGAATGCACTGAAAATTTTAAAATTTTCAAGTTCAAAATTTTCAAGCAACAACAACATGCTCTAGTTGGGGACGAGGACTGCAAAGGACAAAGCAAGGAATCTAGAATCACAAGTATAGACCAATGCATAAATCCATTGGGCAACAAAGTCAGAGAGCATGGGAGACAAAGGAGCCAGAACAAGCCAAAAACAAGGCAAATAGAAAAGGAAACTAGACTACCAGCACAACAAAAACTCCTAATATGTACATGGCAGGAAGATCCTACCTCCAAAGACTCCAGAGAGATCATACAAATCCAATAACAGGCTAGGAGAAATAACAGCCTCTGTGAAATAACGGTTGATGAACGAGAAGATCGCACACCAACAGCTACCAACTGGTGACCACTATGATCAAAATGATAAGAATGGCATCACATAAAGACCCCCTAGATGTGACTTGATGCTCAAAAAGCCACTCTTCTTTGTATGCTTCTTCAAATGGACGACTCATGTCAGCATTGCCCAGTACATAATTACTAGCATCTGTCTAAATGACCTCATGCATAATGTCAGAATGCATATGATTTTGGAAGCACAGAGAAACTAGCCCCCGAATTGGACAACCCACACATTGACCACCCATATTTGAATTTTCAACAGTAGATAACTCTTCTTCAACACATTGTATAAGAGAGAGTACAACGTCTTCTTCACAAATAAGGTCATCATCTGAACCTTCTAAAAAATTTTGTGGCTGCAAACCTTCATCAACCTAACTATTATTTTTCTCCTCATTAACCTTAGATTCTGAAAAATCATTGCATATATTTCTAACATAGGCTTCATTTGATGAATCATTCTCAAAAGGTATAATTGCATCTTCAAAATAAAATGACTCAAAGATGAATTCTTCTCTCACCTTTGGCTGCAATATTTCTCCTTTATCATCCTCTTCATGAAACTTGAGAACCATATACTTTGGTTGTGTACCAATTATCACTTCATTATCAAAACCAAAACTTGAAGAGAAAACATCAGAAATGAATCCTTCCTTCTATAAATCGTATGATGAATCAATCTCTGGAAGTGTGACTGTTGATTGTGATTCTGGAGTATCACATTCTACAAACATGAGATCAAGTGTGGTAAAAAGAAAATCATTACTGAGAGAACAAGCAGATTGGGAGTGCAATTCATCCATTATCTTGTCAGGCTCTTCTTTGTCTACTTTACCAAATGCTGAATCAATATTATCAAAGACAAAAACTCTCATGTCTAAACTATGATTTAAAGACTTTTTTCAGCCTCATGAGGAAAACTTTCTATCACTTGGTCTTTTTCATCCATATCAAAATTATATATTTTTGATCCAGGAAAAAATACAGAACCATTCATACCTTCTTTCTTATCATGGGAGACACGAGTGGCTGCATCCATTTTAATTTCAGTAATGTGACCATCTCCGTCCAATACTCCACATAAAAATTCATCATTGCATGTGTTAAGATACTTATGAGACTCATTACATTTATTGGTTAGACCACTTTCAGTAAAGCTATCATGACCATTTTTAACCTCACCTTTCAAATCTTGTTTAAAAATTTCAACATTTATGACCTTTTCTTATAGCCATACCTTTTTTATTATTTGACTCAGGAGATGTGAAACCTTCATGTTCAACTCGCATCCACACTGGAGAAAAGGTATTCAGCAATTTATCTTCATGCTGTGTAATCCCATGTTGCTCCTTATCGCTTGAAAAAGTAAATGATTCTATCTCTACAGTAGACAAGGGAGCCAAAATAGTGCAATTTGCATAATCTTCTTTACAATTTGTACCATGGGAGGATTGTTCATCTTCTACATTACATGGGGGACTTATAGATACATCATTATCTCCCTCACTATGAAAATAATAAACTTTCATTCTATTGTTCATATGAGATTTCATTTCCACAATACTTTCCCTATCTCTACCAAAGTGCTTTGAATCAAAAATAGTGAGATTAGAGCATTTAGCAGAAGGAGATTGAATATTATGGAAACCTATAGGCTTGAAATTTTGTTTACATAATAGGCATCCTCATAGGTTCATGAATCAGATTATCTACAATCTGATTCACTATCCATAGGCCACTCAATATCAAATCATATTCTATTTTTATAGCCTCTTGTTGTGCAACTTTAATATCAACTACTTTACACCTTTTTAATTTGAATTGAACATCTAGATGCAAAGATGAAATAAAAGTACAGAGTTGGAGTTGCTCACTTGGCTAAATGGGTGCAGGAATTTTTCTGAGCAGCCAGTTGAATCTGTCCTCAAAGTCTTTGATGGATTCATCTCTTTGCTTTTGAACGTTGAAGAATTGACACAATAGAGCAGCCTCATCAACAGGACTTTTAAATCTTTCTAAGAACTTAGTCTTCAATGAATCCCAATTAGTTATACATTTTCTTTCTAAATGATGAAACCATTCTGTTGTAGGCCCAATAAGAGATTTGATAAACAACTAAATAAAAATATCTTCTTTACTTACCCCCAAAACCCCACATGCAATCGTGAATGCAAGAATGTGATTTTCAGCATCTTGATGGTTCTCTCCACTGAACTTCGGGAAATGCTTTCTTGATCCTTCAGGCCATGGTGAATATACAGGCAAAGAAAGAGGCCCAAATTGATTTCCCCATGGCTGGGAAGAAATTAAGGCCATAGTACAAATCTGAAAATTACATCAGCGTAGGTCTTCACTGGAACAGAATGTTTTCGAGTACATTTTATCTCACAGAGCTACCAACCTCAGTCCTCGGGGAGGCACCTTCAAATTTCTAGGAACACTGGTCTTTCACTTTTGAATCCCTAATAGATTCGCCAAAAATTTGCTGGTTGACAAATTTGTCACCTCAATCTATACTCTATTTGCCCATAACAGTGATAGCCTAACCAACAGTTGAGTCACTTGCAATGATAGTTGCAAGTGCTCTCTACTTATTTTACAAGGCACAGCTACCTTCGAATGATTTATGATGAATGAAAATTAGGGTATGCTTTTAACCAGAAAGTAGGAAAGGCAAACTAACACTCACTCATAACCATGAAAATGAGTGTGAAAGATTAATTCAGACTCAAAGAAATGCAAATTAATGATACACAGCCCATTTACCCACAAAAATTAATAAAATAAATAGCTATATTATCTCAACACATATGAATATAATAGGAATAATATGGAAGATAGATTACGAATTGACACAAGAAAAATTGCAATCATAGAAGATAAGACAAAGTTCTGAAAATAGTTCTTCATTTCTTCCACACAACAAAACTCAAAGTTTCTGAAAATGCTCATATACATAAGTTGAGTTAAGAAAATGATAGCTGGAAATACAAAATAAACTTGCTACTCTTTCCCTCTGTTCACAGCTAGACCGGAAAGATGCCCTTCCCCTCGAAAGTCCTTCCTTTATAGTTTTTCAAAACCTCCAAAAAAATATAACTGTTCAAAACGGTCTTTTTAAGTAACCGCTATCAAGAAAGTGACCTTAAAATGGAAATAGTTACATTATATCAAATTGTGGTTACCATCGCTAATTACAAAAAAAACTTCATGCATGCAAGACAAGTGGCATTAGCCTACCCTAGGTACGAGGATAGTTCCTAATTCCAGGCGTATTTCCATAAAAAGTTGACGCAACTCAGCATGTTCTTCTTCTTCTAGGATGAAAATTGCCCTGCAGTATTCAACATAACTGGTTTTCTCCTTCCAAGCAACTATGCGCAACTGGGAGATGATATCAATTTGCTCCTCCTCACTCCAATGTAAATCAGGTTGTAGGACAGGCATAGGCTCATCATCCCAAATTTCATTATTCGCAGGAAGTCCCATTCTGAAAGATGACTTGGTCGATAAGAAAGACTGAACTCAAAGAGCACCATCGCCTTTCTCTATAGTCAGGTTTATTTAATTATGCCAGCAGGTAATGATGGTTTTTAAACTTGTTAATATCGTGCTACCACCTTAGTGAGCTCCGTTACACTTGTCATTTAAGAGGTAATTAATGCATCATTGATTTTGTACCTTGAGAAACAAGTCTTAAGATTGAGCTCGCATTTCATAACTCCTGAAAAGACATTCTCATTACATACAACACAAGTAATTAGATGAGTTGACGATATCTTGAAAACCAGGAAACATAACCATCAAACCTCATATCAAAATTATCTTTAGTAGTGCCTCGATGTACATCTTAATTTAACATGGGCACTTCGAAGATGCTGATTAGTCAGGAGTCAGGACAAATTCAAAACCTTGAACTTTAAGGAGTTCACAAAATTTGAAAACTCCTGACAATGAGTGAGGTCAGGGCATCAGAGCTCTAACAATCCTTCAAACTATTGGAACGATGTTAAAAAACCTTCAACTTCCCTGACCAGGAATAAAACACTTCTCAAAAGTTCTTCAACCTTCAATTTTGAAAGGGTAAGTCGGCAAGTCGGGCTTTTTGAGAACATTTGAACCATCAATATGAAGTTCAAAAACTATGAGCATCTCCAACAATGAAATCGGGAAGTGGGGAAATTTAGGAAACTTTTGAACTGTAGGGGCTAGGAACAATTAAGGTTTTAAAATCTTGCAAATGGTAAGACATTTTGGCTCAGAAACGAGGCATAGTGGAGAATGCACTGAAAATTTAAAATTTTCAAGTTCAAATTTTTTAGGCAACAACACATTCAACGATTACAAGTGGCACCAAATAAATATTTAATGTGGTTAAACACATCAGCCATAATGCACCACAAATAAATATTTATTTTACATAATAAAATAATCAATGTTATGCAAGGTGTACAACACACCTATTCCAACATTCTCCCACTTGTATAATTGCATAAGGGATCAACAAGTAAACTCAAAACATCAAGGAAACCATACATATGCCCAACATGTACCATATAAACATCCATTTGCTCCATGCGCTCCAAGATACCTACAACAATAATCAAGGTGTCCACAATCTCAAACAAGAATCCCTTCATCTTGTTGAACACCCAAAATACTGAGGGAGGGTGTATCAGTATTCTATTAAACCATTTACATATCAAACATTTAATCCATTCAACATATTTAATTGCAGTAAAGGAAATTAATCATAAAGAAAACAGCCACAACTCACAACACATGAACACTAGATTTATGTGGAAAACCCAAGAAGGGAAAAACCACAACGAGGATTAGCTCACAATATAAAGTAGTATCATCACTGAATTACAAAAGGCTTACTACAGGAGGGCTCACTGTCTAGAAGAAAGGCTCACTGCCAAAGGGCTCATTGCCCAAGGACTCATTGTCCTAAAAGAAAGAGATAGAAGAGCTAGCTCACTTCCAAAGTTGAACTGTTATAATTGCATCTAACATATGCATGGAGTATAGTTCCAATGAAGGTCAAAGTACTGAAACAATATTCATCACACTATTCTGAAATACCAGACTCTACTTCTCTACATTCATTCAATTTGCTTCCACAGGCAATTGTTGCATCACACATTCACTCACTCTATTATTCACATCATATCCATCACACTCCACACACAATCAGGATCCCTTGACACTTATTTATACTATCTTCAACCTTGAGAACATTCTCCAAGGTTGGCATCACATCTTAACACATAACATTAAAATTAGGTTTGGACCTAAACATTCCCACGATGGAAAGGAATGAAGGTGGAACATAACACATCTTATCTTGGACCTAAATTCATCCAAGCACACTATGCCACACTTCCATAGTCACGAAAGCAACTCCGCAATTAGTGTTAACACAATGAACTTTTAAGCACACGCTCCCTCAAACCCAAAAATGACTTGTGGACCACATGCAAGACTTTAGCATAATCTAGAGTATTTCATAAACATCCTAAAACATCCTAATAACCAACAAATTCTTCTGCAACAACTTTCACCTGCCGTACAACCTTATCTTGTTTATCCAGTATGCTTAACTATCTCTGTCATACACTGTATCTCTAGAAATCAACTTCCAGGGCACCAAACCACAAACAACTTCAACAAAAGAAATATATAATCCTTATAATCATAAATCTAGAGCTACAAGATCTAAAACTTCTTTGCAGAGAAATGCAGAGCAAAGACATTTCTCCCAGACACCTCTGCACAACTTAGAAACATAATCCACACACTAGTGAACACAATTTTCTCTACACAATGAACCAAAGCACCAAATTTGGAATATAACAACTCTTAACACCTCTAAACAACATATCCAAACTGTGAAGATAGATCTTCAACATAGAGGAACTGCAGAGCAAAAGAATAAAACTACTCTGTAAGCCAAAATGCTACTTCACCACAATGTTTCCTTTACTAATCAAATTTTCTCAAAAGAACTCCGAGACCAACCATAAAAAATATATTCCTAACATATTTTGTACTTCTTTAAAGCATCCAAATCATCTTCAACAAAGCAACTCATCCAAATAGTTCATACTATTACAACAACCTCAACATCAGAAACAGTATCCATTCAACACTAACTACTCATACTCTTGCACTATTTCTTACTCACACAATTGACACAGTTGACACCAATGATAACACAAGCTTGTTTATGTCAATGACAACACTGACTACACATACTTGTAACAATCTCCCCCTTTGTCATGTTGATGGCAAAACATAATGTGAAAAACCATCAAGACACAACTCTACACCAAACTTCTTTCCTACTCCCCCCTTTCTTTTACACATCTTACTCTTTGTCTTACCACCAACTCTTTTCTTTTTCACATTGCTCTCTCTCCCCCTTTGACATCAATGGCAAAGGGTAACACGCCTTTTCTTTCACTGCACTAAATTCTCCCCCTTAGGAGTACATGCCAAACTGTATCAACTCTTACTCTCATTCTAGAGAACTTTAGGACCTAAAACTTTGGATTTAGACCATCTAAATATTTAGTATCAACACATTACAACCACAAAGAAAAATGTTTCATGCCACATAAATGTGGAGCATTCCATTACCTTCACAAAGCCAACACTTCTGGTGATCAAATTCTCATGAAACTTGGAACATGCATAATGTGACACTATAAAGCTATGTTCCAAACCACAGCAACTAAACATTAGTATGATGGAAATGTAGAGCAATCTTCTAGACAGCCTTCAAAGGAGTAGTCATCTTGAAACAGAGACAAACACCAACTTCCAAAGGCCAAATCAACCCATGCATCTTCTTTATAGTAATATATCTTTTCTTCTCAAGAATTCAAACTTAACTCTGCACTAATCAGGGCAAGACATATAACCATGAACTTTCCTTCTTCTTTAATAACATAACATCTCATCTCTTGACAACCTTCATGACATCCTCAGCAACCTTTCTCACCTTGTGATAGTGTATGACATCAAGGACAACACATATGGCCAACAATATCCCTTTTAGATTCTCTCCTCTTTTGACATCAAGGACAAAGGGATTCAGCACCTACCTATTCTGCCCCTTTGATCAACACTCATTTGTCTGCAACCTTTCTCTTGCAAGTGCCCCCTATCGTCAGTCACCACTACCTGCTCCCCTAACCTCTACTGAAAATCCTTGAATGTGTCTAAGTGCTTTTGTCACTATCACTACCATTATCACTAGCACTTTCATTCTTAGAATCAACCCTTTTCTTTCTTCTTGTCACAGTTAAGCTTTGAATTGTGTTTCTTACTTGTTCACTCCTTCCTCCTATAGTTTATTTGTTTCCATAGAATCTTTGCCTAAGAAGACCATAATAACGAAGGTGTATGTTCTCGTTTGACTACAGCACTCTAATAGCATGATGCATAACACCATCTCTCAACTAGGCTCAAGCTTGATCTTTAGTAGCTTATGACCAGCTTCTTCAAAATCATAGGCTATCTCATGCTTTAAGAAATCAATATCTAGCTTAATTCCAAACCAACTTATTGATCAAGTTCATCTTCTAAAAAAATTTTATGTGTCAACTGATCTTCTTGCTTTACAAGGTCTAATTCGGCATGCACAACCAGATGACCCTCAACCTTGCAATTTGCAAAAAGGCCTTCAATCAAAGCTATACTCATTTGTCAAATTCCCTTTCTTGAAACTGATAACTTCCTAGATGATTGTATTTCATCATGTCTTTCATTGATTCTCATACTTTAGGTCTTAGTTTGAATGTTTGTGCAAGAAGAACCTAAATCAGACACTTGAAGACTACTTGCTTTGAAACCCCTTGTTTACTAACCTAATTTTACCATAAATGCCTTGTTTGATAAGACTGTCAGACCTTTCTCTGCATACACAATCATCTTTAGAATCTCCACAAACTTCCTCATTAGGAGACTTTCTACCACAGACTTCACCAAATGAATAAGGGGTAAGTGCAAAAAGATGGGGGGCCAAAAAATGGCCAAATTTTTTTCAAAAAAATTTAATACATAACGTGAGCACGTTATAATGCACTCGCATTATAACACACTCACATTATAACACAAGCACATTATGACTAACTATAAATTAAAAAAAAGAGAATTTGTGCTCATTTCATTTCTTTGTTTTCCTCTACACCTGCGGCCTGCAAACCCTAAGAAGCGCGCTCGCATTTTGGAAAAGTCAATTCAACACCAAAATCTTACCGATTTGTCGCCAAAATGCCGGCACGATGTCGAGCATGCCAAAGAAGTGAGTTTTACTTTTTTTTTGTTTGAATTTATTCTAAATAGGTAGGTTTGAGTTGATTTTTGATGTAAATTTTATTAATTGTCAGGAAATGTTAATACACCTCCTCCTCCTCCTCCTCAAAATCCACAAAATCCTAAAGAGGAAATACCTGCCGAACAATAAACTCCTCCATCCATTCCTCGACATGCCCCTGGAACACAAGAAAATCTAATGGGGCAAATTGAAAACAATAAAAAAGAAATTGAAGACATAATTGCAAGGTTGAAAGATCCTTCCACTTCAACCTTGCATAGGTCCACACTTGCTCAATCTATTGAATCTATGTTATCAAATGTAAATTCAATTAGCAAGCAAATATCTAGTTGGACGGATAAGAGGAGAGAGTTTAGAGACTATTATGCAGACAAGCTGTCATATGAAGAAATGAAAAAATTACAAATTAGTAAAATTAGACTTGTGTTCCATTTTCACAAACCCACAAACAAATCAACCTCCACCCATTACATGCAAGAGGTTCCCTATCCATTGGTGCAACAACCAAGTGATAAGGGACAATTTTGGGTAAAGGTGGTGGATGGTTTTTGACCATCCTCCATGCAATAATAATGAGGTCCCGCAATACTTTTTGAGGAAACTCTACTGCGAGTTTGTCCTCAATAAAGTGCTAAACTATTTTGATATGCGAGACTTCCAGGGTAGAGGTGGGGGGTTAGCACAAGATAGACCAGGGGCACGTGTTGACCCACAGCAGGCAGTGAGACGAGTAATCAGCAGACTAGCCCATGAGCATGTTTCTATTCCTTCCATTGTGCAGGAGAGTGTTGAGGTCGATACACTTCAGTCCATTAGTGCCTTGACCCAGAGCATCATAGAGCATGCCATTCTTGTAGCACAGCGTGGGTTGGGAGATAGTGCGAGGAGTAGGGTCCCACCCCATGCTTGTTAGACTTGCAGGTTAGCCTATGGTTATGACCCCATGGATAGTCAGGACGCAGGTGCACATGCTACATCTGTAACTGAGCAGATGGTGATGACAGATACCCTCCTGAGTGAGACTTTCGGCCATGATACACAGGTAAATATTAGCAATTTTATTGAATTTAATTTATTAAATTTCATTCTTGAAATGCAAGATTAACTAATTTAGTTTGATGATTTTAATGAAATTTTAGGGTCATAGCGTTGATGCAGTTTTCAGTGGTTTTCCACTTGCATATTACACTACATCATCTATTGTTGGGGTATGTAACTAGTAAACAATTATAAATATTACATGTGAATAGTATCGTTATATGAATGGTATTCTAATATCTAATTTTGGATGTTGAATAGGTTAATATTAGAGATTTCACGACAACACCTGCCAACAGTGGTGGACTTCAAAGCTTCATGGAGGTAATAAAATAAATAGTTTAATGAATGAATTGTACTTACTAGATTTTTGTATGTGACTTGTGTGCTTTATTGTGTGTACTTCCATGTTTAGATGAACGTGTGTGTATGTTAGGAGCCATGATTTGCATCACTATTATAGTTTTCGTAATTGAATAATGTTGTTTTATTTACAGATGATGTATGCTGTAGAGACACTTCCTGATGTTCATAGGGCAATGGAGCATGGTGTGACCTCTGTGATTCATAGCTCCATGCCATTGATAGGGGTATGAGGCAGATTAGTAAATTTCAATTTACATTCATTGTTATAGTTGTTTATTTTTGAAAAATCAAAAGATTATTGATTTGAAGTTTAATTTCTATCTGGATGGTTTCTATAGGACATGACATCACCACGGCCTATTCCTACTACTGAGGCAAGTGAGGAGACAGATTATATGGTAGCGGTAAGTGATTATTTTGTTAAATGTTTCATTTTTTATAACATGTAATTTCTATATATTAATGTCTACTTTTTATTGTAACAGCTAAAGATGCAGTAAGAACTAAATAGGAGGAGCAGCCCTCGGGTTCGTAGTAGACCACCCACATATGCGTCTCCATCTCTTAGAAGATCAAAGGCTGCACATGATCTATTCTCTTCACCAGCCAGAGGGGAATGACTTTTTATTGTGTTCCTTTGTTGTATGCCTATATGGCATTTGTGGACATATATTTTGTATTGCATATAGTTGACATTGTATGCCTATATGACATTCTTGTAAGCCTATATGGATATTTTGTATATATGTTATACTTATATTGATAGATATTGATGTATGCCTATATGGATATTTGGTTAATATAAATCTTTTTTATTGATGGCGTCCATACTTGCATTATAAATCCACGTTTGAATGGATATTTGTAGATGGCTACTACAAATATTTAAAGTCCAATTGTATTACATAGGATGTTTGTTGATCCAATAAGCTAGCTATTGTTATTCAAGTATCACCTAAACCTCATTTTGGAACTAAAAGATAAAAGTTGTATTTAAAAAAAAATGAATCATCATGTTGAATAGAAAATATTCTCATTCTTTATGAGTTACTCAATTGAAAATATTCAAATGAGTAATGCTGATCCATATTCTTTATGAGTTGGTCAATTGAAAATATTTATTAATTTCTTGTTATTATACCATATTGGGATGCAAAGAGTATGTTTGTTGTTTTGCATAAGATAGTCAAAATCATATGCTTATGAGCACCTGATGACCATTGTGGTTATTAAATGTAATTCCTCTTGCATATAAGGCGAGGTTATGAGATTACATTGAGTCTTACTTAATTTTAGTATGCAACATAACATTGGGGTTATAGGCTTCCATAAGTCATACCTCGGGGATTTTTAGTTTTAGGCACAAATTTGCTTTAAGACCTTAGGTGCATTTCTCTACTTGCACAACCTCAAAACTCCACCTAGAACTCAAGGCGCCTTTCATCATCCAAACAACCTCAAAATTGTGCCTTGATATTGAAAGAATGTTTCAAAGTATAAAGGAGGGTGCCTTAAGGGAGGCAATTCAGCTTGATTATCAAAGTTGATCAAACACATCAAACTGAGCATCATACCTCTAGGCGCATTTTTGTCTCTCTCTAAACTATCCATTTTGGCACCTTGATGTAAAGTGAAGTCTAAACTTAGTGAAGATTGCGCCTAGAAAGATATCACCTTGGATATGTGCCTAGAGTCATCCTAGATCATCCATTTGTGCCTAAGGGTTAATATAACATAATATAACTTAAGAAGACTTTAAAAATCGTCAAAAGAAGCCTAGGCACCTTTTCTTGTCTCCACCATCCATTTTGGGCGCCTAGAGGAAAATGAACTTCAAATCACTTCCAACTGTGGCGCCTAGTATTAGAACCTTCAAAATGACTAAATCTTACCAAAGGAAGTCTAGGTGCCTATTGTCACTTGGATCATCATGAGTGAGCGTCTAAGTGGAAGTAGAATAAGCATCTTGTATGGAGGCGCACTTTTGTGTCAAAATAACCTCATTTTGGTGCCTTGAAGGAAGATGTTCTAAATCCTAAGATCTAGCACCTAAGTGTAAAATAGTCTCCTATAGGTTTGAACAAGTGATTGAAGCCATCAAATTGCCAAGAAATGAGCTAAGTATACTAAGGCACCTTTTCTTGTCTAAACTATCCATTTTGGCGCCTAGGAGGAAGGAGATTCAACATCATGAATCAAGGTGCCCTTTGCCATCAAAAGAACCTCACATTGGCACCTTGGAGGAAATCAACTTAAAACTACAAGTCTTGGAGTTTTTTCATGTTTTGATGATGTCTTTTGAGAACAATTATAATGATTGAAGGATGAGGTGGGTAAAAAGTCTTCATCTAGCTTAGGCACCCATTCAATATTTAGTTTTTTCACATACCCTAATCTACATCTTGACTTGGAGGCTTTAAAATGATTTCTATGTGTTTATATGATTCAATATTTGTCAATAATTTAATATGCCGGTACAATGTAGCTCGGATTGTTTCGACATGTTTGGGTACAAAATAGGACCATGCCTAGCCTAAACGTACCCATCCAGACGCGTTGAAACTGTCATTTTGGCCACACGAAGAGAAGAACAAAAGTTACACCCCTTTGCAACTTCACACTGCCTCCTTCTGATAATTTTTGGGGCAACAGAAAACCTTTCACCATAGGCAAACACCTCAAAGATATAAAAAACTGAGATAGGTTATTGTAGAGGCACTCTATGTGATCGTGTTGCCTTAGATAGAATATTTCTAAGTGACATAGTTTTTGAGTAACATCTCATCAAAGATTGCTACCGTTTTGCACTTTGGACTCTTCAGGGATATCATCAGTACAATGTAGCTCGGACTATTTCGACATGTTTAGGTGAAAAACAGGACCATGTCTAGCGTAAATGTACCCATCTGGACATGCTGGAATAGTTAGTTTGGTCGCATCACGAGCAAGATGAAAGTTACACCCCTCTGCAACTTTACACTGCCTCTTGACAATTTTTGGGGCAGTAGAAAACCTTTCACCACGAGAAAATGCCTCAAAGATATAAAACACTGAGAGAGGTTATTGTAGAGACACTCTATGTGATTGTGTTACCTTAGACAGAATGTTACTAAGTGACACAATTTTTGAGTAACATCTCGTCAAAGATTGCTGCCTTTTTGCACTTTGGACTCTTCAGGGATATCATCGGTACAATGTAGCTCAGACTATTTCTGGGTGAAAAACAAGACCATGCCTAGTGTAAATGTACCCATCTGGACGCGTTGGAATAGCTAGTTTGGTCACATCAAGAGCAAGACGAAAGTTACACCCCTTTGCAACTTTACACTGCCTCCTAATGATTTTTGGGGCAGTAAAAAACCTTTCACCACGGGAAAATGCCTTAGAGATATAAAAACCTGAGAGAGGTTATTGTAGAAGCACTCTATGTGATCATGTTACCTTAGATGGAATGTTTCTAAGTGACATGGTTTTTGAGTAACATCTCGTCAAAGATTGCTGCCCTTTTGTACTTTGGCCGCTTCAGGGATATCGTCGGTACAATGTAGCTCGGACTGTTTCGACATGTTTGGGTGAAAAACAAGACCATGCCTAGCGTAAATGTACCCATCCGGATGCATTGGAATAGTCAGTTTGGTCGCATCAAGAGCAGGATGAAAGTTACACTCCTTTGCAACTTTACACTACCTCCTTCTGACGATTTTTGGGGTAGCAGAAAACCTTTAACCATGGGCAAAGGCCTCAGAGATATAAAAAACTGAGAGAGGTTATTGTAGAGGCACTCTACATAATTGTGTTTCCTTAGACAGAATGTTTCTAAGTGACACAGTTTTTGAGTATCATCTCATCAAAGATTGCTACCTTTTTACACTTTGGACTCTTCAGGAATATCGTCGGTACAATGTAGCACGGACTATTTCGACATGTTTGGGTGAAAAAAAGGACCATGCCTAGTGTAAATGTACCCATCTGGATATGTTGGAATAGTTAGTTTGGTCGCATCAGGAGTAGGACGAAAGTTACACCCCTTTGCAACTTTACACTGCCTCCTTCTGACGATTTTTGGGGCAGTAGAAAACCTTTCACCACGGGCAAATGCCTTAGAGATATAAAAAACTAAGAGAGGCTATTGTAGAGGCACTCTACGCAATCATTTTTCCTTAGATGAAATGTTTCTAAGTGACACAATTTTTGAGTAACATCTTGTCAAAGATTGCTACCTTTTTGCACTTTGGACTCTTCAAGGATATCATCGGTACAATGTAGCTCGAACTGTTTCGACATGTTTGGGTGAAAAATAGAACCATGCATAGCCTAAACGTACCCATCCAGACATGTTGGAACTGTCAGTTTGGTCGCATCAGGAGCAAGACACCAAAAATGCAAAAGTTGCTTTATGCAACTTGACAACATTGACACTTTTTAGCAACAGGACTCAAAGACTCAAACTGACCCCAAATGACTCAAAGTGACTTAAAAACAAATGAAATGGTCTTAGAAGACCTTATTACATACAATTGACTCAATCAAAACAAAATTTCATTTTTTGACCCCTCTTGGAGGCATGATAACCTAGGTGCCCCTGCACCATTAGTGCGATTAAAGTCGATAAAGTTTTCCTATTAAGAAAAAGTGCTTCCCTTAGCCTCAAGAAATATAAATATTCTATACTGACAAGGTGAACCACGTGAAGGTGGAAGCTCATGTGGCCTCACCTAATACCTAAGACACATGTAGTCTAGTAGACGGAGGACACCTAAGACACCTATTTTCTAGTCTCTATCTACCTAGTTGACATATCGTATATACCTAAGACACAATTTGGGGCAGGAGCACCAAGAAGACTAAGGTCTTGAGTTCTCTTGTTTTTGTTGTTCATTTTTTTTTGTGGATTCAATAAGGTCTTGGAGGCCATTCTCATGTTGTAATAAGGGCTATAATGTCATGTTTGTAATAAGCCATCATACAATCATACATTGTATAGGAGGCAGTCATAAAGTCTTAAGGGGCAGTCATGTAAAACCTCATGTTGTAAGCCTTGCAAAGGCATGTCAAAGTGTTAGAAAGGCATGTCAAGTCTTGTAAAAGGTTTAATACAATTGCCAAGTGTTTTGAAGGCTTCACTAATCCTAAACAAGTCACTGCAGTCCTAATTAGGACAGTTGCAACAATGGCAAGTAGTTGTTGTTTTAAAACTGACAGGGCAGTTCGATGGTGGAAGAATAGTTATACACCCTCCATTGAACCCAACTACCTCTCAATCCATTGTATATACTTGCTAAGACTTTGGACTTGGAGGAGAAGTCTTGGAGAAGTCTTTTGGAGGAGAAACAGTAATAAAAACTTAGAAATTCTACATTTTCTGTATAATTCCGCTGTAGCAATCCATACCATGTTTCTGTACGGATAGGTTGTGAAGGACTATGGTGGTGGCATGAAACTAGAGTGAGTTGACATTCATTTTCATCTAGTTTGGCATCTTGAAACAATTCTAGAGTAGAGTAAGACTCATTTTCTTAAAAATAGTTTAAGAAACCCTTATCTAGGCTTTTGGTAAGAATCATGCATTTTTTGGCCATTCCATCGATTTGATTCACTTTTAATCAGTAGAATGGGTTATAGTAGGTCTATTCTAGTATGATATGATGAGTTTTTGGTAGGAAATTTGAGGGGAAGAAGTTTTCTTTGAGGAAACCTAACAAAACCATGTGTTAGGTGATGTTTAGAGACATAGAAAAGGAACCATAGAGGCATTTTTGGGAACAACAGATTGTAGGAGGACAAAACCCACAAAATTCATAGTTTTGGCATGAATACTAAGTGCTCAAGTCATTGGTTGAGTTCTGTGTGTGAATTTAAGGGGGGTCTCTTTGTATTTTAAGCCTAATTGGGGCTCTAGGTTATTGAGAGGAGTTATAGGTTAGGGTATATTGTCCAAAACAATCTATACCTAGTTTTGGATATGTGATAGGGAGTCTAAATGGGTATCTACTGATTGTACAAGTTCTATGTTTGAAGATCTATATCAAAATTTATTAGGATTGTTCTCCTTTTTTAGGGCTACAAGCCATTTCTTGGGTTTGTGAAGGAAGTGTTAATCCTAAGTTTGGTCTACCTTTGGCAATGATTGGAATGGGTCCCATAACATCTAAAATCACCTTTTCCATGAAGAATTTAGAGTCTCTAACTGTTGTTCCCACTTTTGTATAATGATCATGAAATTTGGGCTTTAGAGCATAAGGAAACCTTGTCTAGTTTGCCATCCTCCAACTATCCCATTGCCTCTACATCACAATTAGAGACACCTATTATCTAGTTAGAAACCAAGACACCTAGAGATGCCTATATTTTATACATTAACTAGATTTTATACATTATTCTCAGGATCAACTTCATCCATCACTTAGGTCTAACCCCATGAAGCATAACATGCTGACGTAAAAATGTGTATATGTGTAAAAGTATAGCAGGAAATAAAAAAGACAAACCTTACAAATTAATATGCATACTTACAACTCAATGTAACATGACTTTACAAAATCAATGTGAATACTTACAAATTAATCCAATGAGCCATCCGTGTATGCTCTACTCTTTAGTGTGTCAAGTATTGCTTCATGGTCAGACTCACACACCTTCCACAAGATTTTGTTCAAAGGTCTACCCCGATACTGTATCAAATGAACATTGGATGCCATGACAAGGTTTGAGTAATGAAGAATCTTCTGATGCATGTCAAAGTCCTAAAATAGCCAAACATTAAAACTCTTATGTGGGTACCTTCTAAGCCATGTTCCAGTAATAACCACTGAGCCTGTAGGGTATTCGATGTTTTCTCCATCTGTAACTGGGGCCTCCAATTTCTTTTTGGCCTCAACACAATGACATAAGTAATAATATATTCCCTCTTCATTATCTTCATCTGCAATAACTACATATACATGCCCTACATTGATATGTGTAGCAAATTAGATGAAATTAGTCAACATTACAAAAAAACTACAAAGTAAGATGACATTAGGAATTTTAAAAACTATGCAAATAGATATATTACCTGGTTGAACTAGATCTGATATGTGGTCAAAGCCGACTGATGATTCCATCTGTGTTAGTTCCAGTGCCGTTGGGGGTCGATACGTGTCAAGTGGGCTAAGATAACTTAACTGCCATTCGTCAACCCACTCCTTTGACTCACACTCATCCCAAGCTTGAATTCTATAGGAAGAACAAAAGCATGACATCTTTCACGTATGGATACTCCATGAACCTGCAATTGAGCTTCTGAAAGAGTGCATCTCATTTGATCCTATCAGTGTACAATAGTCCTCATATGGTGCAATGTTAGTATCATCTATCAACCAAAAAAATCTACGAATTGAAGACTTACCTTCATTACCTAGACCCATGGAAGCATTACACCACTCGACAATCAATTTTGCATCTGTCAACTTTGCATTGTCTTTATACTTTAACTCTTCTCATGCTATGGCTCTTTTGATACATGCTCCTGCACCATCATGCTCCCCCTATCCATGCCCGACCTCACAAATGTTCCACATATGCTGAATACCTATAAAATTATGCCTCCTACTCAACTAATAGAAATTCCATGAGTTCTTGAATTGTGACGCACAGTTATCCGACCATATGATATGCTGACTAAACAATATCCCCCTTCTAGCTAAATCATTGTAGAACATCTAAAAGTAACCTTACATGAAATCTGTAGAATGCATGCGATCATCACTAATATAGAAATTATACTCCCTTATGATCTTTCTGTCATCCTCTGTACTGTCATTCGCAAGAATAAATGCAATGTACACAAATATAGAAACCTGTGTGGAGTTGTAATATTGTGATTGCACCTCACGCTATGGTTGTAGACTGTAGTTCTCTACAAATTTGATGACTAAAACAATGCTACCAATTAGAAATGTGTCCTTGTATAACTTGAATTGCAAGTCCAACCATCAAGCTATATGGGCATGTCTTGCATACTCATACACTATGCTATCACAAAATATAGGCATAAACTGATACACTAGAATCTTTTTAATAACCAATTCACACCTCTTTGCTTCTTTACCATCTTTTGTATTGTATGCCACTATTTTATGCTTGCCAAACTCTACTAGTTCATTTCCAACCACATGTGTTCTTTCCATATGTTCACATATTGGCAAATGTTGCAAGCCACCGCAATGATGACATGTGCCATCCAAGCATAATTTCTTGTAGAATATTTGACCTTCCTCTCTTTCACATAAAATTCTTGATATGAAGTCTCTTGAAGATGTTGGTGGGGCACGTATGGCACAACCCTACAAAACATTGTTAGTATGCATATCTAAACATATAGACCTATAAACATCAAAATGGTTAGAAAATTCAATATGTAATCTACAACAACAAGTAATGCATGTGTGATTTATCTTAACATAGAAAGGTTTTAGCATTTCAAAATATCTTTGACAAATTTTAATTTGAGGATACTTCTCTAGAAATTTACCATAAAATTGTGATTGAGTCTCATCTAAAAAATGCTTTGGATGTGGCTCACGGTTTTGACTACCAATTCTCCTTCTTACCACATCCCGTTGATTCAAAGATACCCTTGTGTAATTCTTCCAAAAGTCTTCAATTAGTGATCTCAATGCTTCAAAAATTAGTTTATCTTTTCATGGTAGTCTCCCTGAGAACGTCCATAATTCATTGGCATTAGTGTCCTCAATTCTTTGGTGTCTTTTAATGGCTCTTGATAAAGTTTTCCTATTAATTCTCAATTCTTGACTCATCTTTCTAATGAGACGAGCTTTCCTTATTTGACTACTTACTATAGTCGATATAATCACACGCCATGTTGCATTACAATCTTTTGTGCATGAGGTGTTACCCACACTCTCATACACACTCATTAGATTCTTGACAATAGATTTTTCACTTAAAGCCTCTAATGTTCTCAACCCAAGAATCTTCATGATGGACCTATACTTTATACTTCACATCATTTCAAGGAATAGTTGACATCTTGCAGTCTCATTTAACTTTTCAAAGAACAATCTCCAAATCTTATGAGCATATCTTCTACAAGTGCGTTTTAGAATCTTACCTTCCATTGGCTGCAAAATATTCTCATCAATATCAACCAAATACTTTGGCTTTCTATGCAAAATTCTAGGTCGTGTTAAGTTAGATAAATTCATCTCAACATTAGGAATTTCATCAATATTTAAATGAGATGGGCTATATGGCATACCTTCGATCAAAGATGGAATATATGACATACCTTGAGGTTGAGGTGGGAACAATGGCGTACCTCCTTCATCACATGTGAGTGATGATGTACTCTCAACTTGAGATGTGGTAGATGGTGTCCCTACATGTTGAATTGTGGTAGAGGACGTGTCTCCAACTATGGTATTCAAATCTCTCGTAGCACGAAGTTTTTGCATTCATTCTCTTTGTGCCACCAATACCATATCTCTTTGTGATGGTTGTGGTTTCTCTTCAATTGGCATGTCTTCATTTATCGTGTCCAATATCCTCTTCTCACAAAGTTCCCTCACAGTCATTGCTTTCTTTGCATTCTTTGCTTCTATCTCTTCCTGTGTTGGTTTAATTCTTGATCGTTTCCTCGACATGACAGAGAATTTGTTTGTAGCATGATAAAGAGACCAATATTAGTTCCTAAGAAATGAATACATACAAATAACTAAAATATATGTCATTCAACCCTTCATAGTAAATGTACGTACAATCATCATGTAAACGAGTAAATGTCACTCAACCAAAATAGGTACAAAACATACAAAGCAAATTATAGCAGCCATGAAAAGAGTACATGGGACTTCATGCTTGAAAAGGTTGAGGCAGACCCAATTTTACATGTTTGTTGTTACTAGGGCTACTAGGATTTGGAATTGAGAAGGTGTTTTGTTGGTACTAGGGATACTAGGATTTGGGTGGCTTGTGAAGGAATAGGCAACAATTGTTGTGTCATGTGCATGTACAAATCATCATGAATCGGTGCATAAGGAATGTCCTAGCCCAAGATATGTGCATACAAATCATCATGTCATGTGCATACTTGTATGATCTTGGCACCTATTCACTTATTGTTGCAAGTATGGGCCTAACTGGTGTTGTCATTGATGTCAACATACTCCTGTTGCATTAATGATAAGGATTGGATGATCCGGTTGTTGAGGATATTGACAAAATTAGTCCTAATCAGGAATAGAGAAGAACAGTGATGACAGTAAGGTAAAAGTTCAAGATAGGATGAGGATCAGAGGATGTAGTTTAAAGGGTTTATAGATATGTGTTTTAAGGTGGTCCAAGAAAGATTTTAGAGGTCCGTATGAAGATCTGAAGAAGTTGTGGCCGTTCAAGTAAAACCGGTTCTGGCAGGAGTGCAGAGGTGGCAGAGTGACACAGATAGGTCCGGTGAGATCTAAAAATGCATTATCCTATCCTGTAGATTTGAGGGAATGTTGAGGAGGTCTTTGTGAAGTGTCAACTCGAGTGGTTCATGGTTTGAAGGTCCAGAAGTATCCATTCCTTGGTGACAGTGGTGACAGACTGTGTTGTTGAGGTTCTAGATAAAGAAAAGAAGGATTGCAGTAAGCAGATGAAGTACAGATGTTCTTGGTGATTCAGGCAATCTTGTGGAGGTATTTGGATCGTGTTCAAATCGTGTGGATGGTCTGCATTGAAGTTGGAGCTCGCAATTGAAGGATAACCTCTGGGTGAAGGTGTTCTTCTTGAGACTGGCCGACCGGATGAGTTACATGTCTTGCGGATGGTCTTGTAGATATTTGTCGACTTAGATGATCATTCCTAAGTTGATGCCTTGTATAAATAAGGAGTTACAAAGCCATTTCAAAGTAAGGAGTGTGGAGATGTGAATGTGGTAGCGAGGAGGAGTACGAAAGGTAGAACAGAAGTATTGGGCTTAAATGGAACTGAATCAAGGTGGTGAATATGCTATTCTCCAATTCATGTATGTGATACTTATTACTTTGTAGACAGTGAGCCTCTTATGAGTAGTGTGCTCAGGCAGTGAGCCCTAATTGGCATGTGCCATTTTGTTCTTTCTATTCTTCTAATAGAGAATACAATCTTGGGTTAATCACCCCGTGGTTTTTCCCTTAACCAGGTTTTCCAAGTCAAAATCTTGGTGTCTTATGTGTTGATGTGTTTCTGCTCTTGATTTAATGCATTATGTTTTCATGATTGATTTATTGATATGCTAAGAGGATTTAAGTGTCCAATTGGAAAGAAAGTTTTAGACAACTAATTCACCCCCGCTCTCAGTTGTCTGCCCTAAGACTAACAATTGGTATCAGAGCCAAGTTCCTTTAAAAGGAGCTTAACCGCTTGAGGAGATCTAGGATGTCGTCCTACAAGAAGGATAGTCTGAAGTTTGAGGAACCAATTTTAATCTCTGGAAAAGTCGCATGAAATGTCACTTGCAATGTATGGGAATGCAATACTGGAACATGGCTTCAATAAAGTATACTCCTCCTCAGGGTGGTCTAAAATCCCCAAATGAAATCACAGATGCTGAAAACAATCTGCGGACTATAGAAGCTCTTCTAAGCGCACTATCTAATTCAGATCTTTCAAATGTTGTTGACCTACAAACTACTTTTGAGATTTGGCAAAAACTGGAACTTCTGCATGAAGGAGACAAGTATGTTAAATGTGCAAGGTTATAGAGTTTGAAAGGAAAATTTAAAAATCTGAAGATGAGAGATGATGAAAATATTACTACTTTTATGCCAAGAGTAAATGAGATTGTTTGTGGAATTAGAAATGCTGGGGGAGTCTTGGATGAAGATGAGATTGTTGGCAAAATTCTCAGATCCCTCCCTGCTTCTTACAAAATCAAGGCTGCTGCCATTGAAGAATTCAGAGCTCATACAACTATTACAAGAGATCAATTGGCTAGCAAATTGGCTACATTTGAAATGACCGAGTTTGGAGATGACCCCCCAAGATTGAATCTGCATTCAAATCCAGTGCCTCTGTAGAAGGTAAACAAAGGTTTGATCTGGGAGAGAACTCTTCAAGAAAACTATCATGGTATGAAAAAGTAAGAAAAGATCTAGAAGAAGAAGAAGCTGAAAATGCTCAACTTGAAACTCTTATTGCAAAAACATTGCCTAGAGGATCCAGTAAGTATGAAGGAAAATTGCCTTTTAAGTGTTTTAACTGCAACAAGATTGGTCACTTTGCCTCAAGATGTCCGGAAAGATTTTCAAGGCCAAATCCCAATAGATCAAGGTTCCAAAAGAATTGTTACTATGTTCATGAGGAAGATGATAATGAAGGAGTAACAGATGATGAATTAGAGATAGGAAACAAATCCGAAAGTGATTGGGTGTTCATTGCCATCAAGGAAGAAGAACTAATGTCCTCTGAATCTGTCAATCATAAAGTTGTAGAAAGAGCTCTGGCTGCCCAAGTTAAAGAAAATGATGATTGGGTCATTGACAGTGGTTGTTCTCATCATATGACAGGTGACAAAAATAAGTTCATAGATTTGGAAAGGTATGAAGGAGGAATGGTAAAGTTTGGTGATAGTTCTGCTGGTAGAATCAGAGGCAAAGGAACTATTTCTTTTTATGGAAAGAATAAAACCGGTAATGTTCTATATGTTGAAGGATTGAAGCATAATCTTATCAGTGTTGGACAGTTGGTGGACAAGGGCTATGACCTCCAATTCAAGAATGGAAAGTACAAGATCTTTGAAAGTTCTAGAATAGAGATTGCATCCGGTACTCAGACTAAAGGCAATATCTTCCATCTAGTTGGTACTGGTAAAAGTTGCTTATTTGTTCAAGTTGATCAGAGTTGGTTGTGGCATAGGAGAATGTGTCATGTGAATTTTGATAATATCATCAAGATAAGCAATACTCAGGCTGTAAGAGATCTTCCTAAGATGGTGAAACCCACAAATAGTTTGTGCAAAGAATGTCAGTTGCGAAAACAAAGCAGAGTCTCATTTAAAAGCAAGGAACAATCTTCTACCAGATTATTAGACTTAGTTCATACTAATCTTTGTGGTCCGGCAAGAATTAGAAGTGTGCAAGATGATAGATACTTCATGTTACTAATTGATGACTATTCCTAGATGATGTGGGTAACCTTTCTAAAAGAGAAATCAAAAGCTCTTGAGAAATTCAAAATATTCAAGGTTATGGTAGAGAATAAAAATGGATTAAAATTAAAATGTCTGAGGTCTGATAGAGGTGGAAAATTCACATCTGGTGAGTTCATAGATTTTTGTGAGAAACATGGAATAAAGAGATAGTTGTCTACTCCTAGGACTCCACAGCAGAATGGACTAGTTGAAAGAAAGAACCAGACCATCCAGGAAGCATCTAGGACAATCATGATGGAAGCAAATGTTCCTCAAATCTATTGGAGAGAAGTTGTCAGCACTGCAGTCTATACTCTCAATCGAGTTCAAATCAGAAGCAATACTGGTAAGACTCCTTATGAACTTTGGTTTGGCATCACTCCTACTGTGAGGTATTTCATAGTTTTTGGTAGCAAATGTTACATTAAAAGAGATGAAGATCTAGGCAAGTTTGATGCTAGAAGTGATGAAGGAATATTCTTGGGTTACTCCACTCAAAGCAAAGCATACTGGTGTTATAAAAAGAGACTAAGAAAGATAATAGAAAGTACAAATGTAAAGGTTGATGAGAGAATTGAGAAACCCTCAAGGTTTTATGAATATGATGAAGATGATCAGAATGGTGTTCTAATTCAAGGAGCTAAAGCCTCTTCTAAAAATCAGATTCTAACTGATCCAGTAAATCAGGAAGAAGAGATAAGTTTGAATGAGCCTGATCAAGCAGCAGAAGTGCAAAAAACTCCCAAAGTGCCTAGGTATGTAAGACTGAACCACTCTGAAGATTAGATCATAGGTGATAAAAGCAAAGGTGTACAAACAAGGAGAATTGCTCAAAATTTAGATGAGTATTATTTGATTTCAAAGATTGAACCTAAGACAGTGAATGAATCTTGCAATGATGAAAACTGGACTAAAGCAATGGAGGAGGAGCTGATGCAAATTGAGAAAAATCACACTTGGGATCTTGTTCCCGGACCTAAAAACAAAAATGTGATTGGAACCAAATGGGTCTTCTAGAACAAACTGAATGAAATTGGTGAAGTAATCAGAAATAAAGCCAGATTGGTCTGCAAGGCTTACTCTCAAATAGAAGGAGTTGATTTTGAAGAAACTTTTCCTCCGGTGGCAAGAATTGTAGCAGTCAGATTATTTCTTGCTTTTGCTGCCTTCAAGGATTTCAAGGTATATTAGATGGATGTCAATTCTGCCTTCCTGAATGGTGACTTGGAAGAAGTGTACATAAAGCAACTGGATGGATTTCAATTGTCTGATCATGATGATATGGTCTGCAAATTGAAGAAAGCACTATATGGACTGAAGCAAGCCCCAAGAGCCTAGTATGAAAGATTGGATAAGCATCTTTTGAAGATTGGTTTTAACAAAGGTATTACTGACAGTAATTTGTATTTCAAAATTGATCATGAAAACATCTTGATTGTTGAAGTCTTTGTTGATGATATCATTTTTGGAGGAAGAGATAGTATGTGTAAAACTTTTGCAAATCAAATGAAAAGTGAATTTGAAATGTCCATGCTTGGTGAAATGAATCTCTTCTTGGGTCTGCAAATCACTCAAACAAAGAAAGGAATCTTCATTTCTTAGACCAAATATGTGAAAGAATTGTTGAAGAAATTTGGGATGGAAGACTCAAAACCAATGAATACTCCCATGGCAACCAGATGCAAATTGAGCAAGGATGATGACTCTCCCAAGGCTGATCAGAAAAAGTATAGGTCAATGATTGGAGGACCGTTGTATCTTACTCAAACTAGACCAGACATCATGCAGGTTGTTGGTCTTGTTTCTAGATTTTAGGCTGATCCTAGAGAATCTCATGTCATCGCAATCAAGAGGATTTTTAGATATCTTAAAGGGACAGTTGAGTATGGTCTGTGGTATCCTAGAGATCATGATTTCTCTCTTCATGCATATACAGATGCTGATTAGGTAGGAGATGTGAATGACCTGAAGAGTACCAGTGGTGGAGCATTCTTTTTGGGGAAGAGATTGGTTTCTTGGCTAAGCAAGAAACAAGAGGCAATATCTTTGTCCACTACAGAAGTAGAATATATTGCAGCAGCAGGTAGTTGCACTCAAGTGTTGTGGATGAAGCAGATGCTAAGAGACATCAGAGTGAAGTATGAGAAGCCTATCACAATTTTCTGTGATAATTCAAGTGCAATAAATATATCTAAGAATCCGGTGTTGCATTCAAAGACTAAGCATATATCTATCAAGTTTCACTTTTTGAGAGAGCAAGCGAACAAGAATGAAGTTAGATTGGAGTTTGTGCCTTCCAAGGATCAGATTGCAGACATCTTTACTAAACCTCTACCTAAGGACTCTTTTGAGTATCTCAGGGAGAAGTTAGGGGTTATTGCCCCTCTAGTGATGAACTAAGGTGCACAAATGTGCATCAGTCCGATAGATATCACAGTCATATCTTGTGGTCCGGATTGATGATGGGGAGCTGCTACTTAGGGGGAGCAACATGTATGATTCTGAAGTGGTGAAATTGCAAGTATGTGGAGAGAAGACATGTGAAAAACAAATGGTTGCTGACCAAAGGGGGAGCAGTAAAGGGAGAGAAGTCATGTGAATGGTTGTTGCTGATAGGGGGAGTTGTTACAGTAAGGAGAAGTTCTTGTCTTGATGGTCAAAATAGTTTTTCACATCATATGTTGCCATCAATGACAAAGGGGGAGATTGTTGCAAGTATGGGCCTAACTAGTGTTGTCATTGATGTCAACATACTCCTGTTGCATTAATGATAAGGATTGGATGATCCAGTTGTTGTGGATATTGACAAAATTAGTCCTAATCAGGAACAGAGAAGAACAGTGATGACAGTAAGGTAAAAGTTCAAGATAGGATGAGGATCAGAGGATGTGATTTAAAGGATTTGTAGATATGTGTTTTAAGGTGGTCCAGTAAAGATTTCAGAGGTCCGCATGAAGATCTGAAGAATTTGTGGCCGTTCAAGTAAAACTGGTTCTAGCAGGAGTGCAGAGGTGACAGAGTGACATAGATAGGTCCGGTGAGATCCAAAAATGCATTATCCTATTCTGCGGATTTGAGGTAATGTTGAGGAGGTCTTTATGAAGTGTCAACTCAAGTAGTTCATGGTTTGAAGGTCTAGAAGTATCCATTCCTTGGTGACAGTTGTGACAAACTGTGTTCTTGAGGTTCTGGATAAAGAAGAGAAGGATTGCAGCAAGCAGATGAAGTGCGGATGTTCTTGGTGATTCAGGCAATCTTGTGGAGGTCTTTGGATCATGTTCAGATCATGTGGATGGTCTTCATTGAAGTTGGAGCTTGCAATTGAAGGATAACCTCTGGGTGAAGGTGTTCTTCCTGAGACTGGCCGACCGGATGAGTTACACGTCTTGCAGATGGTCTTGTAGATATTTGCCGACTTAGATGATCATTCCTAAGTTGATGCCTTATATAAATAAGGAGTTGCAAAGTCATTTCAAAGTAAGGAGTGTGGAGATGTGAATATGGTAGCAAGGAGTGCGAAAGGTAGAGCAGAAGTATTGGGCTTAAATGGAACTGAATTGAGCATGGTGAAGATGTTATTCTCCAGTTCATGTATGTGATACTTATTACTTTGTAGACAGTGTGTCTCTTGTAGGCAGTGAGCCTCTTGTGAGCAGTGTGCTTGGGCAGTGAGCCCTAATTGGCATGTGCCATTTTGTTATTTCTATTCTTTTAATAGAGAATACAATCTTGGGTTAATCACCCCATGGTTTTTCCCTTAACCGGGTTTTCCACGTCAAAATCTTGGTGTCTTATGTGTTGATGTGTTTCTGCTCTTGATTTAATGCATTATGTTTTCATGATTGATTTATTGATATGCTAAGAGGATTTAAGTGTGCAATTGGAAAGAAAGTTTTAGACAACAGATTCACCCCCCCTCTCAGTTGTCTGTCCTAAGACTAACAGGTACTAGGGATACTAGGATTTGGGTGGCTTGTGAAGGAATAGACAATAATTGTTGTGTCATGTGCATGTACAAATCATCATGATAGGTGCATAAGGAATGTCCTAGCCCAAGATATGTGCATACAAATCATCATGTCATGTGCATACTTGTATGATCTTGGCACCTATTCATTTGTATTTTAACTTGTTAATATGACAAGATAATAGTGGGATTGTATTTTTATTATGTTGTAAGTATTTATTATTGTATAGTTTGACATCATGGTATGTTAAGGTCTATTTATTACATATAATTATTAAAGAGCCCAAGTGTAGAAAATATACATGGCATCATGTGAGATTGTAGGCTACTTTCTTGATTGGGAATGTGTCTATTTTAAACATGTATGATAAAGCATGATAAATTAATTCAAATAGAATTAAGGAAAATGTAAAGAACATGCATGTAAAGACTTGACATACCTAAAAAATGAAGATTCAAATGGAGAGAGTACCCAATTATGTAGTGTTTTTTTCTTCTTACATCAAACTCCTCAACAATTTGAGTTTTTCACCACTTGCTTCCTTTTCAATGTTAAATTGAATAACACTCAAATATAATTACTAACAACAATACTATTAACCAATCTATAATGTTAAATTCCTAAAATTGAATCACAATTAACATTGCAACACTACAAAAATTGAAACTTGAATAGATATATATCAAACTTGATGTGAAAACTATGTTATTTCCTCCTTCTCAAGTTGGCAAAGCAAAAAAGGTGGTGGAAAGATCATGCAAAGGTGGTAAAATGTGTAAAATGTGCATGTGAACTTCCCAATAGCATGAAAGCACTTCTTTTTTGTTGGAGCACGTGCATAATCAGCATGAAAACAGAGCATGTGGGCCTGGATCATGGGAGTCAACACTTTTTTACCTTTTCTATAGCATGTTTTGTCCTGCTATAGATTGATCCATAAATATTTGTGCCTATCTCACCTTCGATAGAACCTTTACAATATCTCACCTCTAGTTCCATTAGTTCATGTACTATATCTCACTTATCTCTCCCCCTCACCTCTCTACCTCTCTACATCTCCCCTCTCTATGTCTCTTAGTTGCTCCTTGTCTACCTCAACTCTAAACCTTATCCCTAAACCCTAATCCCTCAACCCTCAACCCTAATCCCTCAACCCTCAACTCTAATCCCTCATCCCTAAACCCTAAACACTATCCCTATTCCTAAACCCTCAATGGACTCTATACTATACCTTAAACCCTAATCCCTTATCCCTAAACCCTCCAACCCTATCCCTAATCCTTATACCCTCGACACTCTACTTTAACCCTAATCCCTCAACCCTCAACCCTATCCTGAAACCCTCAATTTTAAACCCTAATCCCTCAACCCTTAACTTTGATCCCTTGACACTCAACCCTATCCCTAAACCCTCAATCTTAAAACCTCAACCCTCAACACTCAATGTCAAACCCTAATTCCTCAACCCTTAACTCTAATCCCTCAACCCTAAACCATATCCCTAAACCCTAAACACTATCCCTATTCCTAAACCCTCAATGGGCTTGATACTATACCTTAAACCCTAATCCCTCTTCCCTAAACCCTCCAACCCTATTCCTAATCCTTATACCCTCAACACTCTACTTTAACCCTAATCCCTTGACCCTCAACCCTATCCCTAAACCCTCGACCCTCGAACCTCAACCCTCAACCCTATCCCTAAACCCTCAACCCTAAAGCCTCAACCCTCAACATCAAATCCTAATCCCTCAACCCTTAACTCTAATCCCTCAACCCTAAACCCTATCCCTAAACCCTAAACACTATCCCTATTCCTAAACCCTCAATGGGCTCGATACTATACCTTAAACCCTAATCCCTTATCCCTAAACCCTCCAACCCTATCCCTAATCCTTATACCCTTGACACTCTACTTTAACCCTAATCCCTCTACCTTCAACCCTATCCTGAAACCCTCAACCCTCGAACCTCAATGTACTCAACCCTCAACGTCAAACCCTAATCCCTCAACCCTTAACTCTAATCCCTCGACCCTTAACCCTTAAAACTTGAACCGTAAAACCTATCCCTATACACTCAACACTTGACACTATATCTTAAACCCTAATCCCTTAACCCTCATCCCTAAAGCCTCAACCCTAAATCTTTAAACCTTCAACCCTAAACCCTATCCCTAATCCCTCTACCCTTGACACTCTTCTTTAACCCTAATCCCTTGACCATCAACCCTATCCCTAAACCCTCAACCCTCAACTCTCAACATTAAACCCTAATTCATCAACCCTAAACCCTAATCCCTCAAACCTAAACCCTATCCCTAAACCATCAACCCTCAACACTGTACTTTAAACCCTAATCCCTATCCCTCAATCCTTAACCCTAAAACGTAAACCCTATCACTACACCCTCAACACTCGACACTATATCTTAAGCCTTAAACCCTCATCCCTAAAGCCTCAACCCTCAATCCTTAAACCTTCAACCCTAAACCCTATATGTCAACCCTAAACCCTAATCCGTCAACCCTAAACCCTATCCCTAAACCCTCAACCCTCACACTATACCTTAAACCCTAATCTATCAACCCTAAAACCTAATCCCTCAACCCTCAACCCTAAACACTATCAATAAACCCTCAACCCTCGACACTATACCTTAAACCTTAATCCCTCAACCCTTAACCCTAATCCTTCAACCCTCAACCCTAATCCCTCATCCCTAAACCCTAAATGCTATCCCTATTCCTAAACCCTCAACCCTCCACACTATACCTTAAACCCTAATCCCTTATCCCTAAACCCTAAACCCTATCCTACAACCCTTAACCCTTAAAATTTAAACCCTAAAACCTATCCATAAACCCTCGACACTCAACACTATATTTTAAACCCCAATCCCTCAACCCTTAACCCTAAAGCTTCAACCCTCAATTGTTAAACCTTTAACCCTAAACCCTATCCCTAATCCCTCTACCCTCAACACTCTACTTTAACCCTAATCCCTTGATCATCAACCCTATCCCTAAACCCTCAACCCTCAACTCTCAACATTAAACCCTAATCCCTCAACCCTAAACCCTAATTCCTCGACCCTAAACCCTATCCCTAAACCCTCAACCCTCAACACTATACCTTAAACCATAATCCCTCAACCCTAAATGCTAATCCCTCAACCCTAAACCCTGAACCCTATCCCTAAACCCAACAAAACTGCTTTGCCTTATGTTAGGTTGTTAAACCCATCATTTTTGACACTCTTCTCTTAAAGATATCTGAGTTGCAAGAATGTCAGAAAAATGGCTATGAGCTTTTTTAATGTTAGTAATGTTATATGGCATGTTTTCTGGCCCATCTGGGGTTCATTATGCCAATAGGTGTACACACCATGAGAAAAGCTTTACGTATGGTACATCCACAGTGAGTAATTAATAGTTGAAATTAGAAGGATGATCATTATGAGAAAAGCTTTGCATTGGGGTACATGTATGTTTCTTGCTATCCACCTGCACTTAGGGGAGGTATATTGTTATGAAACAGGCAAATAATCTCCCATTGTTTACTAGCTCTATCCACAAGAACTACTAAACTTTTTTCTCTTGGTAATTGTAGAGGACATTCAACTATTTTTGGCAACTCCTACATTCCCAAACCATTACAAAAAGTAAGTTATTTTAACCCAATAAATAGCTGATTGCATTGATTTAATACTCTACTATATTAAAGCTTAGCATTCACACAAATGCAGATGTTCATATTATAGAAGACTACATTATATTAGACTATTAGAGATCCCTTAGAAAAATGTAATACAAAATTGCTTTGCCTTATGTTAGCTTACAATTAAATCCATTCTTTTTGAAACTCTTCTCTTAATAAAGTAAGAGTAATAAGAATAGAAGGTAGGGAATTTGATCTTACTAGTATGCATGGTCGATTTACATTCTATGAATTCATTTTCATTGAATAAAAAGGTAAATATCTAAAGATGGAACCCCTTAATTGTACATCTCTAAACCTTAAACCCTAATATCTTAACCCTAAACCCTAATCCCTAGTCCCTAAACCATAAACCCTAATCCCTAATTATAATTTATGGTACCCTAATCCCTAAACCCTAAACCCTAATCCTTTATCCCTAAATCATAAACCCTATCCCTAAATCCTCAACCCTCAACACTTAAACCTTAAATCCTAAACCCTATCCCTAAACCCTCAACCCTCAAAACTATACCTTAAACCCTAATCCCTCAACCCTAAACTTTCAACCCTAAACCCTATCCCTAATCCCTCTACCCTCAACACTCTACCTTAACCCTAATCCCTCGACCCTCAACCCTAAACGCTATACCTAAAGCCTCAACCCTAAACCCTAATCCCTCAAGGTCCTAAACTCTAATCCCTTATCCCTAAACTCTCAATCCTATCCCTAAACCCTCAACCCTCAACCTTAAACCTTAATCACTCAATCCTTATCCACCCCTCTCCTCCCCTATCTGGCTCACCCCCATCTCTACCCTCCTCTACCCTCGACACTATACATACATACATACATATAGGCATACATACATACATACATATATGATTAATAACCTTGAACATAAAAAAATTCAAGGGGGACATAATGCGAGTGCATTAGAACACGCTTGCGTTATGTCAAACATGACAAACAGTGCACAAACTTTTGCGGAAAAGGAAAAATGCAAAGTAAAACATAATGCGAGCGCATTATAACGTGCTCACATTATGTTTTTCTTTGGGAATCCCAAGCCTTGGGCTTGGGATTTGCTTTGGATTTCCAACCCAAAGGCTTGGAGTGCCTTCCCAATGTCCAGAGACATGTTTTTCCATATTCTATAGGATTTCACATAATTTCATTCGTGCTAACCCTCAAATTTGCATGTGTTTCAAGGTCAAATAAATCGAACACCTGGGTAATGTTAGGCTTTCTCTTATCTATTTGACGATGTGATTTTTTTCACATTTTAACAATGTTAAGCCTTTCATCTTTAATTACTTTTGTTTGTGTGTCTGTTTTTGGGCAAAAACCACTGTTTGGTCTTTTTTTCATTGTAAATTAACTATTCATTAAAATTTCAAAAAAATTACATATTTAGAAACTAGACTCTATTCTACACATATTAAGAAAAGAAAAAAATAATTTTCAATTAGTTTTCAAATTTTATAGGGGTAGCATGGCCAAAATTCTATTTTTTAGGATGTGTCCACTTTAAAAATTAGTAAAAAATCAAATATTCATCAAAAAATTACCAGAAAAATCAGGCATAAACTACATGCTATTAGCTAATTTCTCACCAAAGCGATTTTAAAAATACCAAAAAAAAGTTGACCTTTTGAGGGAACCACAAAACCTGCTATGTTATGTTTTTTTGACAGAAACAACACCAATTTCTGTGGCTCCCTCTTTTGAACCCCTTAATCTATACCATTTTTAAAAACAAATAGTTTAGAAAGTAGACTTGAAGTACTATGAACATTGTTTTGGTTGCATCTCCAAATTTTGAGTGTAACTATGCTCAATTTCTCATCCAAGGCCAGCATTTCTTGATTTCAAAAAAAAAAGTGGCCACTTAAGACCCCTTTTTGGCCCCCCATCTTTTTGCACTTACCCTAAGCATGTTAACCTTGATCTCATATCTTCATGCTAAGGTATCAGAACCATTCCTTTGGTAGAGGAGAAAGAATTTCCATTAAATCTCCCCTTGAGCCAAAGTTCTCATCTTAGTTTCTAGAGAAAACATCTGCACTGGATACTGATATAGTGTTACCATTAACCTCTGTTACTTCCTTCTTTATCCAAATCTTATTTGCTTCCCTTTTGGTCTCTACTGGATCAACCTTTAGTACAGGTTCATTCTCTAAACTACCAGATTATCCTGCTTCATGTTTCTACTTCTGTTCCAAGTATGTGCCTACCAGTGTTGTTATTGATGTCAACATATCAGTGTTGTCATTGGTGTCAACTGTGTTCTTGTTTTGATACTTGCTTGTAATGAGTTAAGTGTTGAAGATAATAAGCATTTCTGATACAACAGAATAGTCCAGTAGATTGCTCCACATTTCTTGTAGAATGAATATCTTTGTCTGTGGATTGGAAGTTAGTTAGAGACATGGCTAAAGATGTTATGTTCAAAGTTTGAGCCTCCAGTACAAAGATTTGAGTGAGTTATGTTCACCAGAGTGAAAACTACTTTCTCTACATATTTGGTGGTGACATGGAGAATGTATTATACTCCGCATTCATTTGCATTTAAGTATTTCAGTCTATAGTTCTAGAATCAAGTTTGTAATGATGATAAGTTCCTTCAACTCCAATGGTTCATGATTTGGTTGTCTGTAAGTGATATTTTCTTTATGACAGTAGCTGATAGTGTTGTTTATGTGCTCTAGTTTGAATAATCTTCTTGGTAGAATGGTTAGAGATTGTGCAGTTCTTCCTAGTGATTACAATGTGCTTGTGGATGTCTCCTGATTGTGTTCCTACCTTTTGATTTCCCCGTAAAGAGAAATTTTGATCATGGATGAAGATTGCTCTTAGAAGACTTAATGTTAACACCAGTCTTGGCTGACTTCGTTGATTTCACTACTTGCGAAGATACATCAAAGATTTTAGAAGCGTGTCATAGTGTGGAAGATTGCACTTGAGTCCCAACTAAGGCATAACATGATCCACATACATCTTTCCCTTAACTAATTTTGTTTAGGTCCAGACCTATTTCTATGTATGTTTGTAATGCCGACGTTGGAGATTGTTCCAATGGTTAATGAATGTAATGCTGACCTTGATGTACATTCTAAGGTTGATGAAGTGTATAAAAACATGTAATGCAGTCACAAAAAAGATGTCCTTGAGAAAAAATGAAAAGATAAGAGAGAAGGTGTAAGAAGAGCAGAGAAGAGGAGTTATACTATGCTTCAATGGAACTAAACCTAGGCATGGAATAGATGCTATCAAATTAGTTCACCAACCCTTGGCAGTGAGCCCTAACATTTACAATGAGCATTTTGGGTAGTGAGCCTCTATTTTTTGGTATTGCTATAACATATTTATGTTTGTGGGCTAACACCCACCATGGGTTTCCCTTATAGGGTTTTCCACGTAAAAATCTGGTGTCTCATTTGTTGAATTTGTTATTGTGTTGAGCTTCTTGTTTCATGTTTTCATGATTAAATCTTAATAATAGGAATTGAGCATTTGATGTGTTGATAAGTGATTAAATTTTTAGAGACAACGGATTCATGTCCCCCTCTTAGTTGTCTTGTGCATTTCAACAATTGGTATCAGAGCAAGTTCCTTGGAAGTAAGCCTAACAGCTTGAGGTTGATCCAGGATGTCTTTTAAGAAGGAAGCTCCATAGTTTGATGGGACAAATTATGCTTTATGGAAGGTATGAATGAAAATCCATCTCCTTTGTCTTGGTTATAGAGTATGGAAAGTGACAGAGATGAAGTATACCATGCCTTAGAATGGTTTAACTATTGCAAGTATGGGCCTAACTGGTTTTGTCATTGATGTCAACATACTCTTGTTGCATTAATGATAAGGACTGGATGAGCTATGTGCTAAGGATATTGAGAAAATTAGTCTCAATCAGGAACAGTGATGACAGTAAGGTAAAAGTTTAAGATAGGATGAGGATCAGAGGATGCAGTTTAAAGCGTTTGTAGATATGTGTATTAAGGTGGTCCAGTAGAGATTTGAGAGGTCCGCATGAAGATCTAAAGAAGTTGTGGCCGTTCAAGTAAAACTAGCTCCGGCAGGTGTTCAAAGGTAATAGAGTGACACAGACGGGTCCGGTGAGATCCAGAAATGCATTTTCCCATTCTGTGGATTTGAGGGAGTGTCAACTCGATTGGTTCATGGTTTGAAGGTCTGCAAGCATCTATTTCTTTGTGACAATGATGACAGATTGTGTTCTTAAGGTTCTGGATGAAGGAGAGAAGGATTTCTAAGCAGATGAAGTGCGGATATTCTTGGTGATTCATGCAAGATTGTGAAGGTCTTTGGATCATGTCCAGTTCGTGTTGGTGGTCTACATTGAATTTGGAGCTCACAATTGAAGAATAAATTCTGATTGATGGTGTTCTTCTTGAGACTGGCCGACTAGATGAGTTACACTCTTGCAGATGTTCTTGTTGATGTTTGCCAACTTAGATGATTATTCCTAAGTCGATGCCTTGTATAATTAAGGGATTGTGAAGTCATTGCAAGGTTGTCTTGGTGACGATGAGTGTGTGGTAGTGAGGAGGAGAGTGAATGGTAGAGTAGAAGTATTGGGCTTAAATGGAACTGAATCAAGCATGGTGAAGATGCTATTCTCTAGTTCATGTATGTGATACTTACTATTTTGTAGACAATGAGTCTCTTGTAGGTAGTGAGCCTCTTGTGAGCAGTGTGCTTGAGTAGTGAGCCCTCACTGGCATGTGCCATTTTGTTCTTTCTATTCTTCTAACAGAGAATACAATATTGGGTTAATCACCCCATGGTTTTTCCCTTAACTGGGTTTTCCATGTCAAAAGCTTGGTATCTTATGTGTTGATGTGTTTCTGCTCTTGATTTAATGCATTATGTTTCCATGATTAATTTATTGATACGCTGCTAAATCACTAAGAGGATTTAAGTGTGTAATTGGAAAGAAAGTTTTAGACAATTGATTCACCCCTCCTCTCAGTTGTCTGCCCTAAGACTAACAATTGGTATCAGAGTTGAGTTCCTCTAAAAGAGCTTAACCGCTTGAGGAGATCCAAGATGTCGTCCTACAAGAAGGATAGTCTAAAGTTTGATGGAACAAATTTTAATCTTTGGAAAAGTCGCATGACATGTCACTTGAAATGTATGGGAATCCAGTACTAGAACATGGCTTCAACAAAGTATACTCCTCCACAGGGTGGCCCGAAATCCACAACTGAAATCACAGATGCTAAAAATAATCTGCGGACTATAGAAGCTCTTCTAAGCACATTATCTGATTTAGATCTTTCAAATGTTGTTGACCTACCAACTACTTTTGAGATTTGGGAAAAACTGGAACTTCTGCATGAAGGAGACAAGTATGTCAAATGTGCAAGATTACAAAGTCTGAAAGGAAAATTCAAAAATCTAAAGATGAGAGAAGATGAAAATATCACTACTTTTATGCCAAGAGTAAATGAGCTTGTTTGTGGAATTAGAAATTTTGGTGGAGTCTTGGATGAAAATGAGATTGTTGCCAAAATTCTCAGATCCCTTCCTGCTTCTTATAAGATAAAGGTTGCTACCATTGAAGAATTCAGAGCCCATACAACTGTTACAAGAGATCAATTGGCTGCATTTGAAATGACTGAGTTTGGAGATGCCCCTCCTAAGACTGAATCTGTATTCAAAGCCAGTGCCTCTGTAAAAAGGTAAACAAAGGTTTGATCCAGGAGAGAACTCTTCAAGGAAACTATCATGGTATGAAAAGGAAAGAAAAGACTTGGAAGAAGAAGAAGAAGAAACTGCTCAACTTGAAGCTCTTATTGCAAAAAGACTGCCAAGAGGATCTGGTAAGTATGAAAGAAAATTGCCTTTTAAGTGTTTTAACTGCAATAAGATTGGTCATTTTGCTTCAAGATGTCCGGAAAGATTTTCAAGGCCAAAACCTAACAAATCAAGGTTCCAAAAGAATTGCTACTATGTTCATGAAGATGATGATGATGGAGTAACAGATGATGAATCAGAATCAGGAAACAAATCCGTAAGTGATTGGGTGTTTATTGCCATCAAGGAAGAAGATCCAATGCCCTTTGAATCTATAAATCATAAAGTTATAGAAAGAGCTTTGGCTGCACAAGTTGAAGAAAAGGATGACTGGGTCATTGACAATGGATGCTCTCACCATATGATAGGTGATAAAAGTAAGTTCATAGATCTGGAAAGGTATAAAGGAGTGGTAAAGTTTGGTGATAATTCTGTTGTTAGAATCAAAGGAAGAGGAACTATTTCTTTTGATGGAAGGAACAAAACCTGTAATGTTTTGTATGTTGAAGGATTGAAGCACAATCTTCTTAGTGTTGGATAGTTGGTGGACAAAGGCTATGATCTCCGATTCAAGAATGGAAAATGCAAAATCTTTGAAAGTTTCATAACAGAGATTGCATCCGGTACTCAAACTAAAGGTAATATCTTCCACTTGGTTGGTACTGGTAAAAGTTGCTTATTTGTTTAAGTTGATCAGAGTTGGTTATGGCATAGGAGAATGTGTCATGTGAATTTTGATAATATCATCAAGATAAGCAATACTCAAGCTGTAAGAGATCTTCCAAAGCTGGTGAAACCTACAAACAGTTTGTACAAAGAATGTCAGTTGGGAAAACAAAGTAGAGTCTCATTTAAAAGTAAGGAACAATCTTCTACTAGATTATTGGACTTAGTTCATACTGATCTTTGTGGTCTGGCAAGAATCAGAAGTGTGCAAGGTGATAGATACTTCATGTTACTAATTGATGACTATTCCCGGATGATGTGGGTAACCTTTCTGAAAGAGAAATTAGAAGCTCTTGATAAATTCAAAATATTCAAGGTTATGGTAGAGAATGAAACTGGATTAAAACTAAAATGTTTGAGGTCTGATAGAGGTGGAGAATTCACATCCAGTGAGTTCATAGATTTCTGTGAGAAACATGGTAGAAAGAGACATTTCTCTACTCCTAGGACTCCACAGCAGAATGGAGTAGTTGAGAGAAAGAACCAGACCATCCAGGAAGCATCTAGGACCATGATGATGGAAGCAAATGTTCCTCAGATCTATTGGAGTGAAGCTTTCAGCACTATAATCTATACTCTCAATTGAGTTCAAATCAGAAGCAATACTGGTAGGACTCCTTATGAACTTTAGTTTGGCATCACTCCTACTGTGAGGTATTTTAGAGTCTTTGGTAGCAAATGTTACATCAAAAGAGATGAAGATCTAGGCAAGTTTAATGCTAGAAGTGATGAAGGAATATTCTTGGGTTACTCTACTCAAAGCAAAGCATACCGGTGTTATAACAAGACATTGAAAAAATGTATAGAAAGTACAAATGTGAAGGTTGATGAAGGAATTGAAAACCCTCAAGGTTTTATGAATATGATGAAGATGATCAGAATGGTGTTCTGATTCAAGGAGTCCAAGCCCCTTTTGCAATTCAGATTCAAACTGATCCGGTAAATCAGGAAGAAGGGATGAGTTTCAATGAGCCTGATCAAGAAGCAGAAGTGCACGAAACTCCCAAAGTGCCTAGGTATGTAAGACTAAACCACTCTGAAGATCAGATTATAGGTGATAAAAGCAAAAGTGTACAAATAAGGAGAATTGCTTAAGATTCATATGAGTATTGTCTGATTTCAAAGATTGAACCTAAGACAGTGAATGAAGCTTGCAATGATAAAAAATAGACTAAAGCAATGGAGGAAGAGCTGATGTAAATTGAGAAAAATCACACTTGGGATCTTGTTCCCAGACCTAGAAAAAAAATGTGATTGGAACAAAATGGGTCTTCCGGAACAAACTGAATGAAGTTGGTGAAGTAATCAGAAATGAAGTCAGATTGGTCTGCAAGGGTTACTCTCAAATAGAAGGAGTTGATTTTGAAGAAACTTCTTGCTCCGGTGGCAAGAATTGAGGTAGTCAAATTGTTTCTTGCCTTTGTTGCCTTCAAGGACTTCAAAGTGTATCAGATGGATGTCAAGTCTGCCTTCTTGAATGGTGACTTGGAAGAAGAAGTTTACATTGATCAACCAGATGGATTTCAATTGTCTGATCATGGTGATATGGTCTGCAAGTTGAAGAAAGCACTGTATGGACTAAAGCAAGCCCCAAGAGCTTGGTATGAAAGATTGGATAAGCATCTTTTGAAGATTGGTTTTAACAAAGGTTCTGTTGACAGTAATTTGTATTTCAAAATTGATCATGAAAACATCTTGATTGTTGATGATATCATTTTTGGAGGAAGAGATAGTATATGTAAAAATTTTACAAATCAAATGAAAAGTGAATTTGAGATGTCCATGCTTGGTGAAATGAATTTCTTCTTGGGTCTGCAAGTCACTCAAACAAAGAAAGGAATCTTCATTTCTCAGACCAAATATGTGAAAGAATTATTGAAGAAATTTGGGATGGAAGATTCAAATCCAATGAATACTCCCATGGCAACCGGATGTAAGTTGAGCAAATATGATGACTCTCCAAAGGTTGATCAGAAAAAGTATAGGTCAATGATTGGAGGATTGTTGTATCTCACTCAAACTAGACCAGACATTATGTAGGTTGTTGGTCTTGTTGCTAGATTCGAAGCTGATCCTAGAGAATCTCATGTCATGGCAATCAAGAGGATTTTTAGATATCTAAAAGGGATAGTTGAGTATGGTCTATGGTATCCTAGAGATCATGATTTCTCTCTTCATGCATATACAGATGCGGATTGGGCAGGAGATGTGGATGACCGGAAGAGTACCAGTGGTGAAGCATTCTTTTTGGGGAAGAGATTGGTTTCTTGGCTGAGCAAGAAACAAGAGGCAATATATCTATCCACTGCAGAAGTAGAATATATTGCAGCAGCAGGTAGTTGCACTCAAGTTTTGTGGATGAAGCAAATGCTAAGAGGCATCAAAGTGGAGTATGAGGAGCCTATCACAATTTTCTATGATAATTTAAGTGCAATAAACATATCTAAGAATCTGGTGTTGCATTCAAAGACTAAACATATATCCATCAAGTTTCACTTTTTGAGAGAGCAAGTGAACAAGAATGAAGTCAGCTTGGAGTTTGTGCCTTCCAAGGATCAGATTGCAGACATCTTTACTAAACCTCTACCTAAGGACTCTTTTGAGTATCTCAAGGAGAATTTAGGGGTTATTGCCCCTCCGAGGATGAACTAAGGTGCACTGATGTGCATCAGTCTGGTGGATATCACAGTCATATCTTGTGGTCCGGATTGATGATGGGGAGCTGCTACTCAGGGGGAGCAGCTAGTATGACTTTGGAGTAGTGGAATTGCAAGTATGTGCCCTTTTCCATTGATGTCAAAGGGGGAGAGAAGACATGTGAATGGTTGTTGCTAATAGGGGGAGTTGTGACAGTAAGGGGAAGTTCTTGTCTTGATGGTTAAAATAGTTTTTCACATCATATGTTGCCATCAATGACAAAGGGGGAGACTGTTGCAAGTATGGGCCTAACCAGTGTTGTCATTGATGTCAACATACTCCTGTTGCATTAATGATAAGGATTGGATGACCTATGTGCTGAGGATATTGAGAAAATTAGTCTCAATCAGGAATAGTGATGACAGTAAGGTAAAAGTTCAAGATAGGATGAGGATCAGAGGATGCGGTTTAAAGGGTTTGTAGATATGTGTCTTAAGGTGGTCCAGTAGAGATTTCAGAGGTTCACATGAAGGTCTAAAGAAGTTGTGGCCGTTCAAGTAAAACTAGTTCTGGCAGGTGTTCAAAGGTAATAAAGTGACACAGACAGGTCCGGTGAGATCCAGAAATGCATTATTCCATTCTGTGGATTTGAGGGAGTGTTTAGGAAGTTCTTGTGATGTCTCAACTTGATTGGTTCATGGTTTGAAGGTCCACAAGCATCTATTTCTTTGTGACAGTGATGACAGACTGTGTTCTTGAGGTTCTGGATGAAGGAGAGAAGGATTTCTGTAAGAAGATGAAGTGCGGATATTCTTGGTGATCCATGCAAGCTTGTGAAGGTCTTTGGATTGTGTCTAGTTCATGTTGGTGGTCTGCATTGAAGTTGGAGCTCACAATTGAAGAATAACTTCCGGTTGATGGTGTTTTTCCTGAGACTGGCTGACCGGATGAGTTACAATCCTACGGATGTTCTTGTTGATGTTTGCTGACTTAGATGATTATTCCTAAGTCAATGCCTTGTATAATTAAGGGATTGTGAAGTCATTTCAAGGTTGTCTTAGTGAAGATGAGTGTGTGGTAGCGAGGAGGAGAGAGAAAGGTAGAGCAGAAGTATTGGGCTTAAATGGAACTGAATCAAGCATGGTGAAGATGGTATTCTCCAGTTCATGTATGTGATACTTACTATTTTGTAGACAGTGAGTCTCTTGTAGGTAGTGAGCCTCTTGTGAGTAGTGTGCTCAGGCAGTGAGCCCTAATTGGCATTTGCCATTTTGTTCTTTCTATTCTTCTTACAGAAAATACAATCTTGGGTTAATCACCCTGTGTTTTTTACCTTAACCGAGTTTTCCATGTCAAAATCTTGGTGTCTTATGTGTTGATGTGTTTCTGCTCTTGATCTAATGCATTATGTTTCCATGATTGATTTATTGATACACTGCTAAATCACTAAGAGGATTTAAGTGTGTAATTGGAAAGAAAGTTTCAGACAACTGATTCACCCCCCCCTCAATTGTCTGCCCTAAGACTAACATTAACAACTAAAGATGAAATCAAAGAATATGAGTTAAATATAAAAGCTAGAGATGCTCTGTTAAGTGCCTTATCTGACACTAAGCTAGTAAAGTTCATGGATCTAGATTCTGCTAATGAAGTCTAAGAAAAGCTAAAAAATTTGTGTGAAGGAGATGAATCTATAAAAAGAGCCAAAGTGAAATATGAGAGTTTAAAGATGAGCGAAGATGAAAACATAATAGCCTACAGGCAAAAGTTTGATAAACTTGTCAATGGAATAAAAGGCATGGGAGGAACTATTGATGAGAAGGAAGTTGTGATGAAAATTCTTAGGTCATTACCTAAGTCCTACAATCACAAGGTAGCTACAATTGAAGAAGTAATGACTGTAAAAGGAGTCGATAAGGATCAGTTTCTTGGAAAGCTTACAACCTTTGAGATGAGAAAGTTTGGTGATGCTCTATCAAAGGTTGAGACTGCTTTCAAAGCCAACACTTCAGAGAAGATCTCCAAAGCTGAGAAGTACAAGGTGGAACTTGATGATGAGCTTGATGAAATTTAAGCCAACTTTATTGATAGACTACAAAGAGGTTCCGGTAAGTTTAAACGCAAATTACTTTTCAAATGTTTTACACGTGGTAAGGTTGGTCACTATGGTTCTAGATGTCTTGAGAGAATTGAAAGGAATAGAAAAAGATTTGAGAATAGACCTAGGGTTCCAAAGAAATACTACAGTGTTAAAGATCTTGATGATGAAGGTGTGATAGATGATGAATCTGATGATGCTAGTACTAGTGCAAATGAATGCTTGTTTATTGCAATTAAAGAAGAACCCGTGTCTAATAATCCTACTAGTTGTGTGAAGGAAGAAAAACCAGTGGAAGAAAGTGTTTTGGTTGTTCAGGTTGAGAAAGATAAGGATGAATAGATTATTGACAGTGGATGCTCACATCACATGACTGGTGACAAAAGTAAGTTTTTGATTTTGGAAAAGTATGAAGGAGGACTGGTTAGGTTTGGAGATAATACAACTAGTAAGATTTATGGAAAAGGATCTATTTCTTTTGATGGAAAGCACAACACTGATAATATCCTATATGTGAAGGATTTAAAGCATAATCTTTTGGTGTTGGTTAGATGTGTGAAAAAGGTTATGATCTGAGATTCAAAGATAATGGGTGCAAGATCATGGAAAGCTCTGGAACAGTGAGTGCCACCGGTAAAAAGACTAGGAGTAATATTTACCAAATAAGAGGAACTAATGATCATTGTTTATTGGCTTAGATAGATGAGAGTTGGATGTGGCATAGAAGGATGTGTCATATCAATTTTGACAATTTGGTGAAGATAAGTTATGTACTGGCTGTAAGAGATCTGCCTAAACATGTGAAGCCTGCCAACACCATTTGCAAGGAGTGTCAATTTGGGAAACAAACAAGAACAAGTTTCAAAAGCAAAGAATAATTCTCTGCTGGATTGCTGGAGCTAGTACATACATATTTGTGTGGTCCCACAAGAACAAGAAGTTTGCAAGGTGACAGGTATTTTATGTTGCTTATTGATGATTATTCTAGAATGACTTGGGTCACTTTTCTAAAAGAAAAATCTAAAGCCGTAGACAAGTTCAAAGTTTTCAAGGCAATGGTTGAGAATGAGTTAGAGTTGAGGATCAAATTCTTAAGGTTTGATAGAGGAGGTGAGTTCACATCAAATGAATTCAATATTTTCTGTGAAGAACAAGGGATAAAGAGACAGTTGTCTGCACTTAGGACTCCTCAACAGAATGGAGTTGTTGAAAGAAAGAATAGGATAGTTCAGGAGGCTACTAGGACTATGTTAAAGGAAGCTGACCTACCAGAAGTATACTGGAGAGAAGCCATACATACTATTGTGTACATCCTAAACAAAGTTCAAGTCAAAGGTAACAACTCTAAAACTCCTTTTGAATTATGGTATGGAAGAGTTCCCATAGTGAAGTATTTCAAAGTTTTTGGTAGAAAATGTTATATCATAAGAGAAGAAGAACTAGGCAAGTTTGATGCAAGATCTAATGAAGGGATTTTTCTTAGTTACCCTACCAAGAGTAAGGCCTATCGGTGCTACAACAAGAGATTGAAAAAGATCATTGAAAGTGCTAATGTCAAGGTGGATGAAGACAAGGAAAGAATATTATATATGAGTGGCTATGAATTAGATGTACCTGTGGCTATAGTGAATGAAGAAAAACATGAACAAGAAGATAGTCAAGATGAAGAAGAGGCTCCAGAAACTATTGTTAAGATTCCTAGGTATGTAAGGATTAATCATTCTGAAGATCAGATTATAGGTGACAAAAGTAAAGGTGTACTGACAAGGAAAAGAGATGCAGAAGAACAAGTGAATTACTATTTGCTTTCAAAGGTTGAACCAAAAACTGTAAATGAAGCTTGCAATGATGAAAATTGGGTAAAAGCCATGGAAGAAGAGTTGATGCAGATAGAGAATAATCAAATTTGGGAATTGGTTCCTAGACCTACTGATAAGAATGTCATTGGAACTAAATGGATTTTTAGGAACAAGCTGAATGAAAATGGAGAAGTTGTAAGAAACAAAGCAAGGCTTGTGTGCAAAGGATATTCTCAAATTGAAGGAATAGATTTTGAAGAGACTTTTGCTCCAGTGGCTAGGATTGAAGCAACCAGAATATTTCTGGCATTTACAGCTCACAAAGATTTCAAAGTGTATCAGACGGATGTGAAGTTTGCATTCTTAAATGGTAAGTTGGAAGAGTAAGTTTACATTGAGCAACTGGAAGGATTTCAGTTATCAAACCAAGATGATATGGTGTGTAGATTGAAGAAGGCATTGTATGGACTGAAGCAAGCCCCTAGAGTCTAGTATGCAAGGCTAGACAAATATTTGCTACAATTAGGATTCAATAAAGGCACTACTAATAGAAATCTCTATTTCAAAATCAATGATAATCAAATCCTGATTGTTGTATTTTTTTGTTTATGACATTATCTTTGGAGGAAATGAAGGTATGTGCATGAAGTTTATAGAAGAAATGCAAAATGAATTTGAGATGTCTATGTCTGGTGAACTGAATTTCTTTCTAGGTCTACAAATTACTCAATTAGATAAAGGAATTTTCATTTCTCAATCTAAGTATGTGAAAGAGTTGTTGAAGAAGTTTGGGATGGAGGACTCCAAACTAGTATGCACTCCCATGGTGACTGGCTGCAAGTTGAGAAAAACTAATTAATCACTTAAGAGTGATCAGAAAAGGTACAAATCTATGATTGAAGGATTACTTTATCTAATTCAAACCAGACCTGATATAATTCATGCAGTATGTCTTGTGGCAAGATTTCAAGAAGATCTTAGAGAATCACATGTGATGGAAGTCAAGAGAATCTTGAGGTATTTGAAAGGTACATCAGATCATGGAGCTTATGGTATCCAAAAGATAATGATTTTACTCTCAGTGCTTATACAGATGCAGATTGGGCCAGAGATGTTGATGATAGAAAAAGTACAAGTGGAGGTGCTTTCTTCTTGGGTAATAGATTAGTTTCATGGCTGAGCAAAAATCAAGATTCAATATCCTTGTCTACTATAGAAGTAGAGTATATTGTAGTAGCATGTTGTTGCACTCAAGTGTTATATTGAAGCAAACATTGAAGGACATAAGAGTTGTGTATGAAAATCCAATTGCAATCTTTTGTGACAATACAAGTGCTATAAACATTTCAAAGAATCCGGTGATGCACTTAAGAACAAAGCATATATCAATAAGGTATCACTTTTTGAGAGAAAAGGTGATAGAGAATTAAGTAAAGATGGAATATGTGTCCACAAAGGATCAGATTGCAAATGTTTTCACTAAGCCTCTACCTAAGGATACCTTTGAGTATCTGAGAGAAAATTTAGGGGTTATTACCCCTCCTGCTCTAAACTAAGATGCATAGGAATGCATCAATCTAGTGGTGCCTAGAGCCTCAATCATTGGTCTGGATTGATGTTTTGAGAGCTACCTCTCAGGGGGAGTAGCTAAATGTTACTGACATAAGCTCCTAATTTAATAAGTAGTAAGTATTGATAACAAAGAAATTTTAATTTGATCAATGTAGCAGAGTACAAGTATGTGCCCTTTTCCATTGATGTCAAAGGGGGAGATAAATCATGTGAAAAACTCAGGGGGAGAAAGAATGTAGATGTATAAAAAGAAAGGGGAAGTATCTTGTCTTGATGGTCTTTATAGTTTTTCACATTCATATGTTGCCATCAACGACAAAGGGGGAGATTGTTGCAAGTATGTGCCTAACCGGTGTTGCCATTGATGTCAACATATCAGTGTTGTCATTGGTGTGCTCTTGTTTTGATACTTGCTTATAATGAGTTAAGTGTTCAAGTTAATAAGCATTCCTAATACAACAAAATAGTGGACAGTAGATTCCTCCACATTTCTTGTAGAATGAATATCTTTTGTCTGCATATTGGAAGTTAGTTAGAGACATGTTTGAAGATGCTATGTTCCAAGTTTGAGCCTCCAGTACGAAGATTTGAGTGAGTTATGTTCACTAGAGTGAAAACTATTTTTTCTATATATTTGGTGGTGATAGGGAGAATGTATTATGCTCCGCATTCCTCTGCATTTAAGTATTTTAGTCTACGGTTCTGGAATCAAGTTTGTAATGATGATAAATGCCTTCAACTCCAATGGTTCATGATTTGGTTGTCCGCAAGCAATCTTTTCTTTATGATAGTAGTTGATAGTGTTGTTTATATGCTCCGGTTTGAAGAATCTTCTTGGCAGAATGGTTAGAGATTATGTGGTTGTTCTTGGTGATTATAATGTGCTTGTGGATGTCTCTTGATCATGTTCCTACCTTTGGATTGGTCTACAAGGAGAAATTTGGATCATGGATGAAGATTATTCTTAGAAGATTTAATGTTAACACCATTCTTGGCCAACTTGGTTGATTTCACTACTTGCAGAGATACATCAAAGATTATGGAAGCCTTTCATGGCGTGGAAGATTGCACCTGAGTCCTAGCTAAGGCATAACATGATCTGCATACATCTTTCCCTTAGCTGATTTTGTTTAGGTCCAGACCTATTTCTATGTATGTTTGTAATGCCGACCTTGGAGATTGTTCCAATGGTTGATGAATGTAATGCTGACCTTGATGTACATTCCAAGGTTGATGAAGTGTATAAAAACATGTAATGAAGTCACAAAAAAGATGTCCTTGAGTGAAAATAAAAAGATAAGAGTGAAGGTTTAAGAAGAACAAAGTAGAGGAGTTATATTGTACTTCAATGGAACTAAACCTAGGCATGGAGTAGATGCTATCAAATCAGTTCACCAACCCTTGGCAGTGAGCTGATCTTGGTAGTGAGCCCTAACATTTGCAGTGAGCATTTTGGGTAGTGAGCCTCTATTTTTTTATATTGGTATAACATATTTATATCTGAGGGCTAACACCCACCATGGTTTATCCCTTATAGGGTTTTCCACGTAAAAATCTAGTGTCTTAATTGTTGAATGTGTTATTGTGTTGAGCTTCTTGTTTCATTTTTTCATGATTAAATCTTAATAACAAGAATTGAGCATTTGATGTGTTGATAAGTGATTAAAGTTTTAGCTACAAATGATTCACACCCCCTCTTAGTTGTCTTGTGCATTTCAACAACTTCTGCAAAACTTAGAAATGTGTCCAGGTCTATTGCAATTGTAGCACACAACATTCCTTTGACTAGTATTTCTTCCATTCATTATGGATTTGCATCAATTATCTTTATGCCCAAAACTATTGCATGTATAATAGTAGCCATTGAAAGATTGAGCCATTCTATCATTGTTATAGACATCCCTCATTCAATTTCTGCACTCATTAGCTTTATGTCCCATCTTATTACATGCATAACACCTAATAGAGTTCTGACTCACTTTACTTTTGTATTCAGTAGCTCTATGACCAACTTTATTACATGTAAAGAATTGACTAGAGAAAGATGCAACATCTTGATTTATTCTACTTCTACATACTATTGCCTTGTGTCCATACTTATTGCAAAAATGACAAAAACCATTGCAAGATGGGTACCTTTAAGCATTTGGTTGTCTGATCGGAGGTCTTCTAGCTTTATTCTTCTAATTTTGGATCTTCTTGCCATTGTTCCTTTGATTTGAAGTCTAATCTGATTTTGAACTTTCACCTTTTTCAAATCCTAAACCCTCTTTATCATCTAGATCTTTCTGGCTTGCAATCATTTCATCAACCTTTGTAGAAATCATCTTAAACTTGTCTTCAAGCATCCTTGCCTTCTCCAAATCGGATCTCAGATTTGCAACTTCATGTTCAATCCTTGCACACTCTTTTGATTTCCTTTCCACTACTACATTAAGACATTCCTCAACTCTTGTCTTTTCCTCAACTTGCATTTTTAGACCATTGATAGATTCATTTTCTTGCTTCAGTTGTTCACTAACTTCTTTATACCTTTCTCTAAACCTTTTAACCTGTTCTCTCAATTTTTTGATGCATTCATTTGCTTCTCTGACATTTTCCTTCAGATCTTTGATTTCAACTTCAATCTTTTCAAGATCTTCAAGAGTAGCATAAAGTTCTCCAGCTTTGTCAAGTATGTAGTCTTCTCTAATGTATTTAGCAATAGGAATCTCTTCTGGAGGAATAGGTAATCTTCTAGCACCCATGTGTTCAATCTCCAAGATCTTCCTTGAGCAGTTAAGATTCTTCCAAAGGACTTAGCTCTGATACCAATTGTTGAACACCTAGAATACTGAGAGGGGGGTCAATTAGTATTCTGTTAAACATTTACATATCAAACATTTAATCCATTCAACATATTTAATTGTAGTAAAGGAAATTAAGCATAAAGCAAACAACCACAACTCACAACACATGAACTCTAGATTTATGTGGAAAACCTAAGAAGGGAAAAACCACGGTGAGGATTAGCTCACAATATAAAGTAGTATCATCACCGAATTACAAAAGGCTCACTATAGGAGGGCTCACTGCCTAGAAGAAAGGCTTACTACCAAAGGGCTCACTACCCAAGGACTCACTATCCAAAAAGAAAGAGATAGAAGAGGTGGCTCACTACCAGAGATGAAAGTTATAATTGCATCTAACATATGCATGGAGTATAGTTCCAATGAAGCTCAAAGTACTAAAACAATATTCATCACACTATTCAAAAATACCAAACTCTACTGCTCTGCATTCATTCAATTTGCTTCCATAGGCACTTGTTGTATCACACATTCATGCACTCTGTTACTCACATCATATCTATCACACTTCACACACAATCATTATCCCTTGACAGTTATTTATAGTGTCTTCAACCTTGAGAACATTCTCCAAGGTCGACATCACATCTTAACACATAACATTCAAATGAGGTCTAGACCTAAACATTCCCATGGTGGAAAGGAATGAAGGAGAAGCACAACACATCTTATCTTGGACCTAAATTCATCCAAGCATGCTATGCGACACTTTCACAATCACCAAAGCAACTCCACAATTAGTGTAAACACCCAATGTCAACCAAACCTATGTTAACACAATGAACTTTTAAGTACACACTTCCTCAAACCCAAAAATGACTTGCAGACCACATGCAGGACTTCATCATAATATAGAGTATTCCACAATCATCCTGAAACACCCTAATAACCAACAAATTCCTCTGCAACAACTTGCACCTACCGCACAACCTTATCCTATTTATCCAGTATGCTTAACTGTCTCTGTCATACACTGTATCTCTAGAAATTGACTTCTAGGGCTCCAAACCATGAACAACTTCAATAGAAGAAAGATATAATCCTTATAAGCACAAATCTAGAACTGCAAGATCTAAAACTTCTTTGCAGAGAAATGTGGAGCAAAGACATTTCTCCCAGACACCTCTACACAACTCAACAACACAGTCTACACACTAGTGAACATAATTTTCTCTACACAATGAACCGGAGCACCAAATTTGGAATATAACAACTCTTAACACCTCTAAACAACATATCCAAACCACAAAGATAGATCTTCAACATAGAGGAAATGTAGAGAAAAAGAATAACACTACTTTGTAAGCCAAAATGCTACTTCACCACACTGTTTCCTTTATTAATCAAATTTTCTCAAAACCACTTGGAGACCAACCATCAGAAACATATTCCTAATGTCTTCAACACTTCTTCAAAGAAACCAAATCATCTTCAAAAAAGAAACTCATCCAAATAGTTCATACTATTGCAACAACCTCAACATCAAAGACAGTATCCATTCAACACTAACTACTCATACTCTTGCACTATTTCTTACTCACACAATTGACACAGTTGACACCAATGACAATACAAGCGTGTTGATATCAATGACGACACTAACTGCACATACTTGCAACACATCCTACATCATTCCAAACAATGAAAGGTAAGATTCTCTAAAGAGATGCACACTAAACTATCACATAGAAGAAAAAACCTACATCAACTGATATCTAAACACAAACACTAAAACCAATGGTAACAAATAGGCTTGAGTAGCTGACAAAAATCAATTATCATAGTTGAGATAGCAACCACATGTAGTTGCTAACACATCAACTAACCATACCTCCAAACCAAGGTATATAAATGATGACAAGTAGACCTTATGCCATCAACATATCCAACTCAAATCACAATGATAATAAGTCCCTGCATATACTTAATCCTACATAAAGAAGTCCTCCAAGGTAACAACACAAAGCATGTGATAACAAACCTCAAGACCCTCCATATCACAATATAATGAGAACATCTAACAAAGAAATCATATACATCCTGGAACTCTTATTGCATGAGTAAATGTCAAATTTGAAAATAGATCAAGGCATCCAAAGATCCACTAATAGCACTCACATTGAAGATGTGGTTAAATCCTCTCACATGGTGTCAAAGAACACATGCATAGATATGTAAATCCTACAAACTAAATAGCTACAACATAACCCTCACCTCAAGTCAATATCTCCCAAATCCTCCACATCATAAGAGAAAGAGATCAAAACAATATCAATAACTCCATACAAATCTCAACTCCAATGTCATGTGAACACAAACATCTAGAAAGAAGCATAAGACCAACAAGAGAGAACCAACAAATCGTAACCATGTCCTTCTATCCACACTAATGTGTTATAGCTATGAAAAGTATGATCTCCTTTACAACCCAAAAATAAGAAGTCTCCTCAACATCCAACAAATCAAGATACAAGCCTCTCAAACCAATGGTAGATCAAACTCATAACCATCCCAAAATAGGAATAAGCCCAAATCCACTAACCATCTCCATTACACACAATGATCTCATAACAAATTAGGATCAAACATAAGGAGATAACTAATCATAACCATGCATCTACTCCTCAAATAAGTCCTCACAACGATAATCCATAGCTCAAGACTCAAGCATGAGAAGACAAGATACAAAGAAAGAATGCATTTGAAAAATAGGTGGGCCATACCTATCAAATCATTCATCACTGAATGGACCAACAATGGGGATGAGATTGCTCTTCTAGGATGCATCAAGCCTCAAAGACTCTCTACAAGAAAAATATCCTCAACAGGTCCATGTTGAACTCACATCCAACCAAGGTGTAGGCTCCTCAGTCTTGCTTCTGAAATCGTCATGAAAGAGTAACTATCTCAACACATGTCTCTAATCCCAAGAGAAATCAAGCCTCACCTAAGTCCCCAAGTATCCATGAGCACCTCCATGATTAATCCATGGTAAACTCCAAAAGTAAAACCACATGAACCTCCCAAGAAAATGACCAATGTACTCAATACCAAGAGAACCAACAAGATCATAGTTAAAGCTCCCACTATAAAATCAGTAACCCAATCATGACATCATGATCTAACCATCTCCTCAAAGGAAGATCTATGTCTCATAAGAACACATCCTACTCTAAAGAGTACATGTATCATGCCAACACTCTAATGTACAATCAAGAGTAAATTGATACACAATACCAACCATCTTGTACGAAAGGATCACCTATCAAAACTGAAAAACCATAACCAACACCTCAACCAAAAAGTCCAAGAGTCCTCCATGGTACCAAGATGTCAACATCTCCAAATCTCATGAATATACCATATCCTACCAAATCTCCCATTGAATCATGATACTAAGCTATACATGGCAGCATGATAAACATCAAACCATCACTATCAAAATCTCCCATTGAATCGTGTAACCAAGTTATCCATGACTTTGTGATAACCATCTCCTAAATGAAGATTATCCAGGGCCCCAATGCAATCAAATAATCCCACTATAATGAAAATAGCTCCTAAAATATTGATTAAACCATAATCTCCAAACCAAGAAGATGAACAACCACTTGTAAACCTGAATCAATCCAACACCACCAACAATGCGCCTACATAACAAACATGTTATGCCAATGTTTGAAACAAACAAGGAACATCCATGACACCATGATCTCCACCCAAATAACCTACACCAAACTCCCATCAAGTCTCACACAACTATACCATATAGTCAACAAACATAGGTCCCCTATCATGATTGTATCAGGTAATACCATCTCTCTCTATATCTCATAATGACAAGCAAAACCAATGCAACATCTAACTAAACCAAGCCACAAATCAAAATCTATATCAGTACTGAAACATTTGTGGGCATAGACAACCCACGTCCAAGTTATATATATAACCTGTAAGCATAGACAACCAACAACACTACACAACCTATAGATCTCACAATACAACATGCAAATTCAACAATATATTGGTAACCATGTCAAATGAGGATAATCATAAATATACATGTAAGTATACAATAACTCAAACACCAAATCACCTCAGAATTGATTTTGCATCAACTCAGAAAAGCACCATAAGTCAAAGGGACCAAAAATAGCTCAAACTAAAACAAACTAAACAAACCTTATAATATCATCTCCAAACTTAAGTTCCATTGTATAATTCTCAAAAATAATTTTCCAATGCCTATAAGAAGTCCAAAATCTAATTCTGTATGCATAAGTTATGCCCCATCAAATCTCAAAATGCACATCTGGCTTCATACTGGAAAACTCTAGTCAAAACAATAGAATCAAGAAAAATCTCTAACATCACGGGGTATTTCTTAGAAAGATCTTTCTTTCATTCCTATAATAAGTTGAAAATCAGACATCGTGGGACCAAGTTATGTCAAGCTCAGAAAAAAAATGCCCAATTAGGCTATAAAACTAGCCCTAGTGATCCTCTACTAGCCTGATGGTGGCCTTCTGGTGACCCATTGGTGGCACAATTGCGGTGGGAAGGTAGCAGGTTTGAAATTTTTATGAACTCCATTTGAATTTTTGAAATTGTCTAAAAAAATTTTAATGTCTGCTCAGGACTGCCCCTAGCCCACCGAACTAGGGGCCCATGACTAGAGGCCAAAGGCCCATTGGCCATGGCACCCCTGTCGGTGGCCGGATGGGGTTGTCGATGGTGACCGACAAGGCTATCGGTACCGCCAGCACCTGCTGGTGTCTGTAGGTGCCCCCACCTCAATATTTTTTTTATTTTTATTATAAAAACTTCTGTAGACTTTAGGAATTAAATTTAAAAAATTGTCTATGACAGGTGTACCTACGTAAGTATGACACAAAGGGAATATTCTCTATGTTGTATGGATTCCTCTGCAAATTCCTCTAGGGCATCAAAAATGAAAAAAAAAATTAACTCTAAAATATGTTGAATTATATGTTTTTCTTCAATTGCAGGACATCTTGAATCAAATGGAAGACTCTGTTTTTGCCCAGGAGGCTTCCTACGAAAGACCACCTTCAAAATATGCATACAAAGAGCTTGATACAAAAACCCACTTGTCAAATCTCCATAAAACCCTAGACCTACAACAACCTAAGTTTGCAAACAACTATGTAACCCTGAAAATGCCTTCAATCCTTTCTTGTAAAGCCATGGATTTCACTATACACAAAATATACTCATAGAAAGGGTTATTAAAATAGGGATTTCTCCTCCCACAACGAAGAAACCATAGTTCTGAAACCAAATGATGGAAATATGTAGCCAAATAGACAATTTCCTCATAACCCAATGAGAGATTAATGTGCAAACATAGTAATCAAAATCCATATGCAAAAGAATAAAAAACATACCATCAAAGGTGACACAAGATAAACCCTGGGAAAGCCCTCCATGAGGGAAAAAACCAGCCTCCAAAAGCATCCATCTCTCATGTATTATTCAATAATAAATATTACAATACATATGTAGAGTCTCCATGAATACCCCTAAAGTAGAAAGCTCTCTACATGCACTCCATGTGAACAAGCATGTAACCACACATCCCATGTCATGTTTCAAACCCTCACATGTGCAACCTACAAGAGATGCTCAAACAAGTCAAACCCAACCAACAGCTCAAACAACCAACAAGCCAACCTCAACAACTACCTGTGTGTTTGCTTTTATAAAGATAAGCTCACACAAAAACTAGATGTAGTATGGTAAAACCATATTCTCCAAAACCACGAGCACTCTAAAACCATTGACCCCCATATTTAATTATTGGTACTAATTTTTCCTTTTTCCCAATAATTAAATAATTACAAATAAATAATTAATTACTCTATGTGTCTCATACACATAAAATAGTTAACCCAATGTTATATACAACGATTACAAGTGGCACCAAATAAATATTTAATGTGGTTAAACACATCACCCATGATGCACCACAAATAAATATTTATTTTACATAATAAAATAATCAATGTTAAGCAAGGTGTACAACACACCTATTCCAACAATACTCCCATCAGGATGAAATGTTCCCATAGGCAAATGGCAAGTTCTTGGGTTAGATTTTAGATAAATGGATTTAGAGTGTGTTTAAAACAAATAATGGTGTAATCTTGTTAGCAGTTCAATAGATTCTGGGCAAAGAATTCATAGCCTCGAATCACAACTACAAGGATAATTTTGACATAGCGGCCATGTTTACATGGCAGTGCTACTCAATTCGAGGGAGCTCAAGGATATTGTGAATGTGGTGGTATTGACATTGGTAAATAAATAGTTTATGGGGGGCCTTAATGATGTGCTTAGCATCGTGTAATATGAGAATGACATTCCTCTTCCTGAAGACTTTTGTAGATTGTTGGTACGTGGTGATGTAGTGGTATGGAACCCATTCATTTCTACCAACCAATCACAACAACAGATGCAAAGATGAAGATTCGCTACCAAAGGTATCAAATTTGTCAAGAAGGTTGTGGGTTTAGTGGATGCAAATGGAGCAAATATTCTAAAGGTGTGTATCAATGCACAATCAAAGGATGAATAGGGGTTTGAAGTTTGGGCTTAATCAATATCTTTATATGTATTGTAATTATAAGAGTTTCCTTTCCAGTAGTTAGAAGGAGGATATAGTGTTATGGCTAGGTCATCCCACAATAATGGGTACACTTTTTGGCCAAACTTGACATTGAAATCAACATTTTGAACTAAATCTTCACTTTTTGACACCTATAGCCGCTAAACCATTAGGAATTTAAAGATGATGGGAATTAGTGATTTGTGGTATTTTGTCTATAGCTTCTGGGTAAGTGCAAGAAGATGGGGGGCCAAAAAGGGGTCTTAAGTGGCCACTTTTTTCTAAAATCAGGAAATACTAGCCTTGGATGAGAAATTGAGTAGTTACACTCAAAATTTGGAGATGCAACCAAAACAATGTTCGTAGTGCTCCGAGTCTACTTTCTAAACTACTATTTTTTTTTTGAAAATGGCATAGATTAAGGGGTTCAAAAGACGGAGCCATAGAAATTGGTGTTGTTTCTGTCAAAAAAACATAACAAAGCATGTTTTGTGGCTCACTCAAAAGGTCAACTTTTTTTTGGTATTTTTAAAATCGCTTCAGTGAGAAATTAGCTAATAGCATGTAGTTTATGCGTGATTTTTCTGATAATTTTTTGATGAATATTTTATTTTTTACTATTTTTCAAAGTGGACACATCCTAAAAAATAGAATTTTGGCCGTGCTACCCCTATAAATTTTGAAAACTAATTGAAAATCATTTTTTCTTTTTTTAATATTTGTAGAATGGAGTCTAGTTTCTAAATATGTAATCTTTTTGAAATTTCAATGAATAGTTAATTTACAATGAAAAAAAAACTAAACAGTGGTTTTTGCCCAAAAATGGACACACAAACAAAAGAAAATAAAGATGAAAGGCTTAACATTGTTAAAAGGTGAAAAAAATCACATCATCAAATAGCTAAGAGAAAGCCTAACATTACCCAGTGTTTGATTTGTTTGACCTTGAAACACGTGCAAATATGAGGGTTAGCATGAATGAAATTATGTGAAATCTTGAAGAATGTGGAAAAGCACGTATATGACTGTTCAAAAGGCACTCCAAGCCTTTGGGTTGGAAATCCAAAGTAAATCCCAAGCCCAAGGCTTGGGATTCCCAAAGTAAAACATAATGCGAGTGCATTATAACGCGCTTGGGTTATGTTTTGCTTTGCATTTTTGCTTTTCCAAAAAACTATGTTGTTTGTCATGTTTGACATAACGCAAGCGCGTTATAATACGCTCATGTTATGTTCCCCTTAAATTTTTTTATGTTCAAGGCAATTAATCATGTATGTATGTATGTATGCCTATATGTATGTATGTATGTATGTATCTATGTATGCCTATATGTATGTATGTGTGTATGTATTTATCTATGTATGCCTATATGTATGTATGTATAGTGTCGAGGGCAGAGGAGGGTAGAGATGGGAGTGAGCCAGATAGGGGAGGAGACGGGTGGATAAGGATTGAGTGATTAAGGTTGAAGGTTGAAGGTTGAGCGTTTAGGGATAGGATTTAGAGTTTAGGGATAAGGGATTAGAGTTTAGGACCTTGAGGGATTAGGGTTTAGGGTTGAGGCTTTAGGGATAGCATTTAGGGTTAAGGGTCGAGGGATTAGGTTTAAGGTAGAGTGTTGAGGGTAGAGGGATTAGGGATAGGGTTTAGGGTTGAGGGATTAGGGTTTAAGGTATAGTTTAGTAGTTCTTGTGGATAGAGCCAGTAAACAATGGGAGATTATTTGCTTGTTTCATAACAATATACCTTCCCTAAGTGCAGGGTGGACAACAAGAAACATAGATGTACCCCAATGCAAATCTTTTCTCATAATGATCATCCTTCTGATTTCAACTATTAATTACTCACTGTGGATGTACCATACGCAAAGCTTTTGTCATAGGGTTTAAGGTATAGTGTCGAGGGTTGAGGGTTTATTGATAGTGTTTAGGGTTGAGGGTTGAGGGATTAGGTTTTAGGGTTGATGGATTAGGGTCTAAGGTATAGTGTTGAGGGTTGAGGGTTTAGGGATAGGGTTTAGGGTTGACAGATTAGCATTTAATGTTGAGGTTAGGGTTAGAGTGTCAAGGGTAGAGGGATTAGGGATAGGGTTTAGGGTTGAAGGTTTAAGGATTGAGGGTTGAGGCTTTAGGGATGAGGGTTTAAGGCTTAAGATATAGTGTCAAGTGTTGAGGGTGTAGGGATAGGGTTTAAGTTTTAAGGGTTAAGGGTTGGGGGATAGGGATTAGGGTTTAAGGTATAGTGTTGAGGGTTGATGGTTTAGGGATAGGGTTTATGTTTGAGGGATTAGGGTTTAGGGTTGATGAATTAGGGTTTAATGTTAAGAGTTGAGGGTTGAGAGTTGAGGGTTGAGGGTTGAGGTTGAGGGATAGGGTTAATGGTCAAGGGATTAGGGTTAAATAAGAGTGTCGAGGGTAGAGGGATTAGGGATAGGGTTTAGGGTTGAAGGTTTAATGATTTAGGGTTGAGGCTCTAGGGATGAGGGTTAACGGATTAGCGTTTAAGATATAGTGTCAAGTGTCGAGCATATAGGGATAGGTTTTAGGGTTCAAGTTTTAAGGGTTAAGGGTCGAGGGATCAAAGTTAAGGGTTGAGGGATTAGGGTTTGACGTTGAGGGTTGAGTATATTGAGGTTTGAGGGTTAAGGGTTTCAGGATAGGGTTAAGGATCGAGGGATTAGGGTTAAGGGATAGGGTTGGAGGGTTTAGGGATAAGGGATTAGAGTTTAAGGTATAGTATCGATCTCGTTGAGGGTCTAGGAATATGGATAGCATTTAGGCTTTAGGGATGAGGGATTAGAGTTGAGGGATGACGGATTAGGGTTGAGGGTTGAGGGATTAGGGTTTAGTGATAAGGTTTAGGGTTGAGGGTTGAGGGATTAGGGTTTAAGGTATAGTGTTGAGGGTTTAGGGTTGAGGGATTAGAGTGAAGGGTTGAGGGATTAGGATTTGATATTGAGGGTTGAGGCTTTAGTGTTTAGGGTTGAGGGTCGAGGGATCAGAGTTAAGGGTTGAGGGATTAGGGTTTGACGTTAAGGGTTGAGGGTTGAGGTTCGAGGGTCAAGGTTTTAGGGATAGGGTTGAGGGTCGAGGGATTAGGGTTAAAGTAGAGTGTGGAGGGTATAAGGATTAGGGATAGGGTTGGAGGGTTTAGGGATAAGGGATTAGGGTTTAAGGTATAGTATCGAGTCTATTGAGGGTTTAGGAATAGGGATAGCATTTAGAGTTTAAGGATGAGGGATGACGGATTAGGGTTGAGGGTTGAGGGATTAGGGTTTAAGGATAAGGTTTAGGGTTGAGGGTTGAGGGATTAGGGTTTAAGGTATAGTGTTAAGGATTTAGGGTTGAGGGATTAGAGTGAAGGGTTGAGGGATTAGGATTTGACGTTGAGGGTTGAGGCTTTAGGGTTTAGGGATAGGGTTGAGGATCGAGGGATCAGAGTTAAGGGTTGAGGGATTAGGATTTTACATTGAGGGTTGAGGGTTGAGGTTTGAGGGTCAAGGGTTTAGGGATAGGGTTGAGGGTAGAGGGATTAGGGTTAAAGTAGAGTGTGGAGGGTATAAGGATTAGGGATAGGGTTGGAGGGTTTAGGGATAAGGGATTAGGGTTTAAGGTATAGTATCAAGTTTGTTGAGGGTTTAGGAATAGGGATAGCATTTAGGGTTTAGGGATGAGGGATTAGAGTTGAGGGATGACAGATTAGGGTTGAGGGTTGAGGGATTAGAGTTTAGGGATAAGGTTTAGGGTTGAGGGTTGAGGGATTAGGGTTAAAGGTATAGTGTTGAGGGTTTAGGGATAGGGTTTAGGGTTGAGGGATTAGAGTGAAGGGTTGAGGGATTAGAATTTGATGTTGAGGGTTGAGGCTTTAGGGTTTAGGGTTTAGGGATAGGGTTGAGGGTCAAGGGATCATAGTTAAGGGTTGAGGGATTAGGGTTTGACATTGAGGGTTGAGGGTTGAGGTTTGAGGGTCAAGGGTTTAGGGATAGGGTTGAGGGTCGAGGGATTAGGGTTAAAGTAGAGTGTGGAGGGTATAAGGATTAGGGATAGGGTTGGAGGGTTTAGAGATAAGGGATTAGGGTTTAAGGTATAGTATCGAGTCTGTTGAGGGTTTAGGAATAGGGATAGCATTTAGGGTTTAGGGATGAGGGATTAGAGTTGAGGGATGACAGATTAGGGTTGAGGGTTGAGGGATTAGGGTTTAGGGATAAGGTTTAGGGTTGAAGGTTGAGGGATTAGGATTTAATGTATAGTGTTGAGGGTTTAGGGATAGGGTTTAGGGTTGAGGGATTAGAGTGAAGGGTTGATGGATTAGGATTTAACGTTGAGGGTTGAGGCTTTAGGGTTTAGGGTTTAGGGATAGGGTTGAGGGTCGAGGGATCATAGTTAAGGGTTGAGGGATTAGGGTTTGATGTTGAGGGTTGAGGGTTGAGGTTCGAGGGTCAAGGGTTTAGGGATAGGGTTGAGGGTCGAGGGATTAGGGTTAACGTAGAGTGTGGAGGGTATAAGGATTAGGGATAGGGTTGGAGGGTTTAGGGATAAGGGATTAGGGTTTAAGGTATAGTATCAAGTCTGTTGAGGGTTTAGGAATAGGGATAGCATTTAGCATTTAGGGATGAGAGATTAGAGTTGAGGGATGATGGATTAGAGTTGAGGATTGAGGGATTAGGGTTTAGGGATAAGGTTTAGGGTTGAGGGTTGAGGGATTAGGATTTAAGCTATAGTGTTGAGGGTTTAGGGATAGGGTTTAGGGTCATTCAAGTCTGAAGGGGAAGGTTTGGAAAGAGAAATGGATCACCAAAGAGATGAAGAATTTCTTATTTCTCAGACACCATCAGTGGTTTTTCTCTGATGCAGAGGACCTACCAAGTGGTTTTTCTCTGACGAAGTGGCTTGGTTGTTCTAGTCATGGATCCTCCCATATTTAAAAGGAACTGTAAGGCTTGGAAGTGTCAGTTGATGAAGCACAGGATGTGGTCATCCCTGCTTGTGTTAAGGAAGATAATGCATAGGATGTGATCAATCTATAGCAGAACAAAAGCATTTTGTCTTGCTATAGAAATGGTAAAAAAGTGTTGACCCCCGTCATCCAGGCCCACATGCTCTACTTTCATACTGATTCTACGCGTGCTCCAACAAAAAGGAAGTGATTTCATGTTGTTGGGAAGTTCACATGCACATTTGACACATTGTACCACCTTTGCATGATCTTTCCACCACCTTTTCTACTTTGCCAACTTGAGAAGGAGGAAATAACATAGTTTTCACACCAAGTTTGTTATATATCTATTCAAGTTTTGTAGTGTTGCAATGTTAATTGTGATTCAATTTTAGGAATTTAACATTATAGATTGGTTAATAGTATTGTTGTTAGTAATTATATTTGAGAGTTATTCAATTTAACATTGAAAAGGAAGCAAGTGGTGAAAAACTCAAATTGTTGAGAAGTTTAATGCAAGAAGAAAAAAACACTACATAATTGGGTACTCTCTCCATTTGAATCTTCATTTTTTAGGTATGTCAAGTCTTTACATGCATGTTCTTTACATTTTCCTTAATTTGGATTGAATTACTTTGTCATGCTTTATCATACATGTTTAAAATAGACACATTCCCAATCAAGAAAGCAAGCTACAATCTCACATGATGCCATGTATATTTTCTACACTTGGGCTCTTTAATAATTATGTGTAATAAACAGACCTTAACATACCATGATGTCAAACTATACAAGAATAAATCCTTACAACATAATAAAAATACAATCCAACTATTATCTTGTATTCATTTCTTAGGAAGTAATATTGGTCTCTTTATCATGCTATAGACAAATTCTCCGTCAAGAATTAAACCAACACAGGAAGAGATAGAAGATAAGAATTCAAAGAAAGCAGTGGCTATGAGGGAACTTCGTGAGAAGAGGAAATTGGACGCGATAAATGAAGACATACCAATTGAAGAGGAACCACAACTGTCACAAAGAGATATGGTATTGGCGGCACAAAGAGAACGAATGCAAAAACTTCGTGCTACGAGAGATTTGAATACCATAGTTGGAAACACATCCTCTACCGCAAGTCAACATGTAGGGACACCATCTACCACATCTAAAGTTGAGAGTACATCATCACTCACATGTGATGAAGGAGGTATACCATCGTTCCCACCTCAACCTCAAGGTATGTCATCTATTCCATCTTTGATCGAAGGTATGCCATCTAGCCCATCTCATTTAAACATTGATGAAATTCCTAATGTTGAGATGAATTTACCTAACTTAACACCACCTAGAATATTGCATAGAAATCTAAAGTATTTGATTGATAATGATGAGAATATTTTGCAGCCAATGGAAGGTAAGATTCCAAAATGCACTTGTAGAAGATATGCTCATAAGATTTTGAGATTGTTCTTTGAAAAGTTAAATGAGACTAGAAGATGTCAACTATTCATTGAAATGATGCGAAGTATAAAGTATAGGTCCATCATGAAGATTCTTGGGTTGAAAACATCAGAGGCTTCAAGTGAAAAATCTATTGTCAAGAATCTAATGAGTGTGTATGAGAGTGTTGGTAACACCTCACGCACAAAATATAGTAATGCAACACGGTGTGTGATTACATCGACTATAGTAAGTAGTCAAACGAGGAAAGCTCGTCACATTAGAAAGACGAGTCAAGAATTAGGAATAAATAGGAAAACTTTATTAAGAGCCATTGGAAGATGCCAAAGAATTGAGGACACTAATGCCAATGAATTATGGGCATTCTTGGGGAGACTACCACGAAAAGATAAACCAATTGTTGAAGCATTGAGATCACTAATTGAAGACTTTTGGAAGAATTACACAAGGGTATCTTCGAATCAAAGGGATGTGGTAAGAAGGAGAATCGATAGTCAGAACTGTGAGCCACATCCAAAGCATTTTTTGGATGAGACTCAAACATAGTTTTATGGTAAATTTCTAGAGAAGTATCCTCAAATTAAAATTTGTCAAAGATATTTTGAAATGCTAAAACCTTTCTATGTCAAGATAAATCACACACGCACTACTTCTTGTAAATTACATATTGAATTTTCTAACCATTTTGATGCTTATAGGTCTATATATTTAGATATGCATACTAACAATGTTTTGTAGGGTTGTGCCATATGTGCCCCACCAACATCTTCAAGAGACTTCATATCAAGAATTTTATGTGAAAGAGAGGAAGGTCAAATATTCTACAAGAAATTATGCTTGGATGGCACATGTCATCGTTGCGGTGGCTTGCAGCATTTGCCAATATGTGAACATATGGAAAGAACACATGTGGTTGGAAATGAACTAGTAGAGTTTGGCAAGTATAAAATAGTGGCATACAATACAAAAGATAGTAAAGAAGCAAAGAGGTGTGAATTGGTTATTGAAAAGATTCCAGTGTATCAGTTTATGCCTATATTTTGTGACAGCATAGTGTATGAGTATGCAAGACATGCCCATAGAGATCGATGGTTGGACTTGCAATTCAAGTTATGCAAGGACACATTTCCGGTTGGTAGCATTGTTTCAGTCATTGACTTTGCAAAGAACTACAGTCTACAGCCACAGCGTGAGGTGCAATCACAATATTACAACTCCACACAGGTTTCTATATTTGTGCACATCGCATTCATTCATGCGAATGATAGTACAAAGAATGATAGAAAGATCATAAGGGAGTATAATTTCTATATTAGTGATGATCACACGAATTCTACAGAGTTCGTGCAAGGTTGCTTTCAGGTGTTCTACAATGATTTGGCTAGAAGGGGCATATCGTTTAGTCAGCATATCATATGGTCGGATAACTATGCGTCACAATTCAAGAACTCACAAAATTTCTATTGGCTGAGTAGGAGGCATAATTTTACAGGTATTCAGCATATGTGGAACTTTTGTGAGGCCAGGCATGGAAAGGGGGAGGATGATGGTGTAGGAGCATGTATCAAAAGAGCCATAGCACAAGAAGAGTTAAAGTATAAAGACAATGCAAAGTTGACAGATGCAAAATTGATTGTCAAGTGGTGTAATGCTTCCATGTGTCCAGGTAATGAAGATAAGTCTTCAGTTTGTAGATTTTTGGTTGATAGATGATACTAACATTGCACCATATGAGGACTATTGTACACTGACAGGATCAAATGAGATGCACTCTTTCAGAAGCTCAATTGCAGGTTCATGGAGTATCCATACACGAAAGATGTTATGCTTTTGTTCTTCCTATACAATTCAAGTTTGGGATGAGTGCGAGTCAAAGGAGTGGGTTGACGAATGGTAGTTAAGTTATCTTAGCCCACTTGACACGTATTGACCCCCGACGGCACTAGAACTAACACAAATGGAATCTTCAGTTGACTTTGACCACATATCAGATTTAGTTCAACCAGGTAATATAGGGCACGTATATGCATCTAATTTCATCTAGTTTAACCATGTAATGTCATCTTACTTTGTAGTGTTTTTGTAATGTTGACTAATTTCATCTAATTTGCTACACATATCAATGTAGGGCACATATATGCAATTATTACAGATGAAGATAATGAAGAGGGAATGGATTATTACTTATGTCATTGTGTTGAGGCCAAAAAGAAATTGGAGCCCCTGTTACAGATGGAGAAAACATCGAATAGCCTACAAGCTCAATGTTTATTACTGGAACATGACTTAGAAGGTACCCACATAAGAGTGTTATTCAGGATTTTGACAAGCATCGAAAGATTCTTCATTATTTGAACCTTGTCATGGGATCTAATGTTCATTTGATAAAGTATCAGGGTAGACCTTTGAACAAAATCTTGTGGAAGGTGCATGAGTATGACCATGAAACAATACTTGACACAATAAAGAGTAGAACAGACCCAGATGGTTCATTGGATTAATTTGTAAGTATTCACATTGATTTTGTAAAGTCATGTTATATTGAGTTTTAAGTATGCACATTAATTTGTAAGGTTTGTCTTTTTTTAATTTCCTGCTGCATTTTTACACATATGCACATTTTTACATCATCATGTTATGCATTTTTGGTGTCCTGCTCCTGATGTGACCAAACTGACTATTCCAATGCATCTGGATGGGTACATTTACGCTAGGCATGGTCCTATTTTTCACCCAAACATGTAGAAACAGTTTGAGCTACATTGTACCGACAATATCCTTGAAGAGTCCAAAGTGCAAAAAGGCAACAATCTTTGATGAGATGTTACTCAAAAAATGTGTCACTTAGAAACATTCCATCTAAGACAACACGATCACGTAGGGTATCTCTACAATAACCTCTCTTGGTTTTTTATATCTCTGAGGCATTTGCCCGTGGTGAAAGGTTTTCTGCTGCCCCAAAAATCGTCAAAAGGAGGTAGTGTAAAGTTGCAAAGGGGTGTAACTTTCATCCTGCTCCTGATGCTACCAAACTGACTATTCCAACACGTCTAGATGGGTACATTTATGCTAGGCATGGTCCTATTTTTCACCCAAACATGTTGAAATAGTCTGAGCTACATTGTACCAACGATATCCCTGAGGAGTCCAAAGTGCAAAAAGGTAGAAATCTTTGACGAGATGTTACTCGAAAACCATGTCACTTAGAAACATTCTGTCTAAGGCAATGCAATCTTGTAGAGTATCTCTACAATAACCTCTCTTAGTTTTTTATATCTTTGAGGCATTTTCCCGTGGTGAAAGGTTTTCTGCTGCCCCAAAAATTGTCAGGAGGCAGTGTAAAGTTGCAAAGGGGTGTAACTTTTGTCCTGCTCCTGATGTGACCAAAATGACTATTCCAACATGTTCGGATGGGTACATTTACGAAAGGCATGGTCTTTTTTTTCACCCAAACATGTCAAAACAATCCGAGCTACATTGTACTGACGATATCCCTGAAGAGTCCAAAGTGCAAAAAGGTTGAAATCTTTGACAAGATGTTACTCAAAAACCATGTCACTTAGAAACATTCTGTCTAAGGCAACGTGATCACATAGAGTGCCTCTACAATAAACTCTCTCAGTTTTTTATATCTCTAAGACATTTACCCGTGGTGAAAGGTTTTCTGCTGCCACAAAAATCATCAGAAGGAGGTAGTGTAAAGTTGCAAAGAGGAGTAACTTTCATCTTGCTCCTAATGTGACCAAACTGACTGTTCCAATGCGTCTGGATGGTTACATTTATGCTAGGCATGGTCCTATTTTTCACCCAAACATGTCGAAACAGTCCGAGCTACATTGTACCGACGATATCCCTGAAGAGTCCAAAGTGCAAAAAGATAGCAATCTTTGACGAGATGTTACTTGAAAACCGTGTCACTTAGAAACATTTCATCTGAGGCAACATGATCACATAGAGTGCCTCTACAATAACTTCTCTAAGTTTTTCATATCTCTGAGGCATTTGCCCGTGGTGAAAGGTTTTCTACTGCCCCAAAAATCATCATAAGGAGGCAGTGTAAAGTCTCAAAGGGATGTAACTTTCGTCCTACTCTTGATGTGACCAAACTGACTATTCCAACACGTCCGGATGGGTACATTTACACTAGGCATGGTCCTATTTTTTACCCAAACATGTTGAAACAGTCTGAGCTACATTGTACCGACGATATCCCTGAAGAGTCCAAAATGCAAAAAGGCAGCAATCTTTGAGATGTTACTTGAAAACCATGTCACTTAGAAACATTCCGTCTGAGGTTATGCAATCACGTAGAGTGCCTCTACAATAACCCCTCTTAGTTTTATATATGTCTGAGACATTTGCCCGTGGTGAAAGGTTTTCTGCTGCCCCAAAAATTGTCAGAAGGAGGCAGTGTAAAGTTGCAAAGCATTGTTAGGAAATCCTCAATATTCAAACACTCCAATGAACTGAAGCAACTTCTTCTTAGGCACAAATGTAAGGGTACATGAGGTGAAAATGGTGCCTAGATGACTTAGTACATTTCTATGACTTCATTCACATGTTTAAATGTTTAAGAAACTCTCCTTTACTAAGCGCTTGTCCTCATGTCAATGTTAAGCTTTATACCTCCTAGGCACTCAATTAGGTGATGTCATTAGATACAACTTACCCTTAGGCACCAATGTAGCTTCTTCAATCCATCACACTTCTAGGCACTCAAATTTGAGGTATTGGACTTGTATCTTATTCCTAGGCGCAATTGGATGATCTTCCTAGATCTAGGCACTCATAATGGTGGGAAATTACATGAAGGGGTGCCTAAGTCCAATTTGACTTTGTATTTGATATTTTATGACTCCAATTGACTAGGAATGGCTCAATTTCTAAAGTGTTGACTCAATAATGTAAGTTCAAGGTCTTTTCCTCCTAGGCACCAATTAATGAGTTCACTAGATGCAATTTGAAGTGATAGATGGAAGTCTTCGAACATGATGAAACTGGTGATGTTGTTGATGAAGAAGACTTGAAATATATCTTGTTGTGACCTCTTGGAGCAGCTACCTCTTGAAGTGGTGTTTCCTTGGCAGTGATTACTTCCATCTTAACTCTCTAGCATGAATGAATGTGAAAGGCTCCTTTGGAGCAGCTACATGATGACTCTAAGCAACTCCAAGCTCTTGCTCCTACCTTTTCCTTCAATCTTCCTACAATACAAACCAAGAAACACATCAATCCTCATGATAAACATTTTATAACACAAAGGAATCATCTTTAAACATGGAATAATCTTACTACAAATCTAGGTGCATATATAGGTAAAAAGAAGAGCAAAGGGCGCCTAACACAAGTTGGTCCATATTTATCACTTTAAATGATTTCAAACAATTGTAATGGCTTAAAGAGATCAATCTCCCTTAAGAGATTCATTCAAAAGGTGTCTTTAAATGCAATTTCTCCCTTAGGGGCTAGAATGGATTTGTACTAATGGAGAGTGCGCCTAGATTTAAATGTCTTTATATTTGCAATTTTACAATTCTAAATGATGAGACATGTCTTAGAATGAATTCTATCTTTCAAGCGCTCACTCCAAAAGGTCATCTCATGCAATTTCACTCAAGGCACTCATTGAGGTGTCCTTAGAGGCTAAAGTGCGCCTAACTCAATTGCCTTTATCTTTATCATTTTTGTGCTTTCAACAATTGAAAATGACCTAGAGTGATCCTTTCTCTCAAGGCACTCACCTATTGATATGAAATCAAGTTATTTCCCTTAGGCACAATTTTAGGCTTGTATGGGTGAAAAGTGCACCTTACATCCTTAGGTGGTTCTTTCTAATTCTCAATGATTTCAATCAAATGCCAAGTGTCTAAGGAAGCTTTTGTCTTGTTATTTGATGATGGTCTCAAATCTCTCTACCAAGGTGCATTTTGATGATGTTCTTATTTAAACTTTTATGAAGACTATCTCATCCCTAAGTGCTCATCCTCATGATTTTCATGCACTTAGACTTCAAGGTGCCAAAACTAGTAGGAAAATTCATAATGTGTGCCTTTGCTTTGGAAGAATTTCTTATTGATCATTAGGCACACTTTGGAGTTGATATGTACTTCCTTTACTTCCATGTACTCAATTCATCATAATTATTGTCAAAGACTTCTCCAAGTTGATTGATAACATGCTTCTTGATGTTAAGATCCTTCATTCACTCCTTCTTAGATCTAGGTACTCAGGATGGTGGGAAATTACATGAAGGGCACCTAAGGTTCAAGATAGGTTCTTTCCACTCATCTTAACTTTCAATCATTATAGTTAATCTCAAAAGACATCATCCAAAATGAGAAACCTCCAAGACTTGTCATTGTAAGTTGATTTCCTCCAAGGTGCCAATACAAGGTTCTTTTGAAGGCAAAGGGCACCTAGGCTTATGGGGCTCAATTTAATGTATTTATTGAAAGCTCAAGGTGAATCGATGCTTATTGAAAATGCCACTTAGTCCTTCATTTGCATTCTAGGCACCATTTCCTATTGACTTATATACTCCTCCTCATGCTAGGGCACCATAATGAAGTGGTTTAGACAATAGGTGTGCTTCACTTACTAGAGGTTTGTTCTCCTTCCACCTTAGGTGCACTCTTATGGTGGAACAGGTGTTAATGGGCGCCTTGTCTTAAATGAATGTTCTCTCCAAGTTGGGTGCCCTTTTGAGGCTTTATGAGTTACAAATTGCACCTTAACCCTTCATGCTTGTTGCTCAATGTTTGAATGTTTAAGAAAGTCTCCTTTAGGCACTCATCTTAATGACTTTTTCTCAAGGCGCAATCATCCTAATGACTTGGATATTCATCCTAGTGTTTCAGGATATCAGGCTACCAAACTTAGTCATTTTCAGGATCTCAAACATAAAGAATAACATGATGATTCATTTTTGTGTAGTCCATATAGTTGACATTGTATGCTACTCATAAAGAATATTAATATTTTTTCTTCAACATGATGATTCATTTTTTTTTAAATACAACTTTTATCTTTTAGTTCCAAAATGAGGTTTAGGTGATACTTGAATAACAATAGCTAGCTTATTGGATCAACAAACATCCTATGTAATACAATTAGACTTTAAATATTTGAAGTAGCCATCTACAAATATCCATTCAAACGTGGATTTATAATGCAAGTATGGATGCCATCAATAAAAAAGATTTGTATTAACCAAATATCCATGTAGGCATACATCAATATCTGTCGATATAAGTATAACATATATACAAAATAGCCATATAGGCTTACAAGAATGCCATATAGGCATATAATGGCAACTATATACAATACAAAATATATGTCCACAAATGCCATATAGGCATACAACAAAGGAACACAATTAAAAGTCATTCCCCTCTGGCTGGTGAAGAGAATAGATCACGAGCAGCCTTTGATCTTCTAGGGGATGGAGATGCGCATGTGGGTGGTCTACTACAAACCCGAGGGCTACTCCTCCTATTTAGTTCTTCCTGCATCTTTAGCTATTACAATCAAAAGTATAGACATTAATATATATAAATTACATGTTATAAAAAATGAAACATTTAACAAAATAATCACTTATCGCTACCATATAATCTGTCTCCTCACTTGCCTCAGTAGCAGGAATAGGCTGTGGTGATGTCATGTCCTATAGAAACCATCCAGATAGAAATTAAACTTCAAATCAATAATCTTTTGATTTTTAAAAAAAAGACAACTATAATAATGAATGTAAATTAAAATTTACTAATCTGCCTCATACCCTTGTCAATGCCATGGAGATATGAATCGTAGAGGCCACACCATGCTCCATTGCCCTATGAACATGGGGAGGTGTCTCCGCAGCCTGCATCATCTGGAAATAAAACAACATTATTCAATTACGAAAACTATAATAGTGATGCAAATCATGGCTCCTAACATACACACACATTCATCTAAATATGGAAGTACACACAATAAAGCACACAAATCACATACAAAAATCTAGTAAGTACAATTCATTCATTAAACTATTTATTTTATTACCTCCGTAAAGCTTTGAAGTCCACCACTGCTGGCAGGTGTTGCCGTGAAATCTACAATATTAACCTATTCAACATCCAAAATCAGATATTAGAATACCATTCATATAACGATGCTATTCACATGTAATATTTATAATTGTTTACTAGTTACATACCCTGACAGTAGATGATCTAGTGTAAAATGCAGCTGGAGAACCACTGAAAACTGCATCGATGCTATGACCCTGAAATTTCATTAAAATCATCAATTTAAATTAGTTAATCTTGCATTTCAAAAATGAAATTTAATAAATTAAATTCAATAAACTTGCTAATATTTACCTAAGTATCAAGGCTGAAAGTCTCACTTAGGAGGGTATCTGTCATCACCATCTGCTCAGCTGCAGATGTAGCCTGTGCACCTGCATCCTGACTATCCATGGGGTCATAACCACAGGCTGACCTGCAAGCCTGACAAGCATGGGGTGGGACCCTACTCCTCGCACTATCTCCCAACCCACTCTATGCTGCAGGACTGGCATGCTCTATGATGCTCTGGGTCAAGGCACTATTGGACTAAAGTGTATCGACCTCAACACTTTCCTTCACAATGGAAGGGATAGAAATATGCTCATGGGCTAGTCTGTTGATTACTTGTCTCACTGCCTGCTGTGGGTCAACATGTGCCCCTGGTCTATCTTGTGCTGGAAGTCCCGCATTTCAAAATAGTTTGGCACTTTATTGAGGACAAACTCGTAGTAGAGTTTCCTCAAAAAGTATTGCGAGACCTCATTATTATTCCATGGAGGATGGTCAAAACCATCCACCACCTCTGCCCAAAATTGTCCCTTATTGCTTGGTTGTTGCACCAATGGATAGGGAACCTCTTGCATGTAATTGGTGGAGGTTGATTTGTTTGTGGGTTTGTTAAAATCGAACACAAGTCTAATTTTGTGATTTGTAATTTTTTCACATCTTGGTATGATAGCTTGTCTGTATAATAATCTCTAAACCCTCTCCTCTTATCCATCCAACTAGTTATTTGCTTGCTAATTGAATCTACATTTGATAACATAGATTCAAGAGATTTAGCAAGCATGGACCTATGCAAGGTTGAAGTGGAAGGATCTTTCAACCTTGCAATTATATCTTCAATTTCTTTTTTTTTGTTTTCAATTTGCCCCATTATATTTTCTTATGTTCCAAGGGCATGTCGGGGAATGGATGGAGGAGGTTGTTGTTTTGCAGGATTTTGTGGATTTTGAGGAGGAGGTGCATTAACATTTCCTGACAATTAACGAAATATACATCAAAAAACAACTCAAACCTACCTATTTAGAAGCAAATTCAAACAAAAAACAAATAAAACTCACTCCTTTGGCGTGCTTGACGTCGTGGTGGCATTTTGGCGACTAATCAGCAAAATTTTGGTGTTGAATTGTCTTTTCCAAAATGTGAGCGTGCTTCCTAGGGTTTGCAAGTCGCGGGGATAGAGGAGAAAAACTGAAATGAAATGAAATAACAAGCCTTTTTTTAATTTATAGTAGTTCATAACGCGCTCACGTTATAACGTGAGCGCGTTATGGTTTGGTTTTGAGTAGCCTTAGGCTCGTCATTACCAACCCATAACGCGAGCGCATTATAATGTGCTCGCATTATGTATTATTTTTTTTAAAAAACTATTTGGCCACTTTTTGGCCCCCCATCTTTTTGCACTTACCCTTCTAAATATATATTTTTTAAAAAAATTGGAGTTAAATTGTAAAATTTTGTGTCTCATTTGATAACTAGTTTTTAATAGTAAACAACATTTTTTTAAAGTGATGTGTATTTTGTCGCACATAACATTTTTTCTACAAAGGATAGAATTCTAATTCTTTTGAATTTAGATTGGTAACACCAATATCTAGAGGATGCATTTGGTTTCATAATGTTTTGTTGAATATTTTTTTAATTAAGTTTTGAAGTCAAACCAATTATAATTTATACATAGGCATATTCTATCCAACATAATTTTTTTTATATGGATCAAAATTCAATTTTTTTTGTTGGAATAAGGACATCAATACCTAGAGGACATGTATTTTTTAGAATTTTTTTTCTCTATTTTCCTATTTTTTCATATGTGTGAAACAAAGACCTTGATGTTCATCAAAAAACCTACATTCACAAAAGAAATAAAAATTAAATATAATAATCAAATTAAATATATTTAAAATTATACTTTTTGGAAGCTTATAATAAGGACTACATACTTACAAAACATAAATTTGAAATGAATTCATTTGATCCCCCAAAAGGTAAATCAAAAGTGGTTTTTTATCAACATTTTGATAGGTGTAGAGGAGACTCCATTATAGGTACATGGTTTAAAACTAGAAGGGTTCTATCCAAAGGGATTTGAATCTAAGGGGGTTTAATCAAACCATCTTCAATTAAAATCCTTTAAATGGAACCTTTCAAGGCTTAAATCATTATATTTTTTAGAAATATGTGATTTCAACAAAAGTTAGGATGTCCCAAAAAGTGTTTAACCCATTATTGTGGCAACACTTGGCTAGGATTTTGTTAGTTACCTAGTTTTTTGGGGCACTCTATGTCAAAGCCTATGTAAACAAAGCGTTTAATATTTTTTGTTAATATCTATATATGGGAGCACTCTCTAAGGGTGCAATTTACCTATTGTAAAAAAATAAAAATAAAAAACTATAGCCGACATAATAAAAAATAATGGAAGTGAACATATAAACACACAAAATAAAACATAAAAGAAATAAATTCAAAAAAATTGAATTAGAAGAAGAAAATAATTAGAAAAGGTAAGTGGTTTTTTAAATGTTTGCAAAATAATTTCTTATTGTTATTCATGGTAGGAGACCATCAAAGTCATGTTATTCTGTGATTTATTTTTGTTGTAAATGCATCTTAACATCCTATAATAATTAACAATATTTTTATTTATTTAGTTTTCCTATTTGGTTGGTTGTTTTAAATTTTTTTATAAACATGCCATTTGAAATTGAAACATGAACATGACTAAGGGGAGTTCATTAAAAAGAATAGAGATACAAGCATAAATTTTTTTTTTTTGATAGATAAGTGCTACCGTAGGGGGTAGCTCCCTTTCATTAATATAAATGGAGATACAAAAACCTGCTCCACGGAGCAGCATAGAGGTGCCATGGCTGGCTAGTACATTTAGGAGTGCCACAGCACTCTTAGTCCATCTATTACTTCATCGACCCTTTCCACTTGCTATGGTGACAGGAGGTTGCCATACTGGCCTGTGAAATAGGCGAAGGTTTCCATATTGTTTCACATGATCCCTTCACGGAGGAGGACCAGGGCTTGGGTGGAGGCGGTCGGTGGATTCTAGTCATTGTTGACTGCAGCCACACTGAAGATCCCTCTAATCGATCCCCTGGTGGGCCGTTTGTTGAAGGCAGTGATGGCTGCGTAGGCAGCTTCTTTCATGTCTTCCTTTACCAGTGAGTTGACCAGAATGTGTCCCCTCGTCTTCCTCCCGAGGATGAGCACACAAGTGGACAGAAATTCCTCATAGAAGACTGCATCATGAACATGACCTTCAGGCAGATTTGCTTCGCCTATCACCTTGAGGATTGCTTCAGTAATGGCGTCACCGGCTATGAAGATTCATTTAATCTAGGTGATTCTTGATTCCTCATGTGGCTCGTCATCATCATCCGCTGGTTCTTCCTCACCACCCTCGGCATTCTCTGGGCTCTCTGCTTTCTTCTAGCAGATGCACTCGCATTCTTTCTCCATCTTTTGAATGGATTAGGTGTCGTCTTGCCTTAAATAAACTATCTTCTTGGTTTGCTTTGAGTGGGGACACTGCCATTTCCAGGAGCTAGTACGTCGCCATTGCAAGACAAGGATTTGTAAAATCTTGAACGTGTGAATCTACTGTCCAAATTGGCTATCATGGGTCATTCTAATGGCAGTCCTGGCTAGGGAGCACATGAATTTGCCACAATCTCATCCAGATCCTATACGCAGGCCCAATTTGCTAAGAAGTCTGCAGCTTTATTCCCTTCTTGGTAGATGTGGGCGAAGGACACATTTCCCATCTTTTCCAAACATTCCCAGATGGCCTCCACCAAGTATTTCATTCTCCAGCTCAAAGTGTTTTTGGTGGTAATTGCCCATATGCAAAGGAGGGAGTCACCTTCCACTTCTAAATCCGTAATGTGGTGTTCTTTGCAAAGGCGAAGGCCTACTAGCAAGGCTGCAAATTCTGCTTCATTTTTTGTTCTGTCGGGTAGCTTCTTTGAGAGACCCCAAATCAACTATACTTGGTGATCGCAGATGATGACTCCTACTCCAGAGGTGCTCGGATTACCCTTTGCGGCCCTGTCAAAGTTTAGTTTCAACCTTCCCGAGGGCGGGGCTGACCATTTAGTGAGAGCGCATTTTCTTTTCCTTTCCTCCATTTTCTTTGTGTCCTGGCACTGGTTTGAAATTGTAAGGTCTGGCCATCTCTTCCTTGCTTCCCCATCCCATGCAAAAAATGGTGTTAGGGAAGACTCCATTATTCTTGCGTTAATGATCTCTGTGATGCCAAGTTCCAATTTTCTCAAGACACCATCCAGAGTAGATGATGTGTCTCTAAAGATCCTTTGGTTTCTTTCTCACCAAATGTGCCAAATGAGGAGCGAGGGACTGGCTTCCCATAATCCATGCCACAGGGTTTTTGGCCCAGTTGGCCACCCTTTAATTAGACCTGTTAGCTTGTTTGGGAGGGCACTGAACCAATCAAGCTTGCCTTGCAACCAATCCCAGCACTGCACAGCAAATGGGCAGGAAACTAGCAAATGGTCCAGAGTTTCTTCCACGTTGTAGCACAAAACACAGCATGAAGGGCTCGCAATTCCCAGATGGTTCAACCTATCCCCAGTTAGTATCCTCTGATGGAAAGCTGTCCATAAGAAAGCACCTACTTTTGGGAGGGTCCATTTGCCCTAGCATAAGTTCACAGGCCACTCTGGATGTGGCTGACAGTTTTGCATTTTGTATCCGAACTTAACTGCATATCTCCCAGATTTTGATCCGGTCCAAATCAATTCATTGTCTCTATTTGAAGTGATTATCTTCCTTGCTAAGAGTGCTATTGTGATGTTCACAACACGCCCCATTTTTCTCCTTAGCAAAATGAGGACCCCTACTGTTGCTTTGCTTTTTTGCTTCTGCTTGTGTTGTTTTGCTTGGTGGTAAAGGGAAAAGAGAGTCAAGCTTGCAAACCTTGTTGAAAATATAGAAAATTGCATTTGCAGTACCATTGTATAATATGGTTGGATTCCTTGTGAAAAATGAGCCAGGGTTGCTTTTTTGAACTGTCTTAAAATTCATCATATCTTGCAAGTTATGATCATTTAGGTAAAATGTGCTATCAGGGTTTGCATAAAATACAATCAGTTGTTTGCCCTTTTTGTTGGCATTCGTTTTAAATTTTGAAAATTTCATACTTAGTGGTTCCGGGTCGTGGGCAATTTTGTCTGGGTTTCACTTTGTATGTCACGTTTGATTGTTTTGCAGAGAATGCATCGAACACTTTTGATCGCCATATTTTATTCGATAGCTCAAGGGTTCGGATTCAAAACCAGGGTAATGTCATCGGCATAATAGTTGTCATCGGTGGAGTTTTGGAATGTTCCACCGAAATGGAGTCTCTTGCCGATGACATTGTCATCGGCATAACATTTGGTATCGGCCAAGTTTTTTTAGCCTTCGCCGATATAAGGAGCTCTCGCCGATAAGCGATGGACGAGGAAGGGCTATCGGCAGGAGAATGGCGATCGGTGAAGTTTTAAGTGGCTTCACCGATATTGTGGGTCACACCGACGGAAGCCATCGGTGAGACGAGGGTGATCGGCGGGGATAATTTTGCCCTCGCCGATAGTATGGTCTCACACCGATGGCAATCAACGAAGGGGTCGTCGGCAGGAGTCAGGCTGACGAAAGAGCATCGGCCAAGGTATGGGCATCGGCGGAAAAGATTTGGAGTTCGCCGATGGCGAATCTCTCGCCGATAGAAGGGAAATGCAAGCCGCTAAGGGCTATATCGGCATAACTCTCGCCGATGGAGGATGAGTGAAAGAAAAAGGCCATCGGCCAAATAACGAATATCGGCCATACTTTTTTTGGACACGCTGATGGCGATTCTCTCGCCGATGGCAGAAAACAAAGGAAAAGGGCATCGGCCCAACGGAGAACATCGGCGAAGGAATTTTGGAGTTCGCCGATGGCAATTGTCATGCCGATGGGCGGGAATGTACATAGAGGTGGAATTTTAAACCATTTCTTTTGGCGCCCGTGACATTTTCCCGGTCAGCGATGGTTGACCCGATGATTTTGAGCAGTCTGTATGCGTTTTGGACGCAGTTTCTGCTAATTTTGGGCCCGATTTCCACATTTTGCATGGTCACCCTGGATTTAAACATTATTTTAATTTATTGCTGTTCGTTTGGAAAATTTGATACTTATTGCTTGTCTTGTCTTGCAGGCTTGCAGTTGAGGAAGCAGCTGGAAATTCCACACAGTGACATCATGGAGGAAGGAAATCCAATCTCAGGAGCAGGAGGCTAAAGATGAAGTGCAAAGAAGTCAAGGCCAACCCAATGAAGGATAGAGTTGCAGCTGAAGGTATTACTACAACAGACAAACAGAAGTTATTGCCAAGCTGCCGGAACTTCTCAGAAGGGGCAATATTTCACCCAGATTTGACACTGCTCAGAGATATTTTGAAGAACTGGTTCACCTGCATTTATTGCTGTAACCAGGGGTTTAGTTAGGTTTTTTGCTGTAGTGAGGACAATCAGAATGTCTTTATATTGTGCCTCTCTACATTGTAATACTCTACAACAGGGGCTACAACAGGGATTTTAGTATTTTGCCAGAATTGTAGAGTCTTTCTAGGCATAGTTTAGAGGTAGAAGAAGGAGGTCACCTGTTTGTCTGCAGTAAGGTGCGCGTGGAATGTCTGGCTGCCTTACTGTATCTGTAAAGCTTGTAAGTTCTCTGTAGTATGATCAATGAAACTAAGAGTCATTCCTACATTGTAAATCATGTATGACTATTCGTTTCTAATACAATAGAATCTGGAGTTCTGCATCTATCTTCTGAGTGTTCTCCTGCTCTTCTTTGTGTTTTGAAATATTTTCTTTGAGAGCTTGCAATTTTAAATGTATGTTTGTGAAAATGCTCAGAACTTGCATTTAAGGTTTTTACTGTGGATTTGATCAAATTACTGTGGTATTTACATAGTGCATAACAGAAATAATTAGATCCTTTGGTAGAGTGAATGAGGTATAGATTAGATCTTTCTAACTTTTCCCAACCCATCTGAAATATTTAGCTGAAAACGTAGAAATCTAAAGGAAGTTGTCTCAAATTTGAAGAAGTATGCATAACAGAGTTATAAGTAGATAGTTTTCATAAATAGATAAAGGAGAAAGTTGCAATAATTCAAGAAAATCATCTAGAACTTGCAGTACAGTAACACTTGTATGCAAATGAACAAAATACTTGTTAAAATCTATGATTCTTCTGCATATTCTTAGTCCAGTAAACCACCAAACAAACCTAAACTACGTAAGGCCCCTTGAACATTACAGCTTCACATTGACCGACTGAACTTGACCAACCGAACCATTGTAGACTTGGGATTAGTTGAATCTTAAATGATTCCTTCTCATCTTTCAAGTATAGTTTCAGTTCATTTCATGTGAATTTTAACTTATTGTTATGATTGCATCAAAACAATCATCAACAAGTGCTTTTTTTTAGTTCCACCCCAACTTCACCATCTATTGGGAGAGAAGATATTTTCTCCCAGTTCCAGTCCGCGCCATTGATATAATCTATAGCCTGATATCCAAAGGAGTCCACGAGCCTTTTCTAGTGGTTTTTTAAGCAAGGGATATCAGCCAGAGGAGGGAGGCCATTTATCGAATCCTCCCATAGTTTTGCTTTAGAACTGTTGTGAAGAGTCTAGGAGATGTGATCTGATATGAGCCATTTACAACTTTGTAAGAAGTTCTAGATATGCAATCCTCTTGGGGGGTTAGGGGTGGTGAGAATCCGCTCAGGTTCCTCCAAGTCCAAGTATTTTTTCCTCAAGAATTTGCACCATCTTGCGTTGGGCTCTTTATAGATTAGCCAAACCAACTTCGCCCCTAGAGCGATATTTTGTTTTTCAAGGTTTTTGATGCCAACTCCACCATCTTGCTTATCCTTACAGGCTGTTTTCCAGCCAATTAAGGGGATTCTCTTTCCTTCATTTGCCCCTTCCCATAGGAATTTTTTGAGGATTCCATCTAAGATGCCACTGGCCCTTTTACTTAATTGGTTGCTGCTCAGGTGGTGAATAGGAATCGCTGAGAGGACTGCCTTGATCATTTGGATTTTGCCTGAGAGGGTGAGCCACTTCCCTTTCCAAGAAGAAGCCTTGGATCGACACTTCTGAATTGTGTCTTCCCAAAGGATAGATTGCATGGCCCCTTTGAAGAGGGAGACTCCCAAATATTTACTTGGCAATTCAGCCTTCTCAAAATGAAGAATAGACAAGATATGGCTTGCATTCTTTGACATGTATTGAAAAAGAAGATGTTGGATTTGGAAAGATTGATTACCTAGCCTGAGGCTTTAGAGTAGTGATCTAGCAAGGATGTGATCTCCTGTGCCTCCTGGATTTGGGAGACCGCAAAGAGAAGAGTATCATCAACGAATTGCTGATGCAAAGCCTAAGGAAGCCCATCCGTGATTTGCACACCTCTCCAATGGTTGTTTTGGACTAAATGTTGGATGCCTTGCCCCAAAGCTTCAGCCATTATCACAAAGAGGAAAGGTGATAGTGGGTCTCCCTGACGAAGACCCCTGGAAGGTTCAAAGAAACCACATGGACTTCCATTTACTAGAACTGAATATCAAGCCGTTGAAATACAGTTGAAGATCCAATCGATCCACTGTTTGCAAAAGCCAAATCTTTCCATTATTTTCATCAGGAATTGCCAGTTAACTCGGTCATAGGCCTTGTTGATGTTGAGCTTCAGTATCATGCTGCTTTGGTTGCTTGAGGTGATAGAGTGCACTGTCTCATGAGCCGCTATGATGTTGTCAATGATATTCTGCCCCAGGGTGAAGCTGCTTTGATCCTTGAAGATTATGGAGGGAAGAATGTTTTTTATCCTCTTTGCCAAAATTTTGTCACAATTTTGTAAATGACATTGCAGAGGGAGATGGGTCAAAAGTCGTTGAAAGAAAGGAAATCTACTTTTTTGGGGATTAGGGCCAAAAAAGTGTTGTTTATGTCCTTGATCATTTTTTTGGAAGTCCTTAGGTCTTCCACCACTTTCCAAATGTCATCTTTTAGGATGTCCCAAAATTCTTGGTAGAATCTGCTCGGGAAGCCGTCCGGGCCTAGGGCTTTATCTGGTGCCATTTGGAACACCACAAATTTGAGTTCCTCTTTGGTGATAGGTCCTAGAAGCATTTCATTGTCTTCCTCTGAGATTATGGGCGGGATGTGAGCCAGGAATAGTTCTTGGAGTTGGACAGAGGAGACCTCCTCTATTAGGAGTGATTGGAAAAAGGAAACCACTTCTATTTGAATTATCGCTGGGTCAGACAGCTCAGCACCTTCTGAGTTCGAGATTTTAGTGATCCGATTGAAATTTTTTCTCTGTCTTGTAGAGTTATGGAAGAATTTAGTGTTGAGGTCACCTTCTTTCAGCCATGTTTCATGGGATTTGGATCTCCAGTAAACTTCTTCTTTGTCCAGGAGTTCACCATGGATCTTTGTTAGTTCTTTTTCTTTTTCAAATTCCTCCCCCGTCATACCTTTAGAAATTACGACTGAGTTTAAAGCTTCTAGCTCAACTTCTATTCTTTCCTTCTCTTTAAAAATGTTCTTAAAGGCAGTTTCGTTCCACATTTTCAGATGGCCTTTGATTGCTATCAATTTTTTTGCTATAATGAATATCTTTGAACCTTTCTGAAATTTGGTTTCCTTCCACTAGGTGCTGATTAAGTCCTTCAAGGTAGGATCCCTTAGCCACATTTTCTCAAATTTGAATGGACATCTCAGGGGAGGAGAGTCCTCATGAGGGCAAAGCAGAACTGGGAAGTGGTCGGAGCTTGAAACTGGTAGGATGAAAGAATCTAACACAACTTCAGATAGGAAGTTGGAGGAAACAAGAAAATGATCCAGACGCTCTGCAATGTTGGTGAAAACTTTCCTTTTGTTCGTTGAAGTAAAAATTCCATTCTTTGGTGCGATGTCCATTAAGTTGTTTTCTTCTAAAAAAAGGTTGAAATATTTTTGGCTTTGGCTTATGTGACATAGACCCCCTCTTTTTTCTTTGACTAAAAGAACCATGTTGAAATCACCTCCCAGTACCCAGAAATCTTCTTTGTGGTTCTCCATGAAAGCTGAGATTGAAGCCCAGGTTGCTAGTTTATCTGGTGTTTTGACCAGTCCATAGATATTCCATAGGATGAAATGAGAGTGGGATTGGATGTCACTGGCCCTCATAGCCATCGAGTTGTTTGTCTGTCCCAACATTGACAAATTTATAGATCTAGGGTTCCAAAGAGCACACATACCTCCTAAAACACCTTAGGCCAGGACAAAAAGGCCTTCCCAGCCTCTACATGATCTGCAGAAGGCATCGCTCTCATCTTTGGAGAGTTTAGTTTCTTGGAGGAGGACAATAGTTGCACCAAAGGTCTGTAGGCGACGCTTCGACAAGCGTCGTTTGTCAGGGGCATTTAGGCCCCTGACATTCCAGCTCAAAATCTTCATTTCTTCCCAAGGGAGGTATCTCCTCCCTTGGTACTGTTTATGAAATTATTTAGGGTAGCTTGACCACCCCTAGCCGCTTCCTCCTCTCTTAGAATTTTGTTTGGCTTTCGGCCTTTCTTCTTCCCTTTAACATTTAGATTTGGTTTTAGGATTTTGGTTGCATCTTGACTAATCAATCAGATATCTACTTCTCTGAACTCATCCTCTTCCATGGAATCATACCAATCGGAGTTGTCCTCTACGTCTGAGAGATTAGGGTTAGCCTGAGTAGCTGGGTTGGTGTGCATTGGAGCTTCTACTTCCATCACTGAAAGGGAAGGGTTTGCTGCCGAGGCAACCAACCTAGGGTCTTCTTGACGATCTTTAGCGGGCCTTGGCATGACATCTTCCAGAGATGGCATAGAAGAGGTGGCCTCCGGGGTATTGATCAAGTTTCTAGGAATCGATTCTTTTTTCCTCCATTCCTTCTTTGTGTTTTTAGGGCAACTCTTGGATCCATGATTTCTGCTTCCGCAGAAGAGGCAAAAGAATTTCATCTCCTCTTGCTCAATTTTAACCACCTTTTTGCCAAAAGATGATGAGATCTTGATGGATTCTGGCCATGAATCAATAGTGGCAACCCTAATTCACGCATAGATGAAGTAATCGCTGTCAAGAATTTCCTTGTTGATCTCAACTGTTGCTCCAAATGAATCCCTGATTTTCTTTAAACAATTTTTGGACCAAAATTCTGTAGGAAGATTGTATAGCTTGAACCAGAGAGGGTTCTCTACCGGCCTGGCTTTGCAAGGATCAAAAAAAGGGCTCCATTTTTGGATGAAGAGGAATGAGTCTTCTACTTGCCATTGGTTGAAAGAGAGGATTAGGTCACGCTCCTCCTGACTATGCATAAGGACCATGAAAAAATTCTTTGGTAAGAATTTGATAGTACATGGCCATTTCCAATTATCCAGCACCCAACTTGTGATTTCTTTTCTGGATAGCTTCTGCCCTAAAGGTCTCCCGATTATCACCTGGTTGTCGAGGACCTCTCTATCTTTTTTGGCTTCATCATCTAGATTTATTTGGAGTTGTCTGCTTATGCCTTCGATTGAAGTTTCGCATGGTGTTTCCTTCCTCCATTTCACCCATCAAAAATTTACAAATTTGTTTTTTTGCGCCATCTGATGATACAAGCATAAATATTAACTATGATGTTTTTCTTTCCTTTTTTCATTTATAATTTTTTTGTAAATACTGGAAATATTAGTGATTCTAAAATTGAAGATGATCAACTTGTTCAACAAAACACAATAGAGCATGAATGAGAAATCATATATAGGCTACAACATAGTTAAATTATGGAAGTGACTGAAATATATATTTTGGAAAGAAGAAATATTGATAGACAAACACCATGGTCTAATGAATATTGAGGTGAAGATTACAAAAATAAAGCTATAAAATTCATAAGCACTATGAGAGATAATGGGTTTCTGATAGATGGTGATACTGCATTATATGAATTATTGAACCTTGAGTGTTAAACAAAAAAATACTTGATATAATTATGACACATTATCATCAGGTCCAAAATGCATTGTCATTATGCATGATTATTCAAGGAATGACAAGAACATCAAAATCATATCTAATTGGTGTCATTCTAAAGTTCTCGAAGATGTAACATTCCTAGGGCATTGCCCACTTCTATTATTTGCACTAACTAGAGTTGCAACATTCAATATCAGAGCCTCAACAATCTATTCACAACTCTAAATTCTAATCTTGGATTTTGCTCCATTAGAAGGAATAAGACTTACAAGTTTCCAAGAAGAGATTTGACACATCAAATACATATTGATTGATATACATATCAGCATACCTGTCTTAGATAAATTTATGTAAAAGATGTCGAGAGATATCTTTATTAGGTGCCTATTTTTAAATAAATTGATGCTATATAAATGGAATAGACATGTTGAGAATGATATCTCTTGGTGTCTTTTACATAAATTTATCTAAGATAGGAATGCTAGTTTATTAGTTTGATTATTTTATTAATTATATATAAATTTTATAATTTCATCCCTTATATATTTTATTGATTTATAAATTTTACATATTTTTTAATTTTATTAATTTATTAATTTTATCTATTTATATGTACTTTAATTTTCTTTATTTTATATATTTTTACTTTTGATTATAAATTAGTCTTTTCAAATTTTAGAAAAATAAAGTAATATTATTTATTTAATGATATAGATAAAATTTTAGATTTAAGTAGAAATAAAATAATAAATATAACCAAAACTTAGCCAACATATATTTTTAAACAATTAAAGATTAAAGTAAAAAAAATAACTTTAAATAAATTAAAATTTATATGTCCATAAATAAAATAGTTCTAAAGTAAAATAAAATAACTCATATATATATATATATATATATATATATATATATATATAAAATAAAAATAGCTTTTCAAAATAAAAATGTAAATAAAATAAAATAATTCTTAAATATCTCTATATAAAATAAAATAATATAAAATAACTCATTTTGACCTATAAATGGCTATCAAATTTAAGGTAAAAGGTAAGATTTTTAATGTTAACATGCTCAAGTCATTACACTCCACCCTTTGCTACCATTGCAGTTAGGCCTCTACTTAATAGTTATTTTATTAGTACCTACCTTCAGCTGGTACTATTGCAATGAGTTCAACTTATCTAGTTATTAATCTATTGATTGCAAACCAATCAAAAGATAGGATTATTTATTTGATTTAAATTTGTACTTTTCCTATGTGAACATGATAAATTTTTAACAAAAAATTATTTAGAAATGATTTATCTGTATTGTCATTGGCTGAAAAAAATGACCTCTTCTCTATAGATTGTCGGTTTGTCAGGAATTTTGATTTGAAGGGAGTACGTGGCAAGTAAACAAATTATGAACACAAATTTTGTCTCCCACTAGTTAAGTCATGCCTAAATGGATGGTGATTAATTTTTTTCTTCATTAGCTAAAAGTAATATAATTTTAATTTAATTTTTAGTGTTCTACAAATTTTATTTTATGTAATTAGATTGTTTATTTTATTTAGTCAAAAATTTAAAATCTATAGTATCATGAATTTAATTATATTTTTTATTTTATTCTTCGAACTTACAATATTTTAATGCTTTTTAAATTATAAAGTATTAGTATTATTACTATACTTTAGGGTTCTACACATAAATAACCTAATTTCACTAAAATATTTCTTAACTATTCATTTGATCTTAACCATTGATGTCTAATTAAATGGAGCTAAACTACATACTTTTATTAAATGAATGCACCCAAAATTATTACTAAACCACAATATTACATTAATTAAAATAATTAAAATCATGTTGTCTAAAAGTACTTACTATTATTACTTAAATAAAAAATTAAGTGTCTAAGATAAAACACTGTAGTGATGTAAATATGAATATGTTTTTGTTATTATATTATGTAATTATTCTTCAAACTTACAATATTTTAATGCATTTTAAATTGTAATAGTATTCAATATTATTACATTTTAATATCTTAGGCAAACATTTCAAATCTATCCACACTGTTATTATATTATGTAATTAGTCTTCAAACATACAATATTCTAATGTATTTTAAATTGTAATGGTATTCAATATTATTACATTTTAATATTCTAGGCAAACATTTCAAATCTATCAATATGTTAGGGTTAGGGTTCTATACATTTTATTTTATGAAATTAGATTATTTTTGGGATTTCAATTTCATTTAGTCAAGAGTTAAAAATTTAGGATTTCAATTTTATTTAGTCAAAAGTTAAAAATCTACATTATCACAAAAAATATTTGGCCATGTTATTACATTTTTTATTTTATTCTTCAAACTTACAATATTTTAATGCATTTTAAATTATAAAAGTATTAGTATTATTACATTTTAAGGAAATATTTGTGTTATTTAATAGACTTTGTAAAAGTTTAGTTTTATAGTTAGGAAATATTTTAGTCCTATTTTATTTTTACCATTAGATTGTTTTTGAGATTTCAATTTTATTTACCTAAGACATTTCAACACTCTTCAAAAATTAAATTTTCAATTATTGGAATGCAATTTGTCTATACAACCAATACCTAATCAACAAAAAAATTACAACTAAACAAATACTATATACAACCAATAGCTAATCAACAAAAAAAATTACAACTAAACAAATACTATAATAACAACACTACAAGGCAAGTACTGGCCACTACGTGGCACTTGTTTTATATTATTTTATTTTATTTACTTAAGAGTTATTTTATAAATTTAGTTTTTTTATTTAAATATATGTGGATTGTGTTTTAATTTTTATGTGCAAGGTCATGGGCATGATGCTATGTGCCTTTCTATCACTCTACAATGCCTATGACATGATTAAAAGAAGATTGTCTTATTATGTGATCCAGTACCTCACATCAATCTTGCTAATTTAAATTTGGTTTAAGCTTGCAAATTGGTATTTATTCTCAAAAAATGTTGATTATAAGTTGGCAAAACAATTGTATTTCCAACAAAGATTTCACATAGTTATTGGTTTATTATTACATTAATAGTAGTTTGGGAAAAAAATAGTTAATACAAATACATTTCAATTTTGTAATCTTTATTCTACAGTTTTTTATGTTTGTTCATGTGTCACTTTTGAATCTAATCACATAAAGAAGACATAGGAATGCCATATCCCACTTTCCTTCCATATGCCTTCTTTGGTCCAATGAAAATCCATACAATTATTTCACTAGAGTGGCACAATTTTCCAAGTATGAAGGTGTATAATTCCACATAGCTTGCATTGTATTCCATAGAGTTACTATTTTATTCTCTTTTACTTTTGTGTTTCCACACTAGTCTAGCTTTTTCATATTTTTTTTCTTGGACAAATTTTATTATTATCTCTTAACAATATCAGTTCTACATATTTGTACATTGGTTTAACATTTTTGACATAAAACAATATGTTGCTTTACTAATCAAGAGAAGATGTGGGTACAATTTTGATAAAATGATAGACACCTCATCCTTTTATCAAAATCACCTACCTATTGTGCTTATAATCATGTTTTTATAATGATGTTTGGACTAGTTTGTTCCAATCCAATCTTGTGTACCAATGTCACTTTCCTACAAAGTCAACCCTCTTCCTCTACCTAATCTATACTCATTTTTCTAAATCTCATCTTATACAAACCAAAACAAAAATCATGACAAATACTAACCACTATATAACACATGTTAACAATACTCCACTTTTAATTAGGAAAAAAAGGTAATCTATACTCATTTTTCTAATCCCATCTTATACAAACCAAAACCAAAAACATGACAAATACTAACCACTATATAACACATGTTAACAATACTCTACTTTTAATTAGGAAAAAAAATGTATTTATACTCATTTTTCTAAATCCCATCTTGTACAAACCAAAACAAAAAACATGACAAATACTAACCACTCTATAACACGTTTTTTTTTTTTTTTTTTAACAGAAAAGGGCAAGAGGGCCCATAGAATTAAAATAAGAATGAAAATGTTTACATATGAGGTGGCCGAAACTAAGTCCAGGAAGGACAGACCTAATATGGTCTCGGGGCAAAAACCAGATAACAAGAAGGAGAAAACAGCACAAAAACATTAATACCCGGGCATTAACAGCAGAGAACATGAGACTGTTAGAGGAGATCCCTAGCCGCTTCCATCTCGGATGCTATCGTATCCTCTAGGATTGTTGGCAGCGAGCGAACACCCGAGGAGAAGGAAACACATCATTTTCACTGTCCACTGCAATATTAGCTAAAATGTTTGCCACTTTATTGCCCTCTCTTAAAGTGTGGGAGATAACAAAATTATCTAAACTATTCAGAAGAGATATTGCCTGCTGAAGAATATAATTGAGTTTCCAATTATGTAAGCCTCTCCCTTTGATGGCATTTATCACAATTAGAGAGTCCCCTTCAATCCACAACTATTTTACGCCTAACTCAACTGCCAGACATAAACCATGCACTAAAGCCCAAACTTCTACCTCATTATTCATTCCGGAGGATAACTTGATGGACCTAGCTGCAATCAACGCACTGTGCTAATTCCTAATTACACATCCTAAGCCCGAAGGTCCTGGATTGCCTCTACAAGCTCCGTCGAAATTTAGTTTAAGGAAGGGTAGGGAAGGTGGAGACCACTTAACCTGTCCTCTGCTTGAAGAAGATTTAGGACCCCCTGATACACTGCCTAGGGAAGGTAGTTTAACTAGCGGCCAGAAGGGAAAAACATCTGCATCCCATTTCGACCAAGCTGACTTCAGCAACACTGAGCGGCTAAGATGGGCTGTCAGCTGATCTGAGATCGCTACTTCAAGCTTCTCACAAACTTGAGTTATGGATTTTACTTCCTTCCTAAAAATTCTAATGTTTCTCTCCCACCATAAGTGCCAGATGACCATTGAGGGACCTATGACCCATAAATCAGCTAAAGTCAAACTTCCAAAATGGATAGGCTAGTTCTTAAACATCAGAACCAGAGATTTTGAGAGAGGACTGACCCATTTGAGTTTCCTAAAAAACCAAAGCCAACACTCTCTATTGAAAGGGCATGAGAGTAGGAGATGATCCAAAGATTCTTCTTCATTCCCACAAAATACACACCAGAAGTTGAGCCCTAGGCCAAGTCTTTTAATTCGGTCACCGGAGAGTATTTTACTATGGATTACACACCACGCAAAAGTGCCTGCTTTGGGAAGTAAAGCCTTTCCCCAACACAGTTTTGAAGGCCATTCAGACGTAGCTTTATGTGTGCATAATCTATAACCTTCTTTAACTGAAAAAGAACTCGATTTAGCAGCAGTCCATACCAACTCGTCCTCCTTGCTAGAAACAAAAACTAACTTCCTTTGCAGAATACTACTTAGCGTCACCTTTTGAGATAGTGGAAAATTACAACTTCAAATGCTCTTCCATAATGCTCGGACTGAATTGCCATGCTTTGAGAATTGCCAGTAGTCTTTCACTTTAAAACCCCAATTCTCTTGAAGAAAAATTCTAGCTTCCGTGAGCTCTCTTTTTGAAGCCAAAGGCAGCCCCCCTCCCCAGGAATCGCTCTAGAAGTCAGCCTTTGCGCCATTATGAATTGTCCAGGACAGATTGGGCTGTAAAAGCTCTCTACTTCTTGTCAAAAAATTCCATATGGCCGACCCTTTAGGAGGATTCTTAACTGTGAAAATTCTCTCGTTATCTAGCGAATCAAGATACTTGGCCTTCATTAACCTTACCCATAAGGAATTTGGTTTTGCATACATATTCCATGCCAGCTTAGCCCCAAGAGCTTGATTTTGAATTTCGATGTTAAGGATACTAGCCCCTCCTGACACTTTGGGCTCGCAGACTTTATCCCAGGCCAGTAGATGAATTCTCTTTACGTCTAAAGCTCCTTCCCATAGGAATTTCCTACATATCCCCTCTAGTTTACAAATAATACCTTTGGGGATCTGGAAAACTGACATCATATATACTGGGATAGCTGATAGAATAGATTTTACCAACACTAGGCGCCCAGCCAAAGATAACCTCTTACCTTTCCAATTTGCCAATTTTGCATTCAAATTCCTTAAGACTTTATTCCATAGGTTGTTCCTGTATTGACCATTGAACAAAGGCAGACTGAGATAGTTACCTGGTAAGACTTGGCTGTCAAGCTTTAGAATGGTGCAGATCTCCTCCTGGAGTTGAAGAGACACATTATGGAAAAAGACATTAGACTTGTGAAAATTCACTAGTTGACTCGAGGCATGGCAATAATTATCGATTGTGGTCATCATAGCTCTAGCTTCTTTTGTTGAAGCAATGCCAAATAACATTGTGTCATGTGCAAATAAAGCATGTGTAAAAGATTCTGGTACGCCCCTGATCTTAATGCCTTTCCAAACCAACCTTCTTTTAGCTTGCTTAATTGACCAAGTGAGAGCCTCTGTCATAAGAATAAAGAGATAGGGGATAAAGGGTCCCCTTGCCTCAGACCTCGTGATGGTTCTATATGCCTAGATTCCTTACCATTGATTAACACTGACACCCGAAAACCAGAAATACAAGCAGCGATCCATTTAACCACCTCTCTAGAAAAACCTAACTGCTGTAGAATAACAAAAAGGAAGCTCCACTCCACTCTGTCGTATGCCTTTGACATATCTAGTTTGACCACCATGGGCGACATTTTGTCTTTATCTACTGAATGTAAAATTTCATGTGATAAGATGGCTCCCTCAAAAGTCTCTTTCCCTGGAACAAAACCCCCTTGCTCCAAAGATACCACTTTATTCATAAAAGATGAAAGGTGCATAGCCAAGGCTTTCAAAATAATTTTATAAATAAAGTTGCATAAAGAAATCGGTCTGAAGTCTTCAAAAGATTTGGGGGAGCTTGATTTTGGTATTAACATAAGACATGTCGTCTTGATTTCCTTTAACACCTTCCTATTCTTTCTTTATTCTTCCATGGCCAAGAAAACATCTCTACCCACTATGCCCCAGCATTTCTGAAAAAAGAGACCCGTCCAGCCATCAGGGCCAGAAGCTTTCTCTGCCTCCATGGATAATACGGCTACCTTAACTTCGTCAAGGGAGAATTCTAGCAATAACTCCTTATTATGTTTGTCCTTGACCAATGTGGGAATGAAATTAAAAGCAGAATGACTCTTGTCCCCTTCTTGAACAGTGCTAGAGAGGAGATTGCCATAGAAGACTTGGGCCGCAGAAAGGATATTAGATGAATCAGAACACAACCGACCATCTTCCATCCTTATTGATTTGATAAAATTAGTATTCTCCTGCACCTTTGCAGAGGTATGAAAGAAAGAAGTATTTTTATCCCCTTCTCTCAACCATAGCTCCTTTGAACGCTGTCTCCAGAAAATTTCCTCTCTTTTTAATAGCTCTTCCAACTCTACCTTCAAAGACTTCTCCTGGTTAAAAGCATCTAGGTCCATGCCATTGGCGATTATGAATTCTGCCAAGGTCTTCATCTCCCTCTGAACTCTTAGTTTTTCTGAGAAAAAAGTTGAGAAAATGAGTCTTATTCCAATCCATTATCTTGTGCCTTAGAAATTTTAGTTTACAAACTAACTAAAACATACAAGAGCCCTCCATGAATGGAGTATGTTTCCACCATTTCTCAATGTTTTGTAGAAAAGAATCGTCTCTAAGCCACATTGATTGGAACTTGAACATCTTCTTGAGAGGGAAGCTAAAGCCTCCTATGCTTAGTCTGACAGGAAAGTGATCTGACCCCAAACAAGGCCGAATTTCTGCTTGAAAGCTTGCCGAAAGATTCAAGCATTTAGGACCCAGTAAAAATCTATCAAGTCTTTCTGCTATTTGCAGAAAATCTTTCCTTCTATTGGACCAAGTAAAAATGCCATTTTTGGAAGTGCAATTAACAAGAAGATTTGAAGTGATAAAATCTTTAAAATCCTCTGTGATCTAGGGGGGTGTGATATGCCTCCGGATTTTTCTGACTCCTCAAGAATGGAGTTAAAGTCCCCTCCTAGAATATAAAAATTCCATTTTAGCTTGCACAGCCACACTCCACACCTGTCTTTTACTAATTACATCCACTGGAGCATACACGTTAATTAACCACAAATCTGCGCCATACAGAAAAGAGGAGAATTTGCCTATTAGAAAGTGATCATTCTTATCCATAACCTCCATCAGTTGCAAACACTTTCTCCACCCTATAGCCAGTCCCCCCAAAGTTCCTCTAGCCGCAACCTTCTCAAAAGTCCACCCGCCCCAATTTTTGAAATAAAGGTCAAACATCTCATCAAAAATTTTTGTTTCCTGAAGCATAAAAATATCTGGATTTTCCTCATCAATTTGACAATTGATGAGTTTTCTTTTGTTAGGGGCGTTGAGGCCCCTAACATTCCACGTAAGTATCTTCATCTTCTCCGAGGAGAGTTGTTCACTCTCCTCTTGTTTGAATTATTATTAGCCTGGGAAGACTGGTTACTAGTGAGGTCTTTGTTCTTTTTCACAAGCTTTTGTCTAGAACTCTTCCTGACAGATTGAGGGGAGCCTTTAGACAGAGGACTAATCAGATTCGTTCTATTTAGTCCAAGAGGACTTTTATCAATCATGTCTGAATCTTCCTGGAGAACTTCATCAGCAATATCCTCAATGACATTATTCGCCACCTTTAACACCACTTGGTCCAAAAGTTCTTTCAGAGTTTCATTGTCTTGAAGCAGGTCCATAGAAAACTCACTTGCCCCGTTTGATTCTTTTTCGATCTCAGGCTGCCCCTTCTTGAGTGTCTGAATCATTTCTCGCAAGGAGATATCCTCTTCCCAGTCCAACATGTGTTAACAATACTCTACTTTTAATTAGGAAAAAACATAATCTATACTCATTTTTCTAAATCCCATCTTATACAAACCAAAACAAAAAACATGACAAATACTAACCACTATATAACATATAACACATGTTAATAATACTCCACTTTTAATTGGGAGAAAAAATGTGTGCATGTGGAAGAACAAGCCAATACTTACATGGTACCTTACCTGTTAAACGATTTAACAGCACTTATTCTCTCACCTTTTTCATTCGTATCCATTTAACAGCACTTGATCTCTCACCTTTTTCATTCTGCTCCAACATAAGAGCATGTGACAAATACCAGTGAGACCTGCAATGTTCAGGAGTAACATATGTTTTTAATGTTTTTAGTTTTTGTTTTTCTTCTCTTCCGTGTGACAGGCACTAACTACAGTTTTATTCGTAATGGCATCTCAAACTATCAACAGTGACTACAGTATTATCGTTAAAAACAGATTAAAAATATTTCTGTCACATGAGTTTTTGTAGACATCCATGCAAACAAGGGGTAGATTTCTTGGTGCTGAACTAAAAGTTGAAATAGAATAGATTACAGATTTTAATGGACTTCTTTTAAGTATTTTTAAAAATTAATTTTTATATTTTTTTAAATTAATATGTATATTTGTAATGAAGAATTAAAAATATTATTTATGTAAAATGTTATTTGTTGAAATATTTATTTATTAGAGTTTATATATAAATTTAAAAATACTATTTTTTTTAATTCAATTTATAAATGGTATGTGTCTAATATTAATTATTAATTCACTTTTATGTTTTTTTAATCTATTTTTATTTTACAAATATTTATGTGTCTATGTATATATATAGTAAAATATCTTAAATACATCTATCTAAAAGATATCACAAGATATTAGTATTTGAGAAATCTATATTAAATTTGGTACATAGGATAGAAAGGTGTTTATCTAAAAGATATCACAAGATATTAGTGTTGACGAGTCTATATTAAATTTTTTACATAGGATAGATAGTAGGTGCCTCTTGACATGATATTTCTTGGTGCCTTGCCATGTAAACAAGTGCCACATAGTGGCGAGTACATGCTTTTATAGTATTGTAATAATAAAACTTGTCTTGTAATTAGAAAATAATGTAAGTTTAGAACAATTCTAATTGCATTAAAGAAGTTAAGTCTTATTATTTAATAGTTATGTTGTTTAAATATTATTTAATTAAATTACTATATAAGTATATTTATGTTTATACATATGTTAGGAAATATTTTAAAAATGATGTTTAAATGGTGAAGTTAAATTCAATAATTACTATTTAAGGGAAAGATAAATTGTTATAATGAAAGTGAATATTGAAATGGAGATAAGATGGTGTATGTGTATGTTATGTAGAAAAATTAGGAGTTTGTTTAAGTTAATTGTGGAACTAATTAAAAATTACATCATTAAAATAATAATAAAATAAACCTGTAAGTGGAAGTAAATACAAACTAATAAAAAATGAAATTTTTTTCGAAGGGAATGATGGAGAGAATATAAAGGGGGAGTGGAGGAGACATTCAAGGAAAATGGGGAAGAATAAGACCCTCAATCAATTAGACTTAGGAAAAATTAAAATTTGTTCAACATAAAAAATAAATACTTTGTTTTGATTGGTTTACTCTAAATATATGCTAGTAATAATGGAATTAATAAATAGTTAAGTTGTTTAAATATTATTTAATTAAATCACTATATTAATTTTAATACTATTTTATTTATAAAAAATGGTAAAAGAACATTAAACTTTAATTCTATTGTTTACAAACAAATTTTATATATAAGTATGTTTATGTTTATAGATTAATATGTTAGGAAATAGTTTAAAAGTGGTATTTGAATGGTGGAGTTAGATTCATTAATTAGTCATGCCTATCTACAAAAATTAGGAGTTTATTTAATTTTATTGTGGAACTAATTAAAAATCACTTCATTCAAATAATAATAATAAGCATGTAAGTGGAAGTAAATACAAATTAACAAAAAATGAATAATCTTCCCATAAAATAAGGAATCATAGATAGGATATTTTTATTTTTTTTAGTTTATATTTAATCATATTATACATAATATTATATTACACTCTTGGTTGATTAAAGAATCATATTAATATTAATATAAGAGATTATAGTAAATTAAAAAATTATATTTAAGCATAAATACTTCAATAATATGATTTAATCTGTTCATAACAATATGTTTTAAATAACCTCTAATGGGTGTGAAGAGCCAACGTGGGATGGATGAAATAAAAGAGAAAGTTTGGAAAAAATATAATTCCAATCACAACACAAATAAATAATTTTGGGAATATTTTTTGTTAAAATTTTCTGTAAAAATTAAAATTAAAAAACTCATTGCAATAGTACTGCTTTGGCAAGTACTAATAAAAACCAAAATAAGGTTGACACATATTTAAAAATAAAAAGTGAAACTACAAAATAACTCTTAATTAAATAAGAATAAATTAAATAACTCTTCAACTCTTCAAATAAAAATAAACAATGTAAATAAAATAAAATAATTCTGGGCTCAATTTGTGAGAGCTTCCTATGGTAGTTTCTGTTGGCTTCATCCCTCTTAGTTCTAATGGCCTCCTCCTCAAAATATAGGAGGGATAAATGGCATGGTCAGGAGTTAAGTGAGAAGGAAAAGGATATGCTTCATGAAGACAAGGGGGAGACTAGGATGCAAAAGCAAAGGGTGATTGGTAGGGTGATGATTAAGGACATCATAGCCTACCTAGAGCACAAAATATGGAATCCTAATTTGAGGCTATGGGTGCTAACGATCTAGGAGTTGGCCAAAGAAATGGATGGTGTGCCCTGCATTGAGATTAGAGTGACCATGAAAAATAAATTGTTGGACCTAAGGCATTTGAGGGGGAGGAAAAATGACTTTAATGCAACTTAATCCTTGAGTTATGCATCAATATAGTCAAATATGTGTGGTTCCTATTTGTTGCATAATGGCATCGAAGACATGGAGCATCAATCAAAAGTGTATTTTAATTAATCTCTAGATCACCTTCATGCCATCAAGCAATGCCAAGAATGTACACAGTGTGCCATTGATGAAATTGCTAAGGTACTCAATGTGAACCTCCCTCTAATGCTAAACTATTTTTTAGGATGTTGTGATGATGAAGGCTTAGATGATTTGATTGAGGTCTCTCTTTCAAAGAAGGTTGATGTCAATAATAAGTGTAACATTGCTTGTAGTGGTGAGGTGAGGGCTATGTAATTTTACTTACCCTCTATGTCCTGGTTGAAACTATACTAGACTAGTTTAATATGGAGGACGAGGTCGATGTAATTTGCATCCTCCTCTTGGCTTAGATATAGGTATGACTCTTTTACTTGTTGATGATCACTCTTTGCAAATTGGTGGTTCCAAAGGGCTTCTCTTTTATCTAAAGTCATTTTTTATACTGGTTGGTTTTTTGGTTGGAAGATGTTGTATGAACATTGAACTAATACATTAATAAAAGTATCAACTAAGTTAAAATTGTGAGTATGCAAATTCATTTGAAATTTGTAGCAGCATATTTGGTTGAATAGCTCATTGACCATTTATGCACTGGCAAGGTAGTTTTTTATTCTCATATCTAGGTGGTTAAACTCTCTATGGATGCATTTGTTGAACATCTTTTGTTACCAAAAATCTAGACTTAATGCTCATTTTTACGGCCCTTCAGTGCCTAACCAAAGTTTTCTAGAAAAAAAACTCTTAAGTAAATAAAAATAGCTCTTCCCCCCATTTATGGGAAGGATAGGGATAATCCTATCCACAATCCTAGGGTGGACACATGATGGATCCCTCTAGATAGAGATTGGAACAAGTTGAACTTTGATGGCATAGTCAAAGGAAATCTGAGAGAGTCAGGGACAAGCTGTATCATCAGAAATCATTGCGAGGATGTGGCTGCCTCAGGGGAAAACATAATGATGGAAGGAACAAACAATGAAGTAGAGGCACACGCCTTGATACTTGGACTTCACATTTTCTTGAAATTAGGTCTATCTAAGGTTCACATTGAAGGTGATTGCAGTCTTACCCAAGTTCGAAGACAGAAAACATTTTAGCAAAGTGTTGGGAGATATTAGAACAATTGAAGAATACAAGATTGGCCATATTTATCATGAGGCCAACACTGAGGCTAATAAATTGGAAAATAAGCCAATTGACATGAATGATAGATTCTTTTATGCCAACTCAATATAGTTTGGCATAGTTTTGATACGGAATGATCAAACATTCCACATGTTTGATAATTAAGAAGAAATCATGAACCAGAATGCTCCAATGATTGGCTTTCTTAAAGGCAAAGGTGAATGGTGTAGAGGAGTTGTGTCCATTAATGAGGAAAACTATGCCATGTACTACAATGAACAATATATTTGATATGTAGCCTCCCATTCACATCAATGGGAAAACATGGACTTGATGGTGTGCCTAACCACAAAGAGGAGACAACTAGCTTTCATGGGCTTCATCATGGATCTCAAGCTAAAAAATGTTTTCAAGATGTGGTCAGTTTGTTAGAAATGAAAGCAACACTACTTCAATGGAAATCTAATTCAAATAAATTTCTGCAATCTTTTAAGTGTGCATTCATGGAGATTGTAACACAGAAACAAAACTATGATTCACAGAAATGTAAAATTAGATAATCAAACACATGAAGAACTCATCACAAGACACAATGACACAGTGTTTAACGTGGAGAAAACTCTTGTGGCTAAAATATCCACATAGGAAAGAGGCCCAATGTTTGTATTAATCTGTAAAAGATTGTACAATACAACAACACCACCAATCTCTCCTTCAGTTTTCAATCCAACAGCATTCCTGCAGCACCTGAGTACCTAAAATTTGTATTGCAGCAACACATACATGAAAAATACTTATAGAAATGTTTTCCAACTCATCCTAGGCGTTCACATTCTCTCTCCTCCAAATATCCCACATGCAAGCATCAAAATGGCACCTACAAGCAACCTCCAAGTGTCAAAAGTTGACCCATTCAAAGTTGGGCACCCATATCCAAGAATGGCATCTTACAGCATCTTATGACATGTCATAACCATCATAGATACCTCCAACATGCATCCTTTCCAAGATAGGCACCTGGGGCTAAATATAGCAAATATACAACTAACATATCTATCATATGCGTCATAGAATCACATAATCTTATGACAACTTGCAGCTGTCATAGATTCGCTTAGCAAACATTATGACAGTTGTCATACATGCCAAATATAGTACATTCCTTAAGGGAGAATGTCTACCCTCATTTACTTTGAGTGTTTACATTTGCCAACAGTAAAAGTCACTCCGTAATTACCTCTGGTTACTCCAAAATTACCCTTGCCAGTGAAACTAGTACATCTCCTCATGGATAATTACAAATTACATATAATAAATGGAATAAATATAATATTGGGATTTACAAGGTTAATGGCACCTTATCCTAACATTCTCCCACTTGACATTATACATTGTAAATCAACCCATAGGAAATCAAATAAAAATAATCAAGCACTAGAAACAAGGCCCATGACCTCTTTGCACCATACGAACTTCTCTATGCTCATAGGGTTGGTCAATGAATCTGCAACATTCTCCTGAGTATCTATCTTCTTCATATCAATATCTCCATTTACAACCAACTCTCAAACAAAGTGATACTGAATATCAACATGCTTAGTCCGAGCATGATACATGGGATTCTTGGCCAAATAGATAACACTCTGGCTATCACAACTAATTTGAATGATCCTATAATCAAAACCAATACCTGTACACAGTCTCCTCAACCAAACTACCTCCTTAGAGACATGAGTAGCAGCCATATACTTTGCTTCTGTGGTGGATAAAGTAACTGTGGGCTGCCTCTTACTCATCCAACTCACTGCACCTCCAAATAGAGTAAACAAATAGCCACTAGTGGACCTTCGACTATCTAAGTCACTTGCCCAATCTGCATTAACAAAACCCTATGTGTTCAAAGATTTATTAGCAATATCAGTACTAGAATAAACCAAACAATGATCAGGAGTACCTGCAAGATATTTAAACACCATCTTCACATAATTCTAATGCTGTCTACCAGGGTTAGACATAAATCTATTCAAAACTCCCACTGCTTGGGCAATATCTGGTCTAGTGCAAACCATTGCATACATCAAACTCCCTACAACACTAGCATTTGGCACATTAGACATATCCTCAAAATCATCCTCAGTCTTTGGACACATATCTAATGAAAGGTTAGTACCAATGGGTAAAGGAACTCTAACTGGGTTACAATCCTGCAAACTAAACCTCTGCAAAATAGTATTCACATACTTACTTTGAAACAACCAAAGCTTTCTATTAACTCTGTCCCTCCTAATCTCCATTCCCAAAATATACCTTGCAGTACCAAGATCCTTCATCTCAAATGCACCTGAAAGTTGGGTTTTAAGCTCAATGATCATACCCTTAGTATTGCTGAAAAACAACATGTCATGAACATACAAAGCAATAACTAGTATAGAATCATCAACGCAATAAATGTAAACACAGTGATCCTCCTCACTTTTAACAAAACCCAATTTCAAAACAAATGAGTCAAACTTTTGATACCACATTCTAGGGGACTGTTTCAAACCATAAAGAGACCTCTTTAACCTGCAAACCCAATGTTCTTTTCCTTTTACCTCAAAACTTGTAGGCTATTGCATACAAATTTCTTCTTCAAGATCTCCATGCAAGAACACAGTCTTAACATCTATTTTCTCAATCTCCCAATCATAAGCTGCAGCAATGGATAAGAGAAATCTAATAAAAGTCAATTTAACAACAAGAGAGAGCATCTCACCAAAATCAACTCCCTCTCTCTGGGAGTAGCCCTTGGCTACCAATCTAGCCTTGTACTTCTCCAATGACCCGTTTGCTCCAAACTTCTTCTTGAATACCCATTTACAACCTATGGCCTTTCTTACTTTGGGAAAACAAACAAGATCACATGTGTTATGAGAGTCTAAAGCCATCATCTGCTCCTGCATGGCTAACTACCAAGACTCACTATCATCTACACAAATAGCTTCCTTATAGGATCTAGGTTCATTGTTAGTACTCAATAAAGCATATACACAATGGAAATCTAGTGGGCTATACCTATCAACTAGATTCTGTTGTCTTGTGGATCTCCTCAAGGGTGGAGTAAGAGACTCTACTTGTTCTTTTGAATGATCATCTGCACCAACTTCTTCTATCACAAAAGATTCATCTTCATCAGAACTACTCGAATCTTCTTCTTCTTCTTCACCCCCCAATCCATCATTTTGTTCTTTCCAATGTGCATCTTGCTGCTCTAAATCAAAGTGCACCTTCCTTACCTTTTCTTCTTTTTCTTTTGGGCTGCTTTGGTTCAAAAATAGCTCTAAATTCCCTAAAAATAACATCTCTAGAAAAGATAATCTTGCGAGTTAGTGGATTCCAAAGCTTATAACCTTTAGGACATTATCACCATATCTAATGAATGTACACTTTTCAACCTTTGGATCCAACTTAGATCACTTTTCCTTAGGCACATGAACAATAGCTTCACAGCGAAAAACCCTTAAATGTGAAACAGAAGGTTTCTTACCTGTCCACACTTCATAAGGTGTCGAATCAAGAGCCTTACAAGAAGATCTATTTATCAAGTAGCAAGCAGTACACATAGCCTCTACCCAAAAGCATTTATCCAACTATGCATCACTAAGCATACTTCTGGCCCTTTCCATAATTGTTCAGTTCATCCTTTCTACAACACCATTCTGCTGTGGTGTATACAGAGTTGTCTTTTATCTAATTATATCTGCATGCTTGCAAAACTCATCAAATTCCTTAGAGCAATATTCCCCTCCATTTTTAGATCTTAATATTTTTATCTTTAAACCTAATTGGTTCTCTACTAAGACTTTGAATTCCTTAAGCTTAATGAAAACTTCATATTTATGTTTCATAAAATAAATCCATGTAAATATGGATACATCATCAATGAAGGTGACAAAATAACGAGATTTTACAATAGATTCATTATCCACATATCCAAGCACATCCATATGAATAATTTCTAATTTCTCTTTTGCTTTATTGCTTCTTGAAGGAAATGATTTTCTATTTTGTTTACCAAACACACAATGCTCACAGAAATCAAAGTGCTCATCAGAATAAGAGAAATTGTCCAACAATTCTTTATTCTTAATAGTTTTTAATACATTATTACTTGTGTGGCCCAATCTACGGTGCCACAACATACAAGTGTTCTCAGAAGCCTTAGAAACATAAGAGACATTACAAACTATAGTGGCTTCATGCTTAAACAAGTTTATGAGTCTCTTCCCTTTCGTTACCACCAAGTTCCCTCTCACCAATCTGCAGCCATGCTTGTCAAATATCACATGCATTCCCAAATAATTCAACTTCAAAATTGAAATTAGATTTCTAGCTAATCCAAGAACATGCATTACACCAGGGAGGGTTTTAATCCTCCCATCACTAAAACACAACAATACCTTTCCTTTCCTGACAATCAGATATGAAGAGTTGTCACCAAGGTAGATATTACCTCCATCTAATGCAGAGCAGGCACAGCGAAAAAAGTCTTTCAATTCACAGTGAAATGCTTCTCAATCACATTCTCAATTCAGCTTGTATATACATTATCTGACCTTCTATCATAGGTATCCCATTGTATCTCCAACCATTTTGACCGCTACAGTCAATCCTCATTTGCACCTCATGAAATGTACATTAACAATGTACATTCACATATACAATCTTCGACATACAAATGCAGGATATACACGAATTGATTTTCAGGTACAACTGTGATATACCCACTACTTGTATATCCTCAATGTACATTCGCAATGTACATTCTTCACATGCATTCTAAATATACATTTGGAATATGCATTTGGTGGGGCCCTTAGTCTTTACTCCCCCGTTGTATGTCTCACCACATTCAAACAAAAGCTCATATACAATGCATGACTTGCTTTTCCCGGTGGACTGATGGGTTCTTACTTGCTGTGGCCGGTTAACACTTGTATCACGAACCATTATATGTTTCAACATACATTTGAAATATACAAATGGAACATACAATCTGCAACTCCCAATCACCGGTCCTCTTCACCGCTATTACCCGTCCTTCCTTATATCCGCAGACAGAAAACATCCCAACATACATTCTCATTACCACCTCGGCCAGTCACCATTTGCACCATCTAAAATGTATATTTTCATTGTATCTCCACAACATGCAATAGCGATATACAATTGCAATATACACACAAACTGACACTTGCATACAATAGCGATATACTCACAAACTGTCTACGACATACAATGGACATATACATAGAAAATGTATCTCCTCAGACACTTTCGACAGACACAAGAATTCACACAGAATATGCTTTGGTGATATACACAGGCAACGGACCTTTACATGCAGTTGCAGGATACACACAGAATATGCTTAGGTATATTAGCAATATACACACTGTTTGTATATTCGACTAACAATCATAAACTTAACCCGAAAAGACTTTTATATAGACCATTTTCCACAGCATATACATAGGAGGTTGCTTGTATGCAAATGTGATATATTCACAGACAGTCCCCGACATACAATTGACGTATATACATAAAATGTATATTTGCATTTCCCATCGATAATTTCCTCTGTAACAGATTCCGCAATTCCTATTCTGCCATGCCCATTGAACAAAAAGGAAAACAAATAGAAAACTAATATACACAATTCATTCCACTGATTTCACAGAAATCCACCAGTGGAATGGATTTAATCGTACATCTCAACAATAGGAGAACTAAATTAAATACAAAGCAATTCTATACAAATAATATACAAAATGATTTGATATACAGGGAATTTACACAAAATCTAGAATTGATAGAACACAATTCACAAAATTTATATTTCTTCATTCCAACTTTATTGAACACAGGCTGATTACAGAGATTCAATTATTCGATAATTCTAAAGGTTGAAGACTAACTTTCCTCAACCACCTTCCTTGTTTTGTTACCTACTCTCCTCCTCTATTTTCAGGATTTTGATTAAACCAAGATTATAGTCATAAACCCTAACTAATCTCGTCTGTTTTGCATAAGACAACAAAACACCTAATGATAAGACACCTTGGTTTAATCCTCCACATAACCCAACATGTCTAAAATGTCAAATTTGATGTTTACAAACATGAAATGCCAACACAAAAATGCTACATTTGACAATGACATATAAATGCTACATGGTAACATGAAATGTCTAAAACATATTAAAGCCTTATTCTTCTCCCTCTTGTACATGTTTATCTTGTTGAAGGGGTGCTCCTGCACCATACTCCCTAAGAGAAGAGATCTCAAGTCCACTTGAGATCAGAGTTTGAAATTCTACACCATATTTTGTAATCTGATCTTCAGTCATCCAAACTGCCTCTAAAATAGGTTGCCCATGCCAAGCTACCAAGTACTCCATGTACTCTTTGTCCCTTGTCTTCTTTGTCACTCTTGAGTCTAATATCTTCTTTAACTTTAGTGGATCATGTTTAGGAATATTATCATCTGCTATATCCTGCAATGGTTCATGTTCTACATCTATATTTGGCTTGTATGGAGTCAAATCACATACATTAAAAATGGGTGACAATCCAAGATCAGGAGGAAGTTGGATCTCATAAGCATTCTGCCCACATTTCTTCAAAATCTGACATGGTCCAATCTTCCTCTGCATTAGCTTGGTATATTTACCTTTGGGGAGCCTTTCCTTCTTCAGATTAACCCACACCAAATCTCCAACATTAAACTGTACATGTCTCTTTTTCTTATCAGCATATGTTTTGTACTTCAATGTAGCTTCTTGAAGCTGGTTCTTGACTTAATCATGCGCTTCTTTGATGGCTGATGCAAAAGCTTCTCCATCTACACTAATAGGCTCTCCTATAGGCAGATCTCTCAACTCCAAAATACCTCTTGGATGAATACCATATACCACCTGAAAAGGTGAGTTCCCTGTACTCCTATTGATGGTGTCATTATAGGAAAATTCTGCTTGTGGTAGGATGTTATCCCACTTATCTCCATACTGCCTTGTCAAACATCTTAATAGATTTCCCAAGGAACGGTTAACTACTTCAGTCTGCCCATCTATTTGAGGATGGTAGGCTGATGAGAAGGATAAATTGGTTCCAAGTTTCTTCCAAAGAGTCCACCAAAAGTGGCCAATAAATTTAACATCTCTATCTGAGACTATGCTCAATGGAAATCCATGTATCCTCATTACTTCCTTGAAAAATAGGTCTACAACATATGAAGCATCACAAGTGGTTTTGCATGGCAAGAAATGTGCCATTTTACTAAATCTGTCTACTACAACAAAAACACTATCATATCCCTTCCTTGTCCTAGGCAAACCCAATACAAAGTCCATGCTTATGCTCTCCCATGGCCTAGAAGGAATGGGTAGTGGATGATACAAACCTGCATTAGTGGATCTTCCTTTTGCTTTCTGACACATCACACACACCTCCACAAATCTCCTCACATATGACTGTAACTTGGGCCGATAGTAATGCTGCTTCACAAGATCAAGAGTCTTATCTAGACCAAAATATCCTGCCATGGCCCCACAATGTTTCTCTCTAATGATATTCCGTCTCATAGAACATCTTGGAATACACAACTGTCCACCCTTGAAAAGTAATCCATCTTGGATCAGAAATTTAGAGAACTCGGCATGATATTTATCACCAAAGGAAGTACATACCTATTGTATCTCTCCAAAATCTTCATCAGCATTATACATGGCCTTCAAAGAGTCAATGCCAACACTCTCCAGTTGGATCTGATTTATGGTCAGAACCCTCCTGCTCAAAGCATCTACCACCTTGTTCGTGACCCCTTTCTTGTGTTTGAGTGTGAAGGTGAAAGCTTGCAAAGTCTCCACCCATTTCATGTGCCTATGGTTTAGCTTGTCTTGACTATTTATGAAACTAAGGGCCTGATTATCTGTGAAGACTATAAATTCTTTTGGCATCAAGTAATTCCTCCACTTTTTAAGTGACTGTACTAGAGCATACATCTCCAAATCATAGGATGAGTATCTCTTCTTTGCATCATTTAGTTTTTCACTAAAAATTGCAATAGGCCTACCTTCTTGAGTGAGTACTACTCCAATTGCCATGTGACTGGCATCACATTCTACTTGAAAAATCTTGCTGAAGTCAGGAAGTACAAGAACTGGCTGCTATGTCACCTTTCTCTTCAATGTTTCAAATGAATCATCTGCCTCCTTTGGCCAAGTGAATTTGCACTTCTGTCCTCCTTTTATGGTGTCAAGCATGGGTGCACAAACATGACTAAATCCTTTTATAAACTTCCTATAAAAGGTTGCTAACCCATGGAAACTTCTAACATCACTCAAGGTTTTGGGAGTTGGCCAAGATAGTAAGGCACTTACCTTCTCTTGATCCATTTTTAGTTTGTTATGTGAGATAACAAATCCCAAGTAGATGATATCTTCCTGCATGAATAAACACTTTGCTAAGTTAATCATTAGCTGCTCTTCATGTAACCTTTTGAGGACCAAGTCTATATGGTTGAGGTGTTCTTCCCTTGTATTACTGAAAATCAAGATGTCATCTAGATATACTATGACAAATTTACCTATGAATTCCCTCAAGACCTCATTCATCAACCTCATAAAGGTACTAGGGGCGTTGGACAAACCAAAAGGCATGACCTTCCACTCATATAACCCCTCATTAGTCTTAAATGCATTTTTCCATTCATCTCCTGGCCTAATCCTAATCTGATGATACCCACTCTTTAGATCTATTTTTTGTGAAATATTTAGCACCACCCAAACAATCAAGTAAATCTTCTATCATAGGTATTGGGAACCTATACCTGATTGTGATCTTGTTGATAGCCCTTGAATCCATACAAAGTCTCCAAGTGCCTTCCTTCTTTGGTGCTAGTACAGTTGGTACTGCACATGGGCTTAAACTCTTGCCAATTAGGCCTGTCTCCAACAATTCCTCAATCTGCCTTGCTACCTCTATATTCTACTCTGGGGTAAGCTTGTATGCTACTTTGTTTGGAAGTGTAGATCCTGGGATCAGATCTATGTAATGACTGATGTCCCTCATAGGTGGTAGGGACCTTGGTATTCCATCAGAGATGATGCCTTGGTACTTGTCCAATTTCTCTTGGATAGCAGGATCTATGAACTCTTGCCTCTTCTCTTCCTTGACTTCTTACTATTGTTCCTTGTTCACCTTTAGGCATGGAATTAGAGCATATGCAACTGCTCTTTCTTCTACTATCTCTTTCATGAATTGTTTGCCTTCTACCATCATTGCCTTGACTTCTTTTCCTTTGATTCCACCTCATTCTCCATTAATGGTAGAAGCTCTATCACCTTACCATCCTTGGTGATTGAATAAGTGTTTCTAACTCCATCATGGTGTTCTTTCAAGTCATACTGCCATGGTTTTCCAAATAGGAAATGGCAAGCATCCATCTTGGCAATGTCAAACAATAATCTATCCTTATATGGTCCAATTTGAAATTCTATCCAAGCCTGTTCTTCCACAACTATTTGCTGACCTTGGGTAAGCCATGAGATCTTGTATGGGCAAGGGTGAGGCAGTCTTCTAAGCTTAAGATTTTCTACCATTTCAAATGACACAAAATTTTCAGTGGATCCAAAGTCAATCAAAACTTTACATACCTTTCCTCCTACCTTGCAAGTAGTTCTGAAGAGAGACTTCCTTTGTGGGGGTTCTTTATTAGGCACCTTCACGGTGGTCATTGCTCTCCTCATCATCAAAGACTCTCCTTTCTTTGGATATCCATAACTATCAAGAGCATTCACACTTTGAAAAGTGTTGGAGCTTGCCACACTTTGGCAATCAAATTCTTGAATTAGGTTTATCTTCCTTTCTCCCATTGAACTAGTTGCCTTTCTTGGACATCTGCTAGCTATGTGACCTTCTTGATTGCAATTGTAACATCTGATAGGTCCTCTGCCCTAAGATCTCCCTCTAAATAGTGGTCTTCTGCCCCTAAAATTTCCTCTTTGATTGTAACTTCCTCCTTGGGTTTGACTGTTGTCTCCTCTGTTGTTCTCATGATTGGATTCACCCTGGTATCCAAATCCATTTCCTCTACCTCTAAAAGGACTTCTTCCTCCCCTCTACTGTCTCCCTTTTCCTCTATTGTTTTGCTCTTGTCTTCTCTTGAATTTCTCTTCCACTTTGAGTGCCAATTGGTAGCACTTTTGGACTATCTCTGGGTTATGTAAATTTATTTCTTCTTGGATGGCAAACCTCAATCCATTGAGGTACCTTGCCACCTTCTCTTCCTCATTCTCCTTTATCTTTGTCTTGACACATAGTCTCATAAACTCTTCTGTGTATGAGCTGACATCTAACTCCTTCTGCTTCAAATTTTGTTTCCTCTTATGTAATTGGATGTTGTAATCCAATGGAACATAGGCCTCCTTCAATAAAGCCATCATCTTCTTCCAAGTTGCAACTCTGTTCTTTCCCTCTTTCACCCTATCATCTTGGATGAAATTCCACCAAGTTAGTGCAGCCCCTTTCATTTTGGATTGAGCCATTTTCACCCTTTGGTGGTCTGGTATTTCCTTGGTCTCAAAGAAGTTATTCAAGGAGTCTATCCACTCCATCACTGAATCAGGTTCCATTTTTCCTGCAAACATTGGTAGGTCTATTTTCATATCCATGGTCCTTCTCTCCATGGATTTGAGGGCATTAAGTAAGGGTCTCTAGTCTGCAGGAACCTCTATCTCTTCCTACTTAGGGATCTTCTCTTCATCCCTATCTTCTTGCTTACCAGAATCTTCTTCCCCTTTCTCTACTCTATCCCTCAACTTCTCTACCTCTTCTTTCAAAGCCTGATTCTGAGCCTGAGTTGCTCTGCTCTCTGCTATTTTCTTTCTCACTAAGGCCGCCAACTCAGTGTTGGCCATCTTTGTTGGGTATTCTGATGATCCCTCTTCATCTGACATTTTGTCTACTGCTTCTTCCCAAAAGATACTCCTTTGCTCTGATACCACTTAATGCAGAGCAGGCACAGTGGAAAAAGTATTTCAATTCACAGTGAAATGCTTCTCAATCACATTCTCAATTCGGCTTGTATATACATTACCTGACCTTCTATCGCAGGTAGCCCATTGTATCTCCAACCATTTTGGCTGCTACATTCGGTCCTCATTTGCACCTCACGAAATGTACATTAACAATGTACATTCAAATATACAATCTTCGACATACAAATGCGGGATATACACGAATTGCTTTTCAGGTACAACTGTGATATACCCACTTCTTGTATATCCTCAATGTACATTCACAATGTACATTCTTCACATGCATTCTAAATATACATTCTGAATATGCATTTGGTTAGGCCCTCAGTCTTTACTCCCCTATTGTATGTCTCACCACATACAAACAAAAGCTCATATACAATGCATGACTTGTTTTTCCCAGTGGACTAATGGGTTCTTACCTGCTGCAGCCGGTTAACACTTGTATCATGAACCATTATATGTTTCAACATACATTTGAAATATATAAATGGAACATACAATCTGTGACTCCCAATCACCGATCCTCTTCACCGCTATTACCTGTCCTTCCTTGTATCCGTAGACAGAAAACATCCCAACATACATTCTCATTACCACCTCGGCCAGTCACCATTTGCACCATCTGAAATGTATATTTTCATTGTATCTCCACAACATGCAACAGCGATATACAATTGCAGTATACACACAAACTGACACTTGCATATAATAGTGATATACTCACAAACTATCTACAACATACAATGAACATATACATAGAAAATTTATCTCCTCAGACACTTTCGACAAACACAAGAATTCACACAGAATATGCTTTGGCGATATACACAGGCGATGGACCTTTACATGCAGTTGCAAGATACACACAGAGTATGCTTAGGTACATTAGCGATATACACACTGTTTGTATATTCAACTAATAATTATAAACTTAACCCGAAAAGACTTTTATACAAACCATTCTTCACAGCATATACACAAGAGGTTGCTTGTATACAAATGCGATATATTCATAGACAGTCCCCGACATATAATTGACGTATATACATACAATGTATATTTGCATTTTTCGTCGATAATTTCCTCTGTAACGGATTTCGTGATTCCTATTCTGCCATGCCCATTGAACAAAAAGGAAAACAAACAAAAAACTAGTATACACAATCCATTCCACTAATTTCACATAAATCCACCAGTGGAATGGATTTAATCGTACATCTTGACCACAGGAGAACTAAATTCAATACAAAGCAATTCTATACAAATAATATACAAAACAATTTGATATACAGGGAATTTACACAAAATCTAGAATTGATAGAACACAATTCACAGAATTGCTATTTCTTCATTCCAACTTTATCGAACACAGGCTGATTACAGAGATTCAATTATTCAATAATTCTGAAGGTTGAAGACTAACTTTCCTTGGCCACCTTCCTTGTTTTGTTACTGACTCTCCTCCTTTGTTTTCAGGATTTTGATTAAACCAAGATTATAGTCATAAACCCTAACTAATCCTGTGACACCTGTTTTGCATAAGACAGCAAAACACCTAATGATAAGACACCTTGGTTTAATCCTCCACATAACCCAACATGTCTAAAATGTCAAATTTGATGTTTACAAACATGAAATGCCAACACAAAAATGCTACATTTGACAATGACATAAATGCTACATGGTAACATGAAATGTCAAAAACATATTAAAGCCTTATTCTTCTCCCTCTTGTGCATGTTTATCTTGTTGAAGGGGTGCTCCTGCACCACCATTATATTCCTCATATGTGGAGAACCATTCCTTATGTGGGGTCATATGAAATGAGCATCATGAGTCAACCAACCAATGATCATTAGAAACAACATTACATGTAGAAAGTAAAACATCTTCACCTGCATTCGAGGACTTATCTGAAGCACTCAACCACTATTTCTTGGGGTTTCTACACTCCTTCACATGTCCCCTTTTACCGTAGTTCCAACACTTAGCTCTATTCTTTTTACCAAGAGTCTTAGACCGGCCCTTGGACTTGTCCTTAGCCCCTTTCTGATCTCCTTTAGGTCTCCTTTCCTTAAAACTTCCCCTGATACTGAGAGCATCACCTGAACTATCCGAACTCTTCTTCTTCAATTCCTATGCTAGTAAAACTACAAGAAGAGCATCCAACTTCAGATCTATGAGGTTAGCAGTGATAGCAAGGATAACATTCTCCCAAGACTCAGGTAAAGAACAAAGAAGAAAGATATATTTATCTTCCTCATCAACCTCAACATCAACTAAAGCAAGATGACTCATCAACAAATTAAATGAATTTAAATGCTCTACAACTGACTCACCCTTTTTCATTTTCAAGGAAAACTATTTTCTTTTGAAGTAAAGTTTATTTGCCATACTCTTGGCTTGATATATCTCACCTAACTGTTTCCACAACTTGTGTGCAGTCTCTTCCTTTGCGACATTCAACAAGACAGAATCTGATAGACACAAATGGATAGTTCCATGTGCCTTCTTATCCAGTTTTGCCCACTCATCTGGAGAGACATCATCAGGTTTCTTCTCTTTTTGAATAGCTACCCATTAGTTTCTTTCTTCCAGTAAATCTTCCATTTTCAGCTTCCACAACTCATACCCCATTCTGTTGAACTTCTCAATGTCCATTTGAGAAGTTGATGCAACAGTGGATGCAGCCATAATAACAACACAAGATTTGCAAAACAAACACAACCAAATCTCCCACTGTAGCTACAGCTTGTACACTACCACCCAAGAGTCAAAGCTGGCTAGGCTCTAATACCAAATGTTAGAAATGAAAGAAACACTATTTCAATGGAAATTTGATTCAAATAAATTTTTGCAATCTTTTAAGTGTGCATTAATGGAGATTGTAACATAGAAACAAAACTATGCTTCACAGAAATGTAAAATCAGAAAATTGAACACATGAAGAACTCAACACAAGACACAATGACACAATGTTTAACATGGAGAAAACCCTTGCAGGTAAAAAACTCCACACAGGAAAGAGGCCCAATGTTTGTATTAATCTGCAAAAGATTGTACAATACAACAACAACACCAATCTCTCCTTCAGTCTTCAATCTGACAACATTACTGCAGCACCTGAGTACCTAAAATCTGTATTGCAGCAACAAATACATGGCAAATACTTATAGAAATGTTTTCCAACTCATCCTAGGCATTCACCTTCTCTCTCCTCCAAATATCCCACATGCAAGCATTAAAATGGCACCTACAAGCAATCTCTAAGTGTCAAAAGTTGCCCAATTCAAAGTTGGGTGCCCATATCCAAGAATGGAATCTTACAGCATCTTATGACATGTCATAACTATCATAGATACCTCCAACATGCATCCTTTCCAAGATAGGTACCTTGGGATAAATATATCAAATATACAACTAACATATATGTCATATGCATCATAGAATCACAGAATCTTATGACAACTTGCATCTGTCATAGATTCACTTACCAAATATTATGATAGTTGTCATACATGCAAAATATAGTAGATTCCTCAAGGGAGAACACCTACCCTCATTTACTTTGAGTTTTTACATTTTCCAACAGTAAAAGTCACTCTGTAATTACCTCAGGTTACTCCGAAATTACCCCTGCCAGTGAAACTAGTACATCTCCTCATGGATAATTACAAATTACATATAATAAATAGAGTAAATACAATATTGGGATTGACAATATTAATGGCACCTTATCCCAACACAGTTATCATCCTACATGTCATTCAGATGGTGCTTGGTGACACCTTCATCTCCACAACTTGCATATATAGAGTAAATACTGGCATTTCCTCCATGTTGGTTGTAGTGTTTTTAGATATAGGGGAGGAAAAATATGTAATTTGCATGGTGGAAGAGATGTTGATCAAACCGTGCTAGCGTGGTGGGATCAAGAGTGTTCTGGATAATGTCATTCTGGGAATCAGGTTCCAGACTGAAAATGGCACTTGGCCAGTGATCTTGCTACTGTATAACAAGTTGTGGGCACAATTTGTGATAGAAACAATTGGAGAAAATGAGGAGGAACATAAATATAAAACCAAGTGGAGAGTAGAATTTCTCAAGGTCCTAGTTAGTGCAACAAATGCTCAAGGTGTAGATTGGTCCTTTTCCATAGATTTGGGTAGCTCTGGCTCTAACACTGATGGGGGAGAAGAGATAGAAGGGGTCGAGGTTACCCAGGTTTCTTAAGCTGATGATAATATTGTTAATAGTATGTAGATAGTTTAATTCTATATTACAATAATAACATGTAATTATGCATAACATGAACAAGGAAGGCATCAACATTGCCTATTGATGTATCAAACAAACTTTAAATATATAACTCGTATAGTGATTTTATTTAGGCCCTTCTATGGAGAAGTCATTGTTAAATTTTTGAGTTCTCTTTTTACTAGGAATGGCCCCTAATACATAATTGACTCATTAAAAAAATAGCTCTTCAAATAAAAATAAAGTAAACAATATAAATAAAATAAAATAATTCTTAAATAGTTCTAAAGTAAAATAAAACAACTCTTAAGTAAATAAAATAACTCAAAAGAGTGTTATCTAGTGGTTTTTTAGATAAAAAGGTATCTATACTAGTATATAGATGTATTTAAGATGTCTATGCTAGTTTATTGGCAAGTATTTTCCTTTACAATATTTATATAAATATTATTTTTAATATTTATCTAAATGATTATATACATTATGAACACATGATAAATAGATAAACAAATAGATAAGAAATATAGCCAACATAATTAAATATCTAGAAATATAAAAATAAATATAAAATAAATATAAACCAAGACATATATATTTATTTTACTTTGTCAACAATTAAAAATATATTATAAGTAATTATAAATTTTGTCAAAATTTTAAAATACATATAAATGCTTATAAATGAAACTATTAAAAAATAACATATTAGTATATAATATTTACTACATTATTTAAATAAAAATTAATTTAAGTTGAAATTTATATAATTCTATGCATTCCTTTAATTAGCTTAAATTTTTATGTGAAAGTATTTTCTAGAGTGTCCAGTGGTGGCTAGAGCAATGGCGGTGAGGTGTGCCAGGGAAGCGGAAGGTGGCAATGAATGATCGTGGAGTTTTGTGCATGCAGTCAATTTTTTGGCTTCGGTAGCTTTCAATATCTAATCTGTTTCTAGTTTTTACACTGTATTGGCCATTTTGTTTCTCAGACCTTAGAAATTTGGGTGGGGTAGAAGATAATGTGCAGTAAGCTATGGCTGGAAGATCGGATGTGGTGTACACAAACTTTTATGTACTTCTTTTTTGATATCAATAGAATGGGTGATGCCCCTAGCAGCTATATACCATATATATATATATATATAATTTTGTAATATATATCTAAAGTATTATATAAATGCATGTACACATTATTTGTTTTATTTTTTAAATAAAAGACAATAAACACCCATACCATTATATTTCAAAAAAGAGAAGCTTAATACAACTATTCATAGAAGAGATACAGAGAAAAGGATACTGCAATTTCATCTTTGTGAGAAAAGAATTATACAGTGCTATATCATATTATAATAGTTTTATATACAAGAAATAACAAAACTAAAAAGAGGAAGAGATGAGCACCTAGGTGCTATCTGAAGAGCTTGGGTTATCTTGAACTAGTAGCTCAGTGAAGGAGCCAAGGAGGAGGCCAAATGAGTAGGATCCAAGGGGGATAGAGGAGGGATAGATGTCATTGCAATTTAGGATGGATTTGACCTCATCACCTAAGGAGGGGTAAGTGCATGCTAGAAAAGGAATCTGATGACATTAAAGACCTCCTTGGCCTTGGCCATGAAACTAGGAGCAAGTTGAGGTCTATGTGTGTAGGTGATGTTGTTTAAAGATAGGCTACACTCACTCTAGAGTCCTCTAGTTATTGCTTGGTGTAGACAAGCAATTTTAGGGTTTTGATTTATCTAAAGATGGGTAAAGAGTTCACTAACAGGGGCATCACCTTTGTGGAAATTGCATTCACTGATTACTAACTACAATTTCTTTTCATCCAATAGATAATCTTGGACATAGCCAAGCCCCAATACTTGAATTCTTTTGACATCTTGGACCATATCCATGGCATTCAACAAAAGATAGAGGCGGGCTTGGAGTATTCCAAGATGAGTGAGGCTTCAAGCAAGAGGTCAAGACCCACAATGGTTATGATTGTTGATTTCACCTACTCACATTCAAAGATGGAAACATGGTCGTGTTTCACAAAGTCAACCTATTTCCTTGGGCTCCCACTTCTGTCTTGAAATGTTGATTCACTTGTTCAGTTGCATCCACATCTATTTTGATTTTTACTTAAGAACTATTTTATTTTAAACATTGTTTTCTTTATCTTTTATTAAAGAGAAATTTTATCTTTCAATGGTTTTCAAAAAATAAATGAAAAAAAAACCATTTACTTCAACTTTTATAAGCTATTTTATTTTTCTACAGTAATAAAATAAATAATACAATACATGCAAACAATTATAAAATGGTTAAATGAAATACAGTTCAAACACAATGATTTCAATATATTTTGTTCTGCTTACGAATTGTATTTATTAGTATTTTTTCTTTACATAATAAAGCATCAATAATATGTTTATTATTAAATGGCATCATTAATATTATTTTATTATTAAATGGCATTATTAATATTATTTATTATTAAATATTAATAATTTGAAGTATAAATACCTATCAAATTTAAGGGCTTTTTATTAACACACTCATGTTATTACGATCCATCCATTACTTGCACTAATAACTATTATTTGTAATTTTATATATTTATGAAACATGACAATATTTAAAATATTCATTACGAGTTTTTTTTCTATTTATGAATAATGTGATATTTAATAAAAATTTAGACAATTTAATAATTAGCACAAAATATTTTGATATCAAAATCTAACAATAGAATTCAATCACTAAATTGTAAAGAATATATAACTTGATTAAGCTACTAACAAGTAACTAGAAATTAACTTTTAAACATATTAAATAGTAGTGACTAGTCACTATGGGACACTAGTTATTAAAGTTCTATTTTTCTCAAATAATTTATCATATGTTATACTTATTAATATATTGTACATGTACCTTTGATTGCCTTTGTGTTTTGATTTAACTTTACTATTAGCAAGTACATCATGTGAATTAAGTCTTCCTTTATTAGGGAGAGTGCAAATATATTCTATGTGATTTCCATCATCATTGCACATATATAATAGTTTATATCTTAGCCTACTACACCTTTATCACTATATGGGAAAAAGAACATGCTTAATCCCAAACTTCTTAAATTCAAATCTTCATTTTTATTAAACTCTTTTGATGAATTATTGTCTTATATATCACTTTGTATAAAGAAGTATATTACATTGTATCCATAGTCTTTGTATAAAGAAGTATTTTAAACAATTTTGTCTTGAAGAATGACATAACACCCCAAAATCTATGCAAGGTAAAGCCTTAAACAAACATACTAAAACAAGAGACAAAATAACAAGTGGCTAAACCATTAAGCAACAAGAGAACTATACATTTTGCAGGACGTAGAGGTAGGTCATGGCCATAATGCTTGCCCCAAACATCAGGAAGGTATTGGTTGTCAAGAATTAGCTCTCAACTCATAATGGCACCTTCTTCAATAACATGTTATCCATCTAATGGTTGAGTTTAATTCTTGGTGGGAGAGATGGTTAAATCTAAGAAAGGAAACTTGGTATATTTTGGCCAACTAGAAGCATGCCTATCATAGGGTTGTGAGGAGACACAAATCTAATGAGACTATATAGACCAACCATGACAATTGTGACATTGAACTCTATGTTGAGGTGGTTGAGAATCATGAGAATCAAGTCGACGAGCATTGTGATTACATATTCATTGATGCCCTCAAGGAGGGGGTTGGCCCCTATGAGAGAGGGAGGTTTGTGGTACTTTAACAATTGTACAAGGTGTATTACTCCAATGTTCAAGATGCACCTATAGGTGAACAAATTTATTATCTTGTACTTGTATTTGCATGATAACATTAGAGAAAATAATAGGTTTATTATAAACAAAGATGTGACTATCAACAAAATATCTTAAAAAGCGAGTTGAATTTCTATCTTTCCAAATGATAAACAAGATCTCCTCTCTCAAAGCATGTAATTGCTAGATAAAATTTATACTAATTCTAGGCCAAACCCCTAAGAGAATCATATGCAAGGAAATAAGATTAGGTATGAAAGGATTGAATAAGTCATGGATCCAATTTCAAGTAGAGTGGGCTCCAGTGTAGAACTAGAAAATATGCTTGAGATTTTATTGGTGTTTGCATAAAGGACATTAAGGATTGACAACTCCCAAATGGATTAATCTAGATCCAATGGGAAGACCTTGGTACAAAATACACCAAACAAAGTGAGCAAATTTCAATTCAAGAATAATTGACCAAATAGTTTGAAATCTATGTTTCCATAAGCCAACCGAAGACTATAAAACCCATTTATCATTGATTTTTTGCATCATATGCAGATGTGGAGATAGCCAAGAATATCCTTTCTTAGGTTTGTATTTATGAAATGGTGTATTAGGATAACATTTCCAATATTTCCATTAGGGTTTCATTACACCTAACCCTAATTTTTCTAAGAATTTATAAATAGATAGAATCAACAATAGTCTAGAAGGATTCAAAATCCTAATTAGAAATTATGTATTTCATTTTGGTCTTAGGTCAAGACAATAAATTTTAGGTGGTCCTTGAAAAGAGATCTAGGAGAGTTTTAATGCCCCTTGTGAAAAAACTTTAGGGAATGAACCCAAGGAATCTTAGTAAGAGGTCTATTTTACCAAATGAACTATTGATTGATTTAGATAAACCAATAAGCCATGGATTGATAACTTCCCAAGCCTTCCATATGCTTTTGATCACAAACATTCCCTAGATCTAAACATGTTCTTTCATAATGATAATAGAATGAAAGCCCAAATCTCTCTAGACTTTATGACCATAAGAAACACCAGAAAAGAGATATAAGTAAAAGAGTATCACAACCATACAAGCCTAAATCAAATAAGATCAAAGTTTACAATACAAAACATAACCACTATATCAAGTACAACCAGTAATCCATAACAAAAATATTGTTACAAGAACAATGTTTAGTTGAATTCTTATTCTTGGTTCTTGAACATTAATTATATTTTTTTTATGATTTCCAACACTGTGCTCCTCAAATTTAGGTGATTCCTTTCGGTAAAAATTGAAGCTTAAAGGTTGTACTTTAAACAAATACAAGAAAAGTTTCAAAACCTAACTCTTGTATATTAAGTATGAGTGTTAATGTTAGTCATGTAATTTAGATGGATATTATATCCTAATCTACTAATGTTTTTTGCAAACCACGTTTTATTATTAAAATATTGTTGAAAAATATAATTCTATCACTTATTTAAATGTTGGAAATGACGTATTACATAAAATTCAATAAATATGAGCAAATAAAAGAAAACAAAAATTCTTGATAAGGGGTGTAGAACAGTATAGAGGACAAGTGAAGTTTAAATGATGGGATAGGTGTGAGGATGGTAGGTTTATGTGGATGAATGTTATCAAGGTCAAATATGGATAGACATTTCATGTAGGGAAGATGATCATAAATATTATATCATATATCTCTAGAGAGGGAGGTGAAAGCAGTAATTATTTCACACAAGTGCCACTTATTAGTGAAGCAAAAGATAAATATGTGCATTTTTAAGATGTTAGAGGAAAATGTAGTGTATATGGTCAATAAGAGCTCTCACAGGGTGCTTTAGCTCTAGTTAGATCTTTTGAGTATAATGCCTCTTCCTCTTACATTAGGAAGGGTAAAAGGAGTTAGGAGGAGGAAAAAAAGTTAGGTGTAAGAGGAAGAAGGCAGAAGGAGCGAATAGGGGAAAAGATATGATAGAAAATTTCACATCATACTTAGAAAAGAAAATCTTGAACCTTGACTTGTACTTTTGAATTCTTTATGTTGGCAATATGTGTTGTCATTGATGTCAACACTTAGAGTGAGGTCAGCACTCAGTTTATGATGATGATATACCTGTGTAGTAACAAAGATGCAATGAGATGTAGTGATGACGCTGAGGTTCATGGTTGGTTGTTGATGTTCATGGTTTGATGTCATGCCCTGATTAATTTCAAGACAAGGTGTATTGAGTTTGTTTGTGGTCAACAAAGATGATTTCATGATGAAATATTAAGATGGGAATTAGAAGCATAAAGATGAATGTTGATATATTACGATGGCAATTAGAATCTTTGTTGAGGATGAAAAGATGTTAATGATGACCTAAAGCATGTTATATGATCCTTATTGATGATCCTAAGAAAGTATGAGTTGCTATAAGAATGTTTCAACCTCTGGATGTTGGTGAAAGTTGTTGTTGCAGGAAGCTACCTGGAAGACTGTCTAGTAAAATGCTCTGTATTCCTCCACATTTGAAGATATGGTCATGTGGTTTAGAAGTTAAGTTCAATATGATGTAAAGGTGCTAAATCCAAAGTTTTAGATTATTTGTTCCTCCATAGTGAAAGATATAAGTGACAAAGTTCCGGTCCATGCTCTGGCAGCATAATGTGTTGGTCAAGACTATTTGGAATGCTTTGCATTCCTCCACAAGTGAAGATTTTACCATGCAATTTTGAGGATATGTTTAGAGTAGTGTATGAGTGCATCCATATGAGTTTTAGATGATTTTGAGGTCCGCAAGTGCATTTTTCAAATGACAAAGATGGTACAAATGGTTCCAGATGACTAGGTGTTCTCAAAATATATGCTGACGACGTGTACCAACTTGTTGCTTCTTGAAATGGTAAATTAGCTGATGGAAGATGATCTTGATGATCTTGTGATGTTTCTTGTTGCTCTATAAGATGTTTTCTACTCTCTCTAGAACTGACTGAGGTCCAAAATGATGGTGTTGTTGGGTTATGCTCTTGCCTGGCTGATTGAGGAAGGTTGATGATGTGCGCCACAACGTTGTTGTTGTGCGGAGTTCAAGGAAGGTTTGGAGATGTTGTATAGGTCTTGCCAACTCATCTAGAAGAAGAACAAGAAATGTTTAATCATTCACGAGTACCACTAATATTGTGAAGACTGATGTGCTACATGCTTCATGTTTTCTTTCTTAAGGGCGACCTAACTCAAATTTATGAAGCATGTGGATGTTATTACTTGAAGGTTGATGATGAGAAGGAAATTTAGGAATAGACTAAGCATGTGTTGGGATCTGCAAGGCTTGTGTTTCTTTTTGGAGTAGTATTTAGTTCATGATAGGGATTGCCCTATGCATGTTTCATGTTATGTGATCTCTAGCCGACTTGTAAAATGTAATATTATTGTTGTATTGGCCAACTTGTAATGAAATCAATGTAATGTCATGTATATATTGCAAACCTAGTTGGTCTAGGTAAGGTATGATTATGAAAATGAAAATATGAAGGTGTAAAGAGTAGAATATGAATATGGTATGCATTGTGATGTGTGACTGAAGGAGAAAGAGAAAAAGTAATGAGGGCTATCCTAATTCATCTTGAAGGCATTTTTGTGATAGGTGAGAAGTAAAGAGTGTGCCTAATTGATCCAATCATCAGAAGAAGTAGAATTGCAATCATCAAAGGTGTGTGCTTCAATGTTAGTTTTCAGACAGTAGAAGGACTATCATACTGTCATCATTTATGAGTTCATTCTCAATTCAGGGAGTAGTTGCTTTCTTGGGTTGTAGCCCTAAAACAAAGTCTGTAGGGAGTTGTATCTTCCTTGGGAGTGACCCTAAAAAAAAGTCTTCAGGGAGTAGTAGCTTCCTTGGGTTGTAGCCCTAAAACAAAGTCAGCAAGGAGTAGTAGCTTCCTTGGGTTGTAGCCCTAAAACAAAGGTGTAGTTTTTATAGCAGTGAACTTCATATATTGCAAGTTAATCCTCACTGTGGTTTTTCCCCTTATGAGGTTTTCCACATATATCTAGTGTTATGTGTTCATGTGCATTGTGTTCATCTTTCATGTTTATGTTAATGTTGTAATGTTTAAGTTTTAATTTATTCTGGAGAATTTGAAGTTTGATTGGATATTGATTCACCCCCCCTCTCAGTATCCTGGTGTGTTCAACAATTGGTATTAGAGCCAAGTTACTCAAAAGAGGCTTAACCTCTTGAGGAAGGTCTGGGATGGCTCATAATGGATCTCACAAGGCACCTATGTTTGATGGAACAAATTATTCCTTCTAGAAGCTAAGGATGGAAAACTATCTATCTTCTTTAGGGTATGGGATTTGGAAATATGTCAAGAAGGGTTACACTACTCCTACTAGTGATCCTACAGATGTAGATGAGATTAAGTTGTATGATAACAATGCCAAGGTAAAGAATGTTATCATGAGTGGGTTAGCTGATTCAGAACTAGTGAAGGTACTGGGATGTACTTATGCTTAGGATGTCTGGAATAAACCTGAAAGTATTTATGAAGGAGATAGTAAAGTGAAGCAAGCCAATATGCAAATTTTCAAGAGTCAATTTGAGACCTTGAGGATGACAGAAGCTGAAAACATTGCTAGTTACATGCTCTAGGTGGATGAAATATTCAATGGCATCAGAGGTCTTGGTGGGGAAGTGAAAGAAGATGAGATTGTGAAGAAGGTTTTGAGATCTCTTCCCAAATCTTTCAGTCATAAGGTGTTTGCTATTGAGGAATACCAAGATTTGAATAAATGCACAATAGATCAATTGTTTGTCTCTCTCACAGCTTTTGAAATGAGAGAATTTGACAAAGGTGCTCCAAACAAGGAAGCAGCATTCAAAGCAAGTAAGAAGATAGAAGATGAAGTAGCTGATCAAGATGATGGCCTTGATGAAGTAGAAGCAAACTTTGTGATAACATTGAAGAAAGGGACAGGCAAATACATAAGTTACCTTTCAAGTGTTTCAATTGTGGAAAGATTGGTTATTTTTCTTCTAAATGTCTGTTTATAGAATCAAAAGGTAATAGCAAAAGAGAGAAGCCCAACAGACATCTGTATTCCATGGAGAACATTTGTTCTTTAGAAGATGAGGATCATGATGATTCAAATGATGAAACACTTTTCATGGCCTTGAATGTTGGTGACAAAAAGGATGATATTAGAAAATGTGAAAAGTTTGAAACTTGCAAGCTAACCAAAACAATGATAAATCAATGGTTGTATATGCAAAAGAAGAAGCCAAGGCTTGGGTAATTGACAGTGGTTTCTCTAATCATATGACTGGTGACAAGGAGAAGTTTATTAGCCTTAAGAAGTGGAATGGTGGAGCAGTTAAGTTTGGTCCAATGATGAGTCAACACAAATATATGGAAAGGGTGCTATAACTATTGATGGGAAGAACAAGACTGATGATGTCCTCTATGTCAAAGGGCTAAAGTACAATCTTCTCAATGTCAATTAGATGTGTCGTAAAGGATACAATCTTACCTTTCATGCAAAAGGTTGTGAAATCAAGAAGGCGGGGTTTGGAAAGCTAGTTGCAGAAGGTATCAAGTCATATGGTGATATCTATCATCTAAAGGAGGTAAATGGAAGAACATGCTTATTGTCTTAGTCTAGTGAGTGTTGGCTATGGCACAAGAGAATGGGACACATTAACTTTGATAATATGGTAAAGATCAGCTCTATTCATGCAGTGAGAAATAAGCCCAAGATAATCAAGCCTGTAAACACACTATGTAAGGAATGCTAAATGGGAAAGTAGACAAAGACAAATTTCAAGATCAAGGAGTATTCTTCCTCAATGCCATTAGAGTTGATTCACACTGACCTATGTGGCCCTACAAGAGTAAAAATTCTACAACATGAAAGGTATTTCATGTTTCTTATTGATGATTATTCTAGAATGACTTGAGTTACTTTCTTAAGACAAAAATCAGATTCCCTTGATAAGTTTAAAGTTTTTAAAGCAATGGTTGAGAATGAAATGGATGCTAAGATCAAATGTTTAAGGTTTGATAGAGGAGGTGATTTCACTTCAAATGAATTTGAAACGTTTTGTGAAGATCATGGTATTAGGAGACATATGTCAGCTCCTAGGACCCCTTAGCAAAATGGGGTAGTGAAAAGGAAGAATAGGACTGTACAAGAGGTGGCTAGAGCAATGTTGAAGGATGTAAATCTACCTGACATGTACTAGAAGGAAGCAGTTCACACTTCTATCTATGTGATCAATAGAGTATAACTGAGGGTCAATAGCACTAAGACCCCTTATGAGCTATGGTATGGAAGACCTCCCCCTATTAGATACTTTAGGATCTTTGGCAGCATATGCTATATTAGAAAATATGAAGAAAACCTAGGAAAGTTTGATTCAAGAAGTGATGAAGGGATCTTTCTTGGTTACTCAACTAGAAGTAAGGCCTATAGATGCTACAACAAGAGATTGGGAAAGCTGATTGAAAGCACAAATGTCAAGGTAGATGAAGACTTGTATCAGATATCACAAGTATCAGAGGACTCTGGATCTGATAGATTTCCATGCATTGAAGAAGAAGAAGAGGAGAAAGAAGAGAAGGAACAAGAGCCTGAGTAGATCCCCAAGACTCCATCAAAGTATGTTCAGAGGAACCACTCAGTAGATCAGATCATTGGAGATAAGAATGAAGGTATGCAAACTAGGAGAAGGTTTGTAAAGACATGTGAGAAAGTAAATTTGTGTTTGTTATCAAAGGTACAACCCAAATCCTTTGCTAATGCTAGAAAGGATGATGGATGGATAAAGGCAATGGAAGAAGAATTGAATCAAATAGAGAAGAATCAGACATGGGAATTGATTCCCAAACTAGCCAATAAGAATATTATAAGAACAAAGTAGGTGTTCTAGAACAAACTAAATGAAGATGGTGAAGTTGTGAGGAACAAAGCAAGATTAGTGTGTAAAGGTTATTCACAAGTTGAAGGCATTGATTTTGAGGAGACTTATGCTCCAGTAGCCATGATGGAGGCAATCAGGATGTTTCTAGCTCTTGTTGCTCACAAGAACTTCAAAGTTTATCAGATGGATGTCAAGTTAGCATTTTTGAATGGTGATTTAGAGGAAGAGGTCTACATTGAGAAATTGGATGGGTTTTAGTTGTTAGAAGATCCAGACATGGTGTGCAAACTCAAAAAGTCTTAATATGGTCTTGTTATCACTGGGAATTACACCCATATGCAAGATTGGTTAAAGCACTGCAATTCCATGTTACATGGGACTAATCTTAGGTTGTGGGTGCCCTATGATGAGATTAGACCTCCAGATTATGGGTTGGTTCCCTTCAAATGTTCTAGTGAGATGTATGTTCTTTACTTTTTGGGAAAAGGGAAGAAAGAAACTAAGTGAATGCTAAAGGTAAAATGGTGATGCACCTAATATGGAAAAAAAAATGCAATCTGATCCACAATGTTTACCTAGAAATCTGACTTTTACACAATCCAAACTTGGCATAAATATCACAAAAGTGATTCTAAGGGAGGTTTGAAAACAAGTTTTTATGAAGGAAATGGTTTTTTCACAGCATAAAAAGACTATTTCTGGTTAACACAACCTAAGACCTATGATGAATATATGCTTTAATGATGCAAACAAGGAGGTGAGAGAATAATTTTGAAGGTTTAATAATAAAACACAACATTTCATCAAATCACTTCAACATTCAGCACAAAAAGGAAAGGTAATTCAACTGATCTGAAATAAACAAAGGAAAGTTTTGCAAATAAGACCAAAAGATAACCTGTAACCTGTCGATCTCTCAATAAAATTATAAAAGTGAGCTACAAGAATTCTCCAATCTGTCTGAATCAGAATGAGAATCAAGAACTAGCAAAAACAAACTTTTTCTTTACAATAAATAGGTTTGTTCTTTGTAAGAGGCATGCAAAAAATATGGACTTGCAGATAACTGCCTCTAAAAATACTCATTCCTGAGCAACCTTGAAAATCCTCAAAATTAGGGCCTAAGACTGCCACAAATTGAGCAAAAATAGCTTCAATTTGGGCCTCTCCATATGTTCGACCAAAAAAATTGGCCAATGACCCTAAAAATACTCCTAAAAGTCATGCAAAACCTCCTAGGTGACCTAGTTAACTCCACTAATCAATTTGCATGATTTTGCATGAGCAAAATTGATTGTGAGTAAATAATAATGTAATAGAATATTACTTTATTATTGGTTACAATTTTTTCTATTTTCAATTTTAAAATTTGTGAAAAATAATAAAGTAATTTATAGAATATTACTTTATTATTTATTTATAAATAATAATTTTGTAAAATCATGCATGATTAGAAGAAAAATATCACTCCTTATCACTCCAATTACACTTGCCTATTTTGCATGAAATGAGCACAAATAGGACTTAGAAGGAAAAGAAAACTCCTTATATCTCCATGTGAGAAAACATCCCCATTTTGCATGATTACTACACATTAAGGCAAAAAAAAAATTTATCCTTATCACTCCAAGATCAATGAGAAAATTATCTCTCTGCAAGATAAAAAAAATCTGAGTCACTCCAAGATCAAGACATTCTATGCACAAAACAATATGCATAAGCATCCTTATGACTCCCCTTTGTTGCCTTAGTGCATATACATTACATGTTCTAAACCACCTTATATCCCCATATGCAACTTGAGATCAAGAAAGAAGAACAACTCCATGACCCATCATTGCACCATCATACTACCATCATGCATAAATGCCTACCTTTGAAAACTCCATGCATAGTCTTGAACATATGCCATGTCTAAAATCACACCTTCTTGGCTTTGTTAGCCATCATGCATAATCAGGAAGTATTCAAGCTTTTGATGTTTTGAATAAGACAAGGAACATTGGCATGTGAAACTTTGTCTATGCATAACCTAACCACCAAGGAATCTTTAAGAAGTTTATAAGGCATAAAGCCTTTCCCTCACATCACATCAGCCCTCTTGACTCAATAAAAATCAAGTCTAAAGCATTGCTATCGGCCACTCCATGCTATGATGGCTAGGATATTCAAGACAAAAAATCTTGACCATGGTACTCCCTTGGATAATGTAATTATTTTTTTTTTACAAGTCAAAAACACACTTGGTAAAAGAACCTTCGAAGAAAAGTGAGGAAACAACCCTAATTTTGTTCATTCTTCATTTTGACTTCCTTCTTCGAAGCTCTGCAACTTTGCTCTGCCAACCTAGGGTTTGAATGCTTTCATCATGGCTCTAGTCTTTCTCCCTTCAAAGGCATCCTTGGTTGTATCTTGGAACTCTACATCATTCATAAAGAAGGTAATACTACCTGAGTTTCTTATAAGGCATTTATATTTGATTTGTGGCTTTTTTCTTTTATGGCTGCGGCCTCCTTCTTCATTCATGGCTCTCCATATGGAATGCATTCCTTAATACCTTCTTTCTTGTTTCTGCATCTTCTTTCTTGCAACCTTCACCTGTTCTTGAGAGCTTGATGCTACTATAAGGTCGTGGGAAGATCTTATCTACCTGTCAGAAAAAGAGGTAAATACTTGTCATTCTTCACCTCTGTAACTTCATTTATCTTTGGTTTTTACACTTTGAAGAATGACAAGATTGTTATGTGGTCATGGGTATTGCATTTTTTGATTAAAAAATGGCTTATCACTGTCATCCATGACTGTAGATATCTCCTTTTTGGCTTTGACTTGTCTGTAGATGCAGAAAACCTGAGGGTTTGAGTTTTTGAAATAAGGGTTTTTAACATATTTTTGCATTTTTAAGGTCTCTACCTATTATGGTCATGCTCTATCTGAATACAGGCATCAAAAAATGTAGAATGTCGAGGGTTTGTTCAATTTGGAAGCTAGGCTTTCAACCCCTCTTGCACAAAAATCCTTCATACTGCCACGACCATCTTCTTTCACTGTTATCTCTTTCTGCTTATGACTGTAAATGAAAAAGAGAAACAAGGTTTTGAACTTCCTGTCAAGGGTTTGCTCTTTCTGTACTTTCAAGGCTTCAAACTGTTATGGCCACTCTCCTATATTTTTTACTGCTCTTTGTTTTTACATGTACGTGTAAAAGAAACCTGAGGGTTTGAGATCTTGAAAGACCTTGTTCATTTTGTAGATGGGTACACACTTATCATGAAAAATGCTACTCTTCTATAATGAATATGGCTGTATTTCTCTTTTATTTGAGTCTTCTTAACCGTGGGTGCAAAAATTAGCACTAGGGTTTGATCTTTTATTAGATGGGTTTATCCTTTATCATAACAGTCTCTCTTTCTGTATAGCAATTCCTTGACTGTGGTCTCACTGTAGCTACTTGGCATAAGCAAGTCTTTATATTATGTATGACAACAAATCATTTAATATTTTGTAGCATACATTGTTATCATCTAATATTCTGTAGCATACATTGGCACCTCTGTGAGACTCTCCTGTAGCATAGATGGTCTCTTTATTTGTTTGCATATGATAACTTGTACTCTTCAACTTGAAAACTATAGTATGATGAACCCTTATCATGTGGCATCATCTTTAACTGGGTATTGTCTTTGTTGCATCTAGATTTATACTATGGCATAGATATCATTTGTCTTCTCTTGAATGTCATATGTATTTGGATTTTTCTGTGCTCTAGACATCATGTATTTTCCTCCTTGTTGTCTATGGCATTCTTAAGGTATACCTGTAGCATAGATAAACATATTCATACACTCACTATTTGTCTCATCACTTGAATGTTATAGTATCAAATGTATCATGCATTTTTCCCCTTGGCTATCTATTTACTATGACTGCATCATGATAGAATAAAAGAAAGAGGGCTCTTTACTTTTGTGAATTGTCAATGATCCATGTCAATCATCAATACTGTAGCATCTGACATGTATCATGTTCTTTTTCTGTTATTCTCCCTTCATCATTGATGCACTTCTATAGATGGGTATGGCAACTTATGATATATCCTGACTGTCTCTTATTTGTATAAGCTACTTCATTGGTCACTACCTTGACTATTCATGGTTGAGGTGATTGTATCTGTATCTTTCTTTAAGGCATGGCACCTTCTTGATTGCACCATCGCATCACTGTAGCTACAAAGTGTATGAGGTAGAGTTTGTTTGATCAAAACAGTTGATGATGTGTATGGAAACTACTTGGTTATCTTTAGGTTGTGGCATTCTTAATACTCTACTATGCATACTATATTTGGATCCTTCTTTTCTAGATCTTTGATACTAAGTGACAATCTTTATCACTTGATGAGTTCTCTTCTAAGACCATGCTATATGCATCTGTCATTTGCATCTTTGCTTCTAGCATGTGACTGCCACATTCTTAGTATGCACTATATCTCTTGTCTTGGATGTTGTCTCATTTGTTGTTCCATGTAGCATCTTGTTTGACTGTCTCTATGACACACTTACAACTTGAATGTGATATAACTATTAAACTCTGAACATCTTTGACAATATGAGGTAATATGAGAAATACCTAGTGTAGAGTGTTTCCTCATCTTTGAAAACTAAGTCCTATCTACTCCCATTTGAATTGTTTCACTATATATCCATGTATCCTAATGGTTTTGAAGCTTCAAGGCATTGATGACTACTTAGCTATTGGTCCAGGACAATGATATATTCATGACTGCATTTTCACACTGTCATATATCAGCCTAGAGCTAATAATGGCTTGTTGTTTTGATTTGTCTCTTTAAAGGCATAACTTGTATCTTTCTCTGTGTTGTCTTTCATCTCTTTATTAGGCACATTAATCTGAAAACTTGTATCATATCCTTGTACTATGAATGCACTCTGTCAGTTGCTCTTTATTAGCTGTGATGAAATAAATACATGCATTCATAATGATACTATACCTTAGATGGCTCCTGTAGCCTGGATGACTGTAATCTAATTTTTTGCATTTAGTCATGTTAATCTGATTTGCTCTAATCAATTGTAATAATGCCATGATGACATATCCTTTCTGCAAGTTGATTAGATGATGCATGATATAGCTCAGAATGATGCATCCTGTCTTTTCTGATACTCTTTTCAAAAAATGAAAAGAAACATGCTTGGCTCAAACCCTTGTGGGAGCCACATTTAATCCACATGTTTATTTGTCTTCAAATCAACAACAAAATTTGTCCTATACCTGCACAGTGAACAAACAAGTTAGCATAAAAAAGTGCCTGATAGGATTGATTGATCTCCCTCATGATTTCTTCTTGATTTGTGTCATATATCTAATCTGATCTCTTATCTGAATGCATGATATGATAAGTAGATGTCTCTATTTGATAAAAGCATGTGATAACTGTAAACATCTGGAGCACTAACAAAACTGTCCCCAAAATTTTGCAGGTTCAAATTGGTGGTGCTCACCTAGGGTTAGGGTTCTGAATTTGAGTTTGCAGGTTCCTGTGTTTATTCCTTCAAACCCTTAGTGCCTTAGTTTAAGTTTTCCTCAGCCCCCATGCATTGTTTTACTGCCTTTTCCCATTGCACGTGAGAAAAATGCTAAGTTTTTGTATGTACAAGTGGTCATGTATGTTGGCGAGCTTGTGAAATCTCAGTCAGCTTTCAAAATCATGAAAAAAGGAGTTGTATGCATTTCTGAGTGCATATCAAGTTTGCATGTACAAGGGGGAATCTATCGTAGATTCCTAGAATATTCTCCATTTATATATCAGGTTGCATGTGGAGATACAAAGGAAAAATATTCAAGAATGGAATATACATTGCAGATCCTTGGAATATTCGCTGCTTGTATATCAGGTCTGCATGTATATTTGGTTTGTATGTTCAGACATACAATGGTTAGATACAACGGCAATATGCAAGGAAAAGATACATTGCGAGCATATTCTAGGAAAGATTCCTTGTTTGTATATGAAAGGGCTGATGTACATTTGACGGGGCCCGCAGACATACAAAGGTGAATGTATGTGAAATATACATCCGCAAGATGCAAGGGGGAGCATGCATTCCAAAAGTACAAGGGCTAGATCTGAAAGGCTTTGTGGCTTAGTAAATTCAAAGTTTGAAGTCCACATCATGTATATTGGGCACTTGTATGTGCGGATATACATTGCGATATGCAAGGAAGGCGATATACAACCTGGACGCGGTGGAGTTTTCAAGCTGCTTCATAAATATTTGAGGTCCGTGGATTGTATAAAACACTTGTATATGCCAATATACAAGCCAATGTGCAATGAAAGGATACAAGCCAGACTTCAAAAGGAGGTACATTCTGATGCATAATGATTTGAAGTCCGCGGCTTGTATGTATGTGTGTGTTGTATATCGTGGATATATAAAGGAAAGAGATGCAAGCTGGACCCGAGTAGTTTTTCAATCTATTCTAAACTGGCATGGGGTCCGCCTTGTATATTAAGTTGTTGCATGTATATGCATTTTGCATATACAAGGGCTTTTGAAAGGCGAATAGTGGTGATTGTATATGCATCCGTTCTTGCATATACAAGGGCGAAATAGCAAAATGGAGAAGGTGAAAAGTCAGCGATAGGAACATGGAGTGCCCACATGGTACGTAACCGTTGGTTGGTGACTTTTCAACATTTTTTGGGAGCCGTTGATCTTAGCGATGGAGTCATGATCGACAGCCGTGTTTTGAACCTTCTGTGTGAATTTTTCCTATGCGTGTGCAGTGGTTTTGAGTGGGAAAACTTCAAATGTGTTTGTTGCTGCATCTCGCGGGTAGTTGAATCATTAATGGCGAAATGTAGAGGTATCAACGGATGATATCATAGATGAACTACTGGGTTTGTGAAAGAAGATCTTTAGGCGGCAGTGCAAATCCTGAACTTACTTGCCCTCGCCTTTGTTTTCCCTTTTTGTATTCAATATTTTGGGTGCCATTTCTAGTGCAGTGTATCTAGTAGGGATTTTGATTTTTGCCTTGTAAATTTTGCTGAGTACATAGTCTTGGCATAAAAATCCAAATTGTGCTATTCATTTGTTGTTGAAAACTAGACAAATTTTGGTGTTGTGATAAGCTACAACTTCATTGGAGGCAGGTTCTGTTTTAGGTGTTTTGTGAGTTGATGAATCTCATGTTGTATGTCTTATGCATAAATTTACTGGTTTCATGTTGTTTTAAATGAGTAATGCTATATTGCATGTATTTTGTTATTTGTCTCCAAATTGAATGTGTTCATCTTCTAAATTTTAAACAGCTAAGGGGTGTTTAAGGTTCTAGAATATGGGATTACTTTATTGAATGCTAGATCTTTTACTTCTGCTCAAGGGGTAGATTAAATGTTTCAGGTTGAGTGTTGGGAAGAACATATTGCAGTGAGGATGTTTGTAAGCAGAGATAATTGAATACTTAGTTTTGGGAAGTATATGTAAGGTAGATACCAAAGCAATCCCCTTGGAACCCAGTCATTGATATATGTTTATGATAACCATTCACATGTGTATGTCTATTGACTCCGAGCCCTGGATAGGCACCGATCCAGTCTTGTATTGAGGTTATAGCCCAAGGTCCTAGTTTTGCATCAAAATAAAATCAAACTCAAACTTTAAATACAAACCTTTAGGACATTTGGAAATAGTTTTAGGACCAAAATTCTCTGTCTACAACTGAATATAGGCCCAAAGCTAGCCCCTTTGCACTTATTTCATAGTTTTGCTCTACATAAAGGAGGATTTATTTGCTTCGTATCAACATCCCAATCATTTCACAGTTGTATTTCATAGATGTTGAGTAGGGAATACCTCCCTTGGCTCTGCAGAGCCTAAAGAAGAAGAGGAGATATCTATAGAGTCTATCTCCTGTACTGTTGGCCCCTAGCCTAGGAATCCTGTTGATCAATGATGGCTACTTTGTAGGGATAACTAGGAACAAGCATCCAGTCTGGGAAAAACACCAACACAAATGATGATGGCTTGGAGTGTAGAATGAAGACTGAAGACTTGAAGGCCAGCTTCAACAGCAACCTCCATCATTAGGCAATGATGGATGTTTAGATTTATCATATGTTCATTTCTTTTTCTTTTATCAAATAGATACATAGCTTGCATGTCTACAATTGCTTAGTCTAGTTACTCCCATGGCTTGTGTGGAACACATTTGAACACTTCTTTTAAACATGATTAGTTAATTTCTCTTATGCATATGATGTATATGTATTTCCTTTTTCAATCAATGCATGAGATAAAGTAACAGATACCTGAATGTATGTTTAAAACATGACATGAAATAATAGTGTAATACAAAATATCTTTCTTCCTTTCATTCAAAACTGATTAACTGAATAATCAATTTAACTTATAACTCCTAAAAGATCAAACTATGTAGAACAACTGTATCTCCTTGAATGTTTGATTTCTTGATAATCAATTCTTTTGTCATTATAACTTATCAGTCCTGATTGGACTAATGGGTTATCCTGACAACTGGATTTTCTTCTCTACTTTGTCAAGGCATCAATCATTCAATGAATGCATAACTTTGAAGTTTTGTATTATTCCTTCTGAACAATTACACTTAGGTCCAACTAATTTTAAGTGTGAACAAAAAATTAGTAACAGGTCTTAAGCAAGCACCTAGAGCCTGGTATGCTAGATTAGATAATTACTTACCTTAGAGAGGTTTTAATAAAGGTACCACAAATAGTAATCTTTACATTAAGGAAAAGGAAGACATGATTATGATAGTTGTAGTATATGTTGATGATATTATATTTGGTGGAGATGATAGTATATGTAAGTAGTTTGTAGAAGAGATGCAAAAAGAATTTGAGATGTCTATGATTGGTGAGATGCCTTTCTTCCTTGGGCTTCAAATTGCTTAGCTAGATGGTGGTATCTTTATTTCTTAGGCTAAGTATGTTAAAGAGATGTTGAAGAAGTTTGGTATGGAGGATTCCAAACCAGTAAGTACTCCTATGGTTACTGGTTTTCACTTGAGCAAGAATGATGAGTCTCCAAAGGTTGATCAGACTCTTTATAGATCTATTATTAGAGGATTATTATACCTGACTACTTCTAGACCTAATATTATGCATGCAGTATGTGTGGTTTCTAGATATCAATCTAATCCTAAACAAACACATGAGAAGGTAGTGAAAAGAATATTTAGATACTTGGAGGGAACTCTAGATTATGGTTTGTGGTATTCAAGAGGTAATGACCTTGATCTTAGTGCCTACACTAATGTTGATTGGGTAGGATGTGTTGATGATAGAAGAAGTACAAGTGGTGGTGCTTTCTTTTTAGGAAGTAGATTGGTTTCATGGCAGAGCAAGAAACAAGATTCAGTATCATTATCAACTACAGAGGTAGAGTATATTGCAGCAGCATCTTGTTGTACTCAAGTGTTGTGGATGAAGCAAACTTTGAAGGATATCAAAGTACTGTATGATGAGCCTATTCCTATCTTGTGTGACAATACAAGTGCTATCAATATTTCCAAGAATCCATTAATGCATTCTATAACCAAGCATATAGAAATTAGGTATCACTTTTTGAGAGAGAATGTTGCAGATAAGGAAGTAAAGTTGTAATATGTTCCAACAAAGGATCAGAATGCAGATATTTTCACAAAGGCTCTTGCAAAGGATACTTTTGAAGATCTTCAGTAGAGGTTAGGGGTAATTGCCTCTCCTTCTTCTTTCTAGATGCATAGCAGTGCATCTATCCAGGGGGAGTTCATGTTGCAAGTATGTGCTAATTGGTGTTGTCATTGATGTCAACATGCTTTTGTTGTCATTAGTGTCAATTGTGTCTTCTGATGAAGTTGTTGTTGTTTGATTAAGTTGTCTTTCTAAAGGTGGTTTAGTTTCTATGTTGAAGTGCTAAAGATGTTAAGGATATGCTTTTGATATTGAGTTTCCAAGTGCTTTTGAGAAAATTTGATTAATACTAGAAACAATGTGTTGAAGAAGTCTTTTGACTTACAGATTGTTGTTCGAGCTTTTGCTCCGCATTTCTTCTATGTTGGTGATCTGAGTGTGTGGTTTGGATATGTAGTTTATAAGTGTTTGAAGATGCTAAATCTAGAATTTAGTGCTCCAGATCACAGTGCAGTGTAATTTATGTTCACTAGTTTGAGAATAGTATTTGACAGTGTTTCTGAGTTGCGCAGAGGTGTCTTGGAGAAAGTATTTGCTCTATATTCCTCTACAAAAAGGTTTTAGGTGTTGTGGTTATGGATATGTGTTCATAAGGATCTTACCTATCTTCCCTCCAAAAGGTTTGTGATTTGGTGCTTTGGAAAGCAATTTATTGTGTGGCAGAATTCGACAATGTTGTTGTATTTAGGTGAAAGTTGTTGTGGCTGAATTTTTTTGTTTTCACATGACTTCAAGATGTTTGTGGATGTTTCTAGATTGTGTTAAATCCCTATGTATGGTCTGCAAGTTTTGGTTGTGATTGTTGAAGCATGTGATCAAGAATTCCTTATGTTTACACTGTTTGGCCAACCTTAAATGTTTGCATTGATTGAGGAGTTGATTTGGTGATTATGTGAGTGTTGTGTAGCATGCCTAGATAGATTTGGGTATGAGCTAAGGCATAGAGTGGTCTACCTTCATTCCCTTGTGCCGTGGAATGTTTAGGTCCAGACCTAATTCAAACATTATGTGTTTTCCAACCTTGAAAATTATTTCAAGGGTAATGATGGTATAAATAAGTGTCAAGGATTTGTGGATGCGTGTGCGCGAGGGGGATGATGTGAATGATGTGAAATTGATTAAGGCAGTAAGGCCTTTCATGTGATAGGCTACTGGATGTAATGAACAGAAGGTGTCTACAATTTTCAATGATGCTGCGAAGGTGTTGTTTGTGTTGAGGTGTATATTGAGCTTCATTTGAACTTAACTTCATGCATAGGAGTGATGCAATTATATTAGTTCAAATCTTAACAGTGAGCTACCCTTCTCTTCTTTCTTTCTTTCTCAGTGGGCAGTGAGTCCACTTGGACACTGAGTCCACCTATAGTGAGCATTCTTTCTTTTGGGTAGTGAGCCTCTTGTAATTTGGTATTGCTACTACTTTATATTGTGAGCTAATCCTCACCATGGTTTTTCCCTTTTAGAGTTTTCCATATTAAAATCTGGTGTTCTATTGTGCATGATGTTGATGTGTTTAAGTTTCTATTATTTGCATTTCATTTTTAATCTTCATAACAGATTAAGGGTTTAAGTGAACTGATGTGAATGTGATTATGTTCATGAGGGTTTGAAGTTTTTCATACAACCGATTCACCCCCCCCTCTCAATTGTCTTGTGCCTTCAATAGTTCATGCTATATCCTTTTCCTAGACTAATGGTGGCTACCTCTCAGAGGGAGCGGGTAGTGGTTGGTGTTGATAGGGGAGTTAGTGAGTTGCTTCAAGAAAAAGTGTATGAACATCAAAGGAGGAGAAAGTTAAGAAAATGTACACCTTAGGGGGAGAATTTATGCCCTAAGGGGGAGAAGTGATTGCCCCCTGTCCTTGATGTCAAATGGCGAGAGAGAGAAATGTGCACCTAAGAGGGAGAATGAGCAGGTGTGTGTGTTGCCATCAATGAAAAAGGGGGAGATTGTTGGCAATATGTGTTGTCATTAATGTCAACACTTAGAGTGAGGTCAACACTCAATTTGTGATGATGATATACATGTGTAGTAACAAAGATGCAGTGAGCTATAGTGATGATGCTGAGGTTCATGGTTGGTTGTTGATGTTCATGGTTGGATGTCATGCCTTGATTAATGTCAAGACAAGGTGTATTGAGTTTGTTTGTGATCAGCAAAGATGATTTCATGATGATATATTAAGATGAAAATTAGAAGCATAAAGATGAATGATGATATATTAATATGAGAATTAGAAGCTTTGTTGAGGATGAGAAGATGTTGATGACCTATAGCATGTTATATGATCCTTCCTGATGATCCTAAGAAAGTATGAGTTGCTATAAGAAAGTTCTGGCCTTCAGATGTTGGTGAAAGTTGATGTAAGAAGCTACCTTGAAGACTGTCTGGTAAAAATACTCTGCATTCCTCCACATTTGAAGATATGGTCATACAGTTTAGAACTTAAGTTCATTGTGATGTAAAGGTGCTAAATCCAAAGTTTCATATCATTTGCTCCTCTGCAGTGAAAGATATAAGTGGCAAAGTTCTAATCCATGCTCTGGTAGCATAATGTGTTGGTGAAGACTGTTTGGAATGCTCCGCATTCCTCTGCAAGTGAAGATTTTCCCATGCAATTTTGAGGATATGTTCAGAGTAGTGTATGAGTGCATCCATATGAGTTTCAAATGATTTTGAGGTCCGCAAGTGTAGTTTTCAAATGACAAAGGTGGTACAGATGGTTCTGGATGACTAGTTGTTCTCAGAATATATGCTGATGATGTGCACCAACTTGTTGCTACTTGAAATGGTAAATTAGCTAATGGAATATGGTCTTGATGATCTTGTGATGTTTCCTATTGCTCTACAAGATGTTTTCTGCTCTCTCTGAAACTGACTGAGGTCCAAAATGATGGTGTTACTAGGTTATGCTCTTGCCTGGCCGACTGAGGAAGGTTGATGATGTGCGCCACAAGGTTGTTGCTATGCGAAGTTCAAGGAAGGTTTGGAGATGTTGTATAGGTCATGCCGACTCATCTAGAAGAAGAACAAGCATTGTTTAATCATTCATGAGTACCATCAAGATTGTGAAGACCAATGTGCTACATGCTTCATGTTTTCTTGCTTAAGGGTGACCTAATTCAAGTTTATGAAGTGTGTGGATGTTATTCCTTGAAGGTTGATGTTGAGAAGGACATTTAGGATTGGACTAAGCATGTGTTGGGATCCATAAGGCTTGTGTTTCTTTCTGGAGTAGAGTGTAGCTCATGATAGGGCTTGCCCTATGCAAGTTTCATGTTATGTGATCTCTGGCCAACTTGTAAAATGTAATATTCTTGTTGTATTGGCTAACTTGTAATGAAATCAATGTAATGTCATGTATATATTGTAAACCTAGTTGGTCTAGGTAAGGTATGATTGTGAAAATGAAAATATGAAGGTGTAACGAGTAGAATATGAACATGTTATGCATTGTGATGTGCAACTGAAGAAGAAAGAGAAGTAATGAGGGTTGTCTTGATTCATATTGAAGACATTTTTGTGACGGAAGGGAAGTGAAGAGTGTGCCTAATTGATCCAATCATCAGAAGAAGTAGAATTACAATCATCAAAGGTGTGTGCTTCAATGTCAGTTTTTAGCCAGTATAAGGATTGTCATACTATAATCATTTCTGAGTTCATTCTCAGTTCAGGGAGTAGTTGCTTCCTTGGGTTGTAGCCCTAAAACAAAGTTTGGATGGAGTTGTAGCTTCCTTTGGAGTGACCCTAAAACAAAGTCTTCAAGGAGTAGTAGCTTCCTTAGGTTGTAGCCCTAAAACAAAGTCAATAGGGAGTAGTAGCTTCCTTGGGTTTTAGCCCTAAAACAAAGTTGTAATTTTATAGCAGTGAGCTTCATATATTGTGAGTTAATCCTTAGCGTGCTTTTTCCCCTTCTGAGTTTTTGCACATATATCTAGGGTTATGTTTTGATGTGGATTGTGTTCATCTTTCATGTTTATGTTAATGATGTAATGTTTAAGTTTTAATATGCTCCGAAGGATTTGAAATTTGATTGGATACTGATTCACCCCCTTCTCTCAGTATCCTAGTGTGTTCAACACTTTAATTTTTGGACTTGGCCAAGAGCATGGATGGAACATCATGCGTAGGCATTTGGGAGGAAATGACAAAACTTATATTGGATCCTAGCTAACCCATAGGATAAGTGTATTCAATGTTGCACAATCATTGAGTTGTTCTTTGATGTTGTCCATGGTGGATAGGGTATGCTTGCTCATGATGACATTAAAGGGGTGGAGAATCAAGCAGAGGCATTCTACACTTATCATTTTGAGAATGTCCATAGCATGAAGGAAAATATTCAAAGGCTACACTGTGTGTTGTAGGACTTAGCTAAAGGTATTCAATTAAATCTCTCACCTAAGGCTAGAATCAATGTTTATAGTAGTTGTGATAACCATATGGAGGATGAATTGGTGGAAACTATGCCTCCCATGAAGAGGGAGAAGTGTAAAAATAGTAAATGTGTGTATGGGGTTTTAGGGGCTACATAATTTTCTCCACCATTGAGCTCAAACTTGATAGTGTTTTGAAGACTCCAACGAAGGGAGGGTTGATGTAATTTGCCTTTCTTTATGCCATACTTAGTATTCTATACATAAACTTGTTGGTCATATAGGTATAGTTGATAGCCTCTTATTTTTGGTTTGTGGGAAATGTTTAAAAATAGTATTAGTATATTATAGATATATGGAAGTAATGATAATATCATAGATTATATATTATTTAATCTATTTTCTAGTATGGTGTTGCCTCAATTCAAGGTTTTCAGGCATTATATATGAAAAATATTTTTGGGTCATCAGTTTTGGGAAAAATGGTAAACTTGTTAGTTCTTGGACATCTTTGGGGAAGCTCTTTCCACATTGTTTCTGTCACAAAGAATTTTTTTTTTTTTAAAGATAATGCACCTGGTAAACTTTTTAATGTGACCGGTGATGCTGGCGTGACACGCCCTCCGGCTCCATGGTAACGTTTTTGCCTGGAGCTATGAACCGATGAGGCCACAACACGGGGGACCTCATCCCCAAGTAAGAACACTTCAATCTTGCGAGCTCGTTGGCCCAGCGAAGGCGTAAAGCCTGTGAGCTCATTGGCCTAGTGAAGGTGTAAAGCCTGCGAGCTCATTGGACCAGCGGGGGTTTGAACTTTGGTGGCCGCCACTACAACCGAGTGACTTAACCACTGAACCATGCCCTTAATAGCTCTGTCACAAAGAATTAACCAGCATATAATTACTATTTTTTATGGCTCTAAGCCTTCATACTATCAAGATAAGTGGGCATATTATATGCTAGGTTCCTTATAGATAGAATTAAGAGTGATAATTTTATTTTTTTAGATGGACCTAGTGAACCCATTGGTTACTAGAATCTATGCTTAAATGCTCCTTTTTTATGGCCCTTGGGTGCCTAACCTGATATAATAGAAATAAAAAGAAAAAAATTAATTAGAAAAATAAGAGGACATAAAATATATTTTATGGGAAGAATCTAACAAATTGGGAAGATTTTAACTAAAGGCAGCTTGACTTCCCATCTTGAGAGATTAAAAGGGCATGGTACTATTGTGGCAAAAACCTTCACCAAGGGATGCAAAGAAAAGAAAGTTTCAATGTAGGGTATCGAATGTCTCATTATGGAAGAACTCGTAGTTCATGTTACTAGTCTTTCTATGGAGAGGGCCAAACTGTACAAAGATAGAAGGGTTGGGGATGAAGCCATGGCCACCTTCCTTAAACTTGGTGAGGATTTACTCAAATTTCACTCTATACATACAAGGAATTATCAGGTGGATTGGTGCATTGTATAATGAGGTATGTAACTCTTGAAGGAAGGTTCAAATCCATTTATGGATATCATTTATGCATTTAAACCACTTTAGGCACAAGATTTGGATTCCTTTCCCTTTCTACCTTATTTCATCCCTAGAAGCATCAATGAAAGACTAAAAACAAACACTAGGAATGATCCCCCTTCACCAAGGGCTCATTCTACTCTTAGTTAATCACATGAAATCTCAAAACCCTAGCCCTAGAAGTCCTGCCCTAATTTTCAAGTCTAGGGAGGAAAAAGAGAATAAAGTTATGGATTATTATAATACATTCTCTAATAATACAGAGTAATCTTTGAGGAATTCCTTTAAGGATGTATACAAGAGGGATTTCACTAGTTCTGATACTAAGGGTTTTGTCCCTAGGGAGAACAATCTAGAGTATCAAGAGGACAATGAGATTCAAGATCTAGAGGAGGTTGAGAAACCCAGAGGGAGTAAAAGAAAGAGGCTAGTTTAGAACCCCAAGACCAAATCCTAGACTATGAGGAAAATGAATAAGAAGGAGAAGATTTTGAATAAAACAGATACCCTAGAAGATGAAGCTACAACTAAGAGGGGATTGAAAGAACATAGGCAATAGAATGCTTAGTTGGAGGAGCAAAGAGCTAATAATAAAGGAATAGCTAAATGTATCCCTGAACCTTCAATTGGAGTCCCTTTCCCTAGAATCTTGAATCCTTCCCCTAGCATTCCTAAAGACTTCGCTGTTATGGTGGCTAATTCTTCTTCTGTGTAGGAATGATTTGATGTTCTTGGGACTATTTAGGAGGTTATGGAAACATAGCATAACCTTATGAAATGGTTCTTTGTAGAGATAAATAGATTGAATATGAAATTTCTTTTATTGAGAAAAAGATTGGAGGTGAGATTCAGTTATAGAAGGAGGATGATAGTAGGAGCTTTTAGAGCTAGGAGGCTATGCCTAGAGTTAATAAGTTGGATCAGGATCTGTGTGAATTAAAGTAGAGCAGTGTTACCATGTTAGTAGAATTAGAGAAATGGAAATAGAACCATAACAATAGACTGACCACTTTGGAAAAGGAATTCACAAGTCTAAAGGAAAATATCAATAGGGTCATCCAAGTCAGTAAATGTACAATCCAAAATAGTGCCAAGGGAATCAAGATTATCGCCAAGAAAATTAAAGCTACTATAGAAGGACCTAAGATCCAATGTGTGGAGGATAAGAATGCCAATATTGATAAGAATGTCAAGGATGGCCCCAATGCAAGGACAAGGAGTAGTAAGAAAAAACATGAGGCAGAAAAAAAAGGAATTCTAAGCCTTTCTGAAACTTCATGAGAGCTTCTACCAGTAGGAGTTAGAGGCAATATAAATTATAAAAAATGTTGTAGTATATGGGTGGTTTGTCCCTTTTTGTTAGTCTCTTATTTCTATTTGGTTCGGTTGATTTGTTCTTTTTTCTATTTTCCTTGTTTGTTCTATGGTGTTTGGGTTTGCAATTTGTGAACATTTCATTGTTGGTTTGTTGTTACTTTACTAATCTTTAGCTAGATGTAAAGGGTTTTGGGGCCCCTTCAAAACCTATTTTACCTAATTAATCAAAAACAACTTAGGTTTGTTAATTATTATGAAAATATTAGAATGGAAAATATTACATACCAAATGTTTATTTAAATCATCAATAAATATTATGGAATTGATTCATATATACTAAAATGCTCTACCTAATTCCCTTGTACTAGAACGCAATCAAACATCACACATATCCTACATTTAGCTAAAAGTGCATATTGCAAATCAAGATGATTGTATATGAACCTATTAGTTATTTATTAAAAAAAATCCAAAAGGACACAATGAGATTCAATCATCATTTTATTTCAATAATTGAGATGTCAAATACCATAACCTCCATTCTAGAAAAATTATCTTCTTCTTCTTTGTTGTAGTCAAACAAATTTAGTGTCTAGTGAATATATTTGAGTTTTCATTTAGACTATCAGATATTCACCAATGATCAAACTCTATTATCAAAATTTCTTAATTCTATTTTTTCTTATAATTAGATGACTTTAATTCTTAGGCAATAATCAATTATCAATGGCTTCCAAAACAAAAATTCATAAAGGTCTCCACAAGGTCCATACCACCCCTAAAATATCCATTCTTCCTTAACTTTATTCTTTTCCCAATTAATTTTATTAATGCTTTTTTTCTCCAAATGAGGGTGTATATTGTCTAAATTTCCTTCATGGTCATACAAAATGTGTGCTAGAACTAGGGGACTAGGTGTTGTACACCTTGCAAGTCCTAGATCTAGATGATTTATTTATTATTTAGTAAAAATCCAACACCCCCATAGTAAAGGTTAAGCAACCTAGAATAGTATGTAACTCTTATTACACCTCTTACACATCTTACACCCTCTTGTGCAAATAGGTTATTTCATAACAATCAAATCTATAACTTTCTCGCATGATCTATGCACTACATGAGGGAATTCAATGTTTGTGTCACAACCACCAAATTAGGAAGATGTTCTATAACTCCCAACTTTGACCTTTTCAAAGTAACCTCCCTATTCAATGTCTTCTTACACAATGTCGCCAGTATCCTATAGAATAAATAAATAATAAATATTGTAGATGAAGTGTAGAGTTGTCGATTATGCCAAATTTTTTGAAACTCTCGAATGATTGCAGCACTAGGGTTTCATTGAATGTCACTGTCTTGAATGAAAATGCCACTGCTGCGGCTACCATGGCCAGGAAATCTTATGCGAAAGTTGCAAGAGACTTGGGACCTCAAGATACTTCACGACTGATGGGTTTGGTGAGAGTTTTGGTGGGGGATTCTGCTTCCAATAGGGCCTCTGAAACGCTAGCGGATGCCTCTCTCAGCAACTAGGAGAATAAGGAGATGAGCCCACCTCTCCTTAACACCACACCTCTGCTAGACCACGGTGGGTTTTTCAGTGATCACAATCACATTGGTTCAGGTTTGACACCTATGGTGGGTCAACAACAATCAAATCTAGAGAGCAGAGATTTGCCTCCTAGGCAGAAGACAATGGGGATTAAAACTTCATTTCTAGAGGTGGCCAAGTTGAGTTCCATTCCCCCTTCGGGTTCTATGCAAAAACCTAAACTTTACACAGGTAATAGAAGGATTGATCAAATTTCAGGGAAACCTCTATCTTTGGATTTTGATGTCACATTGTCGAAGGAGCTGCATGAAAATGAAGAATTCTTTTCAGATAATGGTTTAACTAGCAGGTTCAATCATCTCTGGCCCAGTCTTCTAGATCTCCATGACTAGATTTCAAAATCTTGGCTTCCTCTTATGGAAGGGAGTTAGAAATCTACCCCAACACAAGAGGTTTTTTCACCGTGGTTTTCGACTACAAGAATGACAAAAATTCCATTCTCAATCATGTATGGTTTTGGGAGGTAAATTTCTTGTAGTTAAAATCTTGGCATCCAAAATTTGATCTTTCTACTGAGTCTTTCTCAGTTATGCCAATTTGGGTCAGTCTCCTAAATCTCCCGCTTCACTATTGGTTTGATTCTTGTTTTGCAGCAATTGGAAATTCTTTGGGAAATTTTGTGTATATTGATGAGAACTCAAGAAATTTTCTCCACACAGCCAATGCCAGGATTTTGGTGGAATTGGACATCTCCAAGAATCTACCCGTAGAAATTGTCTTGAGGGCTAATGGATAATGTTGGAAATAGCCTTTGGATTATGAAGGCTTAATTTTTAGGTGCAGGAGATGTTTACATACCGGGCACATTGTTGTTGAATTTCCTGATGTCAAATCTGAGTCAAATTGGGAGGCCTCATGGTGGAAGGATTCTTCCCCCAAACATTATTCTATTATGAACTCTCCATAACAGAATATTTCTCCTTCAAAGTTGGCCTCTAGGAAGAAAAATGTGGATTTAGTCAATATTATGTCTCCTTCTAAGCCAAAGGTATTTTAGAAAACTCTCCAGCCGGGTGAGTCAGGCAGCTTGAAGAGTGATGAGCTTCCTTTAGAATCAAAGAGTGAACAACATTTATCTCATTTGAGTAACTCTGGTTGTTTAGATTGTGTTGTGGGAAGTGAGGAAATATGTCCCTCCTCTATGGTCACTGCTACTCTTTCAACAAATCAACCTATAGGCTCTACTATTTCTAATGTTGGTCCTCTCATCTCTAGGGAAGTGTGCTCCCTCTCCCTTTCTTCATCTCATGAGCTTAAGGATTAAAATGTTGGGAATGAAGAAGAATGGCAAATGTACATAATAAGAAAAGGTGTGCCAACAAATGTGTGGATGTCTGCAATGGTATGCAACAATAGGCTTACTACAAATCTAGTTTAGAAGAACCAATTATTGAGAGGGGCAAGGAGAGAAGTGCATTGCTAAAAGGGAAGCTTCCATCCTCAAATTGGAGAAAATCAAGAATCAATTGCAATCACTTAGACAGTAGATCAGCAAGTAGATAGGAAGGTGCTTATGAGTTTTGGTTGGCATAGGTGTCCAACTTTATTTGTTCAGGGTTTTTGGATGGGTTGGCTAGTTTGGCAGAGCATTTACTTTAGCATAGTTTATTTCAGTGTAGTTTTGGTTTTTGATAGTGGTGTCAGGAACCAATAGGTTAAGATTAAAATGGTCTTGAATGACTATGGTGAAATAAAATAGATGTAATCTTCATTTCATGAGGATGAGATCCCTCTGTTGTGATCTCACCTAGTACGGGCCAGGCTAATTTCTTGCTTTAATATATACTTACCTCTTATGAAAAAAAATAATAATAATAATAAATATTGTCCCCACACTCCATGATGTTTGGTTTGGTGAATTAATCCTGTGACATCCCAAATATCATTTTTATTACTTTCAAATTTAAATATTTTGACTATAGTTTTCAAAGCTTCACATAGGTTACTCTTTAATTCTTTATTTTCAAATTAATCTTGCATAAGGTAAAAATTAAGACCCCATATCTACATATCAAGCACATCAGTATGTAGAACAAACACAACTTGAATTATTCAAATCAACATAAAACAAGTCAAGATACTTGATTAAAAGGGTTGAATGACACCAAAACAACAAAGACAAAAATGACCAAAAGATAATAATGATGCTAACAAAAATGACTCAAAACATGGAATATTGACATAGAATAATAGATAGTAAAAAATAATATCAACAAGGATATGCTACTCAATTATAATGACTAGAAATCACAAACACAATTATAACTACAACTATTAACAATACCAAACAAACCATCTACATTTGTTATCAATTTCTCTCATTGTCGCTATGTCGATGTGACAATGTCCTCCCCCATGATAGTCTCCCTGACTAGAGATAAAACCTCACACAAATAGAGTCACAAAACATGTTAGTCCACATGATACACACACACAAACATATATATATATATACAACTACACAACACATAGTAATAAAAAAATAATATTAAAATCATCAATATCAACTTACTAATGTCAACTAGGTATGTCATATCCAACTATCAAAATCAAACATATGTGCATAATAAGAATTCACAATAAATCTTGAATATAACCAAAAACCCTAATTCAACATTAATCAATAGTTGTCCATACAAAACCAAATTATTACAAGATAAAAATAAAACTTGTTTAAATAGGACTCTAAAATATGATACTACAAGTAACAAGTTTACAAGTGGCACATTTTTGCATGAAAATTGACTCGTGACATTATCCTAACTTGCCCCCATCATCACTCATCCCCAAGAATTGATTTAGATCCCTAGATCTCCCATTTTCCACCTAGGGTCAAATATGTAAGTATAAAATTGACCCAAATCATTTCAACAATTGTGGGGATCTAAAGCTTGAACTTTTAAAGCCAAAATTTAATTTAAATATTGTCAACTTCTTCCTATTAGTTTTTAGCCAACTCAACATACATTTGTGTTAATTTATGTGTCATGTTGTATTTAAGGACGTTCCTTGATTATTTTAAATCACATAGGAATATGTGATATCACTTAGGTCAAGAGCATTAAAGGAGTATTAATTCTACATCACTTTCTTCCATCATCATTTTAGTAATTCTACATGCTTTCTTGTTGTCTTTGATTTTGATTTATTATTGTTAAAAATTGATCTATCTTGGGGTTTAGACCAAAGAAGAATAAATCCTTGTCTAACAAGTTCCCAAATAGTGTCTTTAGACACCATTCCACTTCAAGCACAAGTACAACAAGCTAAGGCACATTGCCTACAATCATCAATTCCCTACTGTTGATGGTGTTTTTAGCATGCAGCAACACAGGTGAAATAAGGACTATCTCACCTCTCTTGAAAAAAGAATCCTATCCAAGATAGGACTGTTCCAAGGATAATACAACAAGGTCTTAGCTTGCGTGGAATAACTTCAGTGGAATGTACCAGCTGTGCCAACAAGGGGTCTTACATATAACATAGGGTTTGTGAAAGATGGCAGCAATGTAGGTGCAGAGACCCTATGATACCTTCAGCATATTTAGAATATGGGTGCTGCTTGAAAACCTAAATCTAACAATTTGTTATAAAGAAAATGCAAAAGAGTAAGGGTTTAGAAAGGGATCCTAAGTGACATTCACAATGCAAAACTCATTGATGGTAGACAAACATTCTAAAATTAAACCACTTTCTGTGTTACCAAGCTAACGGATTGCTACAGCACTACAGAAAATGACGTTATCTTCTATGGAGCCTCAAGATTTTCGAATTACATACATTCATTAAATACCCAATTGATGGCATGATTTAACTAATGTAATGTAATTGAACTTAGCACAAAATAATAGTCCAGGCTAACTATCCACAACCACTTACAATCAGCAAGCAACTAATAGTATGGACTTCGAACATTCATCAAATACCTTTAGTAAACCATTAACATTGCAAAGCACGGTAAACTAATTAGCAGATCAAGATGTGAACCATGAAACCAAATTGATAACACAAAGAGACAAATTCTTAGAAGAAACTGCAGCAACTTGCTTTTGTATTGATCAGAAATTCAGCAGAGTGTCAACAATTCACCATCAAGACTATTACAATGAGAGAAATGACAGCCCTTTATATAGGGGAGGCTCCATATTGAGTTTTTGAATGAACGGTGGAGATTAACTCAATACCAACGGTCTAGATTACATGGAATTTAATACAATACAATAGCTAAATTACATTTTTAGATTAACATTTGTCTTGTAGGAAAAAGATGAAATACAACTTCTAAATACATTGAATCTGGACATTTTGAACACTATACATAGAGAAAAGTCAATTTCCAAGACATAATAAAGACAAAATAAGGTCACATGACCCTCGAAATATAGTATTAATTATAAATGATGGGATTTACGTGTGACTCTACTATTCATCCTCCTCCAAATCAATTTTGTCTTCTTCTACCTTTTTATTACTATATGCTACTAGTGCTAACAAAGTTGGGTTGATGTCTGTTGGATCTGGATCTTTGATATAGTCTGCTCCAAACCTCAAGCTCTAGATCTCTGTGGAAAATTTGCAGTACATAGCTTCTCTTGATTTTCTCCCCCTTCTAAATGCCAAAAAGACAGCCTAGAGATCACTGACCTTTTCAAGTTTGCCAACCATGTTCAATGGTGAGTCTCCATGAATGACCCGATACAACCTATCTTTACTCTGCTGCTCATCTATTGGGGTCAAATCATTCAGACCAATATTTATACAATCCCTCAATGTATCATTTATTTCATATATTACCTCCATTATTTTGGTCTTCATTGTATCAAAAGAATCTTTCACTTTATCAAAAACACCTTTTCTTAATTTTATCTGCTCATGCCATTCCTCAGGTTTCTTCCACCTATCCTTTGTCGAGATATTTTCTATCAAAAGGACCTCCTTGGATAGTCTCATCATGGCTTGTACTCTTGGGAACATATGGGAATAGTACTCATCATACGGCTCACATTCATCGTATAGATCTTCCCATTCTTCTCTTAAAAGATGAAAGTCTTTATGCAAAAAGGATGCGAAGGATATCACCTCACAACCTTCATTATACACCTTAGTAAACCATTCATGTGTGCTGGAAATAGTGGTTTTGATATCATCAGATTTAGTTAGTTCTTCTTTATACAACAGGACAGGAGTTGCTCTTGGTTCTCCATTAGAATTCAATGGTTTCCTCAGGAATTGTATGCATGCGCGAAGTTCTTCATTCTATTGTTTCAGTTGCTACTTTGTCATTTCATCTTTATTCAATTGATATAAAATTGTGGACACCGTCCCCTTGAACTCATCTATCTTCTGTCCTCGAGGGGTCGGTCCCAAATTGACAGTGGTAATGGTATAATCTTCGGCCCTCACTTCTCCTTCGTATGGATCTCTAGGAGGAACAACCACCTCTGCAATCCTAGCTCTTGTTGCATCTTTATGGATTCTTGACTGGATCTTGGCCCTTTTCTGCTTTCTAGGTCTCTCTACCCTAGCCAGGAGTGCATCCAGATCAAATTTCATTATTTCAATCTATGGGGCTTTATGTTCTAAATTCTGTTGTAACCAATTTGGTACTGAGGAAGAATCTTTAGGAGAGTCAATATGACTATCTCCTTTATTGGGTGATCCATCATGAATTTCCAATTCAATTTTATCTCCATTATCCCCTTCATCATCTAACTGCCCAATATTATGTAGATTTTCCAAAATGGCTTGTTGAGCAATTCCCAAAATTGTGTCTGTTGTACCCTTCTTTGCTGGACTGTCTTCTACATCAATTATCTCTATAATTTTAGGGTTAGGTAGAAGATCTTTAGACATTTCCTTAGTTGACTCTTGCTCTTGTGATTCCATCTCTGCACATATCTTTTTAATACCTGGTAACTGTGGAATGGCTAAAGGAACAAACTCTAGGGAGACATCAATTGGCCTTGTCAAAGAATCATTTATTGTGGATAGGGAATGAATAGGCGTGGAAGGCAAATAAGCATGAGACAAATTAGCAAATGAAGCAAAACATAGTGAAGGTGGTATGGAAGGGTGAGATGACATGGAAGAGATAGTAATGGGTGAAGAAAGGCTAAGTGATGGGAGAGAGAAGGAAGGTGATAAGATTGTGGAAATGGGTGGTAATGACATTTGAGTGGAAGCAGAAATGGATGAAATGGATGGCAAGGACATGGTAGAAATGGAAGGTGATGATGAAATTGGAGGGATAATGGTAGAGGAAGTAAGTGAAGAAGAAGAACTAGGTAAGATTACACTTGTTGCTGTTGAGGGTAATGTTAATGTCATGTCTGGAGCAGAGAGAGTAGATGAGGTGACTTGTTGGGTAGAGGAAGCAATAGCTACACTAGCTGGAGATGGAGGAACTATAGGGGCAGCTGAGGTGTTAGAAGTGGTGGTAGTTGTAGACACCTAAAAATGTCTCGACTACCAAACTGACTCCCGACATCCCTAAACTTACCAATTCCCTTTCCAACTAATTAATTAAATTAATTAGTTGGAAAGGGAATTGGTAAGTTTAGGGATGTCGGGAGTTAGTTTGGTAGTCGAGACATTTTTAGGTGTCTACATTTGCGCCTCTTTGACGTGGCGTCAGGACCTAGGAGGGAAGTGGCGTCAGGTCAAAGAAAATATGCCCCAGCTGCCAGGAAGGAATGAGATGGATAGGGGATGCCCCCTCGAGAGGTTAGCGAGAAAATAAAAATGTTGCAGGTAAGCTCTCGAAAGGATGCAACAGAAGTGATAGTGGGAGAGGTGATGGAAAAAGAAGATGATGGGAGAAAAAATGGAGGAAAAAGGCTGAGATCTGCACCCTGGAGGGAAAAGGAAGGGATGGAGGGATGACATGGCCCACTATATTAAGAAAAGTGGGCCCAAAGAGTGCCACATTGGCACACTTTTGACCTTCTAGAAGAAAAGACAAAGGAGAGATGGGCGAGCGCAACCCACAGTTCCTGCGACTTCATCACATCTCAGAGCGATTCCAAGAGGTCGGGCGGTCACCCGAGGCTGGACCCCAGGTAGGGCCTAACCCAAACTTTGTGATTTTTTACTTTACGCACGTGTTTTTGGGTTTCAGGATATGGGTTTGGAGCACGTGGTGCCAAAGATAAGGTGGATTAGCGCAATCCTGTGGATTAGCGCTATTCGCCAGGGCAGGGTGAGGCAATTTTGTCGCCATTTTGGAGGAATATTGGCGCCATCGTCTGGATTGGCGCCAAAACTTAGGGCGAAGCAAATATGGCATTTTGACGCCATATTATGGGTAGAACAGCGCTATCGTCTGGAATAGCACCATAATGGGGAATAGCGCTATTATTAGTTTTAGTGCTAAAAGTTTAATTGACGTGAAAATTGATTGCTGCGCCATTGTCTGGATTGGCGCGATACATGGTGCGCAGTGGCACCATTATCTGTATTGGCACGATGGGTAGGGAAAAGTAGCGCTATTTTTAAAATAGCACTAGGACTATCTGTGTGGGGCCACATGATTTGGGCCTGTGAGACATTTAGAAGAAAAGGTGTGTTGGGGAAAAAATAAGTTAGTATCTAATGAAGAAGTGGTGGATGCAGGATACGCGATGGTTTATACTGCAGTCGCGAGAGCGACGAGTGCGATCCATGATGCCGCTGTTTGATGAGGCATGGCGGCCTCGACTTGTAAGACTAGGGCTTTGGACGGTGGTAGCGATGCCAGTGCTGCGAGCTCATAGAGCTCTAATGACAGCCGCAGTGGAGCAATACCGCAGCGAGACTTCCAGCTTTCTGCTGCCGACAAGAGAGATGACTATCACACTTGAGGATGTTTATCGCATCCTCAAGCTGCCGATTCATGGTCGATGTGTGAGGTATGACACGAGGAGGGGGGACTGCATTGATCAGAGTGTTTGAACCAGAGCACGTGGTGTTTTCGACAGACGTGAGGGAGATGGATTATGACAGGACACTGGCGGCGGGTGCAGATCCCTTTGCCTTATATTTGTGTGCGCTGATTGGAGGTGTGGTGCTGCCGGATAGGCGAGGCAGAGGTTTTCCTGTGGGCTGGGGTGGGATGATAGAGGGGATGGTGAGTCATGATATTGTCTACGCATGGGGGCCAGTGATGCTAGCACAGCTACTTCACGAGATGCACACGGTTGCCTATCTTCATGACAGGGCTTTATCTGCTGGGGTTACGCTGCTGCACGTATGGCTTTGGGAGCATATCCCCGTGACTCGGCCGACATGCGGTTATTATCGGCGTCTGTTTGAGGCATTTGTGTTTTTGTATCAGGATGCATTATATACCTATACTGGACAGGTCCGCCACTGGTGGAGGATACTGGATGACGTGATTAGCGTGGTATACCATCCATATATTGATCATGAGGAGTGGCCGGATGATGTGACCCATCTCCCGTACACATTTCAGTAGAGATTTCTTATGGGTCGTGCAGATCGGACCATAGAGATGTACCTACCCTCACGAGTGATGCGGTAGTTTGGACGGGTACAGGATGCGCCTCAGCAGATGGCGATATATGGGTGGACACCGCGGGATACAGCCTACTAGCCCACAGCATTACAGCCACAGGTTGCGCTGAATGACTGGGCAGCACTTCGGCCAGTTCAGTGGGATTGGAGGAGCACAGTGATGGATGCAGGTACTACACCTGCTTATGAGGTATGGTGGCAGATGCATCAGCCCACTCGATTGACAGATCTGACAGTGGCGATATCAGAGGATGAGGGAGATAGGGGTGGAGATGATCCAGATGGGGATGGGGATGAGGTCATTACAGATTTCATTGTGGAGATGATGGATGATGGGTCGGAGAGGGTGATCGCTAGAGATGGTCAGCTTGTGGATGAGGTGGTAGCAGCGGTAGCAGGACAGGGACCAGTGGGGCAGGAGGTTCCAGCACAGCAGGTTCTTGCACAGCAGGTTCCTGCACAGCAGGTTCCTGCACAGCAGGTTCCTGCACAGCAAGTTCCAGCACAGCAGGCCCAGGTTAGCGGTAGACAGTAGGGTAGAGCACCGTGACGGCGCGATGGATAGCCGAGGACAGAGCAGAGTGATCTATCCCCCTCGCAGGTGGAGCAGCTGCGAGCCGGTAGACAGGATGTCAGGGCAGGGAGTTCAGGGGCAGAGGTGGCGGCAGAAACTGAGAGGCTGACACCTCGACGATGTTCACGGGCTGAGATGGAGGAGGTGGAGACATTACGTGCCCAGGTGGCCAGCCTAGAGGAGGTGTTAGGGCACCGAGAGGCTGAGTTGGGATAGCTGCAGGGAGTAGATGGGCGGTTGGCAGTGTCAGAGGCTCAGTTGGCTCAGGCCAGAGAGGATATGGAGGATTTGAGGATAGAGCGGGATGCAGCGCTCATGAGAGCACATTAGGCATAGACTACGTTGAGCAGTGCACAGGCTATGGGTGGGGGCCTTGCCCTGATTTTGGCAGGGATGCAGACTCAGCTGGCTCAGGCTCAGACACATGCGCATTAAATACAAGGGCAGTTGAGCCAGGCACAGGGACAGGTAGCTCAGGTACAGGAACAGGTAGCTCAAGTACGGGGGGAGCTAGCAGAGGCCAGAGCATAGACGGAGTATTATCGGGGGTTATACTATGCAGTCGTACCCGCAGCGCAGTGAGCACCGAGTTACAGCCAGGTCAGTAGGTCGAGGGCATCGAGATCACATCAATCTAGATCTATTCAGTCAGTTCAGTAGACGATGCCCCCTCCCACATATGTGCCCCAGCAGGATCCTCAGGTACCAGTAGCACCACGGCCATAGCCGCCGCCAGGATCACAGGCTCGACCAGGGTCATCATCTCCTACCCCCTCAGAGAGAGGATCCTCGATGTGATAGTTATACCATGATAACCCTTAGAGGCATTGTATCAGGACACTTTATTTTTTGATGATGTGAGCGATGTACATTTTTTGTGGTGATTATATATGATGCGAGACTTCTGATGGCTTATGATATTCTATTGTGATGATGCTTATATGATGGATGCACATGTTATATTTTATATGTTGTGGATGTATGATGTTTTTTCAAATGATGTGTGTGATTTGGTGGATGCAATTATGTTTTTTTTTTTTTGTGATATATGCATGGTGTTGTGATTTTATGGACTATATGATGTAACTAAATATGCGGATTAACAAACATTTATTATGGATGAAAATGTATGGGATTATGTTATATGCCACTAGTTGTTTCAATGGTGATGTTGGTGATGTTGTAATGCAACTAAATGTTTATGAGATGTTGATATGTATGGAATGCAATGTGATGATGCTATTTTTAATATGCACCTATGATATGATGTGTAATGATATGCAGCTGAAATGAATCTACTTGTGTTTTATGCAAACTTAAATGGATTTAAAATGAACCTAAAATGAGATGCAAACGGATTAAAATGAACCTAACATGAGATGCAATCGGATTAAAATGAACCTAAAATGAGATGCAAATGGATTAAAATGAATCTACAATGAGATGCAAATGGATTAAAGTGAACCTAACATGAGATGCAATCAGATTAAAATGAACCTAAAATGAGATGCAAATGGATTAAAAATGAACCTAAAATGTGATGCAAATGGATTAACATGAACCTAAAAGGATATGCAAATTGGTGATGACATGTAGTTAAATGATATGTGCTAAATGCAGTATTGGTGATAGGTGGTATGCAAACTAGGTGATAGGTGAGGTAGCCTAGTCCTGATACACATGATGTTCCTTGTGTTGACCCTGAATGGTGAGACTATGGGAGAACATGTTAGGTGTTGGGGATGATAGGGGTGAGAGCGTCTAGTGGATGGCGGTGGGGGGATTGCAGGATGGTTAGGTCATAAGATACCACGTCATTGAGGGGGGGGTTTGGTTTGGTTCAAGATGTGTTAAGTGGAGATAGGTTGGGATGATGGGGTTAGTGCAGGAGTTAGATTGGTGGGGGGGTTGGAAAGTGTCGATCAAATCTAGGCTGATATGGGATAGGTGACTGAGTGATTAGGATGATGATGTTGAGCTAGTATCAGTAGTTGCACAAAATTACTTGAGAGCATTTCTTAGTTTAATGTAGCAATGTAGGATACAGTTCACGAAGGCATGAAATGACCTAGGTGATGATGTATATCCGACGATTGCATGGACTAGACCCACAAACAATAGGTTGGTTTCATGCGTGCCCAATGTAGTATAATCTTGTCTAGTAGAGGAAGGGGACTCATAGCAGTGAGTGTGAATAATGCATATAAGGTGTTGATACCTGTATATGCAAAATAGGACACATCATGCTAGAACCGACCTAGACTTCAAGATATGAATACTATTCTTGGAGTAATGAAACCAACCCACAAGCATAGCATACCGAAACAATGACTATGTCTACTCCAAGGGCTATCCGCTACGTACCATGATATAATGAGATCAAGGTAGCTTTGGAGATTACTTGGAGTGAGACAAAAAGATAAAAATCAATAAGCAAAATCACCTTTGAGTTAATAGTGAGTTGTACAATTGAAGAGCATTTCACATTTGGATCTAAAGTCTAGGGACAATCTTGGTCTTGGGAGCTTCATTTGGGTGCAAAGGCTCCTCCTTCCCTTGATGGGATTAGGTGGTGTTTTGTAAGGTATAATCTTGTGTTTACTTGCATTTGATTTAGCTTTTTACCTTATTGCATTACCTAATCTACATTGGCACGCCCGGTGGGACCCACAAGGTCCAATCTAATCCTTGCTTGTGAGTTTTTGTGTTAGTATTCGACTTTTTGCAGGTTCAGCGCTATTCAACCGTCGCAGCGGCGCCATCACTACCGTATTTTAGTGCTATTTCTCTTTTGGCGCTATTTCTGCATGATTTTATTTTTTATGCTAACTCTAATCACGTGTGTTTTTTGCTTTTTCTGCTGTTTCCTATGTTTTTTGTTCTCTGTTTTGCAAGAAAACCAAGAATTACAGGGGGAGGTTATGGCAAATTTTTGAAAGAAACGGCCAAACAGCATCAGTTCCACGTTTTGATGCCATCCTTCAGATTAGCGCCATCGATGTCTTCCCCGGATTCAGAAAAACCCCGCAGTGGCGCCTTTACTACTTCGGATTATCGCTATCCTCTATATTAGCACCTAACGTAGGATTTATTAGCGCTATATTGTGTATTAATGCCATTAATTTAATTAGCGCTATTGTGTATTTTAATTAGGGCCATAACACAGTTTAGCGCCATTTTACATAAGTCGGGTTGTTCTGCCCGCAGTGGTGCCTGTATATGTCTGTTTTAGCGCTATTTTGCCTTTCTGTTTGTTGCAAGTACTGCGGATACTAACGAAATCTTTTTGCAAGATGGTTTGTTAATTAGTTAGCAAACATTTCAATTTGGAAGCTAAAATGAACCCTTGTTTGCTTTGTTAGGTCTTAAACAAACATTTCCATTTGGTGTTCTAAAATCAATCCAAACAACTCCTTGATTGAAGTGTGTGATCATAACATTTACTTTTGGTGCTCTAAAATATACTTCTTTTTGTGTGCCAACAAACAAACAATCAAAACACTTCAATTTGGGCTATAAAAAGAACAACAAATTACATACTTCATTGGATAAAAAGAACAACAAACTTGCATTTCCATGCATCTAATCAAGACAATCTATAAAATTGTGTGAAGTGTCTTCGTGATTGTGTCAAGTAGAGTGAGAAAGTGTATGCTCTTCCCTCGCACCTTTTGGTGATCTTGGGAATCAAAAACTTCTCACAACACTTTGCATTAATCACCCCCCATCTAATCCAAAGATCTAAAATTGAACCATGTTGAGTGTGATATAATCATAGGGAACACGTATGCTCTCCCCTCGCATCTTTGTATGAACTTGGGGATCAAAAGTGTTTTCATGATTGTATTGCTTTTGTAATCCTTAGAGGGCCTGCCACCCCGCTTCGAAAGGTGGGAACGACCCAAGCGGCATCAAGCTAAAGCCAAGCTCTTCCAAGCCGCTATATAAAATAAAGCGTTTGGGATGAAAGTCTCAAGCGACAGGTGTTGTTTTGTTATACCGACAGCCAACCTCCCCATAAATCCTCCAAGGCGCAACCCTTGGAGGTTGGGAAACTCCATAACAGAGAGTAGCGCTGCCGCACGTATAACCACCTAAAAGGATGCCCTTACTAAGTGTATACGCCTAAAAATGACACAAATCATCCTAAATAAATATTCTAAATATTTATTCCATTCTTCTATTAACTAAATAAATATTCCAAATTTATTTAATCAATTCACTATCTCACAATTAAATAAATTCTATTTATTTAATTAAAATTCTTCTAAAGTCCTTCACAATTAAATAATCATAAATTATTTAATTAATCCTATTTCCTCTATCCTAAAGTTCTAAATTCAAAATTCCACATCACCTTTACACCTCACCTTTACACCTCACCTTGTCCACCTCATCAGGTTGCACATGTAATTAAATATATTTAATATTTAATTATCTTATTTTCCCTCACCCACATGGCCTATTTCTTCTCCAATCAGAGGTCAGTTAACCAATCAATCAAATCTGTTAACTAACCTGTCAGTTGAGTCAAATCCTCAATCAATTCAGTCAGTTCCACAATCCACTCTTCTAACTGATCAATCAATTCTGTTAACAGATCAGTCAAGTCTGTTAACTCTCCAATCTGTTTTGTCACATCCCACCTTTCATGAGAGAGCTGGGACACTTGGCACGTTTCCACTGGTTGCACATTCCTCAACCATCCTCAGCCATTGATCTTCATATCTTCTCTCAACCGTTGATTCCTATTCCTCCGAGTCTATAAATAAAGCTTCGTCCCTCCATTCTAATCATCCAGGCTTCTAAAATCGTTACTCTGCAGAAATATCACCAGCGCGCCTTTAGCACCCATTTGTCATCCACAAGCTTGAGATCACTATTGTTGCATTGGAGCTCACCTTCATTGCATATCACACCATAGCCGTTCACCATCGACTTCCTCAAACAGCTTTAAAAGATTGCACTCTCTGAGGGCTCATCTCATCTGCGAAAGGATGATTCGTGATAGGCGAACAACAGAAGTTTCAAAACGGAAGAGGTTTGCTGTGTTCGTTCATTGCTTTGTTTATTTGAATCTTCTGTGTTTCTCTATTCTGTTGATGTTTGGGTCATCTATTATTCATTTGATTGATGCATTATTTTACCCTGACATTTTTGGCGCCCACCGTGGGGCCGTTGCCCCTTTATTTTACCGTTTTTGAGCTTTTTTGAAGGCAGGTTCCGTACAGGTCCCGCAGAGTCACGCACAGGTTCTTTCGGCGCATCTGTTCATTTTTACGGTGCTTTTGAAGACTGTTACGGTGCTTTTGTAAAACTGCGCATTTGTTGACTGTAACTGCGCTTTTATAGACTGTTGCTGCGCTTTTGTTTAAACTACGCATTTGTTGATTTTTGCTGCGCTTTCATATAATATTGCTGCACATACGTTAAAACGGTGCATCTATTGTCTGTTACGGTGCTTCTGGCGACTGTTGCTGCGCATACGTTAAAACTACGCATCTGTTCATTTTTACGGCGCATTCGTTAATGCTGCGCTTCTGTTGATCACTTCTACGCATCTGATCACTGAAGCTGCGCATTTGTAACTGGCTCAGGTTTTGGTACTTTTCTAGAGTATTTTGCTAACGCTAACCCTTTTTGCAGGTGTTTGCTGGAGCGGTTTTGCAGGTTAGGCTCGGGTTCAGTTACATGTAGTTGCATCTAACTAGCTCACATTTCATTTTCTGGGAAAGAGTAAAATGGTTGTTCATTACAAATCTTCATCTAGTCTTAATTAGGGAGGAAGTAACTGGTTTATTTCATGCTTGCATTGCAAACAAAATTCCAAGTTATTGCTATCTAAGATTTAAAATTGAATTCACAACTGCATTCTGAAGTTAAAATGAACCATTGCTATATCGTGAGACCTGAATTTCAAAGTTAACAATCTCGTGCAACGTGGACCTAAAATTGAACTCACAACTGCTTTCTGAAGTTAAAATGAACCATTGCTATATCGTGAGACCTGAATTTCAAAGTTAACAATCTCGCGCAACGTGGATTTAAAATTGAACTCACAACTACTTTCTGGGACTTAAAATTGAACCACTGCAATATTGTTGAAATCACTTCAAAGTTTTGTTTGACTAGCTTAGCCCATTTAGTTTTTTATCTTTTTAACTAGGGTGGATTAATCAGTGTATTCCATGCTTGCGAATGACAATAGGCTTATGCTCTCCCCTCTTCTGGGTGATCAGAGTGCCAGACTTGTCATTCTACTTGTTTAACCTTTAGGAGGGGCCTGCCCTTGGATGCACGCTTGTTCAAGCGGGAACGACCCTGAGTGGTAACAGGCTAACGCCAAGCCCTACCGAGCCACTTAAAATAAATTATGCTTGAGGTGAAAACCTCCTGCAATGAGTGTTGTTATGTTACACCGACGGCCAACCTCCCCCAAAACCCTCTCAGGCGCAACCCTGTGAGGCTGGGAGACTCCATAACGGAGAGTAGCGCCGCCGCACGTGTAACCACTTGAACGGTTGCCCGAATTACAAACCTCTTGTTTTAGTGGCCCAAATCCCTTGTAATCCATTTCTCGCCTAGGATTTTGTACTTGCTTTTGTCCAAAATAGAGTCGAAAAACTACAAAAACAATGAAAAACTACAAAACATTCTTTGTGCTTGCTGTGTTTTCTTGCTAAAATTTCTAATATCAGATCAGGAAGACCTTTTCCAGCCAAGGAATACCAAAAAATAGAGAAAAATCCCAAAAATTTGCCAAAAAAATACCAGAACTGCACATATATCCATTTCTGCGGCGCATATACAGCGACTTGCTGCGCTTTTGTACCGACTTGCAGCGCTTTTGTACCTTTCTGCTGCGCATATACTCTATTCTGCTGCGCTTTTACAGCGACTTGCTGCGCATATACGCCAACCTGCTGCGCATATACTTTTCTGCTGCGCATTTGCGCACTGTTACTGTGCATACATACCTCACCAGAGCAGCGCATATACAACGACTTACTGCGCATTTACCTATTCTTGCTGCGCATCTGTTTCTGCGCATGTGTGACAGTGAGCATCTGCCCTATTTTTGAGAAATTTTTGTCAGCTGTTCGGAGTACCCATTTTAGCCTAGTTTCATTTTCCAAGGTCAGAATCAACCTTGCAGTCAGTTTTCATCCATTTCACCCATTTCTCTCTCTTTCGACGGTCGTCCCAGTCACCTTCTGTCCTAGTCACTCTTGCCCCAACGTCATTCTGTCCCATACCGATTCGACATAGGTCCTTCTTTAGTGAATTCACGTAAGCCTAGTAGGTCACAGTACCTTTTGCTAGTAGTCTTGTTGAACGACTAAGCCCTACACAGTGAGACTGGTATCGACTACCCTTGCTAGTGGCTAGAGTCTTGTGTCAACCGTCTTACCTGAAGTCATTGAGCGAGAGAACCCTTTGTCCAAGTCTTGTCCTAGGTATCCCATTCACTACAGTCTTAGTCGGCACCTTGCCAAAATTTCCCATCCTAGTCCATTTCATCCCACCCCACCTTGCATGGTTCTTACTCGATCCCAGTACAACAAGCTAACTGAAATGGCCGACTCTTTCGATCACATCGCCCCACCACGCGATGATGATGAAGAAATTTCTCGTGAAGAATTAGTGGCACACATGCAAGATAGCAAATTCCAACGCCTAGTGGAGAGAGTACTCCTTGAGGATCCCACCAAATATTTCCATCATCTTGCTAGTCTCAGACTCAAACTCCCCGCAGACTTTGACATTAGCTCCATCATGGAAAATGCAGACAATGAACGTGAGAGGGACACAAATGACACAGTCCCAAATGCACATGAGAGAGGCACAAATGACACGGTCCCCCAGGCCAATGAAAGAGGAAAACAACACATAGATCAAAATGCTCCTATAGCGGATGTGAGACAACAAATTGAGAGTCTAAAGCTAGAAATCTCCAACCTTAAGATCGGCACCAGTTCCAAGAACTACTCCTTGGAAGATATAGCACCATACCCCTTTGACAGAAGTTTGGTCATGAAACCATTCCCCTTTCAGTTCGGAATCCCGAAATTTGACAAATACAAAGGGAAGGGGGACCCTAGAGATCATATCAGGGAATTCACTGCAGCATGTTTAGAAGTAGCTCACAACGAGACCTACTTAATGAGACTATTCCCAAGATCTTTAGGAGGTCAAGCTATGGAGTGGTTCTCGCATCTTCCACCAGGAATCAAAACTTTTGATGAGCTTGTCAATAAATTCATAACGCACTTCTCCTACAACATAGAACACGAAGTATCTATGCTAGACCTATGCAACACCAAACAAAAGGGTGGTGAGTCGTTCGCCACCTTCTTACAACGATGGAGACAGCTAGCTAGCAAGTGTTCTTACGACATGCCTGAGAAACAACTATTGGAAATGTTTGTCCACAATTTGAATCCCGATCTTAGCTATCAGATTCAGATACAATGCCCTACCTCATTCACCAAAGTCATCGAAATGGGGCTATTCATTGAGAAAGCTATGATCGCTAAAGGGACTCTCAAGCTCTACAAGGACACACCTCCTTCCAATTACACAACTGACAAGTCAAAGTTTTGGACCAAGAACAAGAATGTGGTCAACGATGGAGTAGTGGATGCCAAGGCGGCAGCCCCTAAACAACAACCCATATTCACTCTTAAGGAAGAAGCAAATAACGGTGCACTCAACAAGCCATCCCCTCGGGAATCTAGACCTTGGTTCAATTCAAATCCAAGGAGAAAATTCACGTCGTTAGGAGAATCTCAAGAGTCTGCTCTCAGGAAATTGTTGGCTAACAATGAAATTTCTCTACCGCCAACAAGTGACTATGAGCCCATAGTCAAACCTCCCTATTGGAAGGACACAGACTATTGCGAGTATCACCGAGGAAGGGGGCACACAACCAATAATTGCATCCATCTTAAGAACGTCATACAGGATATACTGGATCAGAATCAGGGAGGAACACAACAGCATACCTCCAATGAATCTCATGTGGCCTACCGAGACCCTCTCCTAAACCACAACTGGCCGTATAACAACAATCACAACAGCGGTCACAATAACAACAATGGTTACAACCACAACAATGGTCACACTGGCAACAATTCCAATGGTCATAACAATAATGACAACAATCGCAACAGGCCAAACCAGAACAGTGGGTTGAGTAATGCTAACTATGCAAGCGTTCCCTTTGAGTACACCATTAACTGCATTTCTGAGCACGTTCCACAAGTCAACGTCATATCCTCCAACCAACAACCAGGACCTAACGGAACTGGTTGTAGTATAATTACCCGCAGTGGTAGAGTCACTATCAACACCACTCCTCCCAGGTCGTCGCCATCTTCGTCTAACCCCCGCCCATATAATGTCATCGACCAATTGCAAAAGACTCCGGCTCATATTTCTATATTGGAGCTCCTGCGTCTATCTCCTTCTCATAAGGAGATTCTTGAGAAAGCCTTAGTGGAGACTACTGTCCCCACTAACCTCGCCCAAGAAAAGTTTCAAACCATGGTGGGTAATTTGACATCCTCCCCTTCCATATCATTCACGGAACAAGATGACCTTTCCATGTCTCAACCCCACAACACTCCTCTACACATTGTCGCATTCGTACACAGGCACCGCATCAAGAGGGTTCTCATTGATGGGGGTGCCGGTTTGAATATTTGCACTTTGAAGCTAGTCCTTGCATTGGGGTTCTCTAAACAGGCAGTGGATCCACGGAGGAAGATTACTATAAAGGCCTATGACGAGGAGGAACGCACCACAAAGGGCACGGTTGTCCTACCCATTCAAGTGGGACCGGTAATTAAAGATGTGGTGTGCCAGGTCCTTGATCGAGAGCTTGCTTACAATATTCTGCTAGGGAGACCATGGATCCACGCCATGAAAGTTGTCCCCTCCACCTACCATCAATGCATAAAGTTCCCACACGATGGCAAGCAGGTCACCATACACGGCGACCCCGATCCCTACCAACACTGCAACTCTTTCCAAGCCAAACCTGAATGCGTCATTCCCAACAATAGAGCCCATATCTCCCCTACTCCGCCACAAGACCATACTGCCGAAGCTTCCTCTTCACAGCCCAAACCAATGAAAATCACCATAAAAGAAAATGGCGTGGGGGAATACCAGATTGAGCACAACCTCAACCTTGCAAAAATGCCCTTGTCTCCTCGCTCCTTTGGCCAGCCCAAGCATCAACCCAGGCATTTTCCAAAGCCCTCTGCTCCTCCTACAACTCCCGCAAACCCCTTTGTAAAATGGGGGACCTTATCCGATGAATCAGAGGAGCGAGATCTCTTGCAATGGCTCTATGCCGAAGAAGAAAACACATCCCAAGATCCACCCAGACTCCCTACAGAGCTCTATGGGCGAGGTGAAACCATCTTGCATAGGATGGGATATGAAGGACAAGGCCCTATCAGCCTCAGAAAAGAGGGGATCATCGAACCTATACAACCCTCTTCCTCCTCTTCGGCTAGAAACACGACTGGCCTAGGCTACAAAGGTAAAGGTAAAGCCAAAGAAAATGCCTGCCTAGTGGAGACAATTCAAACACTCCAAGTGGATAGTGATGCAGATTCAGATGATTCCAATCAGTATGAATGGGACGAGCTGACAGAACACTCCTACGATGACAAGGAGATTGACACCATCCAAACCCTTAGCCCATATCATGAGAGACAAACGCAACGGGACAGACCACTGGAGTCTGATTTGCCCCTCCCTGAAGTTATGGCTTTCGAGGAAAGTATAGATTCCATTGCGATAAACAACCTGGAAGAAAGTACCACCCAGAACACTACCCCCACCTGTGCTCCTAGTATTTCCATCCACACTATCAACGAATCAGGTCTTTCATCCAACTCCCTTCCCCTCTTGCACCCTGAGCTTATTGACTGGGACCTGAAAGGGACCCCTCAATTAGATATGTTCCAGAATGATGATGCCTACATTGACTATATGGAACTTCGAGATCACTTACCAAAAGGAGATCATAAAGCCGGTTTCGCTATCGAACTCAATACTGTAGCTTACTTCGGGGAGGGTGCCAAGCCTTCTAGTCGCAAAAATGTAAAGATCAAAAAGGGATCTGACAGTGAAAACTGCCATGCGGCAGTGTCAGATCATAAAACAGTAAAAAGAAAGGACGTATCTGAAGGTGAAAACCCAACTGTGGCACCTGACGATGGATTGCTTGACACCCTCCCAAGTGACATGTATCAAGAAAGGTCACAGATCGTGGTAGAGCCAACAGAGCCAGTGAACATTGGAACCGAAGAGCAGCCTAAGATAATCCACTTTGCAAAATCTCTCACGCCGCCTGAGAAAACCAAGTTTGTGCCATTCTTTAAAAAGAAGAGAGGCAGCTTTGCTTGGTCATATGCCGACATGCCAGGTTTGGACCCAAACCTGATTCTACATCACTTGCCATTGGATCCAGGGGTGAAGCCCGTAAAGCAAAAACTGAGAAAAATGCATCCCCATATTGCCCTCCTGGTCAAGGAAGAACTCAAGAAATTGTTAGACATGGGGTTCATCAGGGCCATTGATTACCCCGAATGGATATCAAACATCGTGCCAGTGTCTAAACCAGATGGCAGGGTTCGACTATGCAACGATTTTAGAGACTTAAACAAAGCATGCCGCAAGGATGACTTTCCCTTGCCTAACATCGATATCATAGTCAACCTCACGGTGGGACATACAATGCTGTCACTAATGGATGGATTCTCAGGGTACAACCAGATCAAAATAGCACCAGAGGATCAGCACAAAACCGCTTTCACTTGTCCTTGGGGTACCTTTTGCTGGAATGTCATGCCGTTTGGGCTAAAAAACGCAGGTGCTACATATCAGCGGGCCATGACAACTATATTTCACGACATGATGCATGTGACCATGGAAGATTATGTTGACGACATCTTGGCAAAATCACTCACCAGGGACTCACACCTGGACACATTAGAGAAAGTCTTCCAACGGCTGGACCAATTCCAAGTAAAATTGAACCCGAAGAAATGTGTGTTTGGGGTCACATCAGGCAAGCTGCTAGGCTTCATCGTGTCAGCAAACGGCATAGAGGTAGACCCGGCCAAGGTCAAAGCAATCATGGACATGCCTCCGCCCAAAACTCTAACACAGTTGAGATCCTTACAGGGCAAGCTACAGGCCATCCGCAGGTTCATCTCACAGTTGGCCGACAAGTGCCATCCTTTCAGCCATCTCCTACATAAGAACGTTCCATTTAAATGGGGCGAGCAGTGCGAAGAGGCATTCAACAAGCTCAAGGAGTACCTCATGAATCCTCCTATACTCATGCCTCCGATCCAAGGAAAACCTTTGATTCTCTACATATCTGCTACACCTACTGCTCTTGGGGCTCTCCTAGCGCAGCAAGACTATGAGAACAAGGAAAGAGCTGTGTACTATATCAGTCGAACCTTAGTGGGCTACGAGTTGCAGTACTCACAGGTGGAACGTTCATGCCTTGCGGTGGTTTTTGCCTCACAAAAACTCTGACACTACATGTTGGCACATCCTGTCAAACTCATTGCCAAGATCGACCCACTAAAATATCTTCTCAGCAAAGCGGCTCTCACAGGTCGACTAGCCAAATGGGTTATGCTTCTTAGCGAATATTATATAGAGTATGTGGACAGAAAAGCCGTCAAGGGGCAAATCATCGCGGACCAACTAGCTGAGGCACCATTACAGGACACTTCACCAATGCAGTTTGAGTTCCCCGATGAGTCTTTATTCACTCTGTCCACATCTCCTTGGAAACTCTACTTCGACGGGTCTTACACCAACCATGGATCGGGGGCAGGTATCTTGTTTATCACTGCCCAAGGCGACACAATTCCAAAGTCCTACAGGCTGTTATTCCCATGCACTAACAATATAGCAGAGTATGAGGCTTTGGTAATTGGTCTCAAGATGGCCACTGAGTGGAAAATTCAAGCACTATGTGTCTATGGTGATTCTCAACTTGTCATAAACCAGGTCAACGATGAGTATCAGACCAAAGATGAGAAGCTCATCCCATACAAGCGAATGGTCGACGATCTCAAAGAACATTTTGGGACCATCTCGTTTGAGCAAATACCCAGGATAGAGAACAAAGCAGCCGACGCAATGGCGACCATAGCCTCTCTTCTTGAGATACCTGAACAGGAGTCACGGTATGAGTTCTTAGTAGAAATAATTCGACAGCCGGCTTATGATCTCCTTGAAACCCATTCCATCTGCCACCTAGTGGGATCTGATTCACCTTGGTACGGTAAGACCTACACTTACCTCAAGAACAATATCCTTCCTTTGGACCTCTCTTCCAACCAAAAATGAACCTTCATCCGACAAGCCTCCCGTTACACCATTATCGCCAATACCCTTTACCGACGTGGTCTGGATGGTACTTTACTCCGTTGTCTAGAACAGGAAGAATCTATAACTGCCTTGCGAGACGTGCATGAAGGGATCTGCGGAACACACTCCAGCGGTCCTTCCTTAGCTAAGAAACTCATGTGTTTGGGTTATTACTGGCCCAATATGGAAATGGATTCATATCAGTTCGTCAAAAAGTGCAAACAGTGCCAGATACATGGGAACCTGATTCATGCACCTGCTCAGGAGTTGAGACCTCTAACGACACCCTGGCCCTTTTGCCAGTGGGGACTAGACCTCATGGGAAAGATTCATCCGCCTTCTTCCAACGGCCATAAATTCATCATAACCGCCACTGAGTACTTTACAAAGTGGATTGAAGCCGTTCCCTTATCAACCGTCACAGGAAAGCAAATTTCCTCTTTCATTCTGAATTACATTATCTGCCGATATGGCATCCCTTCATCCATCATAACGGATAACGGGAGACCTTTCAAAAATCAGGATGTCCAGGAACTTTGTGAGCGTTTCAAGATCCAACATCGCTTCTCCACCCCATATTACCCCCAAGGTAATGGCCAAGCTGAGGCATCAAACAAAACCATTCTGAAAATCCTAAAGAAGACTGTCAATAAAGCTAGTCGTGATTGGCACGTCCAACTCAATCTCGCTCTGTGGGCCTATCGAACCAGCATACGCACTCCCACAGGTGCTACACCCTACGCCCTCGTCTATGGTTCCGAAGCCATCCTTCCCATTGAGGTCGAACTCCCATCCCTTCGGGTGTCGTTGAAAGGTCTCATATCAGACGAAGAGTACAGAGTCTCCCAACTGCAAGAGTTAGAACTGCTAGAGGAACGGCGCCAGAAAGCTTTTGACCATCTCAAAGCCTATCAACAGATGATGTCAAGAAGCTACAACCACAAGGTTAGACCAAGATGCTTCAAGGTTGGGGACCTAGTTCTAAAAGAGAACCCTCGCAATCAGCAGGACAGAGAAAAGAAAGGTAAGTTCGAGCCCAACTGGCTTGGACCCTATGTAATTGTAGCAGCTTACGGATTGGGGGCATATCAGTTGGCCACATCAGAAGGTGAGTTGTTTGATGATCCAATCAACAGCATGCACCTTCGCAGGTTCTATACCTAAGAGAGCCCCAATGCAAGGGGGCACAATAAAATCAAAAAAAAAAAAATCAACAAAAGTTACAAAGAGAAAATACAAAAAAAAATTGAAAAAAATAGAAAGCATGCAAAAAAATCGTCCTTTGGTGAAAACCTGGCAAACAGGCGCCTTGGATAGGTATCATGATGAAAACCTGGCAATCAGGCATCATGTTACTTTCTAGCTTCTCGTGCAAATAAAAGCAAGTGATGAAAACCTGGTAAACAGACGTTACTTGTAACAAAACCGCATTCTCCATCTTTGGGAATCCAATCACCTTGAGCCCATTCTCCCTCTATTTTCCCCATTCGACCCATATCCATCCCACAATAAACGCTTGACAGTTACCTATCGTGGCTTGATACTCACCTTGTGGCCTTGTCAACCAAGGTTTTTGTCCCATACCGTCTCCTCGAAGTGAGCCTAGCGTAGTGTCTCTCGTCAGTGTCTGTGGTCCGCACTCGTGAACTACGTTGCCTCTGCGCCGTCACGTAGGCAAGGCCATTATTCTAATGCGCCCCCGAGGCTTCCGTATCTCCCAAGGTCCCATTCGTCTCCTCTCTTGTCTTCATTCTTGTCGTCTTTCTTCTAGTCCATCCATGGTCCATTAGGGTTTACCCCGAACTACGTTGCCTCTGCGTCGTCACGTAGGCAAGGCCATTTAGTAATGAGCCCCCGAGGCACTAGGTCAGTCCCTTAGGGTCCGTCTTCTCAATAAGGATTGTGCCATCTTCTCACCAAGCAAGAAAATGCAAGCAAACACCCGCGCTTCAAGCAGAAATCTTGACTATGAGCATCTTACCCTATCCAATGCAAGGCAAACACCCAAGGTCTTCTAAATGATTTTATGCAAATTAAGGCAAGAAATAAACACATATCAACGCAAAGATGCTTTTGTAGATTGGAACCTAGGGTTAAGTTACAGAGTCTTGATTTTTGCTATCATACCTTCCTATGCTACTCAAGGATGCCTAAAGCTAGAGATGCTCTGATGGGGGCACGATTACTTTCTATGTTTGTTATTTGTGGATTAAACTTTAGTAAGGTGAAGCCTTGTCTAAGGACATGATCGGCAAAAGATCATCGAGGACATCAAAGGTCTCACATGAACGGGGGCAATCCTTGCTTGTTGAAACGCAAGAGGTACTCAGGTCATCTAGATTCAATCTTGACTAGATGCTTGTATTAACTTGCTCAATTGCACTCCATGTAAGCGATACTCAGGTCATCTCGGTTCAATTATACCTCGATGCTTGTATTCACTTACAACATTTCAGAAAAGCACCAAAAACAAAATGCCCAATGATGAAATAAAGCAATCTAAAAGCAAAACATCCGTCCTATATCCATATACCCATCCATACAAATCCTCATTATTCAAAGTATGCAGAGTAACGATATCAAGTAACGTTCCTAAGTCATTCTTTCGCAACCATTCCTCTATCCATCATGTCCTTCTTCTGTCGATAGAGTACATGTGGACATCACAAAAACAAGGCATATAGGAGCATATCATATCATTCGCAGAAACTAGTCATGCACATGATTAGGTTCGTAGAATACACCATCCAATGCATTAGGTCACCAATACATTTGCATCACATCTTAATCTTAAAAGCCCAGAAAATCAACCAACATAGCTAAGTGCATCACATATATAGTTACATCACCACATAGTACTCATGTTACAAATGCATACATTCAAAGCATTACATCATATAAGCATCCAGTAGCATCTCACATATCTATACAGCATCATAACATAGAAATCATGTTCCATACCCACATCTGCATTGGCTCATTTACACACCACATATACAGCCTCATAACATAGAAATCATGTTTCATATACATACATTTGCATCATCACATAGACATCATATTACATTTTGCATTCATTTGTCACATTAAATCATATAGACATCATATAGCAGCATATAAAAGTATTTCTCATATAGCATCATATAAACCATCTAACTATGCAATAGAATCACATCATGCAATAGAAGTAATCATCTCATAAACGCATGCAATAGATACACTAAGCTGCATCATCATCCATACTATCATATACAAAGAGGTCCAAATGTACAATATCATCATCTCTCTCAAAATCAAAGTGTCATATACAATATGCGTCTACATAGACGGTGATACATGTCCCAAAACATACAAAATCTGGTCTCTGACTACCCCTGCTGCTGTGGGCCACCACTGCCAGCTCCTGACTGCTGAGGTCCCATGACAGATGCCCCTGACTGGGATGGACCTACTCTGTGAGCCACCCCGGACTGACTCCTGAAACTCCCTGCCCTCTGGCTCGACGACACGGCACCATGGTACAAGCCTCGGTAGTACTGTGCCTGCTGCTGCACTCTGGCTAAGTCTGTCTGCGCCTGTGCCAACTGCGTCTGCAACTGGCCTACCTGTGCCTGTGCCTGCTGCACCTGCCCAACTAGAAATGAGCTCGCTGCGTCTGTACCCATGGCAGCCACTGTTGTGTCCCTCTCTACTCGGATAAGGCGTACCCGGGCATCGGCCATGTCTCGCTCGCGAGTCAAACCAGCGATCACCGCTGTGTCTGTATCTCGCCTCCTCTCCACTCTCCTCAGCTGTGCCTGCAGCTCTCGCACCTGTCCCCTTAGACTGGCTATAGTCCTGTCATGTGCCTCACCCTGCACTGGCCCCTGTGCTGCCTCTGCCTGTCCTAGCCCCTGCTGCTACGGCACCTGCTGCTGTGGTACCTGCTGGGGTGGTGGCATCTGTGCCTGCTGCTGCACCTGCTGCGGTACCTCTCCCTGTCCTGGCACTGCCTGCCCAGCCTGATCTATCCTCCTCCGCTGCCTCGGCCTCTCTGTAGCCCGGCCACCCCGTCCTCGTCCTCCTCTCGCGGCCCTCCGCCCTGGGCCAGCCTCTCCCTCCTCCTCTGAATCCGCCTCGTCAATATGAGGCACCAGCATGCCAGGTCCTGAATATCTCGGGAATGGATGTGCAGTAATCCAATCCTCATACTCCTGTGTAATCCCCGCATCCGCTATCTCTCGCCTCATGTCCCATGCCACATAAGGCAACTGCTGGAACTCTGCCAGAGCCTCCTCATAAGAAGCCATCGGCCCCCATCGGACCCTCTCTGCATGTGTCCGTGCAAACATGGCCTGTCCCTGCGGCATGCCCTGTCTCCTGCCGAACTGTCTCAGTACTCGGCCCACCGTCTGCCTCTCCAAGATGTGCCGTGTCCGGCCTATCAGCCACCTGGTCTGAAAGCAAAAAGGTAGCTCATCTCCCTCATCATCCCACGGCTCGCAGTCCAGATACGGTCGCCAGACGACCACATCTATATCATCCAACGTATGCCGCCAATACTCTAGCTTCCCCAGCCTGTGCTGGGAAATCACTCCTGCGTAGCCATAGCTGTATGGCTCTCCCCTCTGCCTGGCAAAGACGCATATAGGCCTGGTCACCGCTATGTGCTCCCACAGCCAAAACTGTAACAACAACACCCCAGCCGATAGACTCGTGCTGCATGGTACACCACCTGATGCATGTCGTGGTATAAGTGGGCTAGCACGCAAGGTCCCCACGCGTATCAGGTGCCCTCAGTCAGCATCCGCTCCATGATCCTGCCCCATCCAATAGGGAACCCGTGCGATCTCCTGTCAGGGCATACAACGCCCGCAATCAGTCTGGCCACAATCCCAGGGAAGTAGTCGTAGCAGTCATAGATATCCTGCCAAGGGATGACCTGTCCCACCAGCTCGGGATCGTCAAATACTCGCTGACACTCGGCGAGTCCCACATCCCGCTGTGCATCATACTCCACTAACTCGCCTACCACGGGCAAGTGCAGTATCCTGTAGACGTCCTCCAACGTCACCGTCATCTCTCCAGTGGGGAAGTGGAAGGTCCCGTCCTCGCTGTGGAATCTCTCCACGGCAGCTGTCAACAGTCCTCGGTTCGCCCGCACCTTGGGCATAAAGCAAACGTAATCTAAGCCCATGGCACCAAGTGCCACTCTATCAGCCTCTGTCAGCATATGTCTCTGCAATAGAGGCATAGGGAACGTCTCCCTCGACTGCAACGTCTCTCGTATCTCCTCCTGCAAGCACGCAAAGCAAGGCGTCAGTCTCAAGCTGCATATACCATACTCAACATGTCTATTGAACTATATCAACTAAACTTAGCATTTCAAATTGATCAAAACAGCACACTACATCTCTTGACTAGATTCCTGCAATCTCAGAGATAGCTCATCGATTCTTGCGTCAAACAGGATGCTAATCGAATCAATTTGGCTAAGTAATTTGCCATCTCAAGCAAATGCACCACTACAGGTGGTAAATGCGCCATTTCTGGTATATGCACCGCAAAAATCAACACATACGCCGCAAAAATACATATGTGCCGCTACATCGCACACATGCGCCGTTCTAACGCATGCGCCGCAGAAATCCACGTATGCGCCGCGAAATTACGAATGCGCCGCAGGAAGTCACATATGCGCAACTTTAACAAATGCGCTGCTACATTTCGCGCATGCGCGGCAAAAATACCAAAGCGCCGCCCAATTACGAAAGCGCCGCCAAAATGCACAAGTGCGCAGCTTTCACGCATGCGCCGCCGAAACTGGCATATGCACCGCGAAATCACAAAAGCGCAGCTTCGCGAGGCATATGCGCCGTTCTGCGTTTCGGCGCATTCATTTCACCTATTTTCTACGAGCATTTATGACACCTAAACTCGACCCTAGGAGAAATTTTTCGAAGCACATACCGGGGGTCCTGCCTCTGCTGGCCGCCCGAATCGTCGGACTCGCTCAAATCGGTGCTCCTCGCGTGGAATGTCTGCTGCTCTGGCCGCCATGCTGCTCTAAGTTTGCTCTGAGCTCTCCTTCTCCAATCCAGATCAACCAAGTGTGCAAATGACTATTCTTGTGGACCCAGCTCCTATTTATAGCCTCCAAACCCTAATTCTGGCTAGGTGATGACTATGACTACTTCCCGTGTCCGTTTTTCCTCCCGTTTTCTTCCCGCATCCCTGCCCGCGTCCCTTTTTCCTCCAACTTATGCTAACCCCTTCCTCGTCGTGAGATCGTCCGTCTCCCAAACTTTCACCGTTTTTCCCGTCCAATCTCCCGAGGGGGCATCCTATCGTCATTTAACCTGTACCAGGGGCAAACTGGGGCATGTATCATCATTCAGACTATCAATTTCTTTGAAGCAACGCTGTAAACTGCATTGCATCAAAGAGGGGCAAAATGTATACGCCTAAAAATGACACAAATCATCCTAAATAAATATTCTAAATATTTATTCCATTCTTCTATTAACTAAATAAATATTCCAAATTTATTTAATCAATTCACTATCTCACAATTAAATAAATTCTATTTATTTAATTAAAATTCTTCTAAAGTCCTTCACAATTAAATAATCATAAATTATTTAATTAATCCTATTTCCTCTATCCTAAAGTTCTAAATTCAAAATTCCACATCACCTTTACACCTCACCTTTACACCTCACCTTGTCCACCTCATCAGGTTGCACATGTAATTAAATATATTTAATATTTAATTATCTTATTTTCCCTCACCCACATGGCCTATTTCTTCTCCAATCAGAGGTCAGTTAACCAATCAATCAAATCTGTTAACTAACCTGTCAGTTGAGTCAAATCCTCAATCAATTCAGTCAGTTCCACAATCCACTCTTCTAACTGATCAATCAATTCTGTTAACAGATCAGTCAAGTCTGTTAACTCTCCAATCTGTTTTGTCACATCCCACCTTTCATGAGAGAGCTGGGACACTTGGCATGTTTCCACTGGTTGCACATTCCTCAACCATCCTCAGCCGTTGATCTTCATATCTTCTCTCAACCGTTGATTCCTATTCCTCCGAGTCTATAAATAAAGCTTCGTCCCTCCATTCTAATCATCCAGGCTTTTGACATCGTTACTCTGTAGAAATATCACCAGCGCGCCTTTGGCACCCATTTTTCATCCACAAGCTTGAGATCACCATTGTTGCATTGGAGCTCACCTTCATTGCATATCACACCATAGCCGTTCACCATCGACTTCCTCAAACAGCTTTAAAAGATTGCACTCTCTGAGGGCTCATCTCATCTGCGAAAGGACGATTTGTGATAGGCGAACAACAGAAGTTTCGAAACGGAAGAGGTTTGCTGTGTTCGTTCATTGCTTTGTTTATTTGAATCTTCTGTGTTTCTCTATTCTGTTGATGTTTGGGTCATCTATTATTCATTTGATTGATGCATTATTTTACCCTGACACTAAGAGCCATTGTTGTAGTAAGCCAAAATCCTTCTATTTGTTGACACAGAGGGCAAAACCCTTGAAGCGGCCCCGATTCATGCGATTCTTAGCCGAGGTAGCAGGGACAATCTTGGTATGCGTGAGAAGTGTGTGCAATTGTAAGGAGGAGCCGGTGCTACCAAGATCCTGGAGCTACCCGCTTTGAATAGGCGTAGCTAGGGGATTCAACAAATACTATCCCATTCTTGCCATAGGTTGTAAAAATGTGCTTGTTCTAAACAAAGTCATGTCATTTCACAAACAAAAATCATTGCTTGTTTTGCGTTCAAATGTGTGTTAAAGTGCTTTGATTTTTCACAAACAACTTGCCAAGAGACAGAACACATCAGTTTGTCACAGTCTAAACAATCAGATCCAAAAATTTGCCATTAGAAATCTGTCAAACCCTGTTTCAGTGCCATATCTGTCTTATTGTAGCTCCTTTTCACCCGTGGATTGGCGCTATTTTGAGATTGATGTGCCTAAGACAGAACAAATCAGTTGGTCACATCCCAAACAGATAGATCCAAAAATCTACCTTCAGAGATCCAAAAATTTGCCATCAGAAATCTGTCAAACCCTGTTTCAGCGCCATATCTGCCTTATTGTAGTGCCTTTTCTCCCATGGATTGGTGCTATTTTGAGATTGATGTGCCTGAGATAGAATAAATTAGTTGATCACATCCTGAACAGACAAATCCAAAATTCTGCCATCAGAAATCCAAAATTTTGCCATCAGAAATCTGTGTAACCTGCTTTAGCGCTATATCTGTCTGATTGTAGCACCTTTTCACCCGTGGATTGGCGCTATTTTTAGATTGACTTGCCTAAAGCAAAGACCCATTTTGTTGTGATCTACACCTTCTGTTCTACCATAATCCATACCCATCTCACAGAAATCCGCCAACCGTCCAGCCATTTTCTTCCAAAGTTTTCCAAATTACACATTCTCTTTGACCTTAGAGGATCACTCACCACCATTGTTGGACCCCTTTGATACATCATAATCAGCCCAAATACATATCTATCCATCCCCATTCATTCCTTTTGCATATCTCCTTGGACCAATATAAAATCATTTCAAAAATCCACATCCAAATCAAAACCTCATCAACAAATCACCAATCAAATCTTGTCACCCTTTTTGAGCCAAAGTTAGATCTAGAGCTTATCTTTAACATCACATTTTCCTTGAAAAGTCATTAGTCTACCTTTCAAGAAAAAAAAACAAATCACCTCTCTTTGTGTAAGGTCATTAGTCTACCCCAAACAAAGAAAATCGTCATCCTTTTATGTGCCAAATCAAAATCTAGATCTTATCCAAAGCTCTATTCGAAAAACAGCAACAAATATCATCCTCATCATCTTAAATCAATCAAAAAATCAAAAAAATCAAATCCCTTTCTCATCATCCATCTTTGGTCCAAAATTTGTATCGTCCATTCATATCACCCATTCATATCAAACCTTTGGAAAGACATATTGATCTTCAACATACCCTTCTACTCCATCTCACTACCACATCCATCTTTGGTTCCAACAAAATCAATTCGATTCTCCAAGGTCTCCATCTCATCCCACATCTAGAAAATCAAATCCATACGCGTATGCCCATCACAAGATCACAACACAAAAAGAATCAAGAAATGGCAGAACAATGGACCTTTGGCATGCCTAACACCAATAATAGCAACATACCCATTTATCAAACATACAATCCACCTACATATTCCTTCATCCCCCCATTTGGCGCCAACGACCCTTTTCACTTCTTACCACAAGCACCAACAGTACCCCCACCACCACCACAAAATGTCCCCACCATATCCCAAAATGACCAAGATGTCTTGAGCTTCACGCAAGATGCCAATAATATGGACCTGCTTGATAAAGTCCTAAGATCGGACTCAAAGAGGTATCTTGACCATCTTCTCAAGCTTGGTGCTCAACTTCCCCCCATCACAACATCATCACAACCATCCACTTCTACAATTGTCCCCAACACATCAAATATCCAAACATCTACATCACATACCCAACCCACCATCTCTCAAACGTCAACACCTAACGTATCTACCACATCCACAACCTCAACCACTACCACATCTACTACTTCCACATCCACTGCTAACATCTCCCAACCTGTCATCACCTCCACTACCACGACTACCGTAAACCCTTCCGCTTCAAACACGACGGGCATACAAGGCAACATCACACAAGCAAGTACCTCCACAAGTGTGCCCCCACCTAACCCTCACACCCTTGCATACCTACGATAATTATTCTCACAACAAACTCACAACGCATCCAACATACACGTACCCAACGTCAATCCCATAAGTCAACATAATCCCAATCCCCAAATACCCCCACATGTTCTCCAACAACTCTACGCGCACCAACAATCCCACAACGCATCTAACCCATCCAACATCCACATACCCAACGTCAATCTCACAAGTCAACACAATCCCAATCCCCAAATACCACCACATGTTCTCCAACAACTATACGCACACCAACAACAATAGCCACCAATCAATCCAAACCCCAACCCACAATACCAACATCTTAATCAAACCAATCTCCAACATCAAATCCCACCCCACCTCCAATATCTCACCAATCAACAACCCTACACATTCCAACCACAACAACCACAGGATCTCAACACCATCCTACAAGGCTTAATTCAAAAGGTGGATGACCTACAAACTAGGGGCAAACACAAATACTATTCCTTCGAGGATATTTGCCCCTACCCATTTGATCACACCTTATACATGCCCCCTTTCCCTAAAAACTTTGAAACGCCAAAATTTGACAAATACAAGGGAAAGGGAGACCCTAGGGACCACCTAAGGGAATTCTACATTGCTTGCCTCGAAGTCTCTCACAATGACACATATCTTATGAGACTCTTCCCAAGAAGTCTTGGCAACCAAGCTGCTGAATGGTTTGCCCATCTTCCACCTGGAATTCGAACATTTCCCGAGCTTGCAGAGAAGTTTGTCAACCACTTCTCCTACAACTTTGAACATGAGATGTCTATGACTGACCTTTGTAACACCAAACAAAAAAACGGCAAAGCTTTCGCTTCTTTCCTACAAAGGTGGAGGGGCCTCGCAAGCAAGCTCCCATGGCCTATTCCTGAAAAACAACTTGTCACCATGTTCGTGGCCAACCTCAATCAGGAACTAGGATTCCACTTACAAATTCTTTGCACATCTACCTTTGAAGAGGTCATTGACAAAGGCACTACTGTTGAACAAGCCCTCATTGCCAAGGGTTCCATCAAACTTTACGATCCCAAATCCAACAACAACAACAACAACAATAACAACAACCACAAAACCAATCACAACACCCCCAATACCAACAACAATACCAATATGCAACCTAATGATAAATCACGGTATTGGGGGAAGAACAAGAATAATCTAAATGACGACGTCACCGATGTGAAGGCCATCCAACACATCCAAAATCACACACCGGCACACACGTATGCAGCAAACACCAATAACCAAAGAGGACCCAATAAACCCCGCAAACATCATCGAAATTTCACACCGTTAGCAGAACCTATTGAGGACATCCTCAATCGATGTCTCAAGCAAGGAGAAATCACACTCCCGCCTGTTAGACCATGCCAAGACAATGACCTCAAGGCAGCATGGTATAATGAAAATGACTATTGCGAATACCACCGCGTGGTAGGCCATAAGACGGCTGATTGTATGCAATTAAAACATTGTATCCAAGACCTAATAGATCAAAATCTCATCAACCTTGAGCACAGTGCACAGCCATCACCAAATGCTAACCTTGGAGCTTACAAGGATCCTCTGCCCAACCATAACAAAGCTTCATCATCCAATCAAGCATACAATGTCACCCCACCACCCACACATTATGACTCCATTGTCAGCCGCATCGAATCCTCATCCCACTCTGTCAACACAATCACCATTCGGGCACAAGCACCCGATTGCGCTGTCACAACCCGTCAAGGCCGTGTCTCGATCCGCACTGCCCCTCCCACTGAACCAACACCCCCATCCACATCTGATCCCCTCCCCCCTCGTCCAAACGCCCGTCCATCACCCACCACTCGATACAACCTCCTAGACCATCTAGGAAAGACACTCGCGCAAATATCCATCCTTGAGCTACTTCGCACATCACCCCGCCACAAGGACATTCTCGACAAGGCCCTTTTGGAAACACAAGTCCCCGCAAACTTGGATGTCAATCAATTTCAAGCCATGGTCGGCCATATTGCTACACCACACCATATCACGTTCTCTGAAAAAGATCTCCCTACTTCCGAACACCTACATAATGATGCACTACATATTGAGGTCCGCATTCACAAACACACCATTAAAAGGGTCCTAATAGATGGTGGTTCCATCCTAAATATATGCACTCGAAAATTACTAAAACACTTGGGGTACTCAGATGTGGTTGTGGATGCTAGCGAGTGCATAACAATCAAAGGATATGATGACACCGAGAGGCTATCCGAGGGTACCATAAAGCTCCCTATTCAAGTGGGACAGAAAATCCTTGAAACCAAATGTCAGGTTCTTGATCTTGACCTTCCCTATAACATTCTTCTTAGCCATCCATGGATCCATGCCATGCAGGCCGTCCCCTCCACTTTCCATCAATGTCTCAAATTCTCCCACAACGGCACCGAAGTCACTATTTATGCCGATCCCCGTCCCTTCCAATACTGTAGTTTTCTGGAAGGACACAACCAAACCTTCTGTCCATACAATAAAGCCACCACCCAAATCACTCCAACAGCTTCCACTTCGTACATGGACCCCACCAACATCGCCACCACTTCATCGCAAGCACCTTCACCACCTGAGGTCAAGATCAAGATCAGCGACCAAGGCTATGGGGAATACAACCTTCACAACACCTTTTGCTTGGGCTTATTACCCACTCCTAAGACATTTGGCACTCCGAACACAGAGGCAGCTGACATAGTCATCATCAAATGCAATCCCTCGCCCATCTTTGAGAAAAAACATCTTCTGGATCAGGACATACTTGAACATATTTCATCCTGGCTTTACAAGGATGAGGAAACAGAACAAGACATCCCCATCATCCCAGCAAACAGTTACGGCAAAGGTTCTGAGATAGTCAAAAGCATGGGTTACAAAGGACAAGGTGGCATTGGCCTTCATGAACAGGGCATTGTGGAACCACTGCAAGCAACAAGGAACCCCTATACTCAAGGGTTAGGGTATGGCCAACCACAACGCATCCTTAATACCGGCGAATGTATCTTAGTCGAGTTTGCTCCAGTTTCTCTAGATGTCGACAATATTAACGAAACGGACCTACAAGACTTCTTTAGCGACTTTGTCGATTTCTTCACCTCCTCCATTTGCACCATCTACTCTGTCACTACTCTCACCTCACCATCCAATGACCTACCATTAGTATACCCTGACCTCATCGACTGGGACCAACGAGGACCTCCTATTTTGGATATCACACCTAATGACGAAGCCATTGCTGAAATGATGGGAGTAAGAGACAACTTCCCCTTGGGAGATCACAGAGCTGGATACATCATGGAACTCAATCCGGCTGCCTATTTTGGGGAGACAACCCCTGCTTCTAGTCGCAAAAATACAAAAACAAAAAATGGATCTGATGGTGAAAACCGTTCCACAGCAGTATCAGATCCTAAAAAAGTAAAAATAAAGGACGTATCTCCTGGTGAAAACCTCCATGAGGCGCTAGGGGATGGAAGCATGGGCCTCCCTGAAATAGATAAAGTATATCCTAACAGATCACCCATCTTGGTTGAACCGGCACAGGAAATGAACCTAGGGACAGAGGAAGAGCTGAAAATAACATATAGAGCAGAATCTCTCACCCTGTTCGAACAGGAAGACTTCTTGGCATTCTTCACATGCAGAAATCGCAACTTTGCATGGACCTACACAGACATGCCAGGGCTAGATCCTGCCTTAGTTGTACATCATCTTGCAGTACGTCCTGATGCTAAACCAATCAAACAGAAGCTCTGAAAGATGAATCTTTAGGTGGCCCTTCTTGTCAAAGCAGAGCTTAAAAAGTTACTAGATGTGGGGTTCATACGTCCAATTGATTATCCCGAATGGGTCTCGAATCTAGTACCTGTTGCTAAACCAGATGGTAGAATCCGTTGTTGCACTGACTTCAGAGACCTCAACAAGGCCTGCCCGAAAGATGACTTCCCCCTTCCCAACATTGATATGATTGTGGATCTTACCGCAGGGCATGAGATGCTATCTCTCATGGATGGCTTTTCAAGATACAATCAAATCAAAATTGCTGAGGAAGATCAGCACAAAACATCCTTTATATGCCCATGGGGGACATACTGTTGGGTAGTAATGCCGTTCGGCCTAAAGAATGCAGGAGCTACTTATCAATGAGCAATGACTGTCATCTTCCACGACCTCTTTCACCACATCATGGAGGACTACGTTGATGACTTACTCGGCAAATCAAAGACCCGAGAAGAACACTTAGATGTGCTAGCCAAGATCTTTGACAGGCTAGAGCAATATAATGTTCATCTAAATCTAAAAAAATGTGTCTTTGGCATCACTTCAAGCAAATTATTGGGATACATAGTCTCCAGATGAGGAATCGAGGTGGACTCGGCAAAAGTCAAAGCTATTACTGAAATGCCACCTCCTAAAACATTGAAACAATTGAGAAGCCTGCAGGGTAAACTACAGTCTATTCGTTGATTCATTGCTCAACTTGCTGACAAATGCCAACCATTCCAGCATCTCCTCAGAAAAGATACAGCTTTCACCTGGACTACTCAGTGTCAGGATGCCTTCGACCAGCTAAAAGCATATCTGGCTAATCCCCCTATTCTATCTCCACCAAGACAAGGAGAGCCCCTCCTCTTGTATATTTCCACAACCGACACAGCAATCGGGGCTTTGTTAGCACAACACGATGAGCAGGGGAAGGAAAGAGCCATCTACTACATCAGTCGCACATTGATTTCCTATGAGCTTAACTACACACAAATTGAACGAGCATGCCTGGCCCTCGTCTTCACATCACAAAAGTTAAGACATTATATGCTCAATCACAAGACTAAGCTCATTGATAAGATCAACCCACTCAAATATTTGCTAAACAGAGCAGCTCTCACTGGAAGGATGGCAAAATGGGTCATGATTCTCACCGAATTTGACCTAAAATACACAGAGAGGAAGGCAATCAAAGGACAAGTCATAGCAGATCAGCTGGCTGAGGCACCTATTTAGGCAGAGCATCCTACAATAGCAGAATTTCTAGACGAGGCCATCTTGACAATCACACCAGCCATAGATACATGGAAGATGTATTTTGATGGATCCTACACTCACAGAGGCTCAGGGGCAAGTGTCCTGTTTGTTACCCCTCAAGGTGACACGATCCCTAAATCATTCAAAATCACATTTCCATGCACCAATAATGTAGCAGAATATGAGGCCCTAATCACAGGTCTCCGAATGGCCATCCAATGGAAAATAGAAAAACTAACTGTATATGGCGACTCTCAACTAGTCATCAGGCAAGTCAATAATGAATATAAAACCAAAGACGATAAGCTTCTTCCTTATAAGAAGATGGTTGATGACTTTAAAGATTATTTCGGTGACATCCACTTTGAGCAGATCCCAAGGTTAAACAACAAAGCGGCAGATGCCATGGCCACCATCGGATCTCTGGTTGACATGAAGCAAGGCAGCAAGAAATGTGAATTCCTAATCGAAGAACTCCCCATCCCAGCATATGACGTTCCCCAATCTGAACTAGTGTGCGAAATCGTTGGTCCCTTATCCCCCTGGTATCAGGAAACTTACCTCTACCTTCACGATAACATCCTCCCCAACAACCTATCCCCATCACAAAAAAAATCCATCCGCCGAGCCTCCCGTTTCATCCTTGTAGGTGACACCCTCTACAAAAGGAGTCTTGATGGTACGCTTTTACGATGTTTAGACTCTAGGGAAGCCGAGACAGCTTTGGAAGAGGTACACGCAGGTATTTGCGGGGCACATTCAAGTGGACCAGCTCTTTCTAAGAAGATCCTGAGGACTGGCTATTATTGGCCCAATATGGACAAAGATGCACAATAGTTTATCAGAAAATACCTCCCATGCCATCAGCACGGTGATCTCATCCACGCACCAGCACAGGAGCTGCAACCAATCACAACGCCATGGCCTTTTTCACAGTGGGGACTCAACCTCGTAGGTAAAATACACCCTCCATCTTCCAACGGCCATAAATTCATAATAACTGCTACTGAATACTTCACAAAGTGGGTGGAAGCAATACCACTCACCTTCACCACAGGCATCCAAATCTCCAAGTTCATTCTCCACTACATCATCTGCTGCTATGGTATCCCCCATTCCATTGTCACTGATAATGGGAAGCCATTCAAGAACCAAGAAGTTCACACTTCATGCGAAAAGTTTGACATCAAACACTGCTTCTCCATGCCATATTACCCCCAAGGAAATGGTCAAGCAGAGGCTTCTAACAAAACCATCCTCCGCATCTTAAAGAAGACAGTCAATGAAGCTGGCCGCGACTGGCACCTCCAACTTAACCCTGCCCTATGGGCTTACCGCACCAGCATCCGCACTCCTACTGGAGCCACTCCATACTCACTAGTATTCGGATCAGAAGCCATTTTACCTATAGAGGTCGAGCTCCCGTCCCTCTGAGTATCATTGCAAAATATTATCTCTGATGAAGACTATCGCGTTGCAAGGTTGCATCAACTTGAATTGTTGGATGAGAAACACCTGAATGCATTAAATCATTTACAGGCATACCAAAACTGCCTCAGAAGAAGCTACAACAAAAAGATCAGAACTAGAAAGTTTGAGGTAGGTGACCTGGTCCTAATGGAAAATCAAAAGAACCTGCAAGAGCATCCGAAGCAAGGAAAATTTGAACCTAATTGGCTAGGACCTTATGTCGTCATCGCCGACTATGGGTCAGGAGCTTATCAGCTTGCAACACCCGAGGGGCAGCCTCTAGATGAGCCAATGAACATCTTGCATCTCAAGCAATTCTATGCATAACCCATCTGATACCACAAGTCAAAAAATCAAAAAAATACAAAAAATAAAAACACCAAAAAAATCAAAAAATCAAGAAAAAATCAGAGTGCAATAAAAACTTCCAATGGTGAAAATCACTTCGGTGACGCCTTGGATAAGTACCATGGTGAAAACCTATTTTAGGCGCCATGCGTAATGGCCGGTTCTACCATCTAATAAGTCCTCTTTCCAGCATAACACTCCATACCCACACATCCCATGGCTTGAAATTCTGAAACATCAAGTTTGTTCGCCCATCCCGCACTACCTCACCCACCCACAACCCCATCCATGGAATAAGGATCCTTATAAGCTCTCCTTTGTATAGTTCAGAAAATCAAAAAATCTAAAAACATCAGAAAATCAAATAATCTAAAAACATCAGAAAATCAAAAAATCTAAAAACATCAGAAAATCAAAAAATCCAAAAACATCATAAAATTAGAAAATCCAAAAATAATCACCCCATGCATCAATCTCGCATCCCACCACAATCATCTAAACACGCCTCAACCCTCATCACATCACATCGCCAACCATTCCCACATCATCAAGTCTTGCCAGAACTACATATTCATTTCACTCGCATCTTAAAAGTACCTTGATCCCGTGGACACAGGGTATGTAGGCAGTCTGGAATACGAAGGATGTTTCCAGTACTCAGGTATCTAAGATGCACCCATCCCACCCATTGGGATGGTTCCCAAATGTAGACACCTAAAAATGTCTCGACTACCAAACTGACTCCCGACATCCCTAAACTTACCAATTCCCTTTCCAACTAATTAATTAAATTTTTTTATTTAATTAATCACCCTTTTCATTTTCTAAAATCCACACCATTTTATCCCCAAAATTGAATTAATTTTATTAATTCAATAGTCCAAACCTTAGCCAAGTGATTTAATAAATATGCAAAATTTATTAAGTCAATTCCCCATTTTCCCTAAATCTAATTAATTAGTTAAAACCATGTTAACTAATTAATCCAGCCTACTAATTAGCCTATCCCTACCCTAGACAATTAAATAGCTATTATTTAATTGCCTACTCTAGCCTACCCCATCCTAGCCTTAGGATTAATTAATTAAATCACTAATTAATTAATCTTATTCCCCCCTCTAATCCCTCTACTAATTTATTCCAGCCACATTAATTAGGTTAATCACCCTAATTAAGAAAGTCAAATCCTCATTAGCACTTCTCTCCACACCTCCCAAATTTAAAATTCAAATAAATCACACATCACATTTACTCCTCTTACACATCCCTTACACATGTCATATCCACTCTTCCCCAAATGAATTTTTAATTCATTTTACCCTTCCCCATGTGAATTTTTAATTCACAAATAATCCATTTCACCCAACCTCATTTATTCACCCCTTTCCCAAAAATGAATAAAAGATTTACTTTTATTCCTAGCCCTCCATCTTCCAAGATCAAATCTAGGCCCTCCACCTCACTTTCATCCTCCACCATTGATCTCTCCAATCAATCTCCACCCTTGGATCAAAATCCTCTCCAAAAGTCTATAAATACAACCTCTCACAAGTCATTTTCATCATCCATTTTCATGCAAAGTTACCATGCCAAAATCACCTTTGAGTTAATAGTGAGTTGCACAATTGAAGAGCATTTCACATTTGGATCTAAAGTCTAGGGACAATCTTGGTCTTGGGAGCTTCATTTGGGTGCAAAGGCTCCTCCTTCCCTTGATGGGATTAGGTGGTGTTTTGTAAGGTATAATCTTGTGTTTACTTGCATTTGATTTAGCTTTTTACCTTATTGCATTATCTAATCTACAGTAGTAGATACATCTGTTGTTTGTGCCCTTAGCTTCTTACCCTTAGAACTCTCCCCTTTACCACTGGGTATATCTTTCCTCTTTGATGTCCTAGTCTGGGTGACAGGAGGAGGATCCTTCTTTTGTGCCTTAGGAATAGTCTTCTTAGCTTTCCCTTTCTCAGCTAACGGCACATGTTCCTCACTATCAGTATCTTTTGTTACTTCTTGCTCTTCGGCACTTATGATCTCCAGAGGTTGATCTTCTTCATCTCTCGATTCCTTTTCTGAATCTTCCTTTGTATATGTTAATGTAGCCCCTGCTCGTGTTAGCACTGCAATTTGGCTCCTGACCCAAATTTTGATAAGTTTGATGAAATTCCTTATCGTCTCATCTACTGAACTTTCCTCTACATTGGCCCAATTTGGAGGAGGAATAGGCTGATTAAGCAATGCTTCCCATGGCCCTCTTGTTGTAAGTATGTGCCTAATCAGTGTTGTCATTCATGTCAACATATCCTTGTTGTCATTGGTGTCAACTATATCTTATTCTATTACTTGTTTAGAGGACTTGTATGTTGAGGATATTGAGAAAATTAGCCTCTCCAAAAGGAACAAGTGAGTTATAGAGAAGTGTAGTACAGACAGTGAGTTGTATGTTAAAGAACAGTCAGGTAAACTACTCCGCATTTATTTCTACTTGAAGATTGTGGTCTACGGATTGGAAGTAAGTTAGAGGTATGACTAAGGATGCTACATTCTAGGTTTGAGCCTTCCGCATGAAGATCTGAGTGAGTTGTGTTCACCAGAGTGAAACCTATTTTTTTTTGTTAGTTCAGTTGGGACAGGAAGAAAGTATTCTGCTCCGCATTCCTCCACAATAAAATATTTTGCTCTGTGGTTCTAGAAGGAAGTTTGGGATGATGATAAGTGCCTACAATTGCAATGGTTCATGGTTTGGTGGTCTGCAAGCTATCTTTCTTTTATGACAGTTGAAGACAGTGAAGTTCGTGTGTTCCAGTGAGAAAATTCCTATGTTTAAAGTGGTTAAGGGTTGTGTGGTTGCTCCTAATGATTATAACATGCTTGTGGATGTCTCCTGATCATGTTCCTATCTAGACTTTGGTCTGCGTTAAGAAATTGAGATTGTGTTTGAAGATTGTTCCCAGATAATGTAGCGTGTAACCAGTCTTGGCTGACCTGGTTAATCACAGTGATTGTGGAGATCTCTGGAAGATTGTGGAAGCATGTTGTGGCATGGAAGATCATGTTTGAGTCCCAGCTAAGGCATGGCATGATCCACATTTCATTTCCTTTGAACAATTTGCAATAGGTCATGACCTATCTTGTAAATATTTGTAATACCAACCTTGGAGATTATTCCAATGGTTGATGATTATGATGCCGACCTTGATGATCATTCCAAGGTTGATGTAGTGTATAAATACTTGTAGTTGAGTCATGGAAAAAGTGTCCTTGAGAAAAAAATGGAAAGATAATAAGAAAGGTCCAAAGGTAGAGCAGAGAAGAGGCAGAGGGATGAAGAGGAAGAGCATAGCAGAGGAATTATTGTACTTTAGAAAAGTGTTGATCATGGCAGTGAATCTAGCAGTAAGCCGTCAGTAGGTTTTAACAGCCCTTATTGTAATCTTGCTAGGTTTAGGGTTGAGGCAGTGAGCCTACTAGACCTAGTTGTTCTTCATGGAAGTAAGCCAGTATGTTTAGGCCCATGGAGTGACCAAGCCTGAACATCATTATTTCAAGATTGCAATATATATTAAGAGCTAATCCTCTCTGTGGTTTTTCCCCACCATGTGGTTTTCCACGTAAAATCTGGTGTCTCTTGTGTTTGATGTTGTATATATGGTTAAGTTTCTGATTTCATGCACTCATGGTTAAATCATAATAATTGTGGATAAGTGATGAATGTTTAATTGCAGAAAGTGTTTAAGTTTTTGTGACAACTGATTCACCCCCCCTCTTAGTTGTTTGGCGCATATCAATAATTGGTATTAGAGCCAAGTTCCTCTGAAGAAAGTTTAACAACTTGAGGAAGATCCAAATGTCTTACAAGAAGGAAGTGGCACATTTTGATGGAATGAATTATATTATGTGGAAGGCCTAGATGAAAAGCCATCTTCTTTCTCTTGGTTACAAAGTATGGAAAGCTACAAAAATAGAATACACTATACCTCCAAATGGTCCAAAGACTGAAGATGAAATCAAAGAATATGAGATAGATATCAAGGCAAAGGATGCTTTGCTAAGCTCATTAACTGACTTAATATTGACGAAAGTTGTGACTCTTGAAACTACGAATAAGGTATGGGAAAAGTTGAAAAATCTATATGAAGGAGATGATTATGTGAAGGAAGCCAAGTTACAAAGTCTAAAAGTGAAATATGAAAGTTTGAAGATGAATGATGATGAAAATATATCAGCCTTTATATAAAGAGTTGATGAACTTGTTATAGGGATAAAAGCCATAGGCGAAACTTTTGACAAAAAGGAAGTTGTTATGAAAATTCTCAGATCTCTGTCTAAGTCCTACTATCACAAGGTAGCTACAATTGGAGAATTCATGCAAGTAAAAATGGTTGATAGCGATCAGCTGCTTGGTAAGCTTACTGCTTTTGAAATGAGAGAGTTTGGTGATGCTCTGCCAAAAGTTGAGATGGCCTTCAAAGCCAGTACTCCTGGAAGTACTTCCAAATTAGAAAAGTACAAGGTAGAATCTGATAATGAGTTTGATGAAGTTGAAGCCAACTTCATGGATAGACTACAAAGAGGATCCGGTTAGTATAATGCAAAATTACTTTTCAAATTTTTTCCCTGTGGTAAAGTAGGTCATTTTGCTTCCAGATGTCCTAAAAGAATTGAAAGAAATAGAAGAAGATATGAGAATAGGCCTAGGACCCAAAAGAAGTGTTATTATGTTAAAGATTTTGATGATGATGGAGTATCAGATAATGGTGAACTAGATAATGCTTGTTCATCGATATTAAGGAAGATCTTGTGTCTACTAATTCTTCTAGCTATGTGAAGGAAGAAAAACTAGTGGAAAGTGCTTTGGCTGCTTAGGTCATTAAGGATAAGGATGAATGGGTTATTGATAGTGGCTACTCTCACCACATGACTAGCGACAAAAGTAAGTTTGTGAGTTTGGAAAGATATGATGGTGGACTGGTTAGGTTTGGACATGATACAGCTGGTAGGATTGTGGGAAAGGATCTATTTCTTTTGATGGCAAACATAATACTGAAGATGTCTTGTATGTGAAAGGATTAAAGCACAATCTTTTGAGTGTGGGTCAAATGTGTGACAAGGGCTATGATTTAAGCTTCAAGGACAATGGATGCAAGATCAAGGAAAGCTCCAGAATAGTCATTGCAACTGGTAAGAAGACCAAAGGTAATATCTATCACTTGAAAGGAACCGAGAACTATTACTTGTTGACCCAGACTGATGAGAGTTGGTTATGGCATAGAAGGTTGTGTCACATAAACTTTGATAATATTATGAAGATAAGTACTATACAGATTGTTAGAGATTTGCCTAAGCTTGTGAATCCTGCTAATCCTATTTGCAAAGAGTGTCAATTTGGGAAACAGACAAGAACAAGTTTCAAAAACAAGGACCAATCGGTTGGAGGACTACTTGAGCTAGTGTATACAGATTTGTGTGGACCTACGAGAGTAAGAAGTTTACAAGGAGACAAGCATAAGGCTAACCTAGGTAGGTCAAGATGAATGGAAGAAACATTGATTAGAAAAATACTATGTGCTTCAATTGCAACAAGCTTGGACATATTGCAAAATACTACAGAAACAATAAGAAGGATAACCAATCAGAATCAAGGGAACCAGTTGAAAAAATTGATCTAGCACAAATCAAGGAAGAGATGAAAAAGGTTTGGGTCAGGAAGGAAACAAATGAAGGAAGAGGTGAGTCTACTCCAGGCTCTGGAGAAGCTACTTCCTCTAGGAAGTAGATTGTGAATCATGGCTCAGGGGGAGCCATATTGAAGATTCTAAATCCCCCAGCTAGATAGTTAGTGCAGAGATCCAGCACAAAGATATATGTTGTGGCAGTCTGTTTGGAAGGGTTCTGATTCAAAAGAATAAAATGACTAAGTATGAGATATTTACAAAGTAAGTGATAAAAATTGGATCAGTATGCCTCTGCAATTGAAGATTAGTATATAAATATCTGGTGAACATATTTTCTAGTGTTCAAGTTCTAAAGTCACATGGTGAATTGTCTAAGTCTGGACAAATAGAGTTAATCCTGAAACAATGTAAAGCATCTGAGTATTTTGGGCCACATTCTTCAGCTATTGAGTATTTTGATTTGTGGTTCTAAAGGTATGTTAAGAGGTCAATGATGATTGTTGGATATGAAATCTAGAGTCTCATATGGTCTGCATTGGGAGTTATGATGTGATAGATGAATTGGTCAAGTATGTACTTAATGGACAAGCTGATAGGTCATGAATAAAATCAAGTGACAAGGCTCTGGTATTTTGGTCTGCTTGGGTCCACTATTGAAGATAATTCTCTGCAGTTCTAGCATATGGTTATTAATCAGTGATTACATCTACATCCATAAGTTTGTTTGATCTTGATAATTGGCTCAAGATTAATGAGCAACAGAAGTTTAGGATTATTTTCAGTACAGAGCAGTTTTCTTTGGAAATAGATGAGGTATGTAAGAATAAGTTTTCAAGCAAGGTTGTGTGTAAAAGGCACTTGCAAGTGGAATATGTTTCTTTGGTGGCACAAATGGAGGCTATTAAGTTGTTTCTAGATTTTATAGCACATAAGGACTTCAAATCAGATGTGAAGACTGCCTGCTTGAATGTCGAGTTGAAGAAGACATTGTTTCAATTAGACTGGTGATAAGGGAAGCTTGCAGAAGAAAACTTGTAGATAGAGTCAAGTCTGAAGTTTTGAGAAGACAAGATATGTTACTCTAGAAGTGATAGCATGTGAAGGTTCTAACATGAGCTAGATACGGTCTGATGTGTACTCCTAAGGGGGAGTAGTCAGAGCAATAAAAGGAAAAGGTGTAGCAGTGTAGGTAGAAATCAGAGATGGTTGTTGAAGTCAAGAAGATTATGTAGTTAACTCTCAGGGGAAGCAAGTAGATGATGCTGATATGAGTTTCTAATAAAGAGTGGTAAGTATTGTAGTCTTGCTGACAAAGGAAACAGTGCAGTAGTAGCAAGATCCTAAGGTGAGAATTGATAAACCAAGAAGGAGAGAACTTCACATGAAGAACCAAAGTTGCAGTCAGGGAAAGCATCAAGTAAGGGGGAGCACTTAATTGAAGAAAGTTTAGAATAGAGATTGGATTAGAGTAGAAGAGTGCAAGTATGTGCCCTTTCCCATTGATTTCAAAGGGGGAGAGAACTCATGTGAAAAACTTAGAGTGTAGATGTGTAAGAGAAAGGGGGAGAATTTTGGAGAAAGAAAGAGTGCAGGTGTGTAAAGAGAAAGGGGGAGAATCTTGTCTTGATGGTTGTTGCAGTTTTTCACATCATATGTTGCCATCAATGACAAAGGGGGAGATTGTTGCAAGTATGTGCCTAATCGGTGTTGTCATTGATGTCAACATATTCTTGTTGTCATTGGTGTCAACTATATCTTATTCTATTACTTGTTTAGAGGACTTGTATGTTGAGGATATTGAGAAAATTAGCCTCTCCAAAAGGAACAAGTGAGTTACAGAGAAGTGCAGTATAGATAGTGAGTTGTATGTTGAAGAATAGTCTGGTAAATTGCTCTACATTTATTTCTACTTGAAGATTGTGGTCTATAGATTGGAAGTAAGTTAGAGGTATGACTAAGGATGCTATAGTCTGAGTTTGAGCCTTCCACATGAAGATCTGAGTGAGTTGTGTTCACCATAGTGAAACCTACTTTTTTTGTAAGTTCAGTTGGGACAGGAAGAAAGTATTGTACTTCGCATTCCTCTGCAATAAAGTATTTTGCTCTGTGGTTCTAGAAGGAAATTTGGGATGATGATAAGTGCCTACAATTGTAATGGTTCATGGTTTGGTGGTCCGTAAGCTATCTTTCTTTTATGACAGTTGAAGACAGTGAAGTTCATGTGTTCCAGTGAGAAAATTCCTATGGATAAAGTGGTTAAGGTTCATGCAGTTACTCCTAATTATTATAACATGCTTGTGGATGTCTCCTAATCATGTTCCTATCTAGACTTTGGTTCGCGTTAAGAAATTGAGATTGTGTTTGAAGATTGTTCCAAGATAATGTAGCCTGTAACCAGTCTTGGCTAACCTGGTTAATCACAGTGATTGTAGAGATCTCTAGAAGATTGTGGAAGAGTGTTGTGGCATGGAAGATCATGTTTGAGTCCCAGCTAAGGCATGGCATGATCCACATTTCATTTCCTTTGCACAATTTGTAATAGGTCAGGACCTGTCTTGTAAATGTTTATAATATCGACCTTGGAGATTGTTCCAATGGTTGTTGATTGTAATGCCGACCTTGATGATCATTCCAAGGTTGATGTAGTGTATAAATACTTGTAGTTGAGTCATGGAAAAAGTGTCCTTGAGAGAAAATGGAAAGATAATAAGAAAGGTCCAAAAGGTAGAGCAGAGAAGAGGCAGAGGGAAGAAGAGGAAGAGTAGAGCAGAGGAAGAGCAAAGTAGAGGAATTATTGCACTTTAGAAAAGTGTTGATCATGGCAGTGACTCTGGTAGTAAGTTGTCAGTAGGGTTTAACAGCCCTTATTGTAATCTTGCTAGGTTTAGGGTTGAGACAGTGAGCCTGCTAGACCTAGTTGTTCTTTATGGCAGTAAGCCAGTATGTTTAGGCATGTGGAGTGACCAAGCCTGAACATCATTATTTCAAGATTGCAATATATATTGAGAGTTAATCCTCTCCATGGTTTTTCCCCACTGTGGGGTTTTTCACATAAAATTTGGTGTCTCTTGTGTTTGATGTTGTATCTGTGGTTAAGTTTCTGATTTCATGCACTCATGGTTAAATCATAATAATTGTGGATAAGTGATGAATGTTTAATTGTAGAAAGTGTTTGCATTTTTGTGATAACTGATTCACCCCCCCCTCTCGGTTGTCCAGCGCATATCAACACCTCTCTGGACTACATTTCCATCCTCTACTACCTGATCTGGCACTTGTATAATCTAAAATCTCTTTATATGCTCCAATGACAGCGAGGAGTAATTTCTTCCAATCACCTCATAGTCATCAACACAATCTGCCCAAAAATCCTCAAGGTGATACCTATGAAACAACTTCTTACATACTTCTCCATAGTCCCGTGGGAATCAAAATGTTTCCTTCTTATATATGGATGAAGATTAAGTAGTTGTAATTCTTTGTCTAAGTTCTTTGCTACTCCTAAGGTGGTGCAAGAATAATGACCCTTACTCAATAGAATTGAAAATTTAATATTAACCCTATGTAAATGCTTCAGCCTCTCTGCACAGGTGAGGAGTTGGCTAGTCAGCTCAAGGAGCACTATCTTGTCTATTAGATATCGGGGAAGCCTATATCGTGTACTTGTAAAGCCCTAGATTCTCAAGTAGGTAAACTTCTAAAATTTTAGGTACCATCTTCCATATTGTCGTATAACATTCATGGCTTCGGAAGATATTCTAAGTGCAGTGTTGTTTTGGAGAAGCCTAGTTATATGCATAGTGAATGCATCATTCACCCTCTTGTAATGAACCAATGACTGTGAGAGTGTTAATTGTGTATAGCATTCATAGACTTTCAATTGCTGATCACCATTTCCAACCTCTCCTACTTTGGATAGCCCCGAATATTTGTTCCTTCTTGCTAAAGCATAGACCACATAAGATGTCCATCTAAATGTCTCTTTCTCTGTGAAATTCACAAAGGCTTCATGCATGTTGTCACCTAGGATTTGAGCCCTGTGAAGTTTCTTGTCTCCATGTATTATTTCCTCAATGAGGGCAAACATCCATTCTTTAAAGGTAGAGGCAGTGGGAATCCCATAGATTCTTCTTAACAGTGTTACTAAGTCCCCAATTTCATCATGGAAATCACTCCTATATAGTGTGTGGGGTAACTTGTTCAAAGTGGACCTTTTGTGCTTCATCCATCCTTCATTGATTTATTTTTTACACTTCTCTACATCCTTCTTATATGTGTCCTCTGCATCCTTCTTGTCTGGGATTGAGATCACTAGGAAGATAGGTATTCCAAAGGTTTCTGCCAAGGAGAGTGAACTCAAATCTGCTAGAATTTCTCCACTTGTGGTTTGAAATTGTTCTTTTCAACGAATCATATCTATCTGCACATGCCACAATAAGTTCTGGACGCTGTGTAGAGGTGGGGAAAGCAGCAGCTTCTGCAATTCCATTATATCTGATCTTCTTGGCTAGAGGAGTTGGGTTTGGTCCAAACACCCTAAGTCTGAAGTACTCTAGGTCTATATGACCTAGATCTATGTCTCCTATGTTCTTCCATGCAGAAGTTAGCTTAGTTTTAGGAGGAATACCCTTGAATTCATACTTCATGTTTTGAGCTCAAGTAGACATTTAACCTGCATGACTAGACCTAATAAGTCAAAGTTGTCTTGAAGGTCTCTGATTCCTTAAGTCCTAATAGTTTACCTACAAGCTACTTGTCCTATATTACTAAGTCAAGTTTCACCTTATAAAATAAATACCAAGTCCTCTTCTAAGTTTCAAATGCACAAGTTAATGATTTATAGACTATATTAATTTATAACATTCATTACATGACTTAAACAACATAAGAACATCATTGAAGTCCTATTTAAATTATGTAATAAATACTAATTACTTTGAAAATCCAAATGAAATCATGCAAAACATCCTATTTTTACTTCTGTAGTATCTATCTTGGTCAAACAGACCTAATTACCTTAGGAATTTTCAAGAAATCAGGCCTTTTACATAATTTGCACTAAATTTTGGGGTCTCAGACTTCAACACTGAATTGGGCTTCCACAGACTTAGCGTCAGTTTCATGTTCTATCGACCATGGTTGGCGAGGGAGTTTTTCAACGCAGGGTCAGGGAGGTTGATTTTTAGCGCAAGAGATAAACAAGAAGATGTTTGGCTTGGCGCGACTTTAAACTATCATTGACTAGCATAATTTTTAAACGCAACTAACTAAAGTCAACAGAGATGGATTTTTGCACAGGTCAGACATAGTGGATTTTAGTGCTAAGTGTTCATTATACGTGGGCAAGGATTTGAAGCTCTTCCAATTTGGCACAATTTTTAGATGACATCGACTGAAGTCAGCGGAGGCGCTTTTTAACGCAAGTCAGCGCGAGACACATTTAGTGCAACCATCGTAAAGTTTTCTAAAAAAGCTTGGCGGGGATTTTTGGTAGTGTTGACTTTGGCAGGCAAGGACTTAAGTTTGTGAGGTCTTGTTTTAACGTAAGTCAGTGAACTTCGAATTCGGCACATATTCTTCAAAGGGGTGAATTCTAGACTTTCAATCATGCCTTGCATGAATTGCAAAGATTAATGTCATAAGCAAGAGGAAATGATTTCAATGCGAAGGAAATGGGTATAGTTTGATCAATCTGAGAAATCTGAAATATGATTTTTGTGCTTAAACAAAACTTCCTAGTTTAAAATTGTGTGTGTCCTAAGTTCTTCTTCATGTTGACTAGGGTTTATACGATTTGTAAGGATGTGTTTTTGTTATTCAGTTAATCTATCAAAATCATGAATGGTCCCCATAGAAAAAGATCCATTCCTAAATTCAACTCCTTAAACCCTAGTTTCACAGTAACTCTGAGAAGATAAAAAAAATAACCAACAACAATTTTTTTACCGGAATGTAACATCTAATGGAAACCCTAGGTTATATTAGAAAAAGTAACATTCATTTCTAAGAGCTCCAACATGGTTTCAAAGTAATGGCAAAGATAAGAAACCTATTTAAACATGCTTGTTATTAAATCTCTTTTCGCTTCGAATCCATCCAGGGTCTCCAATCGTTTGTAGGGCTCTCAAAAGAATTTGTTCATATGCAGAATGAGCTCCAAAATCTACAAAAAACACTTATATATTTGTCTAATTATCATCATTAATACAAGGGTATGATTACAGACTTGGCACACAAATGGACTTGGCGTGGGTTTTGGGACTGACAGACTCAGCAGGGATTTCCATGTTAATTGCCTCTGCGCGGGATCGGGGTTCCTTAGACCTAGAATGACTTTCAGGCTCCATGGACCAAAGTCGATGGCAAGCAATTTTAGCACAAAGTCTGTGTTATAAAAATTTTAGCGCCAGCGCTACTTTCGACACTTACTGACTTGTGTGGAATTTGGATTTTCTAGACAAAGTTGATGAAAAGGAGTTTCAGCACGCGATCAGTGGAGGGTAGATTCAATGCGAAGGCAATGGGCAAGCAAGTTAGAGTTAAGTCAATGACTTATGATTTTAGTGCTAAGGTCAGTGGATCATCTTTTTAGCGCTAAGACTCCTTAGGATTTGGTTTCGATGTTGAAGATCACTTGACTTAGTTATTTTGGAGACCTAAGCAACTTATACATCTACAAGAAATGTGACTTTGACTTTATATGGGTCATTTGATTATACATCCTTAAACACCTTAGGAACTGACTACTACAGGGCTGACACTCTAAGCCAAAATTTGAAAGAGGGAGGGGGGGCTCCATTTAATAAAATGGGGCATGTGTGTAAGGCACAACACCTACTTTACAATACAATCATTTATAAACTAGCTCACTTCAATAGGTCCAAATTCAATTTTGCATGCCAAATAATTCCATGAGAAGAGTTGAGGATGTAAACCAAAGATTTATAGATCCTAAATGAAACCTTCTTTTTTAACACTTTAACAAATCAATGCCTACATAAATATCATATTTAATTTATTTAAATTCTAATAAATTTAATTCTACATCTATTATTCAAGTCTAAACTCTAAATCCTAATGTTCTTTATTTAATATGCATTTAACATCTTGTTATGCTAATAGGTGATCCCTTGGTGAGAAACACGTGAAGAATTACATAGATCAATGGTGAAGATTAAAAGGACTACCATCAAACAAATATTAACCATACAATTTACAATAATATATGATTGTGACATTGGTAAATAAACTTTGACCGAGCAAGAAAATTATTTGATTTCTCACTCTTTCAACACCATAATAAAAATAAAAGGAATGATATATATATATATATATATGCTACACAAATTTCCTTGGTAAAAATATTATTAGGATGGTGTACATGCACTCTAAGCTCTATGGAATGTAGTTCAAGCTCTTTGGACAGATTCATATTTGGAAATTTGTGCAACATTTTTAAGGAGTTCTCTATTTGTAATCTTGTCTATGAGTTGGTGAAAATATTAGTAGGGAGAATTGTTCAATAGTAATGGTAGCAATCTCTAAGAAAATTTAGATGACACATGTTATAAGTAGCCCAATTATCCCATCCAACTTTTCTTTGAGACATAAATGTAAGTTCATCGGTTTAAAGAGTGACACATCAAAGAATAGGTGTTAGAATCATATGTGATAATATCTTAAAAATCATTGAGTACTTGCCTACTTATAACTTCTTTAAATATCTCAAGTGCAATGGAGTTTTTTCATAGAGAAATACCTCTCCAGGTGGGCCAATTCACAAGAGATATCATGATGAATTTCATTTTGGCTTCTATTTATGCATGACACTAAGGCACATTTGGTTGGAAAATAATGTAGGGAGTGGGAATTTGTTGAATATTGTCATATATTCGCCTTGGGGCTCTAGTTAGAGCTATTATATAAACGAGACCACTCTAGTGTTCTTTGTTTCTTATTCAGCTCCCTATGCGCTTAGCTACAAATGATGATGACTCTAAAGGGCTCAAACTAGGGACACCTATTGTAGTAGTAGCATTATTATTTCTACAGCTATTATTATGATTATGATTCTAACTAAAATTTTTGTCTTTAGTTTTAGGTAGAATGTTGGCTAGAAAAATTAGTTTTTGCTTGATATCTCCAAAAGCATGATGCCTAGAAAATTATGAAGATATCTAGGTTAGCATTTTAGTACATTCTAGATGAATCCATCATGATGATCATCCTCAAACTACCAAATTCTACAAAAATAATACATCGTCTATAGCTTCTCAGGACATGATGTGATGTGATCTTGAATCCTCAAGAGAGTTGTATAACATTACCATATAAACTAATTGAATTAGAGTTCAATAGATCTACGTAGATCAAACCTCAAATCCCAAGGGGTAAATGAGGCCTATTAAGAGAGATTGACTCTAAAAGTCCAATATAAAAAATTAAAACAACATTTAAAAGAGAGTAAGAGAGAATCACTAGAAGCAAGAAGCTAGATTTTAAGAATAGCATATAATCAGTGTAGGTGTCTAAATAGCCTAGAGTAAGTAGGTGATATATGAGAATCTAAACAAACTATAGCCAAATAAGTATCAAAGTCTTCTATGGCAAGTTATGAAGCATTAAGATCAAACTATGATATCACATAAAATATTGAATCGAGATCATATGAACATAAGCTAAGCTTTCATTGATCCATATTAAGGATGAGGAAAACATCATCCCTCAACAAACAACCAAGAATTTGTTAACTACATTTAATTTCTTATCATTCGAAGGTTGATTCAAGTAGGAACAATATTGAATATATAAATAATTTCTTATAGGTAAGAATCTGAGAAATTACAAATCATGTTGATATTATAGTAGTTTAATTTTTTTATATTTTTGAAGTGATTGTGTTCATATGTCTAACAATGATATGTAGATAACTATTTAAGATGTTTTAATGTGATTTTGTGTACTATTTTTGTTAAGCTTTATGTCTTGGGTTCATGAATTTTGTTCCAAGGTGAAGTAGTTGCTATCATTTTCAAAAATGAGAGTAGGCCACTTAATCTACCTCTCTTTGTTGTTGTAAAGTCACAATGTTCTATAACAATGAGAGAAAATCACCTCATCTAGCTCTCTTTATTGTTGTAAAATGGCTTTGGCACTGACAATCCATAAAGCATAGGGTCTAGCAATCACTAGAGTAATAATTAGTTCATTAGAAACACAAGTTGTCAAGGTCTTACCTTCATAGCAATGTCATTAGTTCAAAGATTGTCAAATCCACAAATATCCCCTACATTCTCATTCCAAACACATACATGCATGCAAAACAATATGCATATAATCATACAAAAGCAAAAGGAAGACTATCTCTAAAAAATGTTCTAAAAAAATTCATAAAAATCTTGTTGGTTCATCTTAATAAATGATATAAAAAATTTAAAATATGTTAATTTCAATATGTAATGTAAAAATATCTTTAGTCATATTATGTGGAACAAGGTAACCTTTAGTGTGATAGAATTTCAAAAGTAATGATAGTATAATTTAATGGATCAAATAACTTATAGATTAATAAATAGGAAAAATACATATTAAGAGCATAAATATCTTCAGAGAACAATGTTGTGAATGGTCTAAGCACTTAGGTATGTCAAATAATTTATTTATTTCTTTTCTTAAATTTAAGAATTTTATTGTATTATAGCATTAGACAACGATATTATTATGTATTAATTCTTATAAAATTTGTTGAGATTTTATTGATTCTTACATTCTCTTACTTGAATCTAATCCTCAAAATCAATGGACCTTTGGTGGTTTTAAAAGATATGTAAGGTGTTGATTGTTTTTATTAATGGGATTTGTAGGAGATTGAGAGATTGAAAGATCTAGGTTTTGAGGATAAATTCCAAGAGGCAACAAAAAAGAAGATTGATGGTGCTCCTACACATAGGGAGGATGAGAAAAAGAATCAAATGTGGTAGATAAGTCTAAGGCTAAGAATGACAAGGTAGAAGAGAAGAAAAATATTGATGGAGATAAAGTTCTCAAGGATAATGAAAAGGAGGAGGAATTTACAATCCCTTGTGTGGATCATAACTCTTAAGCTAGAGATGAGGGCAAGACTAAAGATGTTCCAATTATAATTGTTCATGAAATTTATGACAAAAAGGACACACCTACAACTAATCAGTTTGACTGTAAAAAGTAGATCATAAAAAACATGATACTTACTATCATGTACATAAATGGAAGCAAATCACTTGATTGTCCTCTTTTTGTTGTCATGAACTTTCAATGCTAAATTAGACTTATGTGCAAAAAATAAGAAATGCAAATGGTCTCAATTGTTGGTCAATGACAAATCCTCCTAAAAATGGCTTAGGTATTGACAATACATAAAGCACAGGGTCTAACTATAAATAGAACAACAATAAATATTGGTAACATAGACCGTTAGGCTCTTATCTTCATAGTGGTATCAATAGTTCATGGTTTTCAAATCTATGAACATTCCTTGCACTCTCATTCCAAAGGTATGCATGCATGAAAAAAAAGTGTGTAATTCTATGTAAGCAAGAGGAGCACAATCTCAAAAAAATGTCAACAAATAATTCCTCAAAATCCAATTCCTATATCTAAACACGAAATGATATTTTTGCACCTTTGTGATACACATTAGATATATTTTTACATGGATTTTAATTTCGATTACTTTTCTTTTTTTGATGTAGATCATCCACAAGATCGTTTTTGCTACTTGATATGAGAGCACGAGCCTTAGGCTGAACCTCTTCGACTAAGAGCCAAGGACTAAGGGGTACCTATTATTTTTCAGTTGCTTTATGATAAGGATTGCATATGTTTTTATAGAATATATATACTAATAATTAAGGGTTTCAATAAATTCGATGCAATATAAATCATAGAAAAGTTTCACATAACTTTATTAAAAATATATAATTATTACTCCAATTTCACTCCCACAAACAATCAATTTAAAAAAATTACATATGTTTTGTATTATCTTCCACGTGATTAAATATTTAACTATAGAAAAAGTCCCTCTCTAACCCCAAAAAAAAAAAAAAAAAAACTTTAATTATAATTAGAAAACTATTAGGTGCCATTGAACCTAAAAGTCCAATTGCTAGATTCATTCTTTGCAATATGTATGCATGGACATTGGAGATGCACATGTTATTGGGCTTATGCAAAAGTTCCGAGGCTTGCACTTACCACCACGTGATTAAGCTGATTAAAACAACAGCTTATCAATTAACTAGGCATTAAGCTAAAATACAATACTATGGCCGGTAACCCCTTCCCACAAAACTCTACCTGCCTAGTCATGTCAAATCAATAGTATTCGAATGAAACAAAAATTTCAGGCCTACTACACGAGCAGACCAATCACACGTGCGACCGTGCAAATGAAAGATCTGGGCGGCGCCACCTCCGCTTAATAACGCCACCTGTACATTTCACTCCACCAACTATGAGATACCACATTTTATGATGTTGTTTTTAGCCACAAGGTGAAATGAATGAATGAATGGAAGTTTTTAATGACGTTTACATGAGACCACAGTTTATAGTATCCAGAAGTAAAAGAACAGCACAAAACAAAAGAATCAATGAGAGTGAAACAATTAATTCATGATGTTGTTTCCAACTGTGAGGTAGGAATGAATGAATGAATGGAAGTTTTTAATGAGTCTACAAGACCACAGTGTATGGGATCCAGAAGTAAAAAGACAGCACAAAACAAAAGAAACAATAAGAGTTGAATAATTATTTTATGAGGTTATTTCCAACTGTAAGGTCCGAATGAATGAAAGTTATTAATGACCTCCAGGGGACCACGATCCAGAACTAAAACAGACGGCACAAAACAAAAGAACTGATGATAATAATGGAATAATTGGACAGCAAACGGTGGGTCCCGCTGAGAATGCAAAAGCTTCGGAAACCGATAAAGGAGGAGGTCCACGTATGCATTGAGGATGACGCCGTTGAAATGATTTCCGTAGCGCCGAAAATTGTGCTCGCGTCGCCGTCGGCATAAGTCGTGCCGGTGGCCGCCGGCGGAGTGTCGGAGCTTTTTTGATTGGACGTATAAGAAATAAAGTGAACGCCACATCAGCGTTGCTTTTCAGTTAGGTCAGTGAAAAGAGTTAATTAATTAACTAGTGAAATGCTGACCTGGCCATGGCGTGGGGCGGAACGTGACGGCCTAACCGGCACCCGCACAAGTAAACGTGCTAGTCTTGTCGGCGAAAGCGTAGCTGCAAGCACGCAGACACGTGGCCTTGAAGCGCTGCAAGTAGAGCGGTGGAATGCACGTGTCGGGATTGGCGTAGGCCCCACTGACTGCTGTTGCCGTGGTTGAGGTTGTTGTCCAGATGGAGCTCCTCAAATTTAGGTGGATCTTTTGGGTAGCAATTGAAGTTTTAAACGTTTTACTTCAAACAAATACAAGAAAAGTTTCAACACCTAACTGTTGTGTCTTGAGAATGATATAATGTTACTCTTGTGATTGGGATGGAAAATTACATTCTTAGTTATATTGGGTTACTTTTTTTTTAATGAATACTTCTTATTAAGAAAAAATATTAGCACAATATTCACCAAAAAGTAAGTGGTAGAGAAGTACACCCATAGAATTTAAATAGGACACAGTCTAAAATAAAGATAATTAAGCACCTAAACCAATGTCAGAAGGAGGATCTTTATTATCTAGCTTCCAAACATCTCCCGAGATAGAAGCATCTATAGGCTCCCAACCGATGAGAGCACCCTCCTCTTTAGGAGCATCATTCAAGGGTTGTTGAGCATGCACTGGAGAAATCACCAACTCCAAGCGAGAAAACTTGCAAGAGTCAAGCCAACCAGGAGCACTATGCCCATGAGAAGAGACAGACGCTGACCTGGAAGGCTAAGTCCATCCATCATAGGTTGCATTATCTCTAAACTTTGGATGCTAGGAGCCATGAGAGCGGGAACCTCCATCTCCCTAGCAAACTAGTTACGACCATGCCGACACCCTCAAGAAGAAGAAGAGGGATCACATGGAACTCTAGCAAGAGTGTAGGGAGCATTTCCGTAGTGGTCCAAAAGCTCCTGAAGATGAGCAACCTCAAATGCAACTTTACTAGCTTTGCACCTGAATCTGTGGATAAGCACATTAGAGCAAATCATGGCTTTAGTATACAAAGAGAAATGAACATCAGTGGAGCAACCTGTAAAGAGGGTTGCATTTCTATCTTTTGAAATATTGAAGAGAATTCCCACCCCAAAAGCATGCCAAATCAAGGTATACTTGAATGAGAGACAAGGCTAGTCCATAGCCAAAACCATATGCCAATAAAAAGGAGCAGGTCGAAAGGGTCTAAAGAAATCATAAATCTAGTTCCAAGCTTCTTGAGCTTTGGGACAAAATCAAAAAAGATACTTGAGATTCTCAATCTATCCACATAATGGACAACAAAGATTAAGAATTCCCACGAGTCAAATGAGCACCAAGAGGAAGGCTTTGATAAAGAATGCACCAAGCAAATTGAGCCAACTTAGGCTCTAGAATAGCCAACCAGATACATTGGAATCGATGATGCCCTATACCAAGAGAGAACTAAAGTTGATGACTATGGTACAATTGATCCACCATAGGAAGATGGAGAGACAACCACAAATAGCCTTTTCTAGGCCTATAGTTTCAAAATGGTGTATCTAGATACCATTTTCAATCCTTCCATCAAGGTTTAAAAGATCTAACCCCACAATCTTGTGAATCATTTGGGGAGGAATGACATCAATCACATACTAGAAAGTCTCCTGGTCTTGAACTCTAGTCAAGAAAGGAAATTCTTGGTGGCTCTATTTATGAAATCTAGCAATACTTGAATGCCTCTTTTAAACAATTGCAATGCATGAATCCATGACACTTTAGCCAGATGGTGATCTTGATAAGAGAGGATTGAAGACTACCAAATAGGCTGTTGATTGATAGAAATTCCACTGCAGAAATCATTATCTGCCCAAAGAAGCCAAGGCTTAATAGCTTCCCAAGCTTTCCAAATGCTCTTGATGACAAACATGCCTTGAATCTTAATGGGTTCCTTATGGTGAGGAGAGTGTCAAAATATAGGTCTTTTGAAGCTGGTTGTCCTAAAGGCACACTAGAACTAATACAATGCTTGATAAAATTTTCCAAGCTTCATTGCCCTCTAAGGCTCTAATAATCCATTTGGTGCATAAGGTCCATGAGTAGTTATGTTTTCACTTTGCTTGTAGTGATTTGGGCAATATGAGGTCCATATATAAACCCATTACTCATATATTAAAAAAAAATCATAAGGACACAATGAGATTCAATATCATTTTGTTTCAATAATTGAAATGTGGAATGCCAAAACCTCCATTCTAGAAAATTTATCTTCTTCTTTGTTGTTGTCAAACAAATTTAGTGTCTAATGAATGTATTTGAGTTTTCATGTAGACTATTAGATAGTCACCAATTATCAAACTCTACTATCTAAATTTATTAGTTCAATTTGTTCTTACATTGGATGACTTGAATGCCTAGAAAATTGTCACTTATTAGTGGCTTCCAAAACAAAAATTCATAGGGTCCCCACAAGGTCTATGCCACCCTAAAGTATTCATTCTTCCTTAAATTTACTTTTTTCCTCATTAGTTTTATTGGTACTTTTTATTTTATTTTTCTTCAAATGAAGGTGTATATTGTCTAAAGTGCCTTCATGGTCATACAAGTAGTGTGTTAGGACTAGGGGACTAGGTGTTGTACACCTTGTGAGTCCTAGTTCTAGATGATTTATTTAATATTTAGTAAAAATCCAACTCCCCCATAGTAATGATCAAGCAACCTATAATAGTATGTAACTCCTTTTATACCTCTTACACATCTTACACCTCTCTTGTGCAACATAGATTCTTTCATAACATTCAAATTGATAACTTTCCCACATCTAGGCACTACATGAGGGCATTCGTTGTTTGTGTCATAACAATCAAATTGGAAAGATACTCTATAACTCCCAATTTTAACATTTTCAATGTAACCTCCTTATTCAATACCTTCTTATACAATATCCCAAGTTTTTTAGAGAATAAATAAATAATAAATAATGTCCCCACCCTCTCATGGGTGTCTCATTTTTCTTGATGTAGGAGCATCCCTGGTTCAAGAGAAATCTTGCATCAACCAAAAATATTTGCATTTCAATTTGTTTGCGGTTCAGTTTGTTTCCTTTCATTTTCCAGTTCAGTTCAAGCAGTTCAGTCAATAGCAGTTTCTACATTTTGGTCCGCATTCTACCGCAATTACATTTCACATCTTGCGGATCTAGACTTAGCATCTAGGTTCATTCATCTACATCATATCTAAAATTTAGAGCATTTGGATGAAGTACCAGAAAGTTCTCGCTATCAGAAGATCAATTGTTTTCTCAGAACAGATTATCTTGACAGTCTCTGATAATCAGTTAAAGGAGAAGACTTGCGGAGCATTCCTAGGCTTGTAGAGCTTAATGACACATCATTCAATGATCTTTGTTTCGTGACTGACCTTCCCCAAGATCCGCACATCATTCCATTCATTTGCGGAGGTGTTCTACATGATTAGGTCCAACCTATCTGTGTACACACGTTGCAGCTCTTCATTGGAGTTTGTGACCTTCCTTGGCCGATGTAGAGGAATCTATTGTTCTAGAGATGATATATATTGATGTAATAGATCCTTAGGAAATCAACGAGCATAGTTCTTAGGATTTAGAAGATTGATAGTTTGGATACTTGAGCTTCAAAGCTATATCTTGTGATATTCTGTAACTAGGCCTCAGAGCCAAATTATAAGTTCACATGTTGCCAGCCCATTTATATTTGAATTCTTTGATATACTGAATGACTGAATTTGCATTTGCCTCATATCTTTAAGTTGTTTCTGTTGTGTTTACTCTTGCTGCACAGCCTGGATAGTTCATTTTGTGAACCCTCCTGCCGTGATTGCACCAAGTGGTATCAGAGTGAAAGTTCAAATCTTTGGAAGCAAATTGAGCAAAGTTGGTGAGGGAACTCCATAAGATCTTGCTGTGGACAAATTGCTGAACTGAGGTAGGTTACTTGTGTCACAACTAATTGCCGATTGTGAGGTAGTTGTCACCTTGTAACCCAATCACTAAACTTGAGGCAGTTTGCACTTGATCCTAGGAAGAATGCCACCGAGGAGAGTTGTTTCTATTAGAACAATGGCTGGTAGAATGGATGAGATGATGAAAATGATGCGAATCCATTTGGATGTTGTTGAAGAGGATAGATGAAGAGGATTAACACCAAGACTTAATGTTGAAAGTGATGATGAAGAAGAATTTCAATATGTTGACCAAATTGATGAAACCCTAGGAGGTGATGAAGAAGAAGAATCAAATCAAGTAAAGATGTTGCGAGCTATTTCGACGATTGGAAAGAGACCTAGAGTTTGTTGCAAGTATGGGCCTAACCGGTGTTGTCATTGATGTCAACATACTTCTGTTACATCAGTGATAAGGATTAGATGAGTTATTTGTTGAGGATACTGAGAAAGTCAGTCTCAGTCAGGAACAGTGAAGAACAGTGATGACAGTAAGGAAATAGCTCAAGACAGGTTGAGGATCAAAAGATGCGGATTAAAGGGTTTGTGGACATGAGTCTTAGGAGGTTCTAGTTAAGATTTTAGAGGTCCGCATGAAGATATGAAGAAGTTGTGATTGATCAAGTAGAACTGGTTCTGAGAGATGCTCAGGAGTGACAGAGTGTTACAGAAAGGTCCGGTGAGATCCAGAAGTACATTGTCCTGTTCTACAAATTGGAAGGAGTGTTGGGGGAGTCATTGTGATGTGTCATTTCAATTAGTTCATGGTTTGAAGGTCTAGAAGAATCTACTCCTTTGTGACAGTCATGACAGACGATGTTCTTGAGGCACCAGATGCATGAGAGAAGAGATTTGAGTAAGTAGAAGAAGTGCGGATGTACTTGGTCATTCAGGCAAGCTTGTGAAGGTTCTTGGACCATGTTGAGGTTGTGTTGTCAGTCCGCATTAGAGTTGGAGCCCGGAATTGAAGAAATACTTCTGGATGAAGGTGTTCTTACTTAGGTTGGCCGACCAGATGAGTTATTCATCTTGCGGATGTTCTTGTGGATGTGTGCCGACTTAGATGTTTGTTCCTAAGTTGATGTCATGTATAAATAAGGGATTGTGAAGTCATTTCAGGTTGTGACTTGTGGAGATGAGTGTGTGGTAGCAAGGAGAAGAGTGAAAGACAGAGCAAAAGGTTTGGGCTTAAATGGAACGGACTCAAGCATGGTGAAGATGCTATTTACCAGTTCAAGTATGTAATACTTATTTATTGTAGACAGTGTGTCTCTTGTAGGCAGTGAGCCTCTTGTGAGCAGTGTGCTTGGGCAGTGAGCCCTAATTGGCATGTGCCATCTTATTCTTTCTATTATTCTAACAGAGAATAATATCTTGGGTTAGTCACCCCATGGTTTTTCCCTTAACTAGGTTTTCCACGTCAAAATCTTGGTGTCTCATGTGTTGATGTGTTTCTGCTCTTGGTTAATTGCATTAAGTTTTCATGATTGATTTATTGTTATAATGTTAAAGAAATGCAAGTGTTGAAAAGAAAAGACAACTGATTCACCCCCCCTCTTAGTTGTCTGCCCTAAATCTAACAATTGGTATCAGAGCTGAGTTCCTCTAAAAGGAGCTTAACCGCTTGAGGAGATCCGGGATGTCATCCTACAAGAAGGATAGTTCGAAGTTTGATGGAATTAACTTTGCTCTTTGGAAAGGTCACATGGAATGTCACTTACAGTGTATGGGATTTGCATACTGGTCTATGGTTAAAAAGGCCTATGTACCTCCACAGGGTGGTCTGACAACCCTAAATGAAATCACGGATGCTGAAAACAAGCTGCAGACCAAAGAGGCTCTGTTAAGCACACTATCTGATTCAGAACTCTCAAATGTTATTGATCTACCAACTGCCTTTGAGATTTGGAATAAACTAGAACTTTTGCATGAAGGAGATCAATTTGTCAAATGTGCAAGGTTACAAAGTCTAAAAGGGAAATTTGAAAAATTGAAGATGAGAGATGATGAAAATATTACCACCTTCATGCCAAGAGTAAATAAGCTGGTTTGTGGAATCAGAAATGCAGGTGGAACCTTGAGTGAAGATGAGATTGTTGGCAAAGTTTTCAGATCTCTTCCTGATTCTTATAAAATGAAGGCCTTTGCAATTGAAGAATTCAGAGCTCACACAACAGTCACAAGGGATCAATTGGTTGGTAAGCTAGCTACTTTTGAAATGGCCGAGTTTGGAGATGATCCTCCAAAAACTAAATCTGCATTCAAAGCAAGTGCCTTGGTAAAAGGAAAACAAAGGTTTGATCCGGGAGAAAACTCTTCAAGGAAACCATCATGGTATGAAAATGCAAGAAAAGATTTAGAAGAAGAAGAAGCTGAAACTGCTCATCTTGAAGCTCTTATTGCAAAAAAACTACCAAGAGGATCAGGTAAGTATGAGGGAAAATTGCCTTTTAAGTGTTTTAACTACAATAAGATTGGTCATTTTGCATCAAGGTGTCCGGAAAGATTTTCTAGGCCAAACAATAATAGACCAAGATTCTAAAAGAATTGTTACTATGCTCATGAAGGAGATGATGAAGGAGTAACAGATGATAAATCAGAGAAAGAAGACAAATCCAGGAGTGACTGGGTGTTCATTGCCATCAAGGAAGAAGATCCAATACCCTCTGAATCTGTAAATCATAAAGCCCTGGCTGCCCAAGTTGAAGAAAAGGATGATTGGGTCATTGACAGTGGCTACTCTCACCACATGACAGGTGACAAAAACAAGTTTATAGATTTGGAAAGGTATGAAGGAGGAGTGGTAAAGTTTGGTGATAACTCTACAGGTAGAATCAGAGGTAGAGGAACTATTTCTTTTGATGGAAAGAACAAAACCGGTAATGTATTATATGTTGAAGGATTGAAACACAATCTTCTCAGTGTGGGACAGTTGGTGGACAAAGGCTATGATCTCAGATTCAAGAATGGAAAGTGCAAAATCCTTGAAAGTTCTGGAACAGAGATTGCATCAGGTACCCAAACAAAAGGTAACATCTTTCACTTAGCTAGTACTGGTAAAAGTTGCTTATTTGTTCAAATTGATTAGAGTTGGTTATGGCATAGAAGAATGTGTCATGTGAACTTTGATAATATCATCAAGATAAGTAATACTCAAGCTGTAAGAGATCTTCCAAGATTGGTAAAACCTACAAATAGTTTGTGCAAAGAATGTCAGTTGGGTAAACAAAGTAGAATCTCATTCAAAAGCAAGGAACAATCTTCTACCGGATTATTAGACTTGGTTCACACTGACTTATGTGGTCCAGCAAGAATCAGGAGTGTGCAAGGGGATAGATACTTCATGTTGCTAATTGATGACTATTCCCGGATGATGTGGGTAACCTTTATGAAAGAGAAATCAGAAGCTCTTGAGAAATTCAAAATATTCAAGGCTATGGTGGAAAATGAGATCAGATTAAAATTAAAGTGTCTGAGGTCTGATAGAGGTGGAGAATTCACATCCGGTGAGTTCATAAACTTTTGTGAAAAACATAGAATAAAGAGACAGTTGTCTGCCCCTAGAACTCCATAGCAGAATGGAGTTGTTGAGAGGAAGAACTGGACCATCTAGGAAGCATCCAAGACCATGATGATGGAAGCAAATGTTCCTCAGATCTCTTGGAGAAAAGTTGTCAGCATTGCAGTCTACACTCTCAACCGAGTTCAAATTAGAAACTATACCGGTAAGACTCCTTATGAACTCTGGTTTGGCATTACTCCCACTGTGAGATACTTCAGAGTTTTTGGTAGCAGATGTTACATTAAAAAGGATGAAGATCTAGGAAAGTTTGATGCTAGAAGTGATGAAGGAATATTCTTGGGTTATTCTACTCAAAGCAAAGCATATCGGTGTTACAACAAGAGACTGGGAAAGATTGTAGAGAGTATAAATGTGAAGGTTGATGAAGAAATTGAAAGACCCTGAAGAATTCTTGAACATGATGAAGATGATCTGAATGGTGTTCAGACTCAAGGTATCCAAGTCTCTTCTGAGAAACAAAGTCAAGTTGATCTGGTAAGATAGGAAGAAGAGATAAGTCTCAATGAGACTGATCAAGAGTTAGAAGTACAAGAGACTCCCAAAATTCCAAGGTATGTAACTCTAAACCACTCTAAAGATCAGATCATAGGTGACAAAAGCAAAAGGGTGCAAACAAGGAGGAGAATTGCTCAAAATTCTGATGAGTATTGTCTAATTTCAAAGATCGAACCTAAGACAGTAAATGAAGCTTGCAATGATGAAAACTGGACTAAGGCAATGGATGAAGAACTTATGCAAATTGAGAAGAAGCACACTTGGGATCTTGTTCCCAGACCAAGAAACAAAAATGTGATTGGAACCAAATGGGTCTTCCAGAATAAATTGAATGAAGCTAGTGAAGTAATCAGAAACAAGGCCAGATTAGTTTGCAAAGGTTACTCTCAAATAGAAGGAGTTGATTTTGAAGAAACTTTTGCTTCGGTGGCAAGAATTGAAGCAGTCAGATATTTCTTGCATTTGCTGCCTTCAAGGATTTAAAGGTGTATCAGATGGATTCAAATCTGCCTTCCTAAATGGTAATTTGGAAGAAGAAGTGTATATTGAGCAACCAGATGGATTTCAATTGTTTGATCATAGTGACATGGTCTGTAAATTAAAAAAGACACTGTATGGACTGAAGCAAGCCCCAAGAGCCTGGTATGAAAGATTGGTAAGCATCTCTTGAAGATTGGTTTCAATAAAGGTACTACTGATAGTAATTTGTATTTCAAAATTGATCATGAAAATATCTTAATTGTTGAAGTATTTGTTGATGATATCATTTTTGGAGGAAGAGACGGTATGTGTAAAACTTTTGCAAGTCAAATGAAAAGTGAGTTTGAGATGTCAATGCTTGGAGAAATGAATTTCTTTTTGGGTCTACAAATTACTCAAACAAAGAAAGGAATCTTCATCTCTCAGTCAAAATATGTGAAAGAATTGTTGAGGAAATTTGGGATGGAAGACTCAAAGCCAATGAAGACTCCAATGGCAACCAGATGCAAGTTGAGCAAAGATGATGACCCTCCCAAGGTTGATCAGACAAAATATAGGTCAATGATTGGAGGACTATTGTATCTCACTCAAACTAGACCAGATATTATGCTGGCCGTTGGTCTTGTTGCTAGATTCCAAGCTGATCCTAGAGAATCTCATATTATGGCAATCAAGAGGATTTTTAGATACTAAAGGGGATAGTTGAGTATGGTCTATGGTATCCTAGAGATCATGATTTCTCTCTTCATGCATATACAGATGCAGATTTGGCAGGAGATGTGGATGACCGGAAGAGTACCAGTGGTGGAGCATTCTTTTTGGGAAAAAGGTTGGTTTCTTAGCTAAGCAAGAAACAAGAGGTAATATCTCTGTCTACAACTGAAGCAGAATACATTGCAGCAGTAGGTAGTTGCACTCAAATCTTATGGATGAAGCAGATGCTAAGAGACATTAAAATAGAATATGAGGAGCCTATCACAATTTTCTGTGATAATTCAAGTGCAATAAATATTTCTAAGAATCCAGTGTTGCATTCCAAGACCAAGCACATATCTATCAAGTTTCACTTTCTGAGAGAGCAAGTGAACAAGGATGAAGTCAGGTTGGAGTATGTGCCCTCCAATGATCAGATTGCAGATATCTTTACTAAACCTCTTCCCAAGGACTCTTTTGAGTATCTCAGGGAGAAGTTAGGGGTTATTGCCCCTCCAGTGATGAACTAGGATGCACTAATGTGCATCAGTTTGGTACATATCACAGTCACATCTTGTGGTCTGAACTGATGATGGGGAGTTGCTACTTAGGGGGAGCAACAGATATGATTCTGAAATGGTAAAGTTGCAAGTATGAGCCCTTTGCCATTGATGTCAAAGGGGGAGAAAAGACATGTGAAAAACAAGTGGTTGCTAATCAAAGGGGGAGTAGTAGTGAGAGACAAGAAATGTGAAGAATGGTGATTGCTGATAGGGGGAGTTGTGACAGTAGAAAAGAAGTTCTTGTCTTGATGGTCAAAAATAGTTTTTCACATCATATGTTGCCATCAATGACAAAGGGGGAGATTGTTACAAGTATGGGCCTAATCGGTGTTGTCATTGATGTCAACATACTTCTATTACATCAGTGATAAGGATTGGATGAGTTATTTGTTGAGGATACTGAGAAAGTCAGTATCAGTCAGGAACAGTGAAGAACAGTGATGACAGTAAGGAAATAGCTCAAGACAAGTTGAGGATCAGAAGATGCGGATTAAAGGGTTTGTGGACATGAGTCTTAGGAGGTTCCAGTTAAGATTTTAGAGGTCCGCATGAAGATATGAAGAAGTTGTGATCGATCAAGTAGAACCAGTTTCGGGAGATGCTCAGGAGTGACAGAGTGTTATAGAAAGGTCCGGTGAGATCCGGAAGTGCATTGTCCTATTCTTTGGATTGGAAGGAGTGTTGGGGGAGTCCTTGTGATGTGTCATCTCGATTTGTTCATGGTTTGAAGGTCTAGAAGAATCTACTCCTTTGTGACAGTTATGACAGACTGTGTTCTTGAGGCACCGGATGCAGGAGAGAAGAGATTTGAGTAAGTAGAAGAAGTGTGGTCATACCTGGTCATTTAGGCAAGCTTGTGAAGGTTCTTGGATCATGTTGAGGTTGTGTTGTCAGTTTGCATTAGAGTTGGAGCCCAGAATTGAAGAAATACTTCCGGATGAAGGTGTTCTTACTTAGGCTGGCCGACTAGATGAGTTATTCATCTTGTGGATGTTCTTGTGGATGTGTGCTGACTTAGATGTTTGTTCCTAAGTTAATGTCATGTATAAATAAGGGATTGCGAAGTCATTTCAGGGTGTGACTTGTGGAGATGAGTGTGTGGTAGCAAGGAGAAGAGTAGAAGACAGAGCAGAAGGTTTGGGCTTAAATGGAACTGACTCAAGCATGGTGAAGATGCTATTTACCAGTTCAAGTATGTAATACTTATTTATTGTAGACAGTGTGTCTCTTGTAGGCAGTGAGCCCTAATTGGCATGTGCCATCTTATTATTTCTATTCTTCTAACAAAGAATAATATCTTGGGTTAGTCACCCCGTGGTTTTTCCCTTAACCAGGTTTTCCACATCAAAATCTTGGTGTCTCATGTGTTGATGTGTTTCTGCTCTTGGTTAATTGCATTAAGTTTTCATGATTGATTTATTGTTATAATGTTAAAGAAATGCAAGTGTTGAAAAGAAAAGAAAGTTTGGACAACTGATTCACCCCCCTCTTAGTTGTCTACCCTAAATCTAATAGAGTTGATGTGCTAAACTATACTGGTAATTTAAACCCTGAAGAATTGATTGACTAGATAAATGACATGGAAGAATACTTTGAATATGAAGAAGTCGAAGATCTGAAGAAGGTGAAATTTGTAAAGACAAAGTTGAAAGGGCATGTTGCTATATGGTGGAAAGAAGTTCAATTGGAAAGAAATAGAAGAGGGAAATAAAAGATTATGAAGTGGGATAGAATGGTAAAAAAAATTGAAGAATCAGTTTATACCTGCTGACTATGAGTTGGAGCTTTTGAAAAGATTATAGAACCTAAGACAGAAGCAAAAATTTGTGGAGTACACTGCAGAATTTCATAAGATGATTATAAGGACAAGACATAGTGAAGCAAGCAAGGAGAGAGTGGCTAGATACATCAATGGACTAAGATTGAACATTCAAGAAGAAACTAAGCTTGGTGAGGATGACATCTTTGGAAGAAGCATATCAGTTTGCCCTGAAAATTGAAGAGAAGCTAAATAAATGACCTGATCCAAAATAGAGAGGCAGAGGAGGTAAATTTTAGAGAGGTAGAATATTTTCTAGAGGAGATAGATCATTTGTAGAACAGAATAAGCCTGACAACATCTTCAAGAAGGAAGACAAAGATAATAGTACATACTGGAGAGATGACAAAAATTTTTACCAGAGAGGAAACCCTAGCACATACCGAAATGAAGGATACAAAAGAAAGGGAAGATGATTTGATAAGAGGACATTCAGAGGCACTTGTTTCTGTTAGACTTAGGGCACACAACTAAGAGGGGGGGTGAATCAGTTATGCAAAACTTTCTCCAATTTAACACTTAAATCCTCTTTGTGATTGGCAGTATATTGAACATGGAATGTAATGCATTCAAATCAAAGGCAGAAACTCATCAACACATAAGACACCAAGATTTTGACATGGAAAACCCAGTTAAGGGAAAAACCACAGGGTGATTGACCCAAGAATATATTCTCTATTAGAAGAATAGAAAGAACAAAATGGCACATACCAATTAGGGCTCATTGCTCGAGCACACTGATCACAAGAGGCTCATTACCTACAAGAGACACACTATCTACAAAGAAATAAGTATCACCTATGTGAACTGGAAAATAGCATCTTCACCATGCTTGAATCAGTTCCATTAAGCTCAATACTCCTGCTCTACCTTTCGCTCTCCTCTTCGCTACCACACACTCATCTCCACAAGGACACTTTACAAATGACTTCATAATCCCTTATTTATACATGACATCAACTTAGGAATGATCATCTAAGTCGGCAAGCATCCACAATAACATCCACATGATGTATAACTTATCCAGTCAGCCTGTCTCAGGAAGAACGCCATTAATCTGAAGTTGTTCTTCAAATGTGAACTCTAACTTCAATGTGGACCACCAATATGATCTAGACATGATCCAAAGACCACCACAAGCTTGCATAAATCACCAATAACATCCACACTTCATCTGCTTACTAAAATCCTTCTCTCTTTCATCTGGAACCTTAAGAACATAGTCTGTCATCACTGTCACAAAGGAATTTATGCTTGCGGACCTTTTGACCATGAACCAATCCAATTGATACTCCACAAAGATGCCCTCAGCACTCCCTCAAATTTGTAGAACATGATACTTCATTTCTGGATCTCACCGAACCTATCTGTCTCACTCTGTCACCACTGAACACCTGTCGGAACTGGTCTTACTTGAACAGCCACAACTTCTTCAGATCTTCATGTGGACCTCTAAAATCTCTGCTAGACCTCCTTAAGACACATATCTACAAACCCTTTAAACTGCATCATCTAATCCTCATCCTATCTTGGACTTTTTACCTTATTGTCTTCCCTGTTCTTCTTTGTTCCTGATTGAGACTAATTTTCTCAATATCCTCAGCACACAGCTCATCCAATCCTTATCATTAATGCAATAGGAATATGCTGACATAAATGACAACACCAATTAGACCCATACTTGCAACAGTTTCAAGTGTGGAGGTGAAGGACATAGAGCATTCGAGTGTAATCAAGGTAGTACAAGCAAGAAGATAGAGAATAGTGGAAGATAAGCCTATGTGGAAGAAGAACCTGTTGGATCACCTAGTTCAGTTGGTAAGCTGGAGAAAGAAGAATCACTTGTGATGAGAAGAGCACTATTTCAAGTAGAAACAAATGAGGAACCACTGCAGAGTAAAAGTTTGTTCAGGACAAGATGCAAATCAGGAGGTAAGTGTTGTAAAGTTGTGATTGATAGTGGTAGTTCAGATAACCTAGTTTCAGAGAAGATGGTGACTAAGTTGAAGTTGGAAAGATTGAAACACCCTAAACCCTACTAGATAGCATGGATTTAGGATGATCATAATGTACTGGTGAGTGAACAATGTTTGGGAGAATTTCATATTGGATATTATCATGATGAAGTCTTGTGTGATATTATGCCTATGGATGTTTGTCATATCTTGTTGGGTAGACCTTGGCAGTATGATAGAAAATCTATACACGATGGGAGAAAGAATACATACACTATAACAAAAAATGGAAGGATAATTACTTTGATTCCTTTAGAAGATGATCCTAAGAGTGAAGTATGTGGGATTGCTAGAATCTATTTGGTAGATGGAAGAAAATTTCTGGATGGTATGAGACATAAGAATATGTGTTATGCTTTGATTTTGAAGAAACCTAAAACATTGAAGAAGAAGACTGGAGGAGAACACCTGGAGGAGATAACAGAGTTGCTGACAGAGTATGAAGACATCATATCAGATAATGTTGCCAAAGGATTTCCACCTATAAGGATTATTAGTCATCACATGGATCTTATACCTGGAGCTAGTTTGCCTAACAAAGCAACACATCGAATGACACCGACCGATAGAGAATGAAGAGTTAAACAAAAAGATACAAGAGTTGTTGAGGAAAGGTTTGATCAGAGAAAGTTTGAGTCCTTGTGCAATACCTGCAGTGTTAGCACCTAAGAAAGATGGAGAATGGAGAATGTGTATTGACTCTAGAGAAATAAACAAGATCATAGTTAAGTATAGATTTCCTTTACCTAGGATGGATGATATCATGGATTGTTTGAGTGGAGCAAGCTATTTCACAAAGATAGACTTGAAGCGTGGATACCATAAATCAGAATCAGAGAGGGAGATGAATGGAAGACTACTTTTAAGACAAATGAAGGATTGTATGAGTGGTTGGTGATGCCTTTTGGATTGACAAATGCACCGAGTACTTTCATGAGATTGATGAATGAAGTCTTGAAGAAATTTTTGGGTAAGTTTATGATTGTATATTTGGATGATATTTTGATTTTTAGTAAGACAAAAGAAGAACATTTGTCGCATATTAGACAAGTTTTGCAGAGGTTGAGAGAAGAGGAATTGTTGATAAACATCAAGAAATGTAGTTTCATGAAGAGTTGGTATATCTAGGATTTGTGATTTCTGTGAAAGGATTGAAGATGGACCCTAAGAAAGTAAGAGAAATTGTTGAATGGCCTACAATGGAGATCATGGGAGAGGTTAGATCATTTCATGGATTGGCTAGTTTCTACTAAAAGTTCATCAGAAATTTTAGTTCAGTATGTAACCCTATGACAGAGATAATGAGAGGTGATAGGAAAGACTTTAAGTGGACATCAAGAATAGATAAAAGTTTTGAATTGCTGAAGCAGAAAGTGACAGAGTAACCTATTTTGGCATTACTGGATTTCAATAAGGTATTTCAAGTTGATTGTGATGCAAGTGGAAGTGCAATTGGAACAGTGTTAAGTCAAGAAGGTAGACCTATAGCATATTTCAGTGAGAAGTTGAATGCTACAAGGAGAAGATATTCAGTTTATGACCAAGAGTTCTATGCCATAATTCAAGCCTTGAAGAAGTGGAGACATTACTTGTTGCCTAAGGAGTTTGTACTATATACAGATCATCAAGCTTTGTAGTGTTTGAATAGTCAAGGCAAGTTGAATTAGAGACATATGAGATGGGTAGAGTTATACTTTTGTGTTGAAACATAGGATTGGAAAAACAAACAAAATTGCTAATGCATTGAGTAGAAGGAGAAACTTGTTGACAGAAATGAAAGTTGAAGTGTTGGGATTTGATGAATTGAAGAACATATATGAGGGAGACATTGATTTTGCAGAACCTTGGAAAGCATGTAAGGAACCTATTGTGACAGATAGGAGTAAGTAGCTGTATTATGTCATTCAAGAAGATATGTTGTTCAAAGGAAGTTAGTTGTGCATACCTAAGAACTCAATGAGAGATAATTTGATCAAGGAGAAACATAGCGGAGGATTGGTAGGACATTTTGGCATTGATAAGACAGTGGCTTTGGTAAGTGAAAACTACTTTTGGCCTCAGATACATAAGGATGTTAGGAGATTTCTGCAGAGTTGTAGAGTTTGTCAAGTTGCAAAAGGAAGTAGTCAGAATACTGGATTGTATACACCTTTGACAGTACTAGAGAGACCTTGGGAAGACATAAGCATGGATTTTGTAATGGGATTGCCGAAGACGTGGAGAGGACATGATTCAATATTTGTAGTGGTTGATAGATTTTCGAAGGTAGCTCATTTGATACCTTGTAAGAAGATAACTGATGCAGTGCATATAGTTGACCTATTTTGCAAGGAGATTGTGAGATTGCATGGATTACTTACGAGTATAACTTCAGACAAAGACACCAAATTTCTTGGATACTTTTGGAAGACACTTTGGAAGAAGCTGAAGATAGATTTGAAGTTTAGTTTAACATTTCACCCATAGACTGATGGACAGACAGAGGTAGTGAAAAGGAGTTTGGAAAACTTGTTGAGATATTTGGTTGGAGAAAAAGCAGGAAGTTGGGATTTGATTCTTTCACAAGCAGAGTTTGCATATAATAATTTAGTAAATAGGAGTACTAGAAGAACACCTTTTGAGATTGTTACCAGAGTAAACCCTAGAGGAGTTGTAGAATTGAGAGACATTGGAATGGAAGAAAAGAGAAGTGCAGAAGCAGAGGAATTTTTAGATCACATGAAGATAGTGCATACTCAGGTGAAGAAGCATTTGGAGGATATGAACAGTAAGTATAAGGAAAAGGCAAATGAGAAGAGAAGACATAAGTAATTTTAAGTTGGAGATGAAGTGATGGTATACTTACAAAAAGAGAGATTTCTAGTTGGCACTTATAACAAGTTGAAGATGAAGAAATTTGGACCTTGTAAGTTACTCAAAAAACTTGATTCAGGAAATGCATATGAAGTGGAGCTACCGGAGACATTGGGTATATCACCTATTTTCAACATTACATAACTATATCAATATCATGAAGCAAAGTTTAGTGACAACATGGAAGAAGACTTGTTGAAGTAGTTACAACAACAAGTACTAGAGTAGATTGAAGACATTTTGGATAGTAGAGTTGGACGCAACACTTGAGGAAGACAATACAAATAATACCTTGTGAAGTGGAAAGGTAGACTGGAAGAAGATTCATCATGGATTTCTTAGGCTAAGGTGGACCGTCTTGGTTCTCCCCTAGCCCTAGCAAAGTGAGGACTCACTTTTTTAATAACCCCAGATGTTTGATGCAAGAGCATCCCTGGTTCAAGAGCAATCTTGCATCAACCAAAAATATTTGCATTTTAGTTTGTTTGTAGTTCAGTTTGTTTCCTTTCATTTTCCAGTTTAGTTTAGGCAGTTCAGTCAGTAGCAATTTCTGCATTTTGGTCTGTAGTCTACCGCAGTTACATTTCACATCTTGTGAAGCTGGACTTAGCATCTAGGTTCATTCATCTACATCATGTCCATAATTCAGAGCATTTGGATTAATTACCATCAAGTTATCACTATTAGAAGATTAGTTGTTTTCTCAAAACAGAGCATCTTGACAGTCTCTGATAATCAGCTAAAGGAGAAGACTTACGAAGCATTCCTCGATCTGCACATCATTAAAGGATATTTGGTTCATGGCCGACCTTCCCTAAGATCTGCACATCATTCCATTCATTTGTAGAGGTGTTCTACATGATTAGGTCTGACCTATCTGTGTACAATCATTAAAGGATATTTGGTTCATGGCCGACCTTCCCTAAGATCTGCACATCATTCCATTCATTTGTAGAGGTGTTCTACATGATTAGGTCTGACCTATCTGTGTACACAAGTTACAGCTCTTCATTGGAGTTTATGACCTTCCTTGGCTGACACGGAGGAATCTTTTGTTCTAGAGATGATATATATTGATGTAATAGATCCTTAGGAAAGCAGTAAGCATAGTTCTTAGGATTTAGAAGATTGATAGTTTGGATACTTGAGCTTCAAAGCTGTATCTTGTGATATTCTGTAATCAGGCTTGGGAGCCGAATTGTAAGCCTACATGTTGTCGGCCCATTTGTATTTGAATTATTTGATATACTGAATGACTAAATCTACATTTACCTTATATCTTTGAGTTGTTTCTATTGTGTTTACTCTTGTTGCGTGGCCTGGATAGTTCATTTTGTGAACCCTTCTACCGTGACTGCACCATTTCTACTCCATGATGTTTGGAGATCATAGATTATTTATCATTTACATCATTAAATATAATTTACAAGACTTAGGATTTGAAAGGTGAATGACACACCTAATCCTAACACACTCTCACTTGACATTCAAATTGCAAAGACAAAGGGAAACTAAAAAATAAATCATGTGCTAGAAGGCCCATGGTCTCTCTACACCAACTAAATTTTTTCATGTTTAATAACTTAGTGAGAGAATTTACAACATTAACCAAAGTATCAACTTTCTACATCATGACTTTGCCACCTTTCTATATCTCACAAACAAAGTGATACTAAGCATCAATGTGATTTATATGAGAATGGTATATCAAGTTCTTCACTAAATACATAGCACTATAACTGTCACATCCAATCTTGACTTGTGTGCAATCAAATACAATATTTGAACATAATCATTGTAACCACATTACCTCTTCATAGGCATTTGTTGCAACCATGTACTTTACTTTTATAGTGGGCAACACAACTATAGGTTGTCACTTACTCATCCAACTAACAACTCCTCCGAGCAAAGTGAACGCATAACTACTCTTGGACCTATTGTCCAAATCACTAGCCTAATCTGAGTTAATAAAGCTTTGTATATCAAGCAACTTGTGCACATCATCAATCTAATGATATAAAATATCATATTCAAAATTCCCTTGCAAATATCTAAAAATCCTTTACACATTATTCTAATGTTCACAAACCTACTAAGAACTCCCACTGCTTGGTCAATGTCTATTGTGGTAGAAACCATAGCATACATTAGGCTACCTTTGACACTCATATAAGGAACATTAAACATATCCTTTAAATCATCATCTAGAAACTAATCCAATTATAACTTTTAATACAAATAGGTAAAGAAATACTTACTAGTTTATAGTCCTACATAATAAATCACTATAAAATAGTCTAAACATACTTACTCTAACTAAACACAATCCTATTGTCAACTCAATCCCTCATGGTCTGCATACGTAATTTGTATTTTTATCTTACAAATCCTTCATATCAAATGCGCCAAATAATCCCTAATCATATCCCTACTATTTTGAATGAACAACATGCCATCAACATTTACAACAATAATTAACAATTGATCATCAATCAATTTAAATAAACATGATGATCACATTCTCTTCTAACAAACCCAAGTTCTAAAGCAAAAGCATAAAAATTTTGATACCACATCTAAGGTGGCTACTTTACACCATAAAATGACTTTTTCAACTTATAAACTAACTTCTCATTTACTTTTACCAAAAAACCATTAGGTTGTTTCATAAATATTTTATCCTCATGAACTCGATGCAAGAAAGTAGTTTTAACATGCATTTTCTCTACTTCTAAATCAAAGAAACAATAATAGAAAGTAGGAATCTAATAGAAGTTAGTTTTGTAATAGGAGAGCAAATTTCATCAAAACCAATTGCCCCAACTTGGGAGTACTATTTTTCCACTAGTCGTGTCTTATATCTTTCCAACTATCCATCTTCTTCAAAATTATTTTTAAACACCCACTTGCAACCAATGGGATCCTTCCCCTGGGTAGCTCAACTAGATCTCAATTATCACACTTATTCAAGTTCATTATCTCATCCTCCATGGATTCCATCCAAGATTCATACTCCTTTGAAGAAATCTTCCTTCACAGATCTAGTGGGCTATACCTTTCAACTAGTTTTCATTACCTTGTGGACCTTCTCAAAGGTGTAATAAGAGGCTCCTCATGTTTTTCTTCTAAACTCTTCAAATCTAAACCTTTGTCTTCCTCTACATCTTCTTGCCCAACCTTTTGTTATTCCACTTGTCCATCTTCTTGCTTCTTTGTTTCAGTTTCAAAATGCATGGTTTTCTTTTCCTTTTTATTTTGGTTGTACTTGATCAGACTTAAGTCTAAGTTCCCTAAAAATCATATCTTTAGAGTATACCATTTTAAAAGTTAGAGGATTCCAAAACTTGTAACTCTTAACATTATCACCATAACAAAAAAAAAACATTTTTTAGCATTGAAATCCAACTTTAGACTATTTTTATTTAGACACATGAACAAAAGCCTCATGGCCAAAAAATTTAATGTATGAAACAAAGAGTTTATTACTTGTCCACACTTCATATGATTTTTTATCAACCAAAGGAGAGCATGGAGATCTATTAATCAAACAACAAGTAGTACTTACAATCTCATCTCAAAAGCACTTATCCAACTAGGCACTACTTAACATACTTTTTTCTTTGTCCATTAATGTCCTATTCATCCTTTGTGCAATGCCATTTTGTTATTGCATATATGGAGTTGTTTTCCACCTCATAATACCTACATGTCTACAAAAATCATCAAATTCTCTAGGGAAATATTCCCCTCCATTTCTAGTGTTAATACATTTATTTTTTACCCATCTAATTTTTAACAAGAACTTTAAAATCTTTAAACTTGATAAAAACTTTAGATTTATGCCTCAAAAAACATATCTAAGTACAATGTGAGTAGTCAATGATAAATGAAACACAATAATGATATTTTCTAATTGAAGAAACATCCTCATGACAAAATATATTATTATTAATAAACTATAATAATCTCTCTACTCTAGTGCTACCAAAATTAAGCTTTACTCTACTTTGTTTTCCAAACACACAATGCTCACACAAATCAAAATCCATAGAATAACCATACAAACTATCCATTGTATTTTTGCTAACTAAGGTACTAATCCATTTTTAACTAATGTGGTCTAGTGTATGGTGCCCCAACATAAACAAATCAAAGTTCTTAGTTACACATGCTCAATCAAAATAAGTAGATGCATCAATCTTAAATAAAGTACCACATTGTGATCTGATTAGCTATCATCAAATTCTCTCTATCCAGCTTGCAACCAATCCTATCAAATGTGGCATGCACATCAACATCATTCATTTTAGAAAATTGAAATAAATTTGATGCTAATTTTGAAATGCACAACACATCTATGAGAGATTTTACTCTCCCATCACTAATACAAGTTTTACCTTCACTTTGCCAACAATTTAATGTAAACTATTGTTTCTAAGGAACATCTCACCACCATCATATGCTCGATATGATTAAAACCACTCTATATGAGGAGTCATGTGATACAAGGCACCTAAATCATTTAACCATGAGTATTCACTAGAAATGTTAGTAGAAATGAATACAACGCATGCTTATCACTAGAGGATTTATCCTTAGAGGAATCTTTAGAAGACTTCTTGTTTCTACATTCCTTCTTTACATGGACCTATTTCCTATAGTTCCAACTTTTAATCTATTGTTAGAAAGGTTTTAGGCTGCCCTTTTGACGTAAACCTTTCCTTATCTTCTTGTCACCTTTTTCCTTGGGTTTCCCTCATACATGTAGCGCATTCTTGGAACCCTCCTCCATGGATTTTTGCCTTATTTGTTTTTTTAGCAAAGTAGCAACAAGGGCATCAACTTTAGGCTATGTAGTACCACCACTAGTTACAACTATTAGATTCTCTCAAGGTTCAAGTAAAGAGCTAAGTACACATATACATTATCCTTAGGCTTGATATATATGCTTCCTAGTTGACTCAAACTAAGATTAAACACATTGAGATGCTCAACTACAGGATCTCATTTCTTCATTTTCAATGAATATAAGTGGGAGCATGTATACAATAAGTGGGCCCTTTTTCTTATGGTTGTCCATTTACATGTTTGTCCCCTTATGCAATGTATATAATAAGTGGGAGAATATTAAGATAAGGTGTTCTACACCTGAAATAAAAATATTAGATATTTTGTAAAGTTTTTGTCCATGTTAATGTGGGGTGCCCAAATTTGGGAGGGCCCAACATCTTCCTAGGGGATTGTTGTTGGTAACATTACAAATGCATTTAGTGTTGGTGACACATTGGGGGAAATGTAGTTGATGTTTTGGAGGTCATGGTTTAGGGAGCACATGGTTTATTGGGATCCTCTAAGGAATATATTTAATGGTTTAAGGTCATTCTAAAATACATTCAAAAAATAATTTAATGATTGGGTCACATGTTGCAAGCCAAACTTGGGCACTAGGCTTGGAGGGAGCAATATTGGTGACTTGGAGAATATGTTGTCACTTGGTCTTGGTGGCATACTTGGGCACCAACCTTGGAGATGAAAATGGATGCATTGACTATTGGTGCTTAGGACATTAAATAATTGTGGCAAGAAAATTTAGTAAGTTTCCCTTGCTAGTTGCTCTCTTTCCTATAAATAGATGGATTGGAATGGAGATTATTAATATCTTGTACATACTCATTGTGAGTAAAGGGTTATGTAAGTACCTAGAGGATTAAGTTACTTGTTGAGGATATTTTGAGGAGCATGGAATTGACATGTGTATCTCATTTGTTCATGGATTAATCTTGGTGCAGTCACGGTAGAAGGGTTCACAAAATGAACAGTCCAGACCGTGCAACAAGTAAACGCAATAGAAACAACACAAGAATATAGAACATATTTAGATTCAATCATTCAGTAGATCGTAGAATTCAAAATAGAGATCCATCGGTAACATGTGGGCTTACAAATTTGGCTCACAGGCCTGATTACATACATGTGCAAGATAAAGCTTTGAAGCTCCTTCGCACAACACTAATCTAAAGATTATGATTCAATCTCTAACTACCTTCCTAAGGATCTATTATATCTTTTTATATCATTTTTGAACCAATAGATTCCTTTGCGTCAGCCAAGGAAGATCACAAACTCCAATGAAGAGCTGTAATGTGTGAATACAGATAGGTCAGACCTAAATGCATAGAACACACCCTCAAATGAATACAACAATGCAAGGACCTCTGGGGAAGGTCGGCCATGAATTAAGGACCATTGAATGGTGTGTCTTTAGGATCCACAAGTCAAGGAATAATCTGTAAGCCTTCTCCTTTAGCTAATTATCAAGAACTATTAGAATGCTCTACTCTAAGAAAATAGTTGATCTTCTGATAGAGATAACTTTCTGATAACTGATCCAAATGCTCTGAATTATTGATATGATTTAGATGAATGAATGTAGATGCTAAGTCCAGATCCACGAGATGTAAAATGCAAAAACTAGACCACAAGCTGAAACTACTTGACTGAACTGAACTGAAAAGAAACAAACTGCAAACAGACTGAAATGCAAATGTTTTTGGTTGATGAAAGATTGCTCTTGAACTAGGGATGTTCTTGCATCAAATCTCATGGTGAAAGCAACAATGGTTGATTATTGTTGTAGAAGATCATTATCTTTCATGGTTTCTTCCTTGGTTGAGAGTATTAATTTCCATGTTAAGGATAAAAAAATGATGGTGTATCATAACAATTTTGTTGTTGGAAACACATTGGTTTCAAAAATTTGGAGGTTGGATTTTGATATTGTATTATAACTATTTTTTTTTGGAAATACATTGATTTCAATGATTTGGAGGGTGGAATTTTATTGAAATGGTTTTCCCAAGGTATATCAATGTCTTTTGTGCAGTTGTTCTTTCTTTTATTCTTGTTATGCTGAAATGTTGTTGGAATTTGTATAGACTAGAAATTTGTGACATAACTTCTCATATGGTTAATGTATAAAATTATATATATTTCCTTTTAATCTTCTCCAATCCAATGCCTTCTACTTATGCTTCCACTACACCCTCCTTTGCTTGTCTCTCAAATTTGACAATCTCATATTCTATAAACATAGGATTCTCATTGAGGTTAGTGCCATAAATCACTATATAGATTGATGTCATCCAAGTCAATCATCTCATGACTAACTAATTCCTCCACATTTTTTGAAAGAAGGTGAAGATTTTATTACATGAAGAGGAGGTCATCATGTCAATTTTATTTCAACTTATTATTCTTCTTCATGTGGATGGAATCAAATAAACTCTAATTTAACTAATTTATCAAGACTGGATCAAGGAGTTCAGAAAATCGTCAATGGGAAAGATACTTCATCATGTTGTAAGCAAAAAACCATACTTACATGACATTAAATAGGTCCACAACATGGAGAAAAGAATTTGGTTAAAAAAATGGACAAGTGCAAATACTCACTATTTTGTCATAGACAAAATCACTAGTTTTATCAAGTAGTGATACTAAAAACAACAATGGGTGATTCTTTGATTATTAGATTGGTTTTGTGATGAACTAGTGATCTTGTGATTGATAATTTTGATCTTGTAATTGATGGGGTGATTTTGTGATTGATTAGCAAAAGTTCTATTTAATAGTGATGGTTCTTCTAGAGCCATAAAGATGAGCAAAATTTGGAATGAACAGGCATCTTTGTCTCTTTAGTTCCTAAGGAGAAGGCTTGGCACATATCAAGAAGTCTTCCAACATTTATAAGAACCATGTTATAAGTCTAAATTATAGGGAGAAGAACAATTGAAGGTCATGTCTTCGAAGAGGAGGACACTTGGAGATTGTGCCTTCAAAAAGTAGATGTTGAAGTAGTTGTAGGTTGGATAGGAGTATTATAATCTCATTTTTTGGTTCATTATGGAAAACATGCTCTAGTAGAAAGAATTCTTTCCTACCAACTAGGTTTTTCACTCCTCATAAGGGTTCTCCTATCTCTAAATATTTGATATTGCATATAAAATTTAGTATTTATTTTTGTGTAGGACAAAATTTTAACACCTCCATTTTCCACTGTAACTTAGTAACTAATTAGAACAATAGCTTCATAATTTTATTCTCTAGTTCTTAACCAGGTATTTTGGGAAATTATAAATCACCTACATCTTGAAGTGCTTAAATGTTGAGACAAAATTTAAAGGGATAAACTTTAAATATTTGAGATTTCCATACCCGAATCTTCTCTCCAAGAAATTCCAAAATAAAACATTGACAAGTCTATAAGAAATATTTCCACACATCAAATATTTGAATTGAAGTGAAGTGAATGTTGAGATTATTTGTTGCTTCTAGCTTGGGTGGTTCTCCCTCAAATAGCTAGTAGTGAATCATAGAGCCTCCCTTTAGCATGCTTGTATCTCTACAACTCTTCCATAATTAGGTTCCTAACCTCAACCTTAGGTGATCTTCCAAATGCATGTTGATAGTCCATCCACAACATCTCCAACAACAACTTCAAAGTCCTTTAAGAATAAAAATGGGATTCAAGTAGTATACTACTTGATAAATGACTTGGAGTTGGTTTTTTCACCTCCTATCAATAATGCCCCAAATGGGTTGGAAATTTCTTAGACCTCCTTTCTAATAATTTTGGATAGTATCCTTGACCTTGTGCATGATCTCATATAGGTAACCATTGGTTTTTTATTCCCATCCACCAAGCACAAAACCCTAACTAAAGGCCTCAATTCCTACAAACAAATTAAAGTTGTAATTAAAAATGAAACTTTATCAATTGAGCAATATCTAATAATTAAAATTTAGAAAATACAATTTTAAAGGATATATTTTAAAATTTAAATAGAAGTTTGAAGTTACCTTGACAATCTCATTAGCATTTTTAATAAAGACATCATAAAAAATTGTCTTCATGGTCTTCCCTCCATTTTCCTTCTTTGGATAAGTAGAATTTATACATGCCTTGCTCATAAACATTTACCTCAAATATGTTATCAAATAATAGATTCTCTACATGATGATGAATTTAGTTACAAACCTTGTGGTTCTCACTTGTAGAATGTCTTTTCCCTTTCCCTCTCATTAATATAAGCACATATGGGTGATTACAAATATTTGTGGTGGGTAAGTGCAAGAAGATGGGGGGCCAAAAAGGGGTCTTAAGTGGCCACTTTTTTTTTGAAATCAGGAAATACTGGACTTGGATGAGAAATTGAGCATAGTTACACTCAAAATTTGGAGATGCAACCAAAACAATGTTCATAGTGCTCTGAGTCTACTTTCTAAACTACTATTTTGTTTTGAAAATGGCATAGATTAAGGGGTTCAAAAGAGGGAGCCACAGAAATTGGTGTTGTTTCTGTCAAAAAAACATAACATAGCATGTTTTGTGGCTCCCTCAAAAGGTCAACTTTTTTTTGGTATTTTTAAAATCGCTTCAGTGAGAAATTAGCTAATAGCATGTAGTTTATGCCTGATTTTTCTGATAATTTTTTGATGAATATTTGATTTTTTACTAATTTTTAAAGTGGACACATCCTAAAAAATAGAATTTTGGCCGTGCTACCCCTATAAAATTTGAAAACTAATTGAAAATCATTTTTTTATTTTTTTAATATTTGTAGAATGGAGTCTAGTTTCTAAATATGTAATTTTTTTGAAATTTGAATGAATAGTTATTTTACAATGAAAAAAAGACCAAACAGTGGTTTTTGCCTAAAAACGGACACACAAACAAAAGAAATTAAAGATGAAAGGCTTAACATTGTTAAAATGTGAAAAAAATCACATCATCAAATAGCTAAGAGAAAGCCTAACATTACCCATGTGCTTGATTTGTTCAACCTTGAAACACGTGCAAATCTGAGGGTTAGCATGAATGAAATTATGTGAAATTTTGAAGAATATAGAAAAACACGTCTGTGACTGTTCATAAGGCACTCCAAGCCTTTGGGTTGGAAATCCAAAGCAAATCCCAAGCCCAAGGCTTGAGATTCCCAAAGCAAGAAATAATGCACTCGCGTTATAACGTGCTCGCATTATGTTTTGCCTTGCATTTTTCTTTCCCGCAAGTCTTTCTTTTGCCATGTTTGACATAACGCGAGCGCGTTATAACGCGCTCGCGTTATGTCCCACTCAAATTTTTTTATGTTCAAGGCTATTAATCATGAGGGTTAAGGCATAAGAGATAGAGTTGGAGGGTTTACGGATAAGGGATTAGCGTTTAAGGTATAGTATCGATCCCATTGAGGGTCTAGGAATAGGGATAGCGTTTAAGGTTTAGGGATGAGGGATGACAGATTACGGTTGAGGGTCGAGGGATCAAAGTTAAGGGTTGAGGGATTAGGGTTTGACATTAAGGGTTGAGGGTTGAGGTTCAAGGGTCAAGGGTTTAGGGATAGGGTTTAGGGTCGAGGGATTAGGGTTAAAGTAGAGTGTGGAGGGTGTAAGGATTAGGGATAGGGTTGGAGGGTTTAGGGATAAGGGATTAGGGTTTAAGGTATAGTATCGAGTCTGTTGAGAGTTTAGGAATAGGGATAGCATTTAGGGATTAGGGATGAGGGATTATAGTTGAGGGATGATGGATTAGGGTTGAGGGTTGAGGGATTAGGGTTTAGGGATAAGGTTTAGGGTTGAGGGTTGAGGGATTAGGGTTTAAGGTATAGTGTTGAGGGTTGAGGGTTGAGGGTTTAGGATTAGGGTTTAGGGTTGACGGATTAGCATTTAATGTCAAGGTTAGGGTTAGAGTGTCGAGGGTAGAGGGATTAGGGATAGGGTTTAGGGTTGAAGGTTTAAGGATTGAGGGTTGAGGCTTTAGGGGTGAGGGTTTAAGGCTTAAGATATAGTGTCAAGTGTTGAGGGTGTAGGGATAGGGTTTAAGTTTTAAGGGTTAAGGGTTGAGGGATATGGATTAGGGTTTAAGGTATAGTGTTGAGGGTCGAGGGATTAGAGTTAAGGGTTGAGGGATTAGGGTTTGACGTTGAGGGTTAAGGGTTGAGGTTCGAGGGTCAAGGGTTTAGGGATAGGGTTGAGGGTTGAGGAATTAGGGTTAAAGTAGAGTGTGGAGGGTATAAGGATTAGGGATAGGGTTGGAGGGTTTAGGGATAAGGGATTAGGGTTTAAGGTATAGTATCAATTTTGTTGAGGGTGTAGGAATAGGGATAGCATTTAGGGTTTAGGGATGAAGGATTAGAGTTGGGGGATGACAGATTAGGGTTGAGGGTTGACGGATTAGGGTTTAGGGATAAGGTTTAGGGTTGAGGGCTGAGGGATTAGGGTTTAAGGTATAGTGTTGAGGGTTTAGGGATAGGGTTTAGGGTTGAGGGATTAGGATTTGATGTTGAGGGTTGAGGGTTTAGGGTTAGGGTCTAGAGATGAGGGATCAGAGTTAAGGGTTGAGGGAATAGGGTTTGACGTCGAGGGTTGAGGGTTGAGGTTCGAGGGTCAAGGGTTTAGGGATAGGGTTGAGGTTGAAGGGATTAGGGTTAAAGTAGAGTGTGGAGGGTGTAAGGATTAGGGATAGGGTTGGAGGGTTTAGGGATAAGGGATTAGAGTTTAAGGTATAGTATCGAGTCTGTTGAGGGTTTAGGAATAGGGATAGCATTTAGGGTTTAGGGATGAGGGATTAGAGTTGAGGGATGAGGGATTAGGGTTGAGGGTTGAGGGATTAGGGTTTAGGGATAAGGTTTAGGGTTGAGGGTTGAGAGATTAGGGTTTAAGGTATAGTGTTGAGGGTTGATGGTTTAGGGATAGGGTTTAGGTTTGAGGGATTAGGGTTTAGGGTTGATGAATTAGGGTTTAATGTTGAGAGTTGAGGGTTGAGGGTTGAGGGTTGAGGTTGAGGGATAGGGTTAATGGTCAAGGGATTAGGGTTAAATAAGAGTGTCGATGGTAGAGGGATTAGGGTTTAAGGTATAGTATCGAGCCTGTTGAGGGTCTAGGAATAGGGATAGCGTTTAGGGTTTAGGAATGAGGGATTAGAGTTGAGGGATGACGGATGATAGATTAGGGTTGAGGGTTGAGGGATTAGGGTTTAGGGACAAGGTTTAGGGTTAGGGTTGAGGGATTAGGGTTTAAGGTATAGTGTTGAGGGTTTAGGGATAGGGTTTAGGGTTGAGGGATTAGGATTTGACGTTGAGGGTTGAGGGTTTAGGGTTTAGGGTTAGGGTTGAGAGATGAGGGATCAGAGTTAAGGGTTGAGGGAATAGGGTTTGATGTCGAGGGTTGAGGGTTGAAGTTTGAGGGTCAAGGGTTTAGGGATAGGGTTGAGGTTGAAGGGATTAGGGTTAAAGTAGAGTGTGGAGGGTGTAAGGATTAGGGATAGGGTTGGAGGGTTTAGGGATAAGGGATTAGAGTTTAAGGTATAGTATCGAGTTTGTTGAGGGTTTAGGAATAGGGATAGCATTTAGGGTTTAGGGATGAGGGATTAGAGTTGAAGGATGAGGGATTAGGGTTGAGGGTTGAGGGATTAGGGTTTAGGGATAAGGTTTAGGGTTGAGGGTTGAGGGATTAGGCTTGAAGGTATAGTGTTGAGGGTTGATGGTTTAGGGATAGGGTTTAGGTTTGAGGGATTAGGGTTTAGGGTTGATGAATTAGGGTTTAATGTTGAGAGTTGAGGGTTGAGGGTTGAGGGTTGAGGTTGAGGGATAGGGTTAATGGTCAAGGGATTAGGGTTAAATAAGAGTGTCGATGGTAGAGGGATTAGGGTTTAAGGTATAGTATCGAGCTTGTTGAGGGTCGAGGAATAGGGATAGCGTTTAGGGTTTAGGAATGAGGGATTAGAGTTGAGGGATGACGGATGATAGATTAGGGTTGAGGGTTGAGGGATTAGGGTTTAGTGACAAGGTTTAGGGTTAGGGTTTAGGGATAGGGTTTAGGGTTGAGGGATTAGAGTGAAGGGTTGAGGGATTAGAATTTGGCGTTGAGGGTTTAGGTTTTAGGATCAGGGTTGAAGGTCGAGGGATCAGAGTTAAGGGTTGAGGGATTAGGGTTTGATGTTGAGGGTTGAGGGTTGAGGTTCGAGGGTCAAGGGTTTAGGGATAGGGTTGAGGGTCGAGGAATTAGGGTTATAGTAGAGTGTGGAGGGTATAAGGATTAGGGATAGGGTTGGAGGGTTTAGGGATAAGGGATTAGAGTTTAAGGTATAGTATCGAGTCTATTGAGGGTTTAGGAATAGGGATAGCATTTAGGGTTTAGGGATGAGGGATTAGAGTTGAGGGATGAGGGATTAGGGTTGAGGGTTGAGGGATTAGGGTTTAGGGATAAGGTTTAGGGTTGAGGGTTGAGGGATTAGGGTTTAAGGTATAGTGTTGAGGGTTGATGGTTTAGGGATAGGGTTTAGGTTTGAGGGATTAGGGTTTAGGGTTGATGAATTAGGGTTTAATGTTGAGAGTTGAGGGTTGAGGGTTGAGGGTTGAGGTTGAGGGATAGGGTTAATGGTCAAGGGATTAGGGTTAAATAAGAGTGTCGATGGTAGAGGGATTAGGGTTTAAGGTATAGTATCGAGCCTGTTGAGGGTCTAGGAATAGGGATAGCGTTTAGGGTTTAGGAATGAGGGATTAGAGTTGAGGGATGACAGATGACAGATTAGGGTTGAGGGTTGAGGGATTAGGGTTTAGGGACAAGGTTTAGGGTTAGGGTTGAGGGATTAGGGTTTAAGGTATAGTGTTGAGGGTTTAGGGATAGGGTTTAGGGTTGAGGGATTAGAGTGAAGGGTTGAGGGATTAGAATTTGGCATTGAGGGTTTAGGGTTTAGGATCAGGGTTGAAGGTCGAGGGATCAGAGTTAAGGGTTGAGGGATTAGGGTTTGATGTTGAGGTTCGAGGGTTGAGGTTCGAGGGTCAAGGGTTTAGGGATAGGGTTGAGGGTCGAGGAATTAGGGTTAAAGTAGAGTGTGGAGGGTATAAGGATTAGGGATAGGGTTGGAGGGTTTAGGGATAAGGGATTAGAGTTTAAGGTATAGTATCGAGTTTGTTGAGGGTTTAGGAATAGGGATAGCATTTAGGGTTTAGGGATGAGGGATTAGAGTTGAGGGATGAGGGATTAGGGTTGAGGGTTGAGGGATTAGGGTTTAGGGATAAGGTTTAGGGTTGAGGGTTGAGGGATTAGGGTTTAAGGTATAGTGTTGAGGGTTGATGGTTTAGGGATAGGGTTTAGGTTTGAGGGATTAGGGTTTAGGGTTGATGAATTAGGGTTTAATGTTGAGAGTTGAGGGTTGAGGGTTGAGGGTTGAGGTTGAGGGATAGGGTTAATGGTCAAGGGATTAGGGCTAAATAAGAGTGTCGATGGTAGAGGGATTAGGGTTTAAGGTATAGTATCGAGCCTGTTGAGGGTCTAGGAATAGGGATAGCATTTAGGGTTTAGGAATGAGGGATTAGAGTTGAGGGATGACAGATGACAGATTAGGGTTGAGGGTTGAGGGATTAGGGTTTAGGGACAAGGTTTAGGGTTAGGGTTGAGGGATTAGGGTTTAAGGTATAGTGTTGAGGGTTTAGGGATAGGGTTTAGGGTTGAGGGATTAGAGTGAAGGGTTGAGGGATTAGAATTTGGCGTTGAGGGTTTAGGGTTTAGGATCAGGGTTGAAGGTCGAGGGATTAGAGTTAAGGGTTGAGGGATTAGGGTTTGATGTTGAGGGTTGAGGGTTGAGGTTCGAGGTCAAGGGTTTAGGGATAGGGTTGAGGGTCAAGGAATTAGGGATAAAGTAGAGTGTGGAGGGTATAAGGATTAGGGATAGGGTTGGAGGGTTTAGGGATAAGGGATTAGAGTTTAAGGTATAGTATCGAGTTTGTTGAGGGTTTAGGAATAGGGATAGCATTTAGGGTTTAGGGATGGGGGATTAGAGTTGAGGGATGAGGGATTAGGGTTGAGGGTTGAGGGTTGAGGGATTAGGGTTTAGGGATAAGGTTTAGGGTTGAGGGTTGAGGGATTAGGGTTTAAGGTATAGTGTTGAGGGTTGATGGTTTAGGGATAGGGTTTAGGTTTGAGGGATTAGGGTTGATGAATTAGGGTTTAATGTTGAGAGTTGAAGGTTGAGGGTTGAGGGATAGGGTTAATGGTCAAGGGATTAGGGTTAAATAAGAGTGTCGATGGTAGAGGGATTAGGGTTTAAGGTATAGTATCGAGCCTGTTGAGGTTCTAGGAATAGGGATAGCATTTAGGGTTTAGGAATGAGGGATTAGAGTTGAGGGATGACGGATGACAAATTAGGGTTAAGGGTTGAGGGATTAGGGTTTAGGGACAAGGTTTAGGGTTAGGGTTGAGGGATTAGGGTTTAAGGTATAGTGTTGAGGGTTTAGGGATAGGATTTAGGGTTGAGGGATTAGAGTGAAGGGTTTAGGGATTAGAATTTGGTGTTGAGGGTTTAGGGTTTAGGATCAAGGTTGAAGGTCGAGGGATTAGAGTTAAGGGTTGAGGGATTAGGGTTTGATGTTGAGGGTTGAGGGTTGAGGTTCGAGGGTCAAGGGTTTAGGGATAGGGTTGCGGGTCGAGGAATTAGGGTTAAAGTAGAGTGTGGAGGGTATAAGGATTAGGGATAGGGTTGGAGGGTTTAGGGATAAGGGATTAGAGTTTAAGGTATAGTATCGAGTCTGTTGAGGGTTTAGGAATAGGGATAGCATTTAGGGTTTAGGGATGAGGGATTAGAGTTGAGGGATGAGGGATTAGGGTTGAGGGTTGAGGGATTAGGGTTTAGGGATAAGGTTTAGGGTTGAGGGTTGAGGGATTAGGGTTTAAGGTATAGTGTTGAGGGTTGATGGTTTAGGGATAGGGTTTAGGTTTGAGGGATTAGGGTTTTGGGTTGATGAATTAGGGTTTAATGTTGAGAGTTGAGGGTTGAGGGTTGAGGGTTGAGGTTGAGGGATAGGGTTAATGGTCAAGGGATTAGGGTTAAATAAGAGTGTCAATGGTAGAGGGATTAGGGTTTAAGGTATAGTATCGAGCCTGTTGAGGGTCTAGGAATAGGGATAGCGTTTAGGGTTTAGGAATGAGGGATTAGAGTTGAGGGATGACGGATGACAGATTAGGGTTGAGGGTTGAGGGATTAGGGTTTGATGTTGAGGGTTAAGGGTTTAGGGTTAGGGTTGAGAGATGAGGGATCAAAGTTAAGGGTTGAGGGATTAGGGTTTGACGTCGAGGGCTGAGGTTCGAGGGTCAAGTGTTTAGGGATAGGGTTGAGGTTGAAGGGATTAGGGTTTAAGGTATAGTGTTGAGGGTTGATGGATCAGAGTTAAGGGTTGAGGGATTAGGGTTGAGGGTTGTAAGGATTAGGGATAGGGTTGAAGGGTTGACAGATTAGGGTTGAGGGATTAGGATTTGACGTTGAGGGTTGAGGGATTAGGATTTAACATTGAGGGTTGAGGGTTTAGGGATAGGGTTGAGGGTTGAGGGATTAGGATTTCACATTGAGGGTTGAGGATCAAGGGATCAGAGTTGAGGGTTTAGGGATTAGGGATCTATAGCAGGACAAAACGCGAGCGCATTATAGCGCGAGCGCGTTATAACGTGCTCGCGTTTTGTATTTCTACTGAAACGGTAAAAAAGTGGCTACCCCTGTGATCTAGGCCCACATGCTTTGTTTTCTTACTGATTCTACGCGTGCTCCGACAAAAAAGAAGTGCTTTCATGCTATTGGGAAGTTCACATGCACATTTGACACATTGTACCACCTTTGCATGATCTTTCCACCACCTTTTCTACTTTGCCAACTTGAGAAGGAGGAAATAACATAGTTTTCAAACCAAGTTTGATATATATCTATTCAAGTTTCAATTTTTGTAGTATTGCAATGTTAATTGTGATTCAATTTTAAGAATTTAACATTGAAAAGGAAGCAAGTGGTGAAAAACTCAAATTGTTGAGGAGTTTGATGCAAGAAGATAAAAACACTACATAATTGGGTACTCTCTCCATTCAAATCTTCATTTTTTAGGTATGTCAAGTCTTTACATGCATGTTCTTTACATTTTCCTTATTTCGGATTGAATTACTTTATCATGCTTTATCATACATATTTAAAATAGACACATTCCCAATCAAGAAAGCAACCTACAATCTCACATGATGCCATGTATATTTTCTACACTTGGGCTCTTTAATAATTATGTGTAATAAACAAACCTTAGTTCATACCATGATGTCAAACTATACAAGAATAAATCCTTACAACATAAAAAAAATACAATCCCACTATTATCATGTATTCATTTCTTAGGAACTAATATTGGTCTCTTTATCATGCTATAGACAAATTCTCCGTCATGCCGAGGAAACAATCAAGAATTAAACCAACACAGGTAGAGATAGAAGCTAAGAATGCAAAGAAAGCAATGGCTATGAGGGAACTTCATGAGAAGAGGAAATTGGACATGATAAATGAAGACATACCAATTGAAGAGGAACCACAACTATCACAAAGAGATATGGTATTGGCGGCACAAAGAGAACGAATGCAAAAACTTCATGGTACGAGAGATTTGAATACCATAGTTGGAGACACATCCTTTACCGTGTTGTGTGGTTACACAACACGCCCCATTTTAACTTGGCAAAACAGGGACCCAACTTTTGGCTTGGCTTGTGTTGTCTGTTTTCTGGCGGTTTGGTAAAAATGAGTCAGGTGCATCATCATCATGAAGGTCAGGATAAGGTAGGTCATCATCATGAGGTCAGTTTGTCAAGGTTCATATTTTGTTTCTATGACCTCATATTTAGAAAGAGCTTGAAATTCCATGCAGGTTTGCCTTTTACATCACTTTAAAATTCGTCCATATGAGGGAGTTATGCACAGTCAAAGTTTTGGTCAAACCTGATATTCGCAGAGGATCATCATATTTTTTATGCTGTCATGTTGTCAAGATCATCATGATCTTGTTTGTTTACCCGATATTTCGTAATGTCCTCCTACCGAAAAATATGACCTTTTGCAAACATCCTGATGACGTCATCCTAACCTGATAAACGAAGAAGCAAATATCAGGATGACATCATCATCACATTTCCCTTCAGCAGGATATTTTCCAAAACATGATCCGGTTCGCGAATATGATGATGATGTCATGTTCTAAGTTTAACAAAAGCCCCAAATATCCTGATCATCATCATCATCCTGATCTTTCGAGAGGGTTACCTTGGCCGCAAAGGGGTCATATTACATTCACCACCTGATCATCTTCCTTAGGTGACCTGATATTACATTTATCCCCTGATCTTAACTAAACATGACGGTGACGTCATCTTTTGCATTTTAATGAAGCCCGGATATGACGATGACGTCACCATCATTTTCCTTTCCTCAGCAGCAGGATCATATTTCATATCCTCCTATTTTCCTTCGACATGATGATGATGATGATGTCTTTCTTTTCCCCAATATACAGAAGCGAAACATAACGGTTGCATCATCAGGACATTCGAGGAGGGGGAGCATCATATTTCCAAAATATCATGCAGACGAAAGTTTTAAGTCTTGCTATCGGCCAAGTCTGGTTTTTTCTCGCCGATAGTTGTTGTCTTCCCGATGGAAGGGCATCATCATATTTTTGGCGTCGGTATAAGTTTAGCCGTCGGCCTAATGTAAAATTGTCATTCTGACAGTGTGTAGTCACACCGATACATGCATGATCATTATTTGAACCCGATATACAAGAAAATGGGCGGGAAAACAGAGCGATAGAGATTCGGAGCCCGATTGCTTGTAGCTGCACATTTTGGAGGCTTGTTTAATAAAACATTTTACTTCCTGCTGTTTATCCACATGATGATGAACTTAATGTTTGTCTGTTTATTGTAGGAAGTCCCAGAGCTGTTTGAAGCTGAACATTGCAAAGTTGCACATGGAGGCAACATGAACCAGAAATGAGGAGGATATTGTCAAATATGCTGTTTGCCAGCTGGAGACCGAATCAAATCAAAGATGCTGGAATATTCTGTGCCAGCTGTACATTTGCCAACTGGCGAAGCATGTGCTTTTCATCTGGACCGTTGATTATTATGAGAGGATCCTGATCCTTGGATCATTGTAACTATTTTCTGGCATTTGCTCTATATAAGAAATAGAGCTTGTTAACAATATACAGGGAGATACATAGACACATCTGGTGCATTAAGGCCGATTACTGTAGAGTCAATTAGGAGATCGGATTACTGAGACTAATGAGGATAGAATTGTTGAAATGTCAAGTTTCTTTCTTCAGATTACTATAAATGTACCTGTTCTTGAGCATACTGAATGGATATGAAGTTTCAGATGATGTCCTGATTGTAAATTTTACGTAATCTTCATGTTGATTTCTGGATATGTACTGGTGAATGCTGTGTTCAACTGGAAGCGCTTTCATTTCATTACATGTTGTTGTCAACTTTTCCTTTGAAGATTTGCACTAGATCATGCGGATTTGTGGAATGTCCTGGTGAAGTATGATTCTAGTTTCCTTCTTTTCATTGCATGTATGGGAGCTTGTATGTGGATCAGTGATCTAAGTCAAGTAGTTTTGGGAATCTCATTCTTTAACCCTTTTCCTTTATTTTAATTTCATAAATTCATCACCATAATTGCAAATCATGATAAATAATAAGCAGAAACAGAGAAATATGCTGAAATCCTGTAGGTAACTGAAAATCATTAGCATATTTGAGTTAAATGCATGTAGTATTGAAAATATCATGCAAAGAATCATAAATAATGGTAGAAATCATGCAAATATCAGCCTGTAGGCACATTATTTGAGTGAATCCATAAGTGCAGAGGTAGAATTGTTGGAGATTTACGCAGAGCACACATACAGAGCAGGATATTTTGAGGAATGATGATGAACTTTGCAGAAACACGTAAGGCCCCTGAATGGAAAACAGCAACACACATCAACCACTGAGTAACATCAGTAGATTAAGACCTAATCAACGGAGACTTGGGATCATGAATTCTCTGAATTCATCGTATCTTTCAAGATGAGTAAAGGTTGATGTGTAACTTTTATTCTATGTTTGTGAATGACTAACATCACCACCAACATACCGCAAGTCAACATGTAGGGACACCATCTACCACATCTCAAGTTGAGAGTACATCATCACTCACATGTGATGAAGGAGGTACGCCATCGTTCCTACCTCAACCTCAAGGTATGTCATCTATTCCATCTTCGATTGAAGGTATGCCATCTAACTTATCTCATTTAAATATTGATGAAATTCCTAATGTTGAGATGAATTTACCTAACTTGACACCACCTAGAATTTTGCATAGAAAGCCAAAGTATTTGATTGATATTGATGAGAATATTTTGCAGCCAATGGAAGGTAAGATTCTAAAACGCACTTGTAGAAGATATGCTAATAAGATTTGGAGATTGTTCTTTGAAAAGTTAAATGAGACTGCAAGATGTCAACTATTCGTTGAAATGATGCGAAGTATAAAGTATAGGTCTATCATGAAGATTCTTGGGTTGAGAACATCAGAGGCTTCAAGTGAAAAATCTATTGTCAAGAATCTAATGAGTGCATATGAGAGTGTGGGTAACACCTCATGCACAAAAGATAGCAATGCAACACGGCGTGTGATTACATCGACTATAGTAAGTAGTCAAACAAGGAAAGCTCATCTCATTAGAAAAACAAGTCAAGAATTGAGAATTAATAGGAAAACTTTATCAAGAGCCATTGGAAGACACCAAAGAATTGAGGACACTAATGCCAATGTATTATGGGCATTCTCAGGGAGACTACCACGAAAAGATAAACCAATTGTTGAAGCATTGAGATCACTAATTGAAGACTTTTGGAAGAATTACACAAGGGTATCTCTGAATCAAAGGGATGTGGCAAGAAGGAGAATTGGTAGTCAGAACCGTGAGCCACATCCAAAGCATTTTTTGGATGAGACTCAAACACAGTTTTATGGTAAATTTCTAGAGAAGTATCCTCAAATTAAAATTTGTCAAAGATATTTTGAAATGCTAAAACCTTTCTATGTTAAGATAAATCACACATGCACTACTTGTTGTTGTAGATTACATATTGAATTTTCTAACCATTTTGATGCTTATAGGTCTATATGTTTAGATATGCATACTAACAATGATTTGCAGGGTTGTGCCATATGTGCCCCACCAACATCTTCAAGAGACTTCATATCAAGAATTTTATGTGAAAGAGAGGAAGGTCAAATATTCTACAAGAAATTATGCTTGGATGGCACATGTCATCGTTGCGGTGGCTTACAACATTTGCCAATATGTGAACATATGGAAATAACACATGTGGTTGGAAATGAACTAGTAGAGTTTGGCAAGTATAAAACAGTGGCATACAATACAAAAGATGGTAAAGAAGCAAAGAGGTGTGAATTAGTTATTGAAAAGATTCTAGTGTATCAGTTTATGCCTATATTTCGTGACAGCATAGTGTATGAGTATGCAAGACATGCCCATAGAGCTCGATGGTTGGACTTGCAATTCAAGTTATGCAAGGACACATTTCTAGTTGGTAGCATTGTTTCAGTCGTCGACTTTGCATAGAACTACAGTCTACAGCCACAGCGTGAGGTGCAATCACAATATTACAACTCCACACAGGTTTCTATATTTGTGCACATCGCATTCATTCATGTGAATGATAGTACAGAGGATGACAAAAAGATCATAAGGGAGTATAATTTCTATATTAGTGATGATCGTACGCATTCTACAGAGTTTGTGCAAGGTTGCTTTCAGGTGTTCTACAATGATTTGACTAGAAGGGGCATATCATTCAGTCAGCATATCATATGGTCGGATAATTGTGCATCACAATTCAAGAACTCACAGAATTTCTATTGGCTGAGTAGGAGGCATAATTTTATAGGTATTCAACATATGTGGAACTTTTGTGAGGCCGGGCATGGAAAGGAGGAGCATGATGGTGTAGGAGCATGTATCAAAAGAGCCATAGCACGAGAAGAGTTAAAGTATAAAGACAATGCAAAGTTGACAGATGCAAAATCGATTGTCGAGTGGTGTAATGCTTCCATGGGTCCAGGTAATGAAGGTAAGTCTTTAGTTTGTAGATTTTTTTGGTTGATAGATGATACTAACATTGCACCATATGAGGATTGTTGTACACTGACAGGATCAAATGAGATGCACTCTTTCAGAAGCTCAATTGCAGGTTCATGGAGTATCCATACACAAAAGATGTCATGCTTTTGTTCTTCCTGTACAATTCAAGTCTGGGATGAGTGCGAGTCAAAGGAGTGGGTTGACGAATGGCAGTTAAGTTATCTTAGCCCACTTGACACGTATCAACCCCCGACGGCACTGGAACTAACACAGATGGAATTGTTAGTTGACTTTGACCACATATCAGATTTAGTTCAACCAGGTAATATAGGGCACGTATATGCATCTAATTTCATCTAGTTCAACCAGGTAATGTCATCTTACTTTGTAGTGTTTTTGTAATGTTGACTAATTTCATCTAATTTGCTACACATATCAATGTAGGACACGTATATGCAGTTATTGCAGATGAAGATAATGAAGAGGGAACATATTATTACTTATGTCATTGTGTTGAGGCCAAAAAGAAATTGGAGGCCCCTGTTACAGATGGAGAAAACATCGAATACCCTATAGGATCAGTGGTTATTACTGGAACATGGCTTAGAAGGTACCCACATAAGAGTGTTAATATTTGGCTATTTCAGGACTTTGACATGCATCAAAAGATTCTTCATTACTCGAACCTTGTCGTGGCATCCAATGTTCATTTGATAAAGTATTGGGGTAGACCTTTAAACAAAATATTGTGGAAGGTGCGTGAGTCTGACCATGAAGCAATACTTGACACAATAAAGAGTAGAGCAGATCTGGATGGTTCATTAGATTAATTTGTAAGTATTCACATTGATTTTGTAAAGTTATGTTACATTGAGTTGTAAGTATGCACATTAATTTGTAAGGTTTGTCTTTTTTTATTTCCTCCTGCATTTTTACACATATGTACACATTTTTACATCATCATGTTATGCATTTTTGGTGTCCTGCTCCTGATGCAACCAAACTCATAACTCACCCTACTAGACACCATTTGATGATCTCTCCAACACTCTGGATCCAGGGTGCCCAATCATGATGATGACCTATATACCATTCTCCCAAGGCGCTCATAATGAATGAAAAGAAGACCAAGGGCGCCCAAGCTTAATAGACTTATTTATTTCAATTTTGATGATCCAAACTCTTGCAATATGACATCCACTTTCATGCCTTTAGATCTTCCTTCACATATAGGGCGCCAAATCAATGCATTAAAGTCTCTTGATATTAGGCGCTCATGATGATGAAACTTAGAGCTTTTTCCTTTCCTATGCACTCATCTAAGATGTTTGAATGATAAGGAGCACCTCAACCTCTATAATGTACATTGGGCACCAAATCAAGGTAATTTTAAGTCACTTTGAGTCATTTGGGGTCAGTTTGAGTCTTTGAGTCATGTTGCAAAAAAGTGTCAATGTTGTCAAGTTGCACAAAGCAACTTTTGCATTTTTGGTGTCCTGCTCGTGATGTGACCAAATTGACTATTCCAACGCATCCAGATGGGTACATTTATGCTAGGCATGGTCCTGTTTTTCACCCAAACATGTCAAAACAGTCTGAGCTACATTGTACCAACGATATCCCTGAAGAGTCTAAAGTGCAAAAAGGCTGCAATCTTTGACGAGATGTTACTCGAAAATCGTGTCACTTAGAAACATTGTGTCTGAGGCAACGCTATCATGTAGAGTGCCTCTACAATAACCTCTCTTGGTTTTTTATAGCTCTAAGGCATTTACCCGTGGTGAAAGGTTTTCTGCTACCCCAAAAATCGTCAGAAGGAGGCAGTGTAAAGTTGCAAAGGGGTGTAACTTTTGTCCTGCTCCTGATGCGACCAAACTGACTATTCCAACGCGTTCGAATGGGTACATTTATGCTAGGCATGGTCCTATTTTTCACCCAAACATGTCAAAACAGTTGGAGCTACATTGTACCGACGATATCCCTGAAGAGTCCAAAGTGCAAAAAGGCAGCAATCTTTGACAAGATGTTACTCAAAAATTGTGTCACTTAGAAACATTCTGTCTGAGGCAACGTGATCATGTAGAGTACCTCTACAATAACCTCTCTCATTTTTTTATAGCTCTGAGGCATTTGCCCGTGGTGAAAGGTTTTCTGCTGCCCCAAAAATCGTCAGAAGGAGGCAGTGTAAAGTTGCAAAGGGGTGTAACTTTTGTCTTGCTCCTAATGCGACCAAACTGACTATTCCAATGCGTCCAAATGGGTACATTTATGCTAGGCATGGTCCTATTTCTCACCCAAACATGTCAAAACAGTCGGAGCTACATTGTACCGACGATATCCCTGAAGAGTCCAAAGTGCAAAAAGGCAGCAATCTTTGATGAGATGTTACTCAAAAATCGTGTCACTTAGAAACATTTTGTCTGAGGCAACGTGATCATGTAGAGTGCCTCTACAATAACCTCTCTCGGTTTTTTATAGCTCTGAGGCATTTACCCGTGGTGAAAGGTTTTCTGCTGCCCCAAAAATCATCAGAAGGAGGCAGTGTAAAGTTGCAAAGGGGTGTAAATTTTGTCCTGCTCCTAATGCGACCAAACTAACTATTCCAACGCATCTGAATGGGTACATTTATGTTAGGCATGGTCCTATTTCTCACCCAAACATGTCGAAACAGTCGGAGCTACATTGTACCGACGATATCCCTGAAGAGTCTAAAGTGCAAAAAGGCAGCAATCTTTGATGAGATGTTACTCAAAAATTGTGTCACTTAGAAACATTCTGTCTGAGGCAACGTGATCACGTAGAGTGCCTCTACAATAACCTCTCTCAGTTTTTTATAGCTCTGAGGCATTTGCCCGTGGTGAAAGGTTTTCTGCTGCCCCAAAAATCATCAGGAGGCAGTGTAAAGTTGCAAAGGGGTGTAACTTTCGTCCTGCTCCTAATGCAACCAAACTGACTATTCTAATGCATCCAAATGGGTACATTTATGCTAGGCATGGTCCTATTTCTCACCCAAACATGTCGAAACAGTTGGAGCTACATTGTACCGACGATATCCCTGAAGAGTCCAAAGTGCAAAAAGGTAGCAATCTTTGACGAGATGTTACTCAAAAATCATGTACTTAGAAACATTCCATATGAGGTAACGAGATCACGTAGAGTGCCTCTACAATAACCTCTCTCAATTTTTTTATAGCTCTGAGGCATTTGCCCGTGGTGAAAGGTTTTCTGCTAACCCAAAAATCGTCAGAAGGAGGCAGTGTAAAGTTGCAAAGGGGTGTAACTTTCGTCCTGCTCCTGATGCGACCAAACTAACTATTCTAACGCGTCCGAATGGGTACATTTATGCTAGGCATGGTCCTATTTTTCACCCAAACATGTCGAAACAGTCGGAGCTACATTGTACCGATGATATCCCTGAAGAGTCCAAAGTGTAAAAAGGCAGCAATCTTTGACGAGATGTTACTCGAAAACTGTGTCACTTAGAAACATTCCGTCTAAGGCAACGTGATCACGTAGAGTGCCTCTACAATAACCTCTCTCAGTTTTTTATAGCTCTGAGGCATTTACCCGTGGTGAAAGGTTTTCTGCTGCCCCAAAAATCATTAGAAGGAGGTAGTGTAAAGTTGCAAAGGGGTGTAACTATCGTCCTGCTCCTAATGCGACCAAACTGACTATTCCAACGCATATGAATGGGTACATTTATGCTAGGCATGGTCCTATTTTTCACCCAAACATGTTGAAACAGTCGGAGCTACATTGTACTGACGATATCCCTGAAGACTCTAAAGTGCAAAAAGGCAGCAATCTTTGACAAGATGTTACTCAAAAACCGTGTCACTTAAAAACATTCTGTCTGAGGCAACAGGATCATGTAGAGTGCCTATACAATAACCTCTCTTGATTTTTTATAGCTCTGATGTATTTGCCCGTGGTGAAAGGTTTTCTGCTGCCCCAAAAATCATCAGAAGGAGGCAGTGTATTAAGTCAGGATGAAAGCCTATTCACTCTAGGCACCTGTTTTTGACTAAATCACACATGCACCTTGAACAACTCTATCTTCAAGGTTCTTTTATCTAATCTCTGTAACTCTCCAAATCCACTAAGGCACAAATTTTACCTCTTGGGCTCAAGATATAGGTTCTTCATCCAAGGCGCCAGAATGGTCCAAAGGCGCATTTCACCTCTAACCTCACCTCTGACCTTACTTGGAGGCGCTAAACCTTTTGACATTTCAAGTAACTTCAAGAGAACTATTTTTCCTTAAGGCGGTTCACTCCTTGCAATTGGATGTATGGTACTTGTAACTCATTTGATTGACTTTGTAATGTTTCTTCTTCTCGCAAAGTAGATAAGGATGATATAGGCTTACTTCATGAATCGGAGTAGAAATCTCTCTTGGACTTGCTAGGTGAAAGGACTTGAACTTGAAGGACTTGAAGTTGATGAAGTGATCCTTCATGATGGCCTTTGACATTACCTTCTCGGAGTGTGGATGATAACACCTTCCTTGGATAAAGTGGATAACCTCTGACCTAAACTTTGAAACTTGATGAATCTTGAAGATTGGGTTTCCTCCTACTCCCCTTCTGGGCTCCACTCCATCAAAGGCGTATTTAGTTGTCCAAGGCACCAACATTCACTCAGGGGCGCCTAAAGAGAAAGTTTACAACTCTAAGGTGCTAAAGTCTTATGCAAAAATGGTCATCATCAAAGGCGCAAAAATGGGTCTCTGGGCGCCAATCTCTACAAGACATTCCATCTCATTGCTCTCCTCCATTACAAGCACTCACTTACCTCAATCTTGGGTGCATACCAACATCCCAACATCCAAATCACCTAGGCGCTCAAAACCTTCAAGACTCAAGGCATATTTTATGATCAAACAAGGTATCTTCTGAACAAGGCACTCATAGTCTCATTAGGGTGTTAATCATCATCATGAGCGCTCATATTGTTCTAGGTGCATAGTTATCTCTGGAATGCTCAAGGCGCACATACCCTTCTCTAGGCTAGTTTACACTTATTCAAGGTGTTCATTCCAAACTTACATGAACTCCTCATTACAAGACGCACAAACTAGATGATCCTAGGGCATAAGGGCGCTCAAACTAGATCTTTGTAAAAACTCCCCAAGCATTCAAACTTTTAAGGCGCCAAAAGTGGTCTTTTCTACAACTTCTCTAGCCATATGCCTTGGGTGCTCAAACCTTCCTTGAACTCTAATTATTCAATCCAGGGCACTCAACTACCTCCTCAAGGCACTCTATCTCAAGTATCATTACTCTTCTTAAAGACCTAGGCGCACATTGTGGGGTATTCTACTCAACAAGACCTAGGTGCTCATTATGAAGACTCCAATTATCAAGGTTCACTTCAACTTTCAAAGGCACATTTTGGACTCCAAAGGCGTTAGGTTAAAGCCACTAGGGCGCTAGATACCAAAGGGGGCAAGGTGTCAGAACCTCCTTTAAGATGTAAGAAAATCTCCTCAAGGCACAGCTAAAGGTGCTCCAAACCATACGAAGGCGCTAATATCCACTCTAGGCAGTGTATTAAGTCAGAATGAAAGCCTATTCACTCTAGGCGCCTATTTTTGACCAAATCACACATGTGCCCAAATCACACATCACCCCATCAGATTGGGGACCCCCTCTTTTCTTGCTCAGGTGCTTTGCATAGGAGTTGTTATGTGTCATTTTGGCCAAGGTTTTTCGGAGCAGTGAAGACATTAGGAAGGGGATGATTGTTTGGATAGTTTTGAATGCTTTATTTCTCCTTGTTTAAACTAGGCACTCACTAAGGATTGGAGTAGCCTTTGCACCCTCACATCACGTTAATCGGCGTTTTAGAGGCAATCATAGTATAGGAAGATTTGTGCCTTGAAGAAGAGAGTTATCTGGTGAGCGCTTAGGAGTTCTGGCACCTAAGGGAAAGGTCTAGGTAGAGTGCCTTTAGACTTTGACAGTGAAGTGCCTTAAGGAGTTGGATGATGTTTTTGCCTAGAGTGGAGATGATGTTTTTAGCGCCTTAAGGATGATGATGGAGCACCTTGGAGTCAGGTTAGTCTAGAGCACCTTAAGAAGGTAAAGCACTTCAAATGTAAACACAAGTGTTTTGAGCACCCTAATGAGAAGTTGTCTTGGCACCATAAGTTGTTCAAACCAAGATATGCGCCTTGGATAGTTGCAAAGACCTAATTTAGCGCCCAAGGTTGGAAGACTCTTTGTGAGTGCCTAGTGTTTGAAAGCTCTTTGTGTTTGGTGCATTAAAATGAATTTGGCACCTAAGTAGTATTGAAACACTCAAGTGAGAGCCTAAAGCCCATGAGAGAAGTGATATGCGCCTTGATAGGAATATCATGGAAGATGAGTTTACTGAATGGTGCCTTGAATGACTTGGTTGATTAAGTGTTTTAGCGCCTAGATATGGGATGAATCATTGAGCGCCTTTGGTTGAGATGATGTCAGCACCTTTGAGATTATAACACCTTGGAGTCAAGTTCAAAGGAGCACCTTGAGAAGGTAAAACACTTCAAATGTTTTCAAGGAATTGGAGAAGTCAGTGCCTAGAAGGAATTCCAAAGCAAGAGGGTTGGAGCACCTTGAGCTTCAAGTCAGATATGCACCTAGACCTCTACCCTTTAGCAAGTTGAAGCCCTCTGAGCCTTGACAAAGTGAGAATGCCTTATAGTGAATATGCGCCTTGGGCAAGGTTGAATACAAAGTTGAGGAGTATATCATAATGAGTAAGTGCACTGTAGGGTTAGATGATAAAGACTAGCACCTTGAGTGTCTTGGTCAAAATTTTGACGTGAGAAGTCTTGCAAGATCAAACCCTGGAGTGCGCCTTGGAGAGAACCTATTGATCCTTTGCTTTGACAAGATTTGGGCACCAAAATGATCCTTAATAAATGGAATGTATCTACACCAATTTTGCACCTTTAGGGAAGTGATGGTGTCCAGATGAGTTTTGAGTCCCTTTGAGTGTTGAGATTGTTAGAGATAGGTGCCTTGATGAATGAAATGCGCCTTGAAGACCATGTGCGCCTAGAGAAGATAAGTGCCTAGTTGAGATAAAGAGGTGTTTCTGGCGCCTAGGGAAGAAGAGAGGTAAGTTCAGGGAGATAAGTGCGCCTAAGAGTTTTAGCGCCCTCAATCAAATTGCACCTTTTTGCCTTGGAGAATATAAGGTGAGGATTTGAGTTGAAAGTTTGAGAAAGTAGATTGAGCGCCCTGTGTTGGAGGAATCAAGTTGGATAAGCACTTGAAGAACTTGCATTAAGTGTTTTAGCGCCTTGGTATGGTTTGGAGCGCCTTGTTGAGGAGATACCCTGATTTAATCCAAGATAGAGTGCCCTAGAATTTAATATGCGCCTTGTTGGAGGAATATAAGCACCTTGTTGGAGAAAGATATGTGCCTTGAATGAGAGTTTGTGTCCCTTAACCAAGAATGATGATTGAAGTCACAATCTCATGTTTGTGCGCCTAGGTCTAGAAGCAAGATTTGACCGCCTTAGGATAGGGTTTTTTGCACCTTGTCTTGGAGAGTGAATTTGCGGCTTGGATGATGTTGACGCACCTTGGGATGAAATGCGCCCAAACTTACAGAGGGCCTTTAGTGAGGGACTTGAAGAGAGTGCTTCAAGGAAGGATAGCCTTAAGATCAAACTAAGTACTTAGAAACCTAAGATTAGCACCTTATTTGAAGTTATACACCTATTCTGGCACCAGAGATTGAGTTTGAGTGTGAAGAAGTGAATGTCTGCGCCTTGAAGGGGATACAAAGGGAAGATGATGCACCTTGATGGGTTGATGATGGAAATTTGCGCTTTGGAGCTAAATGTGCGCCTTGAATCTAAATGATATTTGAGTGCTTAGAGGTAAATAGGGGTGCCTTTGAGAATTCTTTGTGCTTTAAGGAATGGATTGTGGCGCTTTGGACTAAGGTAAGTCCTGAGCACTTCCAATGATTTTAAGGAGCGCCTTGAAGGAGATTGTACCTAGAGAAGAAAAGATGTCAAGTTTTAACACCTTGGAAGAAATTCCAGATAGTGGCGCCTTCACAGGGTTTTCCAAGTTGGCGCCTTGGTTTGGGATGATCATGCTAAGAAAGAAAATGTGCCTTCAGCAAGGTCACATCAAGTCCAACATGTCAATACTCTTCATCACTAACGTCATGTTGAAATTTCAAGGCATCTATTCATTCAAGTTCTCTGAGGAATATCTTGCAAGTGTACTTCATCAATGATAGACATTCATCCATTCGAGTTTCAAGATCTCTCAATCTTCAAAGTTTCAAAGTCCACAACTCCAAGAGGGTCACTCCAAGGGTCATCATGAAGGATCACTTCATCTTCATCTTATCATCAAGCAAGGCTTCATCCAGTCCTAGAGAGATCTCTACTTCATGTCATCATCATCTACTCTTACATGAAGATAACAACATCACATCTCTCTTATTATTCAAAGTAGATTAGAAGGCGGAACATCATGGAGTTAGGCGCTTATAGGTATCCAAACTTCTCTTTTGGGTGCCCTTCATATGAAGGACAATCCATTTTGGTGCCCTCTTTGGAGAAGTCCATACACTTTGGCGTGGAAATAATTTCAAATCTGGCATCCAGAAATCAAATCTAAGTAAGGCGCTCTTTCCATTTGCAACTATGACGTTCATCCATGCAACAAGCAAGGTGATGCTCCCTTGTGATATTGTGAGGTGTTGACATTCAGTTGACATCATTGAGTTTGATTGAGTTGATCAAGTGTAGACGCCATTGTAAACATCACGGCTTCAAGGCCTTTCTTTTGTATCTCCATTGAATAAGTTGTAACTTCATGCTATTGAAAGCATTATCCATGTAATAAGACATTGCAAGTTGATTGAGTCAAATAACTAGACAAGTACCCAACTCTAAGGTTGATTCATTCAAATAGTTATCTTTGATGTATATCTTTGTGTTGTATAGCAAGTAAAATTGTTTAAGTAAGGAAAAATTTTCGTAGAACTAGTTGGGTATCTTACACCATGCCTATCCATCAAACATCACAATGCAATCAAAATCCTAACAACATGCCCATGATCCAAGATCAAGTGCAATCATGCAAAGATATTATCAATCACAAACCTATTAAGAATGAACTAGAGTCTTCTAGTACCATACTTTTCTATCAAACACCATCATGTAATCCATGGCCTATCAAGCCTATCAAAGAAAATACAAACATCCTATGTAATACAATCGGACTTTAAATATTTGAAGTAGCCATCTACAAATATCCATTCAAAAGTGGATTTATAATGCAAGTATGGACGCCATCAATAAAAAAGATTTGTATTAACCAAATATCCATATAGGCATACATCAATATCTGTCGATATAAGTATAACATATATACAAAATAGCCATATAGGCATACAATGTCAACTATGTACAATACAAAATATATGTCCACAAATGCCATATAGGCATACAACAGAGGAACACAATAAAAATTCATTCCCCTCTGGGTGGTGAAGAGAATAAATCACGAGTAGCCTTTGATCTTCTAGGGGATGGAGACATGCATGTGGGTGGTCTACTACGAACCCGAGGGCTACTCCTCCTATTTAGTTCTTCCTGCACCTTTACCTATTACAAAAAAAAGTATAGACATTAATATATAGAAATTACATGTTATAAAAAAATGAAACATTTAACAAAATAATCACTTACCGCTAACATATAATCTGTCTCCTTGCTTGCCTCAGTAGTAGGAATAGGCCCTGGTGATGTCATGTCCTATAGAAACCATCCAGATAGAAATTAAACTTCAAATCAATAATCTTTGATTTTTCAAAAATAGACAACTATAACAATGAATGTAAATTGAAATTTACTAATCTGCCTCATACCCCTGTCAATGCCATAGAGCTATGAATCGCAGAGGCCACACCCTGCTCCATTGCCCTATGAACATGGGGAGGTGTATCCGCAGCCTGCATCATCTGGAAATAAAACAACATTATTCAATTATGAAAACTATAATAGTGATGCAAATCATGGCTCCTAACATACACACACGTTCATCTAAACATGGAAGTACACACAATAAAACACAAAAATCACATACAAAAATTTAGTAAGTACAATTCATTCATTAAACTATTTATTTTATTACCTTCGTAAAGCTTTGAAGTCCACCACTGCTGGCAGGTGTTGCCATGAAATCTACAGTGTTAACCTATTCAACATCCAAAATCAGAAATTAGAATACCATTCATATAACGATGCTATTCACATGTAATATTTATAATTGTTTACTAGTTACATACCTCGACAGTAGATGATCTAGTGAAAAATGTAGGTGGAGAACCACTGAAAACTGCATCGATGCTATGACCCTAAAATTTCATTAAAATCATCAATTTAAATTAGTTAATCTTGTATTTCAAAAATAAAATTTAATAAATTAAATTCAATAAACTTGCTAATATTTACCTGAGTATCAAGGCCGAAAGTCTCACTCAGGAGGGTATCTGTCATCACCATCTTCTCAGCTGCAGATGTAGCCTGTGCACCTACGTCCTGACTGTCCATGGGGTCATAACCACAGGCTGACCCGTAAGCCTGGCAAGTATGCGGTGGGACCCTACTCCTCACACTATCTCCCAACCCACTCTGTGTTGCAGGATCGGCATGCTCTATGATGCTCTGGGTCAAGGCACTAATCGACCTCAACACTCTCCTTCACAATGGAAGGGATAGAAACATGCTCGTGGGCTGGTCTGATGATTACTCGTCTCACTACCCGCTGTGGGTCAAGACGTGCCCCTGGTCTATCCTGTGCTGAGCCCCCACCTCTACCCTGGAAGTCCCGCATATCAAAATAGTTTGGCACTTTATTGAGGACAAACTCGCAGTAGAGTTTCCTCAAAAAGTATTGCGGGACCTCATTATTATTGCATGGAGGATGGTAAAAAACCATCCACCACATCTGCCCAAAATTGTCCCTTATCGCTTGGTTGTTGCACCAATGGATAGGGAACCTCTTGCATGTAAGGGGTGGAGGTTGATTTGTTTGTGGGTTTGTGAAAATTGAACACAAGTCTAATTTTGTAATTTGTAATTTTTTGACATCTTGGTATGATAATTTATCTGCATAGTAATCTCTAAACTCTCTCTTTTTATCGGTCCAACTAGTTATTTGCTTGCTAATTGAATTTACATTTGATAACATAGACTCAAGAGATTCGGCAAGCGTGGACCTATGCAAGGTTGAAGTGGAAGGATCTTTCAACCTTGCAATTATATCTTCAATTTGTTTTTTATTGTTTTCAATTTCCCCCATTATATTATCTTGTGTTCCAGGGGCATATCAAGGAATGAATGGAGGAGGTTGTTGTTCTGCAGGTATTTCCTCCTCAGGATTTTGTGGATTTTGAGGAGGAGGAGGAGGAGGAGGTGCATTAACATTTCCTACAATTAATGAAATATACATCAAAAATCAACAAAAACCTACCTATTTAAGAAGAAATTCAAATAAAAAAACAAAGATAACTCACCCCTTTGGCGTGCTCGACGTCGCAGTGGCATTTTGGCGATGAATCGACAAGCTTTTGTGTTGATTGGCGTTTTGTAGAACGCGAGCGCGTTTTTGGGGGTTTTGAAGCCGCGGGCAGAGGAGAAAATAAGAAAAAATGAAATGAAATGACATTTTTTTTATTTATGGCAGGTTATAACGCGAGCGCGTTATAACACTCTCGCGTTATGGCTCGGTAATGATGAGCCTGAGGCTTGTCATTACCAAGCCATAACGCGAGCGCGTTATAACGCGCTCGCGTTATGACTTAAATTTTTTTGAAAATTTTTTGGCCACTTTTTGGCCCCCCATCTTCTTGCACTTACCCTGGTGATGATCCAAGCATCTTCTACTGTAGAACTTACCTAATTAATTTTTCCTATGTATTTTAAGAGAAAATCAAGGCAATGCACAATACAAGGGGTCCAAACATGTAATAGGTTCCTTTCCTCAAGGAGTCTCCTCATGGCTACAAATTCTACTACATTATCTACCACCACTTGAACAAAATTCTCTATGTCAACCTCTAGTACAACCTCCTCAAACATTAGGCTCAAATTCTCTACATTACTAACTATGCTAGAGGTGTTGATGTCCAATAAGAACACCATCTAGCCATTTGAAGCAACTACAAAGTTGATAAGTGTGTGGTTCCTTCCTTCTATCTATGTATCTATAAATGACTTAAGGCATGTTGGCTAGGTGCTTTGTACTTGAAAGATATACTTGAACTAGGGTTTGGTTAATTATAAAATTTTAATACATGTTTTGTGTTTAACTAATCAAAATTACTCTTTCAATATAGCTAAAAACAATAAATAATATGTAAATTTGATCTACACTAAGTACAAGAATATATAAGACAAAGGAATAACAATTTTATCATTATTGAAAGAAAATAAGGATCAAGAATGCATCACTATTTTGATGTTTGATGTTATTTTTAGGTTGTAGAGGGCTAATATGAGATAGGAACAAGTCTTTCAAACTCTAAAAAAGACTTCAAAATTCTATTGGAAATTGGACATTGGACATTAGTGTCTAGGATCTTGTGTACTCGTGTATAGAAGGAAAATAATTATCCTTGGTAGATTCTTGTGTTTGGATCCCCAAATGTTCTAAACCTTATGGGAGTTACTTGGAAAAAATACCTAATTCTTGTGATTCATGAAGAATTTAGAAAACACATCTTAGAAGAGAGATACTATTAGAACCCAAATGCATGCCAATATATATAGTACTTAGTACTGATAGATGCACATAATTTCCATAACATGCAAAAGTGTGAATAAAAGATATAAGCATGTAGAGTTTTCATTTAAGGATAATATATATTTATGTACTTCATGCTAGATAGGGTTAGCTTTAAAGAAAATATACATTAAAGACTAACTATGCATGCACATATATGTTTAGTCTAGGTGACACTGTAGGAAGGTGCCTATATATATACCCCCAACATTGTAATAAAGAGGTATGGTAGGAAAGATGTATGATATGAGAGATAAAGATAAGTGAAAGGAATGGTGATATATGAGAAAACTATTGATCAATAAAATATTTACTACTCCCTTATATGTTAGTGCTATGTGAAACTATGTTATGAATGTTTATTGTTTAGTTGAGAAAAGGATAAAAGATTCAATGTGCTTTAGGTGAGATTTGGAGATATACTAGTCCATTAGTAGTTTAAGTTATTAGCCTATGATCTAGCATGTCATTAGAAAATGGCTAATATTTTCATTTAATTGTTGCAACCCTTTCAATAACTACATAATGTCATCTTGGAGAAACTAAACTAGTTCATAAATGATGACTAAAAAGGGAGCCATAATTAGTCATACTTATTTTATAGGAATCTACCAAAATATGCTCATAACTCAAGGATATTCATGATCATTAAGCACAAAGTAATCCACCTCCTACACAAAGGATATGTGATGAAACATGATGACAAGTATCTATCTATGAAGAAAGAAGTGATAAAGCATTGAGGCTATTAGTTTGAGTACAAAATGGAAGGAGCAAAGAAATATGTTGAATAAATGAAGAGAAGTTTCTCTTGAAATGTTGATAGATGAGCAATTCTAAAGGGCATAGTGCACACACATGAGATAGTGAAAACGAGTAGTGTGGATGGAGAAGAGCACCCATTGTTGTTTGAATTGAGGTTTGGGGTAAATGCAATATTTGGTGCAAGATAGAGATTACGATGAAGTGGAATAAAGAGATTAGGTACCAATTGCACTCCAATGGTTTAATAGTAAGCTAATAGTGCTCTTGGAAGGGGATGAGGTAGCCACCAAACCAAAAAATAAAAACTTAACTATTTTTTCCATAAAACAAAACATAGATTATTAGCATGAGTTGAAAAAAACCTGATGGTTGCAATCAAGAAACTTGTAGAATTACATGCATCCTCATCAAATTCACTCCATCCACTAGAACCAAAATGTTAGAGGTGAAAATTGTGATTTCCAACATTTTTGTTGGTTATATAATTTTAATGGTTTGGTTATACCTAGTTTGGTCAAAACATATTTAGCTAAACTAAAGTTGCCTTGTGTTTTCTATGTATGTGCCACATTTTAGGTCTGAAGAAATACTTGTTTGACTAAACCTACTAAAAACATCACTTGCCCAAAAGGGTGATACAACTTTATTCTTTCACCTTGCAATTAATTTGTCTTCTAGAAGAACTAATACCTTTTTCCTTAAAGCTCTTGCATTTGCTAATTTAAAAGAAATGGTATCCAATACTTGATCTACCTCTATGTAAACCTATTGGCTTTGTAGATGATCTAAAAATGGTTGAATAGTTTAGATCAGGAAGGTTCCAAAGTTGGATTCAAGCTATAGGATCACTTGTACATCATTTTTAATAGTGTTATATGTTGAACACACTAGGATATTGAGAGAGGGGTGAATTAGTATCTAGACAAACTTTAATTCCTCTGGAGCAGATTAAAACTTAAGAATTACAACATCAACATAAACATGAAAGACAACACAATGCACATCAACACATAACACCAGATATATGCGGAAAACCCAAGAAGGGGAAAACCATGGTGAGGATTAACTCACAATATATGAAGCTCAGGATTAAAACTTTGTTTTAGGGATACAACCCAAGGAAGCTACTACTCCTTGTTGACTTCATTTTAGGGCTACAACACAAGGAAGCTACTACTCCTTGAAGAAAGGTTTTAGGGTCACTCCCAAGGAAGCTACAACTTAATTCTAACTTTATTTTAGGGCTACAACCCAAGGAAGCAACTACTCCCTGAACTGAGAATGAACTCAGAGATGATTACAGTATGATGGTCCTTCTAGTATCTAAAATTTGACATTGAAGCACACACCTTTGATGATTGTAATTCTATTTCTTCTGATGGTTGGATCAATTAGACACACACTTCACTTCCCTTCTATCACAAAAGTGTCTTCAAGATGAATCAGGACAACCCTTATTGCTTCTACTCTTTCTCCTTTAGTCACACATCATAATGCATAACATGTTCATATTCTACTCTTTTACACACTCACATATTCATCCTTGTAGTCATACCTCACCTCAACCAACTAGGTTTATAATATATTCATGAAATTACGTTGATTACATTACAATTCAACCAATAAAACAAGTATATTACATTTTACAAGTCAGCCAGAGATCACAACATGAAACATGCATAAGGCAAGCCGTATCATGAACAACATGCTACTCTAGAAGAAAACACACGCCTCACAGATCCCAAAACATGCTTAGTCTAGTCCTAAACATCCTTCACAACATAATTCTTCAAGGAATAACATCCACACGCTTCACAAATTTGAATTAGGTCACCCTTAAGCAAGAACACATGAAGCTTGTAGCGCAATGGTCATTTCAACTTGGTGGTACTCATGAATGATAAAATATTACTTGCTATTCTTCTAGGTGAGTCAGCAGGACTTATACATCATCTCTAAACATTCCTTGTACTCTGGACAACAACAACATTGTGGCACATATGTTCAACATCCTTTAGTCAGCTAGACAGAGGCATAGTTTGGCAATATCATCATTCCAGACCTCAACCAGATCTAGAGAGTAGAAAAAAAATTTGAAGAGAAATTGGAGACCACACAAGATCATCAGGACCATGTTACATTAGTCTATGTACCATTTCATTCCACACCAAGTTGGCGCACATCATTAGCATATGTCATGGGAATAACTAGGCATTCAGAACTATCTATATCACAACAGTCATTTTAAAACAAAGTTTGGGGACCTCTAAAACACATGAAACTCATGTGGATGCACACATACACTACTGTGAACATATATTCAAAACCAAACAGCCATATCTATCACTATGGAGGAATACAAAGCATTCCAAACAGTCTTCATCATCACTTGATTCTGCCAGAGCATAGACTGGAACTATGTCTCTCATAAATTTCACTATGGAGGGACAAATGATCTAAAACTTTGGATATAGCACCATTACATCATATTGAACTTAACCTATGAATTGCATGACCATATCTTCAAATGTGGAGGAAAGAGTAGTTTACCAGACAGCCTTCCAGGCAACTCTTTGTAGAAGAAACCTTCACTAACTTTTAGAGGCCAAAACCTTCATATATCAATACATACATCCTTAGGAACAATAGGAGGGATCATACACCATGCCACATGTCATCAACAACATCTTCTCATCCTTAGCATAGCTTCTAATTCCCATCTTAATGTATCATCATTCATCCTAGTGCTTATAATTCCCATCTTAATATTTCATTATTCATTTTAGTGCTTCTAATTCCCATCTTAATATTTCATCATGGAATCATCTTTGCTAACCACAAGCATGCTCAGTACACCTTGTCTTGACATTAATCTAGGCATGACATCCAACCATGAACATCAACAACCCACTATAAACATTAGGAGCATCACCACTGTATCTCACTACATCTCTGTCACCATGCTAGTATATCATCATCACAAGCTAAGTACTAATGTCACTCTAAGTGTTGACATCAATGACAACACATATTGCCAACAATCGCCCCCTTTGTCATTGATGGCAACATACACTCCCTCTTAGATGTACATTTCTCTCTCCCCCTTTGACATCAAGGACAAAGGGCAACTTCTTCTTCCCCTTATGGCACAAACTCTCCTCCTAAGGTACACATTCTCTCTCTCTCTCTCTCTCTCTCTCTCTCTCTCTCTCTCCCTCTCTCTCTCTCTCCCTTCTTCAAGATTCCCTTTGTCATCAACCACAACTACTTGCTCCCCTTAAGAGGTAGCCACCATCAGTCCATATAAAGGATATAGAATGAACTCCCCCTAGACATATGTACCATTATGCATATAGAAAGAAAGAGGGGCAATTACCCCTAACCTCTACCAGAGATTTTCAAAAGTTTCCTTTGCAAGAGCCTTTGTGAAAATATCTACAATATGATCCTTTCTTGAAACATATTCCAAATTTACTTCCTTATCTTCAACCTTCTCTCTTTAAAAGTGATACCTAATTGCTATGTGATTGGTTCTATAATGTATCACTAGATTTTTGGAAATATTGATAGCACTTGTATTATCACACAAAATAGGAATAGGCTCATCATACAGTACCTTGATATCCTTCAGGGTTTGCTTCATCCACAACACTTGTGTACAATAGGATGCTAGGGCAATATAATCTACCTCTACAGTTGATAAGGATGTTGAATCTTGCTTCTTTCTCTACCATGAAACCAACCCGCTTCCTAAAAAGAAAGCACCACTGCTTGTACTTCTTCTGTCATCAATACAACTTGCCCAATCAGCATCAATGTAAGCACTCAGATCAAAGTCATTGCCTCTTGGATACCATAAGCCATAATCTGGTGTTCCTTTCAAGCATTTGAATATTCTTTTCACTACCTTCTCATGTGTTTGCTTGGGATTAGCTTGATATATGGCAACCACACATACTGCATGCATGATATAAGGTCTAGAAGTAGTCAAGTACAACAATCCTCCAATCATAGATCTATAGGAAGTCTGATCAACCTCCGGAGGCTCATCCTTCTTGCTCAAGTGACATGCAATGACCATAGGATTACTCACTAGTTTTGAATCCTCCATACCAAACTTCTTCAACATCTCTCTAACATACTTATCCTGAGAAATAAAGATACCATCATCTAGCTGAGCAATTTGAAGTCCAAGGAAGAAAGACATCTCACCAATCATAAACATCTCAAACTCTTTTTGCATCTCCTCTACAAACCTCTTACACATATCATCATCTCCACCAAAGATGATGTCATCAACATATATTGCAACTATCAAAATCATGTCTCCTTCTTCCTTGATGTAAAGATTTCTATCTGTGGTACCTTTCTTGAAGCCTTGCTGAAGTAAGTATTTATCCAACCTAGCATACCAAGCCCTAGGAGTGTGCTTGAGTCCATATAAATCCTTTTTGAGTCTATATACCATGTTTGGATCCTCTAACAACTAAAAAACATCTAGTTGCTCAATGTAGACTTCTTCCTCTAGATTGCCATTCAAAAATGCTGACTTGACATCCATTTGATAAACCTTGAAGTTTTTATGAGTAGAAAGGCTAAGAAACATTTTGATTGCCTCCATTCTGAGTGAATCATATGTTCCTAAAACACAAGAAGAGAGTGAGTCCTATGAACCACTCACACCATTAGAGTATTCATACACACTGATGACACCACTAGCTAGAAAAAGTACTTGAAGAAGTCAACTCAATAGGTAACAGACCAACAAATGTTCTAAGGAATTTACCAAGGGTGTTGATAGTTTCTCAACCCTAAGGACCATCCACTACCTCCACTTCAGTGCAGTCAAATGGACTTGACAAATGTGATGGGAGAAGATTACAAATTCCAACTAAAACCTGTTTATAGACAATAAAATCAAAGAGATATGTAGAAATATAATGACAGGAACTTCTAGTCAAGAATGACAAGAGAAAATGTAAAAAAGAGATTTTATTTATTCTTTCATGTAGCTACTTATTACAGAATTTCCATTCGTCCAAACCATCGACCTCTCCTTCATACAAGACTCAGAAACAAAACAAAAACTAACTCCAAGACACTAACAACCTCCTCCTCTCATATCACAACCAGCCTCTAACTCCCACCATCGACCTTTTGCAACACAGTCTTCTACTTATGCTATCATTCTCTCATAGTCGTCCCCTCTCTTCGATGGCTCATTCAACCTCCCTGAAATAGTAGTGTGAGCTCTACAAATTACTAATGTTGTCTTCCTTCACTCAACCATCAGAAATAAATGTTTCTTGCACTTATGATGACCACGACCTCCTCTCTCTCTGTTGTGAGGGTACTCAAATAATATAAGTTGCTCCTTTATGAAACTGTCGCCCCCCACCAATACTATGGAATTGGCCATTAATGACACCTTCCTAGCACAACTTCCACCCTGATGTCTACAACAAAAGATAATTAAATAAATGTCACTGCAAATAAACATGATACGCCATGTACAAATTGATTGTAGAAAGAAAATGTTTATGCCCAGAGCATCATCGTCCATTAAGGAGGTTTATTTGTTGTTTCTATATTAATCATTCCCATGAAGGAATCAAATTTGCCATCTAGATATATTTCTTTAGTTGCATGATTTGAGGCTTTTATGCCTTTTAAAATTGGATATGACTGAAGCCATGACCTCTCTACAAATAGTTGAAATAAAAGAAATGAAACGGTCCTTAGAGAAGAAGAAAATAGCAATGATACTAAGGCGACAGGAGCTGCACCACAACAAGACACCAAAATTGAAAAAAAAATGCAATCCAAAATTGGAGGAAATGAGATGCCACTACATCAGACTCCCAAGGAAAAAAAATTCATGAGCTCTTGCTCATGAGGTCCATGATTCCACTTTTCTTTTTCCTTGCTTTCTAATTCCTTAATTATGCACTTCCATGCTTGCATTGTTGCCTTTGAAATTTTATTGTTTGAATTTGTCAGCTTCTTTCTCTTTGTGCATACTTCATCCTTCGATCCTCCTTATTAACTCCAAATCTCCAGCATTATGACTCATCATCATGGTCTTCCATTGGTATCATCTCAAACAAAGCTTCATCCTTATTTTGTGTAAAAGAAATTACCTTTGAAGTCTTCATTTCTGTAGCTAATAAATTATCTTCTCCATCTGTTAGTTTGTCTGCTTCAGTGTTTTCTTTCTCTACCGTAGTCACCTTTACACTTTCACTTTCCAAGTTTGCCTTCAAACTTTTCTACACTTCTAGTTGCTCATCCTCTTGAACATCAACATGATCAATTTTAAACCTCTAAAAATCTACACTTTGGTCATTTCCTGTCACTGGATAATCTTCTTCCTTATCAAATTGTTCATAGTCCTCATCAACATCCTCTGCATTCTTGTTGTCAACTTCTTCTATATCTATTGCTAGCTTACAATCTTTTGCTTCATTCTTTCTTGCAATCACATTAGTATTAGGAAAATAGTACTTTTCCAATGCATCCAATCGACTTGAAATCTTTTGTAATTTCTCATTAAACTTTCTCTTATCCACACCATCCCAATATCTATCCCATGATGGTATAATAATGGGTCCTCTAACTACAATCTTCATCCTCTTCACTGGTGCAATCTCTGCACTCACAACTGCAATCAATCTTCTGTGCCTCCTTCTCTACCCTCTACAACAATTTCCTAGGGTTTACTCGAGACACAACCACTTGAATCTTTTCCCACACCTAGTAGTCCTAGCATAGGTTGTCTTGTTCTCAACACTCTACCCATGCACTTAGAACCACCATGCTCTAATACCACTTGATGGGAGAAGATTATAGATTCCAACTAAAACCCATTTACAGACAATAAAATCAAAGAGATATGCAGAAATATAATGACATGAACTTCTAATCAAGAATGACAGAAGAAAATGTAAAAAAGAGATTTTCTTTATTCTTTCATGGGGCTACTTATTACAGAATTTCCATTCGGCCAAACCATTGGCCTCTCCTTCATACAAGACTCAGGAACAAAACAAAAAATAACTCCAAGACACTAACGACCTCCTCCTCTCATATCACAATCGGCCTCTAACTCCCACCATCGGCCTTCTGCAACATAGTCTTTTACTTATGCTATCATTCTCTCACACCCATCCCCCCTCTTCGATGGCTCATTTGACCTCCCTTAAATAGTAGTGTGAGCTCTACAAATTACTAATGCCACCTTCCTTCACTTAGCCGTCAAAAATAAATGTTTCCTGCACTTATGATGATGACAACCTCCTCTCTCTCTATTGTGAGGGTGCTCAAATAATATAAGTTGCTCCTTTATGAAATCATCTACTGCCACAAATACTATGGAATGGCCATTAATGACGCCTTCCTAGCACAACTAGTGCCACCCTGATGTCTACAACAAAAGATAATTAAATAACCATCACTGCAAATAAACATGATACGCCATGCACAAATTGATTGTAGAAAGAAATGTTTACGTCCAGAGCATCATTGCCCATTAAGGAGGTTTATTTTTTGTTTCTATATTAATCAATCCCAAGAAGGAATCAAATCTGCCAGTTGGATAAATTTCTTTAGTTACACAATTTGAGGCTTTTATGCCTTTTAAAACTGGATATGGCTAAAGCCACGACCTCTCCACAAATAGCATGAAATAAAAGATATGAAACTATCCTCAGAGAAGAAGGAAATAGCACCGACACTAAGGCAATAGGAGCTGCACCACAACAAGACACCAAAACTGAAAAAAATGCAATACAAAATTGGAGGAAACAGGATGCCACTGCATCAGAATGGGAAGCACCCCTAGTACAAATTGAGATGGTTGAGAGACTCTTGGATGAAGATGAGGAAAGTGAGGGAATATTCCATAAGGAGTGGAAAATGTAACGGTTGGAACAAACTATCCTATCATCCTTGAGCTAATGAAAAGTTACATAGGATATTCAATGGACTTGAGGCCTAATCCCAATGGAAATACAAGAATAACCTTTGTTCCTCCAAATGAGAAAAGGGAACCTCAAACCCTCCTTTTAGTTATTCTAGTTTCGACAAAGCAGTCAAGATCAACCATAGGTAAAAAAATATATGCAAGACAAGCTCGATGTGCTTATGGAATTATTGAGCTACGATGGAGTCTTGTCTTGGACTCCCTTACACAAACAGGCTTTCCAAGACTTACTTCATATAACTTTACCAAGAGACACCTTAGAACTAGGAGCAACAAAGAAGAGTAATCCCATAGGACCTTACAGGAAGGGAGAACTCGTCTTGAGAAGGGGTAGCTTGAAGAACAAGAAACATAGAAGGAAAAGGAAATTTAATGAAGTTTGGAAAGGACCTTACATGGTTAAGGAAGACATTGGTAATGGCGTCTATCTCTTGTGCACAATGGAAGGGGAAGAGTTTGACAAAATAATCAATGCTTTTCACCTCAAAAATTACTATGTCTAAAAATTATAAAAATCATAAAACATAAAAAACACAAAAAATCAAATATTCCAAAAAATTACAAAACATCAAACTCAAAAAAATATCTTTACTGCATTTCTGCATCATTCTGTTCCATGTTGCATCATGGTGAGTGACTTGCTCTTATTTGATTTTGGTTTTAGTAAGGAGTCTTAGGTTATCTAGGTATGGTGTGATCCTTTTAGTTTTTTGGGATCCCTCATATTCTTTGAAACAACGTGATAAAACACATTGCAACAATAGGCTTATTCTCTCCCCAACAATAGGCTTATGCTCTCCCCTTAACTGGGTGATCAAAGTGCTAGACTTGTCATTCTTTTTGTCAAACCTTTAGGGGGGGCCTGCCCTTGGATGCACGCCTATCCAAGTGGGAACGACCCTGAGTGGTAACAGGCTAAAGCCAAGCCCTACCAAGCCACTTAAAATAAATTGTGCTTGGGGTGAAAACCTCAAGCAACGAGTGTTGCTGTGTTACATCGACGGCCAACCTCCCCCAAAACCATCATAGGCATAACCCTTTGAGGCTGGGAGACTCCATAACGGAGAGTAGCGCCGCCGCACGTGTAACCACTCGAATGGTTGCCCTATCTAAGAACCAATTGTGTAGTAAGCCAAAAACCTCTATTTGTTGATGCAAAGGGTGAAGCTCTTGAAGTGGCCTCGATTCAAGTGACTCTTAGTAGAGGTAGCAGGGACAATCCTAAGGTTTGGTGTGGGGACGAGCCTAAGGAAACCCAAATCTGGTATGTGTGAGAAGTGAGTGTCGTGGAGGGGAGCCGGTGCTACCAGATTCTGGAGCTACACGCTTTGAGTGGCACAGCTAGAGGATTCAACGAATATTGTCACATCTTGCCTAGGTTGTACTTGTCTTTGAGTCATAATAGTCCAAAAACACAAAAAAAAACATAAAAAAGATAAAAATCATGGAAAACTTCTATGTGTTTGCTGTGCTTTTGCCATAATTGAACATCAACATCATCAGAAACACCAAGTTTTTCAAACCAAAAACACTGAAAAATCCTGAAAACGATCCAAAATTTCCAAGTTCTGAGAAAACACAAGCAAAGAGCCAGATTTATGCATGTACACTAACTTTTTGCACATTTGACAGTATTGAGCATCTGCACTCTGTTTTGGCGCATGCAAACTTCACCAGTGTTGCGCATATATATTGACTTTTTTGCACATCTGCCTTCTGCTGTTGCTCATCCAAACCAGTAAGTTTTTTCAGTCTTGTGTCAATGGAAAACCAATTGGAATATTTTGGTCAAAAACTCCAATACCTGAAATTGCAAATAAACTCAGGTCCATCACCCCAAGAGTGTATAGCAATTAACCAACAAATCCAAGTCTTACAACAAGAAATGGCAATCTTGCAAGCTGAACGTGCCAGTACTAGCTGTGCCTCGTCCCAAAATCATACCTTCTTTTCCCGTCTTAATGATACTACTGACAGGGCAACTGCCACCTTAAAGGGGAAATCATATACCACTTCTACTAGTCCTCCTTCGCTAACTCCTAAGACACATATTCCAAAACATGCCAATCCCACGCCAACACCATTATGGAGTTCCTCAAACTCTAAATGGTTGACCAAAAAAGAATCAGATGAGTTGTGGGAAAGAGTTTTGCCAAATTTATACTACCAGAGAAAAGCTAGGGAGAAAGCTAAATCCCCTCATTCACCTATCCATACACCTACCAATGATGTGATCCAAGGGCTACTAGTAGAAAGTCAACCATGCCCCCAAATTTTAGTCCTTGACCTTACCAAAGATTCTTCCAATCCCATATCAAATCCTACAACACCTTCATGTCATCCACAACCCCTTGAGCTTATCAAAGAACCTACTACCATGAACCCAAGTCAAGAGCTACTATACCTCCATGTCAATAACTCTCAAGAACATGTCAAGCCTACCCAAGAGCTATCCACTTCCATTTAAACAACCCAAGAGGTATGTCAAGAGTCTAATCATAAGCATGAGGAAAGATTAATCCTTAGTCCAAGTCAAGATCAAACCACTTTCTTGCAACCTATCCATAACATGCATCTTTTCCATGATCAAGATGATATCCATAATAATGAACCTCTCCATGAGCCACTTGATCCTATCCATCTCCCAACAACTATACATGAGCAAGAGATCCAACTCCAACCCATCCATAACCTTTATTTGTTCTATGATCAAGATATTCCCTATGAAGAAGATGTCCTTGAACAACTTGATCCCATACCCATCCATGAGAAAGAAAACTCCATTACTTCTATCCCTCTTACATCTAATCCCATCCATGATCCAACAACTTCCGCCTCCTATGATGAGACACTTGCCTCCCAAGTGCACATGAATGATCAACCCAATAATTTAGATCCTAAAGAGCATAATGACGATCAAGATTCTAGTGATCCTTCACCACCCATTATTGACCAAGCTGCAAATCTGTTATCCTATATCCTTGGTCTCACTACCTTCATGCATGAATGTTCTTCCTTAGAACACCAACAACCATTATCCTCTATCTCATCTTCTCCATCCAATAAAGAACTTGTGTCTAGTGTTCCACCTACACATAATCCCGCTGTCCACTGCATACTCCAACATATGAACTATCAAGGTAAAGGCTTAGGCTTTCATGAACAAGGTATTTTGGAGCCCGTCCATGTCAATGTTCCTCCACCTTCATATGGCCTTGGATACATACCCCAAGCTGAACAATCTCAAGATGTTGGTACTTCCTCCACTCCTCCTAAGTCTACCACTTTCCATCACAAACCCTCTTGTATCCCCAAAACATATGTCGCCATTCCACCTCCATCATCCTACATTTGTCAAAAGCATGTGACCATACACCTTCCACCATCCAATCTACCTCCGCTACTCCCAAATCCTAACATCCCTCCCTACATTTTACTACCACTTCTTCCAACACCTTATCCATCCATCTGTAAATCCTCTAACATTCCCAATCATGGCCAACAAATGCACATGTTGTCTAAACAAAGAGCTTCCACCTACCCCACTTCCACCATCCCAAGAGAATTCAACAACAAAAATTTTGATGCCTCTACCTCTCAAGTCCAAAATCCTAAGCGTCCTCATGACCTAGGATACAAAAGCACAGAATCTAAGAATTATCCATATCAAAAGCTGCATACACCCACACACCTCAATGCCAAACTAAAAAAGGTGTGGGTCCCCAAGCAACAAATGATTACCTCTGAAGATGCATCACAGCTGCATATACCCAAGCCCATACCTTCACAAGTACAATCTACAAGCAAAAAGGTTTGGGTACCCAAGCAAAAAGCTATCAAGTCAAATGAGGCATCCACCTCTAAAGCATCCCAACCATCTACTTTCTCCCATGCCATCCACAAATATCAAATCCTTCCATCCCACATGACAAGAAAAAATTAGAAAAATACTAAGTCTATGTGGGTCCCTAAATACCTCAATCACTCATCCACCAAGCAAAAATCTTCATTGCTTCCAACACCACCTTCCCATCATAAGCTTCAATGTTTATTATGGTATGTGTAACCGTTGGTCATGGTTCCCTTCCAGTCCACAACACTTTCGTACAACTCCATCTCCCCTCCCTTCCACTACTATCCTACATATCTTCCTCATCCTATGGTCCATGCTTTTGCATAAACATTCCTTCCATCCTTACCTAAGTCCTTTTGTATTCTGCATCATCATCCACTATCGTACCTTCCATAATCCACTCTCTACCTACTTCATCTCACTTTCATGCAATCCCCTACCAACATCTATGAGCACACTTGACATGGTCCATGCGATGACATCCATCTCGCGGGACTATCACCTTTTATAGAACTACATACTTGAGTCTCTCCTTTCTGTGTCCACCTTCTCCCATCCAAATATTCAAAAAAAAAAAAGTAAAGAAAAATCCCTTCGTCCAATGGTGAAAACTTGGCAAACAGGCACCTTGGATAAGTACCATGATGAAAACCTGGCAAATAGGCATCATGTGTAAGTTGATCTTCTATGTCACCTACACTTGGGGGCACCTTGTCTCATCAGCATATCACCCTTCTCCTATCAGTTTCCATCCATACCATTTCCTATCCTATTCCTCTCTCCATTACATACCTATACTATCCAGTCCATCCATCCTAAATCTTCCTTTCCTCTGTTTTTGATCTTGATAAAGATTAGGGGCACAATGGTGACAAATGCTTTAGATGTCTCTTGACATAACTTATCCCTCCCAAACCAAGCAACTCCTTCATTATCCTCTCATCCTCTTGTCGTCATAAACATTGTCATGAAAAATCCTATGTATTCTACCTACAATGGGGCACGTTATTCTTATGCGACATAGTCCTTAGAGATCACATCCTTGTTTCCTTCTACCTACCTGCCATTGATCCCCTATCACCCATCCATCTGCCTATCCGTGGTGTTTCCCTTGTCATTAGTATCTAGCATTAAGGCTATCCAAAATTCTTATCCAGTATCTTGTCTGCAGTGTTAGCCTAACATAGCCTCTGTCATCAGTGTTATCTGTTCCATATTTGATCCATCTCTGTTCCATATCTGATCCATAGTTGTTCCATATCTGGTCCATATTGTGTCTCATCCACTCCATAGCTTAGGTCCATCAGGTTTCTCCCCGAACTGCATTGCCTCTACGTCGTCATGTAGGCAAGGCCATTTAGCAATGAGCCCCCGAGGCACTAGGTCAGTCCCTTAGGGTCCGTCTCTCCGTGTTTATCTGTCGTCTCACTCACAATAAGTTGATCCTTGTCTAAATTAGGGGGCAACTCCTCGACCTAGTTGCAGATTTGGATTCTTGAATGCCACTATTCTAAGAGGATACCAATAAGGATTGTGATACCTTTCACCAGGCAAGCAAGTGCAGCACAATGCGTTCCTTAAACAAAGGTCCTTGACTCAAAACATCCACCTGTCCAAAGCGCGGCACCATACCAAAGACACTGAGACTAATTCTGTATCAATTATGGAAAAAGACACATCTAATGCAAAGAAGTTTTGTCAATGTGTTAATTTACAAGGTCTTGGATTTTTGTCATTATGTCTTCCTATGCTACTCAAGGATGCCAAAAGCTAGAGATGCTATGATGGGGGCATAATTTTTCTTGTCTGCTGCTTGTGGATTAAACTTTAGTAATGTGACGACTTCTGTCTAACGACATGATCAGTAAAAGATCATCGAGGACTCTGAGGTCTAAACATGAAAAAGGGAAATCCTTGTCTGTTGAAATGCAAGAAGTACTTAGGTCATCTAGCTTCAAGTTTGACTAGATGCTTGTATCAACTTGCTATATCAAAATCCAGGGAAGCGATACTCAGGTCATCTCAGTCTAATTATACTTAGATGCTTGTATTTTCTTACAACATAATAAAGCCCAATGATGAAAGCAAAAAGCCTTGCAAATATCATGATGACAAATCCACATCCATTCCATATCCATATCCATACCGTATCCAATTCCATTCCATTCCATATCCATATCCATACCGTATCCAATTCCATTCCATATCCATATCCATATCCCATGCCATAAGAAAATCCTGCAGCAGCTTGTCAGTCCTTCAATCAAATTTCTTCTATCGAGTCATTCTTCTATCGATCAAATTTCTATTTGTCCTCATATCGCTCATCAACAGTTCTACCTGTCAATCTGAGCAGTGATCAAAACGCAAGTCTATCCTTAATCCATACTAATCAAGTCAAGCCAATCTTGTCGAATGATCCAATCACAATCAGTGGTCTTGATCCTAATCTTGTTGTAAACCATATCAATCAGTCGTAACTATCCTTTGTGTTACTCTAGGGATATATCGTTCCCCACCATGACAACACTGTTGTATATCGTTATCATATCAAAGTGTCTTAGATAGGATGTTGCATTGTCGAAACCAGACCCAGAGTCTTATATGACATGTTTCATTCTTGAAACCAGACATCATCAATCTATATCCTTGGTTTACCACTTGACTGGGGCAATACCTTGCCTATTTTTGTATCATTTGTGCTTACTTGCTTCTTGCTTGTGTGAGTTATCTTTTTATCTTGCATCTCGTATCATTCACCTCTTTCTTCTGCATCCAGCCATTTCTTCTCATCGTGAGTTTGTCCATCTCATGCCTTCTGCCGTCTCCTCGAGGGGGCATCCTGTCATTCAAATTGTACCAGGGGCAAAACTGGGGCATGTATCATTGTCAAAAATCTTATTCTTTGAAACAACGTGATAAAACACATTGCATCAAAGAGGGGCAAAATGTATACACCTAAAAATGACATGACTCTACTTGAATAAATATTTTAAATATTTATTTCATCTTCATAGTCCTCTATCAATAAATAAATAAAATTATTTATTTATTTGATTCACTTCCTCCCATTTAATTAAATAAATTTCATTTATTTAATTAATTTCATCTACATTAACTTTATTCTTCTAAATAATTAAATAATTTCAATTATTTAATTAAAACATCCATTCTTCTAAGTACTTAAATAATTTTAATTATTTAATTAAATCTTTCATTCTTCCTAATTTAAATAAAATGCAAATTTATTTAAATTAAAATCCCCAAAAATAAAATATAATTAAATATTTTATTTATTCTTCCAAAATCATGTGCAAGTAAATTAAATAAATTTATTTATTTAATTTGCTTTCTTATCTTCCAAATCTTCTAAAAATAAATTAAATAAATTTATTTATTTAATTTGCTTTCTTATCTTCCAAATCTTCTAAAAATAAATTAAATAAATTTATTTATTTTATTTGCTTTCTTATCTTCCAAATCTTCTAAAAATGAATTAAATAAATTTATTTATTTAATTTGTTTTCTTATCTTCTAAATTAAATAAAATTATTTATTTAATTTGCTTTCTTATCTTCCAAATCTTCTAAAAATGAATTAAACAAATTTATTTATTTAATTTGTTTTCTTATCTTCTAAATTAAATAAATTTATTTATTTAATTCTTTTTCTTATCTTCAATATCTTCTAAAAATAAATTCCTCTTGTCATACAAAAGTAAAAGCTGAGTTAAAGCAACTTTAAAGCAACTTTGCTCTTAAATTAGAAAAATAAATTCTAATTTAAAGAAAATGAAAACTCATCAAGAAAGCTTTTAACTCAACAAAGCTTCTTTTTGAATGACACATGTCTTTCTTCCATTTGTTGCACATTCCTCAACAATCCTCCTCCGTTGATTCATTCTTTTCTTCTCAACCATTGATCTTCCGTCACTCTCTTCTATAAATATAACCTTCTTCTCTTCATTTCAATATTTGGAGTTTGTGTAAACTTATGCTGCAGGAATCTAGCGCACCTTTGGCACCCCCATTATATTTGAGCACTTCATAGCATCCTCCATTTCTGTATTTGAAGCTCATCTTCAAATACCAAAGTATCCTAGCCATTCTTCATTTGCCATCTTCAAACAAGCAAGCAAGCAACAGCTTCTGAGGGCTTCACAATCAAGATCGAACGAAGATAGGCAAACTACAAAAGGCAAAAAGGTAAAAGGTGAAGGTATTGTCTGTTCTTTATTTTAAATCTCTTTTATCTTTATTATTCTGTAGATGTTTGGGATTATTTTTCATTGATTTGAATAACCAAATTTCCCCCTCACAACCTCAACAAGATTAACTAGGTCATGGGTTGGGGGAGTAGCCTCAGAAGCTCCTACATCATTAGATGATACCTCAACCTCCTCCTCAACCAATTTCTTGTCATCACTATCCCTCAAGGGGTCATACTCCTCATCACTCAAGTCCTCAATCTTCTCTACAATGATCAACCCATGAGATTGAGGCCCTATCACGTGTCTTTTCCATGGCTATGCAACTTGAACTGGCCTAGTGATAGGAACCCTAGGAGTCAAAGGTGTCCAGGTGACCATCCTCTCCTCAATCTCCCCCATCTCTTGAATAGATCTATAAAGAGTATGAACTAAGAGCAAGTCCTCTGGATAATCCTACCCAAATTTCTGAAGAACCTAATGAGAGTGATGTGACTCAATAGTACCCAGTTTGTCTATCATATGTGTGACATATCTAAAATAGTCTCGAATCAATCTATCCCCTAGCCATTGTTGCAAGTATGTGCTAATCAGTGTTGTCATTGATGTCAACATGTTTGTGTTGTCATTGGTGTCAACTGTATCCTCTACTACTAATATTGATATTTGATTAAGTTGTTGATTTAATGATGATGTGATTACCTTGAAGAAATATTGAAGGTGTTAAGAATATGTTCATCTTGCTAGGTCTCCAAGTGCTTTTGAGAAAATTTGAGTAATATTGGAAACAATGTGTTGAAGAAGTCATTTTGCTTACAAAATACTGTTCGAGTTTTTGCTCTGCATTTCTTCTATGTTGGAGATCTGAGTCTATAGTTTGGATATGTTTTTAAGAAGTGTTTAAAGATACTAAATCTAGAATTTGGTACTTCAGATCATTATGCAGTGAAAGTTATGCACATCAGTCTGAAGGCACTGTCTGACAGTGTTTGCAGTGTGTCTAGGAGAAAGTATTTTGCTATGCATTTCTCTGAAAAATGGTTTCAGGTGTTGTGGTTTTGGATATATGCTTATAAGGTCCTTATCTATCTTCTATCTAGAAGGTTTGTTAGTTGGTGCTCTAGAAAGAAATTTCTTGTGTAGCAGAGTTTAATAGTCTTGTTTGTAAGTAGAATGTGAACGTTCTTCAGGTCAAAGTTGTTGTGGTTGAATTTGGTTGTTTCTAGATGACCTCAAGATGTTTCTAGATCTTTCTAGACTATGTTTAAGCTTTATGCAAGGTCCACAAGGTGTCTTTATCTTTGAGGAAGCGTGTGCTTAAAAGTTCTAGGTGTTAAGTCAAGTTTGGCTAACTTGGTTGCTTACACCAATTCTAGTTATGTTTTGGTGATTGTGAAAGCATGATGAAGGATGTAAGAATGGATTTAGGTCCATACTAAGGTGAGGAGTGGTCTACATTCATTCCTTTCCTCTGTGGGAATGTTTAGGTCTAGACCTAATTTGAATTTTATGAGATAAGATGTGTTTCTGACCTTGGAGATTGATTTTAGGGTTGATGGTGGTATAAATAAGTGTCAAGAGTTCATGTGTGCATGTGAGCATGAGGGATATGATGATGTGATGTGAATTCGATCAGGGTAGTAAGATCTTTCATATGTTAGGCTACTGGATGCAGTGAGCAGAAGGTATCTACAATCTTTTAGTTTTGTTGTGAAGGTGATGTTTGTGTTGTGGTATTGAGATTCATTGGAACTGAACTCCATGCATGTGTTAGATGCAATTGTATCAGTTCAAATCCTAGTAGTGAGCTACTCTTCTCTTCTATTTTTCTTTCTCGATGGATAGTGAGTCCACTTGGAGAGTGAGTCCACCTGTAGTGAGCATTCTTTCTTTAGGGTAGTGAGCCTCTTGGAATTTGGTGTTTCTACTAGTTTATATTGTGAGCTAATCCTCACCATGGTTTTCCCTTATTGGGTTTTTTATGTAAAAATATGGTGTTCTCTTGTGTATGGTGTTGATGTGTTTAAATTTCTATTATTCTCTTCTCATGTTTAATCATCATAATAGTTTAAGGGTTTAAGTGAACTTATGTGGATGTGAATGTGTTTGTGAGGGTTTGAAATTTATGATACAACTAATTCACCCCCCTCTTAGTTGTCTTGTGCATTCAACATTTGGTATCAGAGAAAGGTTCCTTTGAAGAAAGCTTAACATCTTGAGGTAGATCTACGATGGAACACAATAAGGATATTCCCTTATTTGATGGATCAGACTATGCTCTGTGGAAGGTAAGGATGGAAACCTTTCTATTGCTCTTTACATTATACCTAAGAATGGTATAAATACTGAAGATGAAATCAAAGTGCTGAAATAGCTGGTAAGGCAAAACATGCTTTCTTAAGTGGACTTACTAATTCTAAGTCGGTGAAAGTTGTGAATTTGAAGACTGCTAATGAGATTTGGAAAAAGTTGGAAAGTGTTTATGAAGGAGATGATAAGGTCAAACAAGCTAAAATGTAGAATTTGAAGCTCACTTTTGAGACCATGCGAATGTCTGAAGATGAAAACATTACAAGCTACTTATATAAGATGGATGAAGTTGTCAATAGCATAAAAGGACTTGGTGGAAGTATAAATGATAAAGAAGTGATATTGAAGGTACTCAAAACTCTTTCTAAAGCTTACAGTCATAAGGTTTCTTCCTTTAAAGAATTATAGAATTTGATTTAGTTTACGAAAGATTAGTTGCTTGGCAGGTCCTAATTGCTTTTGAAATAAGAGAGTTTGGTGCAACTAGTGGAACTGCAAAGGATGAGACTACTTTTAAAGCTAGAAAAATAGAGAAGATTGTCAAATTAGATCTAGAAGACTTTGATGAAGTGGAAGCTAACTTTGTGAGAAGGGTGATAAAGGGTACTAGAAAGTTCAGTGGTAAGTTGTCTTTTAAATGTTTTATTTGTGGAAAAATAGGTCATTATGCTTCAAGGTGTCTAGATAGAGCTCTAAGAATCAATAATAGGGAAAAGAAAGGAAGGATGGTCAAGAAAATTTACTATCCAAGTATTTCTGATGATGAATCTAATTTTGAAGATGATAATGATAATGGATGCTTATTTATTGCTATAAGAGATGAAATTGGTTCTACTAACTCTAGAAGTTTTGTGAAGGAAATAGGTCCAAAAGCAAGTACTAACCCTAAAGGCACTGTAATGTCTTCTTTCATGCTAGGAGTAAAAAGGATATCTGGATCATTAACAGTGGAGGCTCAAATCATATGACAGGTGATAAGAGTAATCTTATTAAACTTGAAAAATTTGATGGTGGAGTAGTTAGGTTTGGTGGTGATGAAGCTGCTAAGATTTATAGAAAAGGTTCAATCAGTTTTGATGGAGAGAATAAAACTGATGATGTTCTTTATGTCAAAGGTTTAAAGCATAATCTCTTGAGTGTTGGATAGTTGTGTAGCAAGGGTTACAATCTTATGTTTTAGGATGATGGCTGTGAGATCAAAAAAAGATTTGGAACAGTAATTGTTGTTGGAAAGAGGATAGGTGGAAATGTTTATCATCTCAAAGGTGGTGTTAGTTATTGCCTTATGACTCAGATTAGTGAGAGTTGGATATGGAATAGGGGATTGTGTCACATCAATTTTTATAGCTTTGTAAGGATAAGTTTAGTTCAAGCCATGAGAGATCTGCCAAAGATTATAAAACCCTTTAATGTTGTCTGTAAGGAATGTCAGTTTGGAAAGAAAACAACAAGAAGCTTCAAAAGAAAGGATCAGTCATCTACCGAAATGTTGGAATTATTGCATATAGACCTATGTGGTCCCACCAGAGTAAGGAGTTTTCAAGGTGACAGGTATTTCATGTTATTTATTAATGATTTCTCTAGAATGACTCGAGTCACTTTTCTTAAGGAAAAATTAGAAGCCCTAGATAAGTTTAAAGCTTTTAAAGCAATGGTTGAAAATGAAATGGATATGAAGATCAAATGTTTGAGGTCTGACAGAGGTGGAGAATTTACTTCTAATGAGTTTGACATGTTTTGTGAAAATCATGGGATAAAGAGACATCTATCTGCTCGTAGAACTGCTCAGTAGAATGGAGTGGTTGAAAGGAAGAATGAGATTGTTCAAGAAGTTGTAAGGACAATGATAAAAGAAGCAAACCTACCAGAAGTCTACTAGAGAGAAGAAATTCATATTGTTGTCTACATATAGAATATAGTACAAGTGAAGGTAAATGATACAAAGACTCCCTATGAACTATGGTATGGAAGGATTCCTACTATTAAATATTTCAAAGCTTTTGGAAGAAAATGTTATATAAGAAGAGATAAAGAACTAGGAAATTTTGATACAAGATGTGATGAAGGCATTTTCCTTGGGTACTCTAACAAAAGAAAAGCTTACTGGTGCTATAACAAGAGGCTAGCAAGGATTGTTGAAAGTATGAAGTTCAAGGTGGATGAAGACATACAAAAGATTTCATAAGTTAATGAATATGTATCAAACTCAGATGATTCCTCTTGCAGAGAAGAACAACATGTTGAAAAGATAGTACAGACTGGAGGAGAAGAAGAAACTAGTGAAAAAGGAGTGCAAGTTGATAAACAATAAGCTCTAGAAAGAATCCATAAAACACCCAAGCATGTGCAGAGGCATCACAATGAAGACTAGATCATTGGTGATAAGAGCAAAGGTGTATTGAAAAGTAGCAGAGCTGCTGAAGAATAGGTAAATCTATGTTTAATTTCTAAAGTTGAACCTAAAACAATGGTGGAGGCATGCAAAGATGAGTATTGGATCAAGGATTTGGAAAAAGAACTAATGCAGATTGAGAAGAATCATACTTGGGCACTTGTCCCAAGACCAGAGAACAAGAATGTGATTGGAACTTAGTGGGTATTCAAAAACAAATTGAATGAGAATGGAGAAGTGGTAAGGAACAAGGTGAGACTTGTGTGTAAAGGGTAGTCACAAGTGGAAGGAATAGACTATGACAAAACTTATGCTCTGGTGGCAAGAATGGAGGCTATTAGGCTATTTCTAGCTTATACAACACATAAGAATTTCAAAGTGTAGCAAATGGATGTGAAGTCTACTTTTTTGAATGGTGAGTTAGAAGAGGAAGTATACATAGAACAACCAGATGGATTTCAATTGTCAGACAAACTACATATGGTATGCAGATTGAAGAAGGCATTATACGGATTGAAGCAAGCTCCCAAAGCTTGGTATGCAAGGTTAGACAGGTATTTTTTGCAGCAGGGATTTAGTAAAGGGTCTATAGACAATAATTTGTACATCAAGGTAAGAAAATATCAAATACTGATTGTTGAGGTGTATGTGAATGACATAATCTTCGGTGGAAATGAAGGCATGTGTAAGGACTTTGCAAATGAGATGCAAAAAGAATTTGAGATGTTAATGTGTGGAGAGATGAACTTCTCCCTTGGGCTGCAAATTAATCAGATAGATAAGGGCATTTTCATATCACAATCAAAGTATGTCAAGGAATTATTGAAGTTTAGAATGGAAGATTCTAAACTAGTTTGTACCCCCATGACAACTAGTTGCAAGCTAAGCAAAAATGATGAATCCCCTAAGGCTAATTAGAGAAAATATAGATCGATGATTGGAGGACTACTATACCTAACTACTACTAGATTGGATATCATGCATGTAGTTTGTCTTGTGGCAAGATTTCAAGAAGGTCCTAGAGTGTCACATGTAATGGCGGTGAAGAGGATATTAAGATATTTGAAGGGCACTCCAGATCATGGTTTGTGGTATCCTAAGAATAATGACTTTACCCTAAGTGCCCACATAGATGCAGATTGGGCTAGATGTGTAGATGATAGGAAACATACAAGTGGTGGTGCATTCCTTCTTGGATATAGAGTTGTATCTTGGCTAAGCAAGAAGAAAGATTTAGTGTCTTTATCTACCACAGAGCCAAAATATATTGTTGCAGCATCATGTTGCACACATGTATTATGGATGAAACAAACCTTGAAGGATATCAAGGTTGTGTATAATGATCCAATCTCTATTTTATGCAATAATGCAAGTGCTATTAACATTTCAAAGAATCTAGTGATGCATTCAAGGATAAAGCATATTTCAATTAGGTATCACTTTATGAGAGAGAAGGTTGTAGAGAATGAAGTAAAGCTTGGCTATGTGCCTATAAAGGATCAAGTTGCTAACATATGCACTAAGGCTCTTCCTAAGGATACATTTGAGTATCTCTAGGAGAAGTTAGGGGTTATTGCCCCTCCTTCTTTGAGCTAGATGCATAAGGAGATGCATCAGTCCAATGGATTTCAAGATTCATTCTTTTCTAGGCTGATGTTGAAGGCTATCTCTCAGGGGGAGCAGGTAGTGGTTTTGATGACTATTGTAGTTAGGGGGAGTAATAAATGATACAACTTGGTGTGCACTCCTAAGGGGGAGTATTCAAAGTAGTTGAGAATAGTGCAAGTATGTGCAGTATCATAATCAGGAAGAGAGAGCTTCAAAAAGATGTGTCACCCTTTGCCATTGATGTTAAAGGGGGAGAGAGTTCATGTGAAAAACAAAGGGAGAGAAAGAAAGTAAGTTGTGTAAAAGAAAGGGGGAGAGTGAGATTAGTGTAGAGCTATGTCATGATGATTTTTCACATCATATGTTCCCATCAATGACAAAGGGGGAGATTGTTGCAAGTATGTGCTAATCGGTGTTGTCATTGATGTCAACATGTTTGTGTTGTCATTGGTGTCAACTGTGTCCTCTACTATTGCTATTGATATTTGATTAAGTTAATAAGTTAATGATGATGTGATTACCTTGAATAAATAATGAAGGTGTTAAGAATATGTTCATCTTGCTAGGTCTCCAAGTGCTTTTGAGAAAATTTGAGTAATATTGGAAACAATGTGTTGAAGAAGTCCTTTGGCTTACATAATATTGTTTGCATTTTTGCTGTACATTTCTTCTGTGTTGGAGATCTATGAAAGGAAGCTAGGTGTGCGGAAATGCTTCTTACACTAATCTATTGAGGAGAGGGCTATGCAAATTCAATTTTATCCTAACTATTACAGCGATGTTAAACCATTAACATGAGATCTAGCAGAAAAACACAAGAGGTAGAAAGAAGACAGAAGAAGAGAGACAAAGATTTACGGTGGGGAAAACCCTTATTGTGTGAAAAACCCCACACTCAGAGACTTGCACAATGTATTAACAAATCTGAAAGAATGTTTACAATACACTTGCAATGCAAGCTTCAATGGTCTTTGACACTCATGTCTGGAGTCAATCCAGCAGCATAAAAGTACCTGTAAACCTGTGATACAAACTCCATCTCCAAGCACCTGTTTAAATAGAACATACAAGGCAATTTTGGACCTTTCTTGGAATGGGCGTCCAATATGGCATTTTGGACCAAAACCCACGCCTAGGGACACTTGGTCAACATTGTAGAATGTGTCTGACACTTGTCCATAGATCCCATCCCAAAGAGGTCACCTACTTCCAAGATGGGCTATGACAGCTCTTACGACACTTACGACCGTCATAGAATTTGTCATAGCGGTTACAACTTACAACTGTAAGAGAATCTATCATACACATGCTATAAATAGCATATTCTCTTACAACACATCATATTCCACCTTGGGGTGCTCAAATATGCCTCATTCAAAGAGGCTTCATGACACATGTCATTACCTATCTTACAACCTTCTATTCTCGACTCTTACATGTCATAGATTCGTCATAGGAATCCATCATAACTATTTTGGTCAAACATTCCTTACACAACATAGAAGATACTGACACATGGAAGAATATTCCTACCACTAAGTGGGATGCCTATCTCCTCATGTGAGGACAAAATAACAAGTTGTCATAATCCATGTAGGATTGACACATCATCATGCCACATCCCACAATATGACAAAGTAGAATTTCCAATTATTTACAACATAGGCAATTGAATAATAAATACAAACATTACAAATTCAGAGAATTACCAAGGTTGAGACATCTTAATTCCCAACATTCTCCCACTTGTCGAACACCTTGTAAGAGCCAATAGAAAAACATGATTTAACTGCTATAGGCTGAGAGGCCCATAGACTCCAAACACCATCTGAAATTCTCTGTGCCCACTGGTTTCTTCAACGCATCTACAATATTTTTCAAAGCATGTACCTTCTCCAAATTTACCTTTCCATCCTCAACCATGTCCCTCATGAAGTGAAACTGAACATCAATATGCTTGGTTCTAGCATGGAAAGTTAGATTCTTTGCAAGGCAAATTGCACTCTGATTGTCACAACTGATCATGATCTAACCTGCATCAACACCAATATTAGAACACAATCTCTTAAGCCAAATGGCTTCCTTACAAGCATGAGTTTCTGCCATATACTCAGCTTCTGTCATGGACAAAGAAACAACAGGTTGTCTCTTACTCATCCAACTAATAGCACCACCAAACAGTGTAAAAACATAAGCACTGGTGGATCTCCTGCTATCAATGTCACTTGCCTAATCTGAATCCACAAATCCATGAATATCAATAGAATGCGGAGGTCCTGAAACATTGCCATGATAGAAAATGGAATACTTAGAAGTACCCCTCAAATATCTGAACGCTCGCTTAACTGCATCCCAATGAACCCATCCAGGATTAGCTATAAATCGACTAAGGACTCCCACTGCTTGGGCAATATCTGGTCTTGTGCAGACCATAGCATAGATTAAACTGCCAATAGCACTAGCATAAGGTACTCTGCTCATGTCCTCCACCTCACTAGGAGATTTTGGACAATCCTCAATAGACAACTTTGTCCCCAAGGAAATAGGAACACACAATGGTCTACAATCTCCCATACTAAATCTATCCAACACGGTCTTAACATACTTACTCTAACTTTACCAAAGTTTCATGTTGGTTCTGTCTCTTCTAATTTCCATTCCTAGAATGTACCTAGCTACCCCTAAATCTTTCATTTCAAACTGAGCTAACAACTAAGATTTAAAATCATAAATCATATTCTTACCCTTCCCAATGAGCAACATATCATCAACATACAATGCAACAATGAGAATACAATCACCATCAAACTTATAATAAACATAGTGATCCAATTTCAATCTCACGAATCTAATTGACAACACAAAGGCATCAAACTTCAAGTACCATCTCCTAGGAGATTGCTTCAAACCATACAAAGATTTCTTAAGTTTGCAAACCAAATTTTCTTTACCTTTTACCATGTAATGCTTTGGCTGTGACATGTAGATTTCCTCCTCCAAGTCACTGTGAAGGAAAGCTGTCTTCACATCCATCTGTTCTACCTCCAAGTCATAAGCTACTGTGAAAGACAATAGGAATTGAATGGATGTCAACTTTGCAACGGGAGAGAAGATCTCACCATAATCTATACCCTCCACTTGTGAATACCTCTTCACAACCAATCTGGTCTTATACTTCTCAATAGTGCCATCTACATCAATCTTCTTCTTGAACACCCATTTGCATCCAACGGGTTTCCATCCAGAAGGAAAAGGCACCAAGTCCCAAGTTTGATTCTTTTCCAAAGAAGCCATTTCTTCCTCCATGGCCTCCTTCCAGGAACCTGCATCCTTCATATCCAAAGCTTCTAATATAGTTCTAGGTTCATCACTATTAGTGAGAAAAGCATAAGCACAACTAGAATCAAGCAATGTAAAACCAAACCTTTCAGGTTGCTTCCTTATCCGTGTAGACCTCCTCAAGAGCTGAGGTTGAGGTTCAACTTCTTCTTCTGAGCTTTCAGAGCTGCTAGAGCTCTCCTCATCATTAGGTCCAACATTGTTTTTTTGTTCAGTCTTCTTAGGAGTGAGAGGAAACTGAACAACATCCTCTTTCTTTTCTTTTTCTTCTGGCTGCAAAACAGTGGAAGAAGGTGTAAGCTCTCTGAAGATGACACTTCTTCTATACAACACATTTTTAGCCACAGGGTCCCAAAGCTTGTATCCTTTCACACCAACACCATAGCCAATGAAGATACACTTAACAACTTTGTTCTCCAACTTTGACCACTTCTCCTTAGGCACATGTGCATATGCCTCACAACCAAAAACACAAAGATGCCTTATTGAAGGCTTTCTACCAGACCACACCTCCATGGGTGTCTTTGCAACAAGAGTTGATGTAGGAGATCTGTTTACCAGATAGCAAGCAGTGGCAACAGCTTCAGCCCAAAACTTTTGTTCTAGACTAGCTCCACTAAGCATACTCCTAGCCTTCTCCATCAGTGTCCTATTCATCCTCTCTGCAAGTCCATTTTTCTGTGGTGTGTATGGAGTTGTCTTATGTCTTTCAATCCCAAGTTCCTTGCAATACTTATCGAATTCTATAGAACAGAACTCACCACCATTTTCAGTTCTCAAACATTTAATCTTTTTACCAATCTAATTTTCAACAAAGGCTTTAAACTCCTTAAACTTGCTATAGACTTAAGATTTGTTTCTAAGAAAATAAATCCATGTCCTTCTATTGTAATCATCTATAAAAGATATAAAGTATATAGATTTTGATAATGAAGGACCATTAATAGGACCAAACACATTAGAATGAATGAGATCCAACACACCATAAGACTTATGAGAACTTGAGTAAAACTAAACATGGTTTTGTTTTCCATAAATGCAATGTTCGCAAGAGTCAAACTCAAGATTACAGTCATCTAACCCCTCAATGAGGTTCTTAATTTTCAGGGTACACAGACCCTTCTAACCAATGTGGACAAATCTCTTATGCCATAACATTGTCTTTTTCTGTAGGAAGTTGAACTTCCAATGCACGATTACAACCATCAAGACTAGAAACAACGGATTTCTTCACTGCTCGTTTAGATGGTGGTGATGAAGTGACTGCTGCCCTCTTCCTTGAGTCAAAAGAACTATTGCATTGTGCAATACATGCCTCCAACTGAAACAGAGTACTTTTTTGAGTACCCTTAGCAAGCACCATAGATCCTCTAGTCATCTTGCATCCTTCTTTCGAAAAGACAACCTACACACCTGCATCATTCAAACTACTTATAGAAAGCAGGTTCTATGCTAAGCCTAGGATGTGCATAACCCTAGAGATCCCTTTCACTCGACCATAAGGGAATTAGATAGAGACTCTTCCATGACCAATGATCTTCAGATGAGAGTCGTCACCCAGATACACCTTTCCACCATCAAACTCCTCATACTTAGTGAACCAGTCTCGATGCGAGGTCATGTGGAATGATGCACTAGAGTCGATTAGCCACACATCATCATATGCATGGGTTGCTAGGGCTACGATGAAGGCATCATTGTCATCTTGTGATTTGTCAGAATCTAAATCAGGAACTTTCTTCTTTTTTTCTTCTCCTCTTTGCATTCCTTTCAAAAATGCCTGGTCTTTCCACAGTTCCAACAAAGAGCCTTGGACTTTCCAGGAGAATTGGATCTCCCACAGGATTTGGATCTACCCTTCTCATCTTTCTTGTCCTTCTTCCCTTTCTCCTTGGGTCTTGCACGAACTGCAAGGGCTTCTTTGGCTGCCTTAGAAGACTTTCTCTACATCTCTTTATATAATAGCAAAGAAACCACCTCTTCCATTTTGAATGTGGATGTGGTGCTTCCGATTGCCATGACAAGATGATCCCATGAGTCCAATAGAGAACAAAGCAGGGTCATACACCGATCCTCCTCTTTCTCTTTACACCAATAGATGTCAATTGTGCAACCAGCATGTTAAAGGCGTTCATATGCTCAGCCACTGATCCTTCATCTCCATTCAAAGAGAATACAACTTCTTTCTTAGAAAAAGTTTATTGACTAGGGATTTGGCTTGATACACATCCTCCAACTTCTTCCAAAGGAGTTTTGCAGTAGCCTCCTCATGGACATTTAACAACATAGAATTGGCAAGACTAAGTCTTATGAGACCCTTAGCCTTTCGATCCTTGAGATCCCACTCATCTTGAGTCATTGTAGCTGGTTTAGTTCCATTCACACTTTCCCAAAGGTCTCAGTCAACTAACATGTCTTCCATCTTGAGCTTCCACAACTTGAAATTACTGTCATTGAACTTCTCTACTTCAAACCTTCCTGATGTGCTTGCCATCTCCTTGCTGCAATAAGATATAGAATGCTCTACATAGACTCCCACTCAACCTAAGATTAGCTCAAAAAACCCCTACCCAACAACTAGGACCAAAGGTGATCAAGCTCTAATACCAATTGAAAGGAAGCTAGGTGTGCGGAAACGCTTCCTACACTAATCTATTGAGGAGAGGGCTATGCAAATTCAACTTTATCCTAACTATTACAGAGATGTTAAACCATTAACATGAGATATCGTAGCAAAACACAAGAGCTAGAAAGAAAACAAAAGAAGAGAGACAAAGATTTACGATGGGGAAAACCCTTATCGGGTGAAAAACCCCACTCAGAAACTTGCACAATGTATTAAGAAATTTGAAAGAATGTTTACAATACACTTGCAATGCAAGCTTCAATGGTCTTTAACACTCATGTCTGGAGTCAATCTGACAGCATAACAGTACCTGTAAACCTGTGATACAAACTCCATCTCCAAGCACCTGTTTAAATAGAACATACAAGGCAATTTTGGACCTTTCTTGGAATGGGCATCCAATATGGTATCTTGGACCAAAACCCACACCTAGGGACACTTGGTCAACATTGTAGAATGTGTCTAACACTTGTCCATAGTTCCCATCCCAAAGAATTTGCCTATTTCCAAAATGGGCTTTGACAGATGCTCATACGACACTTACAACCGTCATAGAATCTGTCATAGCGGTCACAACTTATAGTTGTAAGAGAATCTGTCATACACATGCTATAAATAGCATATTCTCTTACAACACATCATATTCCACCTTAGGGTGCCCAAATATGCCTCATTCAAAAATGCTTCATGACACATGTCATTACCTGTCTTACAACCTTCTATTCTCGACTCTTACATGTCATAGATTCATCATAGGAATCTGTCATAACCGTTTCAGTCAAACATTCCTTACACAACATAGAAGATACCGACACATGGAAAAATATTCCTACCACTAAGTGGGATGACTATCTCCTCATGTGAGGACAAAATAACAAGTTGTCATAATCCATGTAGGATTGACACATCACCATGCCACATCCCACAATATGACAAAGTGGAATTTCCAATTATTTACAACATAGGCAATTGAATAATTTATACAAACTTTACAAATGCAGAGAATTATGAAGGTTGAGAGACCTTAATTCCCAACAATCTAAGTGTACAATTTGGATATGTTGTTGAGAAGTGTTTAAAGATGTGTTGGTCATGATGTTAGTCATAAACAAGCATAGAATAAAAGTACACATTAACCTTTATTCATCTTGAAAGATACTATGAATTCAAGGAATTCGGGATCCCAAGTCTCCGGTGATTAGGTCTTAATCGTCTGACGTTACTCAGAGGTTAATGTGTGTTGCTGTTTCCATTTTGGGGCCTTACTTGAAATTGTGTCATCATCATAACATTCCTGCAGAAATTCTTTACAGAGAAGTCATATTATGCAGTTATTAGATGAAAAGATGTAGAAATACCTCAATTTTTGCATGATATTTTTCAATTGTGCATGCTTTGCATTCAAATATGCTAAATATTTGCGATTACCTACAAGATGTCTATTGATAACTAAGAGGGGGGGGTGAATCAGTTATCCTAATTATTTCTCTTTCTAAACTTTCTTTTTAATTAATGCAGCATTGAATCAAACACAAAAACATTACCATGAAATAAGAAACACATGACACAGTATTTTTGACGTGGAAACCCTGTTAAGGGAGAAAACCACGGGGTGATTAACCCAAAAATTATTCTCTGTTAGAAGAATAGGAAATTACAAAATGGCACTTGCCAATTAGGGCTCACTGCCCGAGCACACTGCTCACAAGAGGCCCACTGCCTACAAGAAGACACACTGTCTACAAAGTGATAAGAATCACAGACTTGAACTGATTGGAAGCATCTGCATATGCTGGAGTTCAGTTCCGGTTAGGCTCAGTACACTGATCTGCTGCACTTCATCTTTCCTCTATTCTTTATTCTGCTATCCTTTCAGACACCGGATCTTTCTTGCTACTTCTGCTCTGTTCTGGACTTCTTCGCATATATCTTAATTCATTCACACCCTTCACAACTAAATCCATCCTCTATATATATCCGCACAAGTAATTTCATCACCTTTCTAGTCGGCATCCGGAACAGTCTAGTTTCTTACAAACTTTGTTCTGTCGGCTGAATCCTTGCTCACCGAGCAATGCGGATCAAGCATATACTTGTAGATATCATTAATCATGTCGGCCAAACATGATTCATGCCTTCACAACCTTTATCATCAACAGTAACACATCCGGAAAGTAGTCTGATACTCTGTCAGTCAGTTCTTCCTCTGTTTTCACTCTCTCAGGAATCCGGTACTCAACTATTCATATCTTTTTCCTTGTCCATCACCGGAGGCTAAATCCTTGGAATATACCACTCAAGGTAGTCCTCTTGACTTCCCCAAATCTGCACTGCACCAAGACACTTCCTCTGAGAGATCCGGATCAATCTGTCGGACCTTGCCACATGCTCTGTTCTTGTTCACCGGACCACAACAATCTTTATTCTGACTTCCGGTAGAGACACATCATGACTTGCGGATATGTGGGATGACCTTTGTTGCCATCAATGACAACAACCATGAATCCATATAGTGTCTCTTGCCAACAATCTCCCCCTTTGGCATTGATGGCAACACTTAGTGAAAAATGACTAAGTGTTTACACTATGCTCCCCCTTTGCTGATGCTCTATCTTTATATACAATTTCTGGAACTCCCCCTTAGTTGGATTCCTCATTTTTCACTACTCCTCACTCCCCCTTTGACATCAATGGCAAAGGGTAGGGTCCGTACACCAAAATTTTCAAAAATTTTCTATACATAGCCGCATATTTACATACTCACATATACTGAAGAATGTCTGCAAAGGATGTCTGCAATTGGATCATTTCTATAGCCCAACTTTGCTTCATTCTATCCAAAATTGAAATGTGACCACTCAACAAAAATGCAAAAGCTTCTACCCGCTTGAGATCTGTCGGATCATTTGTTTGGGCGGTGGTCTGAGCATCACTGATGGCCTCATGCATAGTTTCCAACTTAGGGATTATAATCCTTCTAAGTTCTCCCATCCGGTTAGTGATATTCTTTCTTTCCTTCTCAAGATTCTTTATTTCATTCAAGACTGCAATAGTCTGACATTCTTGATTTATTATGGAGGAAGAGAGAGGATCAAAACTTTGAGATAAGCTTTGTAGCTTGTCCTGTTCCTCTTTTATTTTCTTATCAATTGCTGCTGTTGCCTTTGACCGGGATATACAAAATTTGTAAATGTCACCGCCATCCTTAAGAGCATTCTCTAAGCTCTTTATTCCAATACTCACAATCTTCCTATCTTTAGAGATTAATTCTAATACTTCTGAAAATCTTTTATCCAAAAATTCCTTCCGGACCTTTTCTTCAGCAGATTTTTCTAGAGATTCAAAATGTGTACTAACACTGCTGACTAAGGTTTTGAGATTACCGGAAGAGGAGGCTGTGGGATCCTTTTGAAAGGATGGCATGATCTTTTCTAGCACTCCAGATGCTACCTCCATAAGCTCACAGTCTTCCATGTGAGATTTCAGCAGCTTCTCTTTGACTTTCTCATTTGCAAATGAGGCTATTTTCATTGTTTGCACCGGTGACAAAGAGTCAAAATCTAATGGTCCTTTTAGTAGGTCCGGTTCATCAATTTCTACAGTGGCTTTGCTCAAAAATTTTTGAACAGTTTGTGCAGTGTCTCTTGCCGGAGACAGATGTTTCTTTTCTTCTGCAGTCTTGGAACTGTCAACCTCTTTATCTTTCACCCCTGCTTCCTTCTCCTGTAATTTCTCTTCTTCTTTGGATCCGGAGACTGTAGGGGAAACCGGAGGAGAGATGTTTGTCTATTCAGGGCCCACTTCTTCCGGAACAGATGATTCCAAATCCACAGCTGTTTCTGCACCTAAGTCCTCTACAACAGGAAGATTGAACCTTTTGAAGGCCTTCCGGAGGATCTCTTCTGTCTCTTGGGCCACTTTGTCAGTCTCACCAAGCATGAGTTGATTCATCCTGGCTTTACTTCTGAACTCATCTTTGCAGTCTTTGAAGATAATGTTCATTGTCTTGGGATCAATTTGAGGATATAGCTGAATAGCTATCTGCTCCCGGATCTCAAGATCTTTTGCATGAGCATTATTCTTTCTTATTTCTAACTCCTTTTCTAGGCTTTTAGGAATAAGAGATATGATCTCAATGAAAGCCTTATTGTATATGTTCAGATATTTGACTGTGGCTTCCTGCAGAATCTTTTGGTTAGCCTCATTGTAGTCATCATAAAATTCAGTCATTGGTTGAAGGTTTCCATCTACCGTAACTGACTTGATTACACTCTCCAGAGACAGAGTGGGCTTTTCAACAGATACCTCTGCCATTTCATCCTTGTCTTGGCCTGTGAAGAGTTTACCGGATCCTTTCTTCTTCTGCTTCTTTATTTCTTTTACTCCCTCATCTGACTCTGTTTCCTCTTCATCCTTTTGGCTTTCATAAGCCCTTGTGGCTTTTGTCTTGGATCTTTTACCGGATGCCTGGACTTCCGATTTTGAACTTTTGGTTGTGGGAGGTGCAGATCTTTTTGATGATCTGGTCCAGGTGGGAGTTTCAACCGGAACACTTTCTTTACTTTTCTCTTCTTCCTCAGCCTTCCTCCTCTTTTCCCGGCTGGCATCAAGTGCCTCTTTTGAGATGCCTAGGCCTTGAGCAATATGCTCAACTTCTTTTCTTACCTTCCTTTTTATCTCCGGTTCCCTGAGTTCTACATGTATCTTTACACTCAGTTCCTCAAAGGTTCCAAACCTTTCTGCCTTAGGATCTTTGGGCTGGCTTAGCATGTGTTGAACATGCAGCTCTACTATCTGTTCATCCACTTCATACCCCATGGGCATGATCCAGACAGTCCTTGGCTCCACTGCCTCCATCAGACACTGATCTGTTTCTACCATGAAGCATACTGTGTCTTTGTACTTTTCAACAAGGGATTGGGGTATTCTTTCTCTTGCATGCATCATGCTTTGGAAGTTCTTGAAGTATCCCCATAGAGCTGTATTTCTTGCTTTTGCATCCCCAAGTCCATGCAAATAGTCTTTGATTTGGATGGCAACCGGTCTGTCATTCTGCCATATCCATCCACTGGATCCGGGAAGCTCATTCATGTAGTAAAAGAATAGACAAAGGATCAGATTGCCATACTTGAAGGAGTTTTTCTTGTCCTTCTTGATCTTCTGCAGATTTTCAAAGAGTTGGTTCACAAGAAGCTCACACAAGTCATAGTCTGCATTCTCCTTTAACATTTGATAAGCTGTGTAGATTGCAGTTCCCGGTACTGAATTTTCCCTACTGGAGTGATAGATTTTGTAACCAATTATCATAGCTGCAAATTTGACATCCGGTTCAGTGATGTCATCAACTGTCATAGCTCTCTTGTCAAACTTGGATCCGGTTGCATCACTGACTGTCTGATTTTTGACAGATTTGAGAACAAGTAATCCACCGGATGAGTGCAGACCGGTTACAGCCCTAATTGCATCTTTGGTGATCTTGAAGGGCTGGTTCAACCATAGGAAGTTGTCATGTACTCTACTTAGTACATACCGGACCCATTCATCTTCTTCAAAACAGGGGAAATGAATGCACTGTGCAAAGTGTTTGTCCCGGATGGCTTTGTACTGAGGTTTGATCTCAAAGGAGTCATCTATCAATTGTTTGTGATAGATATCCATTAGTTTTGATTCTCCAAAGTCTTCAAGATTCGCATGGATGTAAACCCTAATATCTTCCGTATGCAATACACCATGAGGAACACTAGAGAAGGCTCCTAGTGGATCTACCTCCAATGATTTGTAAGGATGTTTCTTGAATGTGGGGCGAGGTCTATTAGAGATCTTAACTATATTTGGAGTAGCCATTCTTCAAAGATTTGCAGTGAGATAATGAAAAACGGAGAATACCTTATGCGCCTTCGGTTTGCACGGAGTGGTTGGATTGATTTCTTTATGCAATGACTTCGGCAGGAGATCCTTGGTGTGCTTGATGAATCTTGTTGTAGAGCTCCACTTTTCGCTTCTTCTTGAGTGCAGAATGAGCAAATGACTTTTGAGAAATCCCTTATATTGCTCCGCAAACCCTAATATCTGTCTGCAATAAATGCTTCACCTATATTATTCCGGTTTGCCTTGTCCGGATAGCCTGGAGTATCCCGGATCAGTCCTGGTCTATGAACATCATGCGGATCTTTCAATCATGAATAAATCAAGATGACACATAACAAGAACATCCCAAGCACTCTGTCCAATCCGCAGAATAAGATAGTGCAATTCCGGATCTCTCCGGACCTTTTAGTAATCCTCTGTCATACCGGAGCATCTCCCGGAACAGGTCTTACTTGATCGATCACAGCTTCTTCATAACTCCATGCGGACCTCTGAAATCTTATCTGGATCATCTCAAGACTTATATATTTAAACCCTTTACTCCACATCTTGTGCCACATCCGGCACCACTTGATTGGCTGGGGGAACAGGATTTTCTTTAAGTCTCCCCCTGAGCCAGAGCTCACTTTTTAATTTCTGGAAGAAATATCAGCACCAGAGTCTGGTGCGGATCCAACCTCTACATTCTCTAAACTTTTCTTCACCCAAATCTTGCTCATCTGATTCCTAACTTCATCCGCATTCATCTTTTGTTTACCCTTGTCTTGATTCTGATTATACACCGGACCTCTTTTGTCCTGATTCTTGCTTCTGCAGACTTTAGCATTATGACCGGACCTATTGCAGATTTGGCAAATAACATTTCTTTGCATATTTGACTGATATCCTCTTGATCTGCATTGATTAGCCATATGTCCTACTCTATTGCATGTAAAGCATCTACCTTTGAATGATTTGTTTACTTGCATATTTCTGCATTCATGGGATTTGTGTCCATACCTTTTGCAGTTGAAGCACTGTCCGGAGAAGGATGAATTAATCTGATTCATTCTCTTTCTGCACTGATTAGCTTTGTGACCAAAGTGGTTGCAGCTGTGGCAGTATCCATTGAAAGATGGATATCTTTGAGCATTTGGCTGTCTTACCGGAGGTCTTCTAGGCCTGCTCCTTGGATTTTCTGATCCAAGATTCTTTTGACCGGATCCGGAGCTTTCTCCTTTCTCATATCCCAAACCATACTTGTCATCTGTCCTCTTTTGACTTCCAAGAAGAACTTCAAGTTGAGCAGAACTTATCTTGAATTTCTCTTTATATTCATTTGCTGTTTGAAGGTCTCTTTTGAGAGAGGCAATTTGATCCTCAAGTTTTTCTTCATTATCTTTGGCATCTTCAAGATCAGATTCAAGATGTCTGATAATCCTATCCATCTGGTGGCATTCTTCTGATTTTTCTTTAAGAGATTGTCTTAGATTGTCTTCAGCCTTTCTTTTTTCTTCAATCTCTTGAGTAAACTTTATAGTTCCTGATTCCATTTCATGTCTTAACATAATGACTTCTTTTGATAACTTTTCACATAACTTGGTTTGCTCAGTCAATTCTTCATTTTTATTGCTTTCTTCACTTTGTCTTGCCAACTGTTGGAGCAGCTCCTTTCTCTTTTTCATAGAGAGACTTAATTTGTCTTTTAATTCTCTCATGAATTCATCAGCCTGTTTGAGTCTTTCTTTTAATTCATTGACTTCAGAATTTGACTGTTCAAGATCCTCAAGGGTAGTCTTGAGTTGCTCCCTTAAACCATATGCATCCATTTGAACTCCCAGATCTTCCTCAAGCTGTTAGGCTCTATTAGGAGGAACTTAGCTCTGATACCAATTGTTGATAACTGAGAGGGGGGGTGAATCAGTTATCCTAATTATTTCTCTTTCTGAACTTTCTTTTTAATTAATGCAGCATTGAATCAAACACAAAAACATTACCATGAAATAAGAAACACATGACACAGTATTTTTGACGTGGAAACCCTGTTAAGGGAGAAAACCACGGGGTGATTAACCCAAAAATTATTCTCTGTTAGAAGAATAGGAAATTACAAAATGGCACTTGCCAATTAGGGCTCACTGCCCGAGCACACTGCTCACAAGAGGCCCACTGCCTACAAGAAGACACACTGTCTACAAAGTGATAAGAATCACAGACTTGAACTGATTGGAAGCATCTGCATATGCTGGAGTTCAGTTCCGGTTAGGCTCAGTACACTAATCTGCTGCACTTCATCTTTCCTCTATTCTTTATTCTGCTATCCTTTCACATACCGGATCTTTCTTGCTACTTCTGCTCTGTTCTGGACTTCTTCGCATATATCTTAATTCATTCACACCCTTCACAACTAAATCCATCCTCTATATATATCCGCACAAGTAATTTCATCACCTTTCTAGTCGGCATCCGGAACAGTCTAGTTTCTTACAAACTTTGTTCTGTCGGCTGAATCCTTGCTCACCGAGCAATGCGGATCAAGCATATACTTGTAGATATCATTAATCATGTCGGCCAAACATGATTCATGCCTTCACAACCTTTATCATCAACAGTAACACATCCGGAAAGTAGTCTGATACTCTGTCAGTCAGTTCTTCCTCTGTTTTCACTGTCTCTCAGGAATCTGGTACTCAACTATTCATATCTTTTTCCTTGTCCATCACCGGAGGCTAAATCCTTGGAATATACCACTCAAGGTAGTCCTCTTGACTTCCCCAAATCCGCACTGCACCAAGACACTTCCTCTGAGAGATCTGGATCAATCTGTCGGACCTTGCCACATGCTCTGTTCTTGTTCACCGGACCACAACAATCTTTATTCTGACTTCCGGTAGAGACACATCATGACTTGTGGATATGTGGGATGACCTTTGTTGCCATCAATGACAACAACCATGAATCCATATAGTGTCTCTTGCCAACAATGTCTGCATATTTGTGTTGTTTACTTAGGATTATCAATTATTCACCATTGTGATAGTGAAATGTTCTGAAATTGAAAGAAATTAAAGGAATACTACAATTTAAAGTTGAATCTTTAGCTATTGATCCACATACATACTCGATACTGTCATGACAAGAAGAAATCAAACCATATGTTCACAGGATATTCCACAGCTAGATACAGTTGATGCAAACTTCAGAGGATGATGAATGAAAACAATACATGCAACATGATGAGCACTCCAAGGGACGCAGCAAATCAAAGCACATATCCAGAATTCAGACACAGATTACTCAAGATTTACGAAGATTTGTAATCGAAATACTCTTCTCTTTCATTAAGTATGCAAAAGGCATGTACATATGCAATAACTTTGAAATAAACCCTGAATACTTCAGCAAACAGATTTCAATTAAGTTTCGAATGTTTAATCAGGGCATTCCACCACCTTTTATAGAATAAGGTGAGGAATCCGTTACAAAAGATCTACGATCTAGATTTATCGATACAAATCTACGGTCATGATTCACTTGATTTTGTCAATCTTTACAAAATGGCACAAGTTGCCAGCTGGCAACTATCTATACTACTTATGCTATTATCCACTTCATGATGTATCTTCATCATGCTCTTCAGCTGATTCATGCGGGTCATCATCATGTGCATCACTTTCCAAACATTCACTGTCCTGATGATGACGTGGCTGCATATGGGGTTGCATACTACTGCAGACCTGCTCGTATGAACACACAATCTGATCTATCCCTCCACCATCTTGAGTCTTTGCTTTGACAATGGCGTGCTTATGTGCTTCATATTTGTCTCTGCTGTTGTCAAGCTTATTTTTCCTGTCCTACAGTGTTTCTTTGTATTTCTCCATCTGGACCTTGATCCTCATTATTTTATCTATCAATTCCTCTGTCAGAGGGACAGGTGGACCATCTATCTCTGATTGGAAGTTGCTATGTACAGCTTTAATGGTGGACTCTTCATCTTGATTTTCTATTTTTCCTTCCACCTTGCCTTTCAATGCCTCCAGTATTACCGCTTCTTTAGCCATTAAATCTCGTAGCCTCATGCTGATATCCCTCAGCTTATTATTACACCTTTTGAGGACTCCACACTCAAACTGAGTGTCTTTATACTAGATATCTATTAATAATGCGGTATTATTATTCAGTACCTGCTTACTGATAAGCAGTTGTGGATTTATATTCTTTATTTCCCCTAACAGGGTGAGGACTCTCTCCAGCTTGTAAGACCTCTTCCCGGTCTACATCTGCAATTTATCTACTTTGGCCTTGGAGTCACTTAGGGTGCTCCACCTCTTCAAAGAGGCCTTCATTATTTGCACAGCATCATCCAATGTGGATGACATCCATCTCCTTATTACAGACGCCTCATGCTTCATGAGGTCCAATTTATTTACCTCCTCCTGAGAAATGGCAGTCAATGGGACTGCATGTTCAGTTGTGGTATCATCAGGATTGGTCAGCCCTTTGATATAGGCATGCAACTGAGCAATGTGCTCTTTATGTTGCTTATTTTTCTCCTTCTCTCTTTTCACTTTCTAAATTAGAGAGTCAATGATATCTTTGCCCTCCTGACCTTCTTGGTCCTCATTGGCAAAGCCCAAATCTACTGTACTGATTTGAAACTCATCGATAGTGATTTTACCTTTTTCCTTCTCCACCGCAGGTATGGCAATTTGCGCGGTCCTTCTCCCTGTTGCCGGATCTCTCTTGATGGCCAAAGTCATTCTAGCCTTCCTCTTTGGCTTCATTATATCCATAGCGAACAGGGTGGAGACGTCGAATTCCTAAATTTCAAGCTCCTCCTCAGCATTTACCTCTTTTGCCAACCACGGAGGCACCTGATCATGTTTTTCAACATCATCCTGATGTTCACCTATATCTCCCATTTCTGTCAACAAGTGTTGTGGAGATGGTGACTTTCTCATTTCTTCTTCTTGATGCTCTCTTTGTTGTTGATCCTGCGGCACCTCCTCCTGTTGAGGGATTTCCTTCTTCGGAGGGTCATCTTCATGCTGTGGGGACCCTTGAGGTGCATCGATAGGCTGTGGGGAACCTTGAGGTGCATCTATATGCTGATCATGATGATCATGCCCCTCTTCTGTCATTATTTCATCTATTCCCACTTCTTCTTCTTCTTGTGGTTTATCCACTGCACCAGATATTGGGGACTCTACCTGATGTGCTAGTGATTGCTCTGCAGCTACTACTTCTTCTGAGCCTGCACCATCCACTTCTTGTACTTTGGCAGCTGGATCCTCTAGTGTTTCTTTCTCATCAGCCTTCGCTTCCTGAACCTCTACTATAGCAGGTTCTTCTGTTGTATCCTGTGGACTTTGTTGGCCGGTTTCAAGAGCATGGCCTTCTGACTCTGCCATCTCTATCTCTTCTGTTAGGTGACCTTTATCAGGTGATCCTGCTGGCTGTTCAAGACTTGCATCCTGTTTCTCTGTCAGATCCACCACTACAGGACTGGTCACCTCTATGATCAATGTATCTAGCCCTATTTCCTGAGCTACTTGCTCTGGGCTCTTTTCTTGCTCTTCTTCTGCTTGTTTCATCTCCTCAAGCATAGTTTGAACTGGTGGAGGCTTGTGAGGAGTCATACTTACATCAGCAGCAAGTGTTTCCATCTTCTGTGCAGCCACATCCTGCACCACCTCATCATCAGACAAATTTATTGTCTCGTCAAGTGAGACATGCCCTTCTGCTTGTGTTTGGGAGGTTTCTTTCAGCTGCTCCTCAGCAAGTTCAGTTTTGAACTTGACAATGGTAGGAAGTGGAACATTATGTTGAAGTTCCTTGTGCACTTCACTACCTTCCCCTTGTAATGAAGTAGGGGGTTGGCTTATTCCACCTCTCATGGAGGTTCTTTGTTTCTTAGGTGGGGTAGACACCAGCACTTGTGGAGCTCTCCTCTTCCTTTTTATTACCAATGAAGCCTCCTCCTCCTCAGGCTCTTCTTCTATGAGGGTATCCTCTCCTCCTGGTTGTTTAGAAGATTGACCCACTTCTTGGGTCTCAGTGATTCCAGCCTCTGCTGTCTTACTTTTCTTGGGCCTTTCTTTCTCTGGAGGGGATGCTGATTCTAATCCTGACCCTGTCGCCTGCTCAGCTGCAAATACTGCCCTTTCAATTAAAACCCCCTTTGGTCCCTGTTCCACCTTCTTGCCCCTTGGGGGTCTTTTGCTCTGCTGTTGTGGTGGAGGGACTCTATCTCCCTTGGTCTTCCTCTTCTCTAACAGGAAGTCATCATATTCATCCGTGGGGATATCCTGCCCTTTCTTCTTGTTGTCCATCGTAATGGCAACACCCTTCTTCTTCAATGCCTCTATCTGTGCATCAACCCAAGCTTGGGTTAGGCATAGGGTCCTGGTAATGAATGGGTCCAAGGATATGTCCTCCTGCATAGTGAGGTCAGGTGCAGAGATGGTGTCATTATATATCTTTTTCTGTTCATACTCATCTGCCATTGTTCTGCCATCATCCTTCTTTAATTGTTGAGGAAGGGAGATGGAATCAAAAGTTCTAACTTGGTTCAGAGTTAACCTCTGATACCTCCTTCTCCTGGCTTCTGCCTCATCCTCACAGTCAGCCCAAAAATCCTCTAGGTGTCTTTGGTGAATAGGCTTTCCTAGTACCTTCTGTATCCTGCCATAAGGATCATATGGTCTTGTTATTGGAAAAGGCTGCAGATTCATCTTATTCAGGGTGACCATCACCTTCTTTATATTATCAGAGTCAGGGCACATGTAATTGCCAATGCTGACTGGGAACAAAATTGGTGGCAGCTTCTTGGCATCCTTGTACATTTGTATCATGGTGGAGCCCTGCCTGATAAATTCCATTAGTACTATGGCGTTGGTAGGATACCTTGGCAGCATCAGGGGATGTCCCTCGAAACCTTCAACCCTTATATAAGAAAAGGTTGCAAACTGTATGTACCAGGCCCCATGCCTGTAGACTGCCTCCTGAGCCTCCATGCTCAATCTCTTTGTTCTATCTTCCTCCATGGTCCTTACCAGATGCATAGTGAATGCATCATTGACCAGTTTGTAATCTTTTAGGTAGTTGGTTCTCTGTAGCTGGGGATAATGATCCCAGATATATGCAGCATTTGTGCCTGTGAGCTTGCCATCTGTAACCAAGGCATCAAAAGTGCCTCTATAAGCACAAGAGTAAATAATGTAGGATGTCATGAAAAATGCACAATTTGAACCTCCCAGGTTCATCAGTTGCTCATGCAGAGCATCACTTATAATTTGGCCCCACAGTGGCTTGGTGTCTGAATATAGACACATCATTATTATTCCGTACATCCAATCCCTGAAACTACCAGTATTAGGTTGGCCGGTTACTCTATTCAGGAGTGCAATCATGTACTGATACTCTTCACTGAAGTCATACTTAAACAGGTGCACAGGAAGCTTGGCGGCTGCATTATATGTGCTGTTCTCAGCCCGCCACGGATACATGTTCTTCCTAGCCGATTTCTTATTGGCTTCATACTCCCTTTTAGACTTCTTCAAGTCTACACTTTTGACCTTACTGCCCAGTGGCAATCCAAATGTCTGGGAGAGACCCTTGATGCTGAGGTCTGCATATATCCTCCCATGCTTCACTACTTGCCTTGTTTGAGGGTTATAATTCTAGGCACACTCAATGACGAGTTCTGGAGATTCCATGGAGTATAGAAAACTGGTAGCATTCCACAATCCCGACACGAACACTGCGTCCAGCACAGGACTCTTGTCATGTCCATTGTTCAGCTTGGCTGACCAGGCTTCCAAATTAGTGCTTCCCTAATGGGTGTCTGTAATTGCTCCATATTTAAACAGGACCCCCCTCTGAGCAGAGAACATGGGTTTGCTGAATTCTTCCTGACACTTGACCAATCACTTCTCAGCCATGAGTACCTGCAATTAATGACAATCCTATCTCACAACAGGTACATATGCATGCATACTACAATTGACTTTATAAATCATTATGCCTACTGTATCAATTCCAACACTACTTAATTACACGGGTGCATAAACCAGAACTTACATCATCGTACCAGAACAGAAACAATATGATGAGGGTTTTATTCACTTACCTGGTTATGTAGATTTCCTTTTATACCAGTAGATTGCTGAGACATTCTTAATTCAGCTGATGATCACATCTTCTTTTTTGCTCGTGAGCTCAAATCGCGCAAAGGTAGCTGGTATGCAGATATGGAAGCTGGTGCTCTGTAAAACAAGTTTATCACAAGGTAAATGTGAAAATGGTGGTTGAATTACCTTTTAACCTCGCATTTAGGGTACATTTAGGGCAACTCTGACAGATTGGATCATGTTCCTTGATTATTCATGCGAAAATGCAGGATCTCGCCAGGTGTTTCATTGGGTTCCGGGGTCGGCGGGAACTACCTACCATGTCTGCATGCATTAAATGATAATGGCGGCAACGGGAGCGAGGAATATCCCTATGACAGGATATCATGAGGGCAGGATGATATTCGTAAATATCGGGTTGAGTTTCAATATCATCCTCCCCCCGCATTGACATTGTTATCGCGACAAGATTCGGGTGACAAAAGCACCTTTGTTTCTACTTAGTACATCAGGAGGATATTTCAGTGAATCGGGTGATTTTTTTTAAAATATGATGATGACGAGACACACTTACATGTCTCTCTTTTTGGAATATCAGGATGACGTCATCCTGATATTCGCTCTTCATATCAGAAGTGCATCATGACGTCATCATCATATTAGACGAACATGATCATGTTTTTAGAAAATATCCTGTGGCAATGTAAATGTGATGATGATGTCATCATTATGTGTGTTCCTCCTTTTATCATATTCGGATGATGTAATCAGGATATTTGCTAAGGGTGATATTTGCGTCAGGAGGATATAAAGACACATCGGGTTACATGCGAAGTATGACGCTCGCGATAGATAAAACTGTTTGACGAGAAGATTTTGCTACCATTTAAAGTTGACGTCCAGATATTTGAACCACATGACATATCAGGGGGAATGTTTCAAATATGATGATGAACTTCAACAATATGACCTTCCTCTTGTGAATATCAAGTTTGACCGAAACTTTGACTGTTCATAACTCTTATATCCTGATGAATATCAAGGTGATGTAAAAGGCAATCCTGCCTGAATTTTAATGCTCTTTCAAAAAATGAGGTCACAGAGATGAAATATGAATTTTGACAAACTAACCTCATGGTGACTTACCTCATCATGGTTCTGCATGATGATGCACTCGACTTACTTTTACCAAACCGCCCAGAAGCAGACGCACAAGCCAAACCAAAAATTGGGTCCCTGTTTTGCCAAGTCAAAATGGGGCATGTTGTGTAACCACACAACAAGATGCTAAATGCAAAATTTGGTAATCCAAATCATTGTGCAGTGAAAGTTATGCTCATCATTCTGAAGACAGTGTCTGACAGTGTTTGCAGTGTGTCTAGGAGAAAGTAGTTTGCTCTACATTTCTCCATAGAATGGTTTCAGACATTATAGTTCTAGATATATGCTTATAAGATCCTTATCTATCTTCTATTAAGAAGTTTTGTGATTTGGTGCTTTAGAAAGCAATTTCATGTGTATCAGAATTTGACAGTGTTGTTTGTAAGGAGAATGTGAACCTTCTTCAGGTGAATGTTGTTATGGTTGAATTTGTTGGTTTCCAGGTGACTTCAAGATGTTTATGGATCTTTCTAGCTTGTGTTAAATCTATGTGCAAGGTCTACAAGGTGTGTTTATCTTTGAGGAAGCATGTGCTAAAAAGTTCTAAGTGTTAACACAAGTTTGGCTGACTTGGTTATTTACACCAATTCTAGTTATGCTTTGGTGATTGTGAAAGTGTGATGAAGCATGTAAGAGTAGATTTAGGTCAATTCTAAGGTTAGGAGTGATCTTCATTCATTCCTTTCCTTCATGGGAATGTTTAGGTCCATACCTAATTTGAATTTTATGAGCTAAGATGTGTTACCGACCTTGGAGATTCATTTTAAGGTTGATGATGGTATAAATAAGTATCAAGAGTTCATGTGTGCATGCGAGCATGAGGGATATGATGATGTAATGTGAATTTGATCAAGGATGTAAGAGCTTTCATGTGTTAAGCTACTGGATGTAGTGAGCAGAAGGTGTCTACAATCTTTTCGTGTTGCTATAAAGGTGATGCTTGTGTTGTGGTATTGAGCTTCATTAGAATTGAACTCCATGCATGTGTTAGATGCAATTATATCAATTCAAATCCTGGTAGTGAGCCACTCTTCTCTTCTATTTTTATTTCTCAATGGGTAGTGAGTCCACTTGGATAGTGAGTCCACTTGCAGTGAGCATTCTTTCTTTAGGGTAGTGAGCTCTTTGCCAGTGAGCCTCTTGCAATTCGGTGTTGCTACTATTTTATATTGTGAGCTAATCCTCACCATGGTTTTTCCCTTATTGGGTTTTCCACATAAAAATTTGGTGTTCTCTTGTGTATGGTGTTGATGTGTTTAAGTTTCTATTATTTGCTTCTCATATTTAATTATCATAACAGTTTAAGGGTTTAAGTGAACTGATGTGAATGTGAATGTGTTTGTGACCATTTGAAATTTCTAATACATCTTTTTGTGCCTTACACACACGCCCCATTTTATCAAATGGAGAGCCCCTTTTTAACTTTGTCTTGGAGTTTTAGCTTTTCTTCCTTATGATGACGAGAAAGTAAAATTGAACTTAGAATGTAGGATTTGCTAGAGATTTGAGTATTTGGCATGTTTGGAGTCATTTGATGCCTTTCATGATTGATTTGGAGGAGTCTGGATTGGGTTTGTGCTCAAGAAATAACCATTTGTTGCCTTTTGTGTTGAAATTGGGTGTTACTACATTTTTCCTTAAAATCCTATGTCATTGGATATAGTCCTTGAAACTACTTCTCAAGAGGTATCATGTTGGCATTTCTAGTTTTCATGTCTTATAAATGCAAAATCATGTCAAATTTCATAACATTTCACTAAGGGGTCCATATGCCTTCACCCTGACGCATCCTCCTAATACCCTGAAATTGGCTAAGTCTGATGTTTTGAAACCCTGAAAAATTGACTAAGTCTAAAATCTGGTGGATCCTCAAAAATCTAGAATCTGCATGTTAAATCCCATGGATCTGGAACCTATCTCAAACATCTTGACTGTATATTTTAAAATATTTAAAGTATACTTAAATATATTTCGAAATATACTATCACCTAGGACACTTTCAAATCTGGCAGAAAAAACATCTCCTATTCAGTTTGCACAAATATCTAGTGTCACTAGATATTAGTGCTAAGACCTTTTGCATACCCCAGCATGAAAAACCTACCTCATTGGATCGACACTAAAAATTGCTCCTAATGCACATGTCTGACACCCTCCAAATGTTCTGCTAAGGCATTTTTTTAAAAAAGTAGGCTCTTTTACATTGACCATATTAGCACTAAAAACAAACCTTATCAGACATATCCAATTGTGCCAAAAAACTCCGCAAATCCGCTAGGCACCAAAAACTTCACTGAAGGCATACAAAGGAAGTTTGCGCTAAAACTAGTGTCAACATGACTTTTGCTAAATTTGACCTTCATTGCACAAGTTCGATAGCAACATAAAAGCCCATAGATCCAGTGACAACCAAATTCTTTGCTGGGGTGTTAAATAGGGTTAGAGCTAAAATTGCATCTAATGTGATATATCCAGTAAGGGCCAAAAACCCTGCTTTTTGACAATTTGGCCTAGAAAACTCATTTTTTCAAGGTGCAAATTGGATTTTAATGGTGAATTTGAATTGCATATCCATTTACCACATCATGATGGACATTTTTACCATGTTTTTTGTGGATTTTGAGCATGTTTTGCATCAATTAATGCCACTACACCTGAATGTCCAGTGACCCCCAAAAATCCCACTTTTTGCAAAAAAAGTCTATAAAAAAATGAAATAAATGTATCCAAATTGATCCTAATGGCCACAAAAACTTCCCAGATCATTATATTGGCCAACTGGGTACTTGAAAATGGTGAAAACCATAGAAAATCATGTGAAAATCACTAATTAGTGAAGTTGTCTATAAGGAAGCGACATTGACAATGAGTTGTTCTTGAGTGATCCATGGCTGCAAATGGCCATATTTTGATTCCAATTGATGGAAAATGATTTGTTGTGATGAAATTGATGCTTTAAATTATGAATTTTAGGTTTGAGAGGAAAAAGGAGCTAACTGGAGCTATCTTAGAAGGATGTACACACAGAGATACAATGTTGACCCCGAAATGAAGAATCTTCATTTTATCAACCAAATTGATGTTACACATATAAGAGAAAGTCAATATAATGTCCAAGATGATGGAGATAAGCCCCAAAAGCTTGAAGACATAGGAGATCAATTTTACATTAGTGTTGTTCTTGCGAATCTAGTTTAATGCACAGGACATGTTCATAGTTATCTACACTTGTCCCAACAGTCTAGTCATCAAATGTTGATCCATCAAGTATCTAGTTGGATTTATCTTCATAAAAAAAATGCCACATACTCTTCTTGACAAGTTAATACATTGTAAAAGTTATTTTTCCTATTATACAACTTGAAAGTGACAAGCAACAGGATGATCCAGTTAGCATAAGCAATCTCGTCAATCCACATTAGCTCAAGTTTTCACATGTCATATGGCCTTCTTTTGACTTCCTTTTGCCTTGGGAATTGGCTCTTCCTCCTATTCAACCAAATGGGTATTCATTTTTTCCAAATTCAGTGTATTTCAAGGTTATATTTTGTCTTTTTTTGTCAAGACAAAATCAAATCCAGGATTGTGAATACCCACCGACCAAATTAAATACCATGTAATCTAGACCATTGGTGTTGAGTTAATCCTCACTGTCCATTGAAAAACTTGGTATGGTGCCTTCTCTATAAAAGGACCAACCCATTCTCTCATGATAACAGACTCTTGATAGTGAATTACTAAGACTATGCCAAAATTCTGATTAATACAAAGCAAGCTTTACAGGTTTCTGGGAATTTACATGTTGTGTTGTCTATTTTAGTTTTCATGGTTCAATGTAGATTTGGATTAATTAGATGTGTTATTGCAATGTTGAATGAATATTAAAGGTATTTGATGGACACTTTGGTCCATACTATTGGTGCTTGTTGATTGTAAGTTACTGTGCATAGTTAGCCTGGGCCTTTATATCAAGCTTAGTTCTATTGCATCTCATGAGTTAAATTATGCCATTATCTGGGTATTTAATGAATGAATGTAGTTTGAAAATCTTAAGCCTCTATTGAAGATTGCATCATTTTCTATAGCATTGTGGTTTCTATAGCCTAGTAAAATAGAAAATGATTAATGAAAGTGTTTGTCTACTGACAACATTCTCTGCATTGTGATTGCCACTTAGGATTTGAGAATTTCTCTCTATACCATTATCCTTTTGCATTTTCTTTATAAACAGTTGTTAGATTTAGGTTTCCAAGAAGCAATTATATTCCAAATCTACTGAAGATATCATAGGGCATCTTGTACACTTTTTTATAATAGTTTATTAAACCCTATCAGTTGCATATAAGTCCCCTTGTCAGTGTAGCTAAAACATATCCACTGAAGTTATTTCTGCAAGATAAGACCTAGTTGTATAAACCTTGGGGCAGTCCTATTCTGAAGTGTTGGGATAGGATTCCTTTCAAGAGAGGTGAGATAACCTATATTTCACATGTGTTGTTGTGTGCTAAACTCACCATCAACACAACCAATTCACCCCCCTCTCAGTTGTCTTGTGCATTCAACAACCATAAGCCCTCCATATTGATATAGGGATCAAGGATGAAGTCTACATTGTTAGTACCTTATTAGCCTAGGATAAAAAGGTGGCATGCTCTTATGGTATGGATAAATGTGCTCGAAGATCCATGTCATGTTTAAAGAAGGATGACTAAAACAAAGTTCCCCTCATCTTTCAATACGATAAAAATATCTATAGGCCATCACTAGGATATCAACACCCTAGGTAAATACTGTACCCTTCTCAATGTGTGTATGATGGGTGCCTAGAACCATGAAAGTTTCACTAACCCCTTATCCCTTGATAGTCTAGATGTGATTAGTCCAATGAGAAACTTTTGCAAGGGAAAAATCGCCAAGTCAGAAACCAAAGTGAGTTGTACTCCCTTCTTCTCTCTATGGTTATCCACACCCATGATAGTGACCTAGGCTCATCTCTCTCCCTCTGACTCCCTCTTGGGCAAGGTAAGTTGTCCCCTTACAGGGGCTCCAAGGATGCAATACATGTCATAAAGAGTGATGGCCCACTCACCACAAACCTGTGGGAACCTGGAAGTGTTCCTATTTGCATCCTAGTAGATCAAAATGTGGCAACAAATGTGTGAAGAAGGATGAACAACTAGAACCTCTAAAACTCTATCTAAACCAACCTTCTTCAAGATACCTAGGTCCCTTGAATAAAGAGTTGTGTATGCCTCCCCAAGACACAACTATTACCATGCCGCATTCCATCAAATTCTCATATCCTATTGCACACAAAGAACCTTAAATTAGATCTCGTCAAACTTAGAAAATCCCAAAAAATCATATAACTTGCAGAATACAAAAAAATGTGTATATTCCATGAAAATTGTAATAAAATGAAGGGTTAGTAATAAAATTAGAGAATAATGACATCCCCAAATGAAGCAAGATGATTATAATCTTTTGGACTCAATCCCCCAATTCACCAGGCCTAATCTCCCCTTGGGTGACCACATTTAAATAGGGTCGCCCTGATGTAGGAGCATCCAGAGTTGTAAGGGCAATCTTGCATCACCCAAAAACAAAGTTGATTCAAAATTGATGACTTTGTTTTCATTTATTTTCAAAGTTTGTGTTTTTGGATACCCATTTGCTTGAATAATGATTCAGAACCTTTAAAGTTTCCAACAAGGCTAAGAATACTAGAATTTACTTTTTTAGTAAGTCTATATCAGAGAAGTGGTTGAGCCCAAAATTTTCCCCAAAGCTTTAGAATAGTAAAATAAGTATTCTTGTTAAATTTCAGCTCAGGACCATGTCTGGATTTTAAGATCTTAAAGTTTAAATTTTGTGAGGTCCTCAGAAAAGTTCTAAAATCATATATGAGGTACTAAAACATCCCATAATGCCCTAAAGTTTTTATGGAAATCTGTTTCCAATTTCTAGTGTGATAGTTCACTTTGCAAGCTTTCCAACACTTCAAACAGTTTGTCAATCAGACACCCAGATCAAAAGTTATGCTTATGGAAGTTGACCTATTTTTGAAAGGAGTTGCAAATTTTGAAATTTTCGCTGAAGGTTGCCAAAATGGCTATTTATGACTATTTTTGGGAACCCCAAGAGTAGTATAGATAAGGGGAAAAGTGTAGAGTCAAGAATAGGTGGGAAAATAGAAACCCGAGCAGATTTGGGGTTATAGAAGGCAGAAGATTCTAGAATCTTGAGATAGGAAGTTGTAATGTGTTGCAACCTATGGAGGATTCATCCTCTGATTGTATTTAACCTTCTATAATGTAATGAGTTGTCCAAATAAATAAAATAACATTTTATTTTCTATGTACAATTTCTCTTGTTGTGTGTTTTATGATTTACCCCCTTCATCAAGTGGTATTAGAGCAAGGGTTCCTGAGTGTGTAGATAGATTGCTGACCATGAGATAGTTTGCACCAGGACTTGAGGTTGTGGGTTTGCTATAGAGATCAAAATGACTCCACGAAGGAACCTTGTTGGGAGAAATTCTTTGATGGAAAAGGGTGTTAGAGCCCTACAAAGGCAAATCAATGCATTGCAAGAGGAGTTGCGAAGAGGGTTTGAGTCGAGAGAAAGAGAAGAAAGTAAAGATGAAGCTGACGAATATCTATCTAAGGAAGAACAAGAAGTTGCAGGAAATATTGTAAAGGTTAGGTTGTTGAGGGCCATTTCGAAGATTAGAAAGAGGCCCAAGATCAAAGTTTCTACTTATTCTAGAGATTTGAATCAAGAACATCTTATTGATTGGATCAATGATATGGAAGAATATTTTGAGTACGAAGATGTGGAGGATCCAGAACAGGTCAAGTTTGCAAAAACAAAGTTGAAGGGCCATGCCAATATTTGGTAGAAGGAGGTCTAGTTGGAGAGAAATAGGAGAGGAAAAGGAAAATTTACTAGATGGGATCAAATGGTGGACAAACTAAAGAAGCAGTTCATTCCTGTGGACTATGAGATGGAGTTGTTGAAGAAGCTACAAGGATTGAAGCAAGGTAACAAGTCTGTCAAGGAGTATATAGAAGAGTTTTATAAGATTACTATTAGGATGGGCTATGTATAGGCCAACAAGGAGAAGATAGCACATTACATTAATGGGTTAAAGCCAAGTATTCAAGAGAAGCTAAACCTAGTTAGAATGACCACCAAAGAAGATATGTACCAGTTTTCCCTGAAGGTGGAAGAGAAGTTGAATAAAATATTTGAAAGAAAGGAAAGAGAAAGAGCTCAAGGCAGAAGGATTGGTGGAAGATCCTATGAAGGCCAAAATGAAGATCCAAATAAAAGTGAAGAAGTTGGCACCAATTGAAAGCAAAGAGGAGATAATGCCTACCGCCCTCATGACCATAACAATGGTGAGCAATGAGGAAGAGGCCGATCTAGGCAAGGACCTAGAAGAGGAGGTTTTAAAGGAACCTGTTTCCAATGTGGAGAAGAATGGCATCAAGCATATGAGTGTCCACAACATCAAGGAAGTACGAATAGAAGACCTAAATGTAATGCATGAGTTACACATGTAGATGAAGATGCACAGTCTGAGCATTTGAAGATGCTGAAAAAGGGAGAAAACCCTAGTTGTCAGAAGAACCTTATTGAATGAGGAGAAAGAGCTAGATCAGAGGAAGATTTTATTCTGTACAAGTTGCAAATGTGAAGGTAAGTGTTGTGATATTATTATTGATAGTCAAAGCACTGAGAATCTTGTTTCAGAGGAGATGGTTAACAAGTTGAAGTTGACAAGAAGAAAGAATCCACATCCATATCAAATTTCATGGTTGCAAAAGGACCATAGAGCTTTGGTCAATGAACAGTGTTTAGTCAAGTTCAAGATTGGAGACTACCATGATGAGGTATTGTGTGATATCATACTGGTGGATGCATGTCATATGCTATTGGGAAAGTTGTGGCAGTATGATAGGTGCAATATCCATCATGGCCATGCAAACACATATTCCCTAACAAAGGATGGAGTTTGTCATAAGTTGAAGCCCTTGAAGGAGGTAGAAGAAAAGGTATGTAGTACTACCAAAATTTGCTTGGTAGATGGTAGGAAATTTTTGGATGGTAAGAAGCACAAGCATCATTGTTTTGCATTAATTCCTAATATTAGTCAAGAGAAATGTGAAGATGTACCAGCAAAAGTCTCAAATATGTTGGAAGAATTTTAGGATAGTGTCTTTGATAATGTACCAAAAGGTTTACCATCGGTGAGGAAGATAAGTCACCAAGTGGATTTGATACTAGGAGCTAGTTTTCCAAATAAGGCAGCCCATAGAATGACTCCTGCAAAAAATGAAGAGCTAAACAAACAAGTTCATGAATTGTTAAGGGATTTATAAGGGAGAGCCTAAGTCCATGTGCGATACCTACAATACTAGCATTGAAGAAAGATGGAGAGTGGAGAATGTGTACAAATTCATGATCCATCAATAAGATCATGATCAAGTACAGATTTCCATTGCCTAGAATGGATGACATAATGGATTGTTTGAGTGGAGTCAAGTGCTTCATGAAGATTGACCTCAAGAGTGGGTATCACTAGGTCTAAATTAGAGAAGGAGATGAATGGAAGACAACCTTCAAGATAAAGGAAGGTTTGTATGAGTGGTTAGTCATACCATTTGGGCTAACCAATGCACCGAGCACATTCATGCAGCTCATGAACGAGGTATTGAAAGAATTTTTGGGAAGTTTTGTTATTACTTGTTTAGATAACATTTTGATTTTTAGTAAGACTTGGAATGAGCATCTGATGTATATCAAAAGATTTTTAGAGAAGTTGAGGGAGGAGAAGTTGTTGATTAATCTGAGGAAATGTAGTTTTGTAAAGAAGGAGTTGGTATACCTAGGATTTGTTGTCTCAAAGGAAGGTCTTAAAATGGACCCAAAGAAGGTGAGGGCTATCATTGAATGACCTATGCTAAGGAGTGCTACAGAGGTATGATCTTTTCATGGTTTGGCAAGTTTTTACAGAAAATTTATCAAGAATTTTAGTAGCATTTGTGCACCCCTAACTGAGACAATGAGAAGGGATAGAAAAGAGTTTAAATGGACTACAAGAGCAGCCAAGAGTTTTGATACATTGAAGTAGAAAGTCATAGAGCAACCTATTTTGGCACTTCTAGATTTCAATAAGGTATTTCATGTAGATTGCGATGCTAGTGGTAGTGTTATAGGAGTTGTTTTAAGCCAAGAAGGTAAGCCCATTGCCTATTTTAGTGAGAAGATTAATGATGCCAAGAGAAAGTATTCTATTTATGATCAAGATTTTTATGCTATAGTTTAGGCTTTGAAGAAATGGAGAAATTATTTGTTGCTGAAAGAGTTTGTTTTATATATATATCATCAGGATTTGTAGTATCTTAATAGTCAAGGAAAGTTAAATCAAAGGCACTTAAAATGGGTTGAGTTTTTGTAGAGTTATACTTTTGTTTTGAAGCATAGGAGTGGGAAGTCCAACAGAGTTGCAAATGCCTTAAGCAGAAGGAAAAATTTGTTGACAGAAATAAAGATAGAGGTTGTTGGGTTTGATGAGCTCAAAAGCTTGTATCTTGAAGATCTATATTTTGTAGAGGCTTGGAAATCTTGTTTGGAACTTGTTACTTTGGATAGGACAAAATGGTTGGATTTCATAATCCAAGATGGCATGTTGTTTAGAGGAAGCCAATTGTGCATTCTGAGGAGTTTCATGAGAGAGAACCTGATTAAGGAGAAGCATGGTGGGGGATTAGTTAGACACTTTGGTCTAGATAATACCATTGTTATTGTTGGTGAGCATTATTATTGGCCACAATTGCAGTAGGATGTGAGGAAATTTGTGGAGTTGTAGAATGTGTTAGATGGCAAAAGGAACAAGTCAGAATACTTGGCTATATCAGCCATTACATGTAGTAGAAAAGGCATGGGATGATATTAGTATGGATTTTGTTCTTGGATTACCAAGGACACAAAGAGGACATGATTCTATTTTTGTAGTGGTTGACAGATTCTTGAAGATGACACATTTTATTCCATGTAAGAAGACTAATGATGATGTTCATATTGCAAAGTTATTTTTTAGAGAGGTGGTAAGACTACATGGTCTACCTAAGAGCATATTTTCAAATCGAGATACCAAGTTTTTTGGTTATTTCTGGAAACATTTTGGAAGAAGTTGAAGACATATTTGAAGTAAAGTTGTACACACCATCCACAGACTGATGGGTAGATGAAAGTGGTGAATAGGAGTTTGGGTAACTTGCTATGATGCTTAGTAGGAGATAATCCCAAAGGATGGGATTTGATTTTACCATAGGAAGAATTTGCTTACAACAATTCTGTCAATAGGAGCATAGGTAAATCACTATTCCTAATTTTTTATGGAAGGAGTCCAAGAAATGTTTCAAAATTAAGGAAGTTGGACAAGGGAGAAAAGAAAAGTGTTGAAGATGAAGACTTTGTAGAACACCTCAAGAATTTGCATGAAGAGGTGAGAAAGTACATTAATAAGATGAATATTTAGTACAAGGCTAAGGTAGATTAGAAGAGGAGATATAAGGATTTTTAGGTAGGAGATGAAGTCATGGTTCACTTGAGGAAAGAGGTTTCTAGTTGGAACATATAATAAGTTGAAAATGAAGAAATTTGGACGGATTCTGCAGAAACATGATTCAGGAAATACTTATGAGGTAGAGCTGTTGAGTGGGATCAGCATTTCCCTGTGTTCATCATTTCTGATTTAACATAATATCATGAAGGTGGAATAGAGGATGGACCAACAGAAGAACAGTGGAGTATTTTGGCACCTACTTTAGAAAAGGAGGAGATAGAAGAAATTTTGGATAGTTGCGTGGGTAGAAGCACAAGAAATAGACAATATGAAGAGTATTTGGTTAAATGGAGAGAAAGGCTTGTTGAAGATTCATCTTGGTTATCTAAGGCTAAGGTTAACCATCTTGGTTTCCCTCTAACTCCTGAGATGTGACGGGGTCACTTCCCAAAATTACCTTGGGTGTCTAATGCAGGAGCATCCAGGGGTGTAAGGGTAATCTTACATAACCCAAAAATAATGTTTATTCAAAATTGATGACTTTGTTTTCATTTCTTTTCAAAATTTGTATTTTTGGATGCCCATTTTCTTTAACAATGATTTAGAACCTTCAAAGTTTCCAACATGGCTAAGAATACCAGAATTTACTATTTTTAGTAAGTCTATATCAGAGAAGTGGTTGAGCCTAAAATTTTCCCCAAAGCTTTAAAATAGTCAAATAAGTATTCTTGGTAAATTTCAGCTCAAGATCATGTCTGGATTTCAAGATATTAAAGTTTCAATTTTGTGAGGTCCCCTGAAAAGTTCTGAAATTAGATATGAGGTACTAAAACATCCCATAATGCCCCAAAAAGTTTATAGAAATCCATTTATGCATTCTTGGCATGATAGTTCACTTCACAAGCTTTTCGGCACTTCAAATAGTTTATCAATCAGACACTCAGATCAAAAGTTATGCTTCTTGAAAGTTGATCTATTTTTGGAGGGAGTTGCAAATTTTGAAATTTAATTATGACTATTTTTGGGAACCCTAGGAGCAGTGGAGACAAGGAGGAAAGTGTAGAAGCCCTAGCATATTTGGGGTTACAAAAGGCAGAAGATTCTAGAATCTTGAGCTAGGAAGTTGTAATGTGTTGCACCCTATGGAGGATTCATCCTCTCATTGTATTTGAGCTTCTGTAATGTATTGAGTTGTCCAAATCAATAAAAGAACATTATATTTTCTGTGTACAATTTTTGTTGTTGTGTGTTTTGTGATCTACCCCCTTCATCATGCCCCCAGATAACCTGCACAACAACAAGGTCATCCCTCGAGCGACCAAGCAAGGTGTCCCCTCATGCCAAAAAATGATGTAAAAACCTACAAAATTCATCGATTTGAACAAACAAAAAGGTTAAAACATGCTAGAATCACAAAGAGGACATTTAGCAATAAGAAAAAATGGCATTGATGTAGTATTTTGACAGAAATCAACAAAAACAAAAAATGGGGTTTTTAGAGAGGGTTTTTGCTTGTTACACACATGTTTCTCAGTAGATGAATGATTCCTAGACATGTTCACGATCCCCTTGCTGAGAGATTTTTGTTGACTACTTGCTTGTGTGATTCCATCACTATTTGGCCCCTCTCTCAAATTTTTATAGTCTCTCCTTCTACTAGCTTAGTGTCATTTGATGCATTTTTAGATTAGTTGTTAGTGTTTGTAGTTCTTTTTCACCCTTGTTTTGCATGCTTGCATCTTACAGGTCCCCTAGTGAAGCAAAGTGACTCAGGTATAATCACAATGCCATAGATGGTATATTCATCATTTTTCAATTTAGTATTTGTTATCAAAACATTTTAAATGTCAAACTAATGCTTTTCATTGTAGGTACAATTATCAAATATCAACAATAGGTAAAGGCCTAGTTCATGAATGGTACCTATCTTTCATATACACTACCATCCATGCATGGACCTATATGGTAATCCTATGATGATCTATGATCCTAAACACGTACATGTAATCATGTAAATATGACCTCTCAGCATGCGTTCTTCTTGGTGACACATGGATTGGACTCTATTTTTTACTTTCCTCATTTGTTTTCTCCTTGTTAAGTTGTGCAATCTTGGTCTTTCTTCTTTCAAACTTTGTCGATTCTTTGTTTTCCCTACTTTCTCACCTTCTCACATGACCTAAGAGTGTCATTTCCTAAGAAACCTATTTGATGGAAAAGGGAGACCTAGCTTAAAACCCTAAACTAGGGCAAACCCCTCTTCTATCAACATTGGGACACAAACCAAGACTGGATTCTACCTTTGAAGGAGAGCCAAACTACAGGGATTTTGTCCCTTTGCTATATAAAAGAGTGCCAACCGAATCAAACTAATCAAAGATAGGGCAAATTAGAAAACCCTAATTTGAGCAATATCAGTGAATAGAGGGCTAACATAAACTATTATGGAAAATCTGAGACAACAGTAGGGATCAGAGGATAGAGAGGAACATGAACCTAGATTTGTAGGTAGAGAGGAACTAGGGCACTAGGTGCCCTAGGCCTTGAATTCCCTACTACAAAAAGTCTAAGTTTTTCCTTGTTTGTACTTACAAAACCTTCCTTTCCTATGACTGATGTTGTCTAAAACTTGCGATCTTAACCTACACACACAAAACAAGGAGGAAACGTGTTTTGGCTATATAGCAGATTGCCATAGTAAAGCCCCCATTTTGGTATTCCTACCTCATAGATAGCCAAGATTAAAACAATATGTTGTGTGTTCTCATAAACCCTAAGTGTGAGTAGTAACATGCAAGATCTAATCACAAATATCAAACCCTAACCCTAGATGACTCAAGAAAATAGGATAGGATGCCAATAGAAATGCTTTACTCAAGGAAACATATAACTTCACCTCAAGGATGAGGATTCATCAAAGGTTTGAAGAATAAGAAGGCAATGCAACCATACCCTAGGAGGGTACTCAAGCCAATCTCTAGTTGATGGTTCCAACCCTTCTCCCAATCATGCAAAGTGCTTCAACCTAGGAATGATAAGATAGAATAGATATCTTGTTTTCTAGCCTTCACAAATACTTCAAGGAGAACAAAGCCACTTAAAATTGATCAATAGAAACCTATAGAAACTCAAGAGTAGTAAGAGTATAATATTGAATAAAGAAACTGCATTCCAATTATCTCCTAATTGTCTAGTTTCAAATGAAAAAGCCACTTACTTATATATAGGGACCTAGAAATGTAATATTCAAATTAAAGAGTTGACAAAACTATTGCAATAGGTGTTGTCATGGATGTCAATAGTGGTATGGAGTGTTGCATTGTAAGTGTTGACACCAGAGATATGAAAGGGAGATTGTAGTTGTATGGTGATCAGGGAAGACATCAGAGTAAGTAGTCAGAAGTATTGTGAGGTTGAAATCAAAGTGATGTGCATATGTTGTGATGGTCAAAGAAGTAGACAAAGGAAGTTAATTAGAAGAGTTGTGAAGTAAAGGAGATGGATCAGTATCATCTATACACAGTCATACCATATCTTCTAAAGTTCATGTGTAAGTTCACATCCGTGATATACTTAGGTTTGAAATCTATGATAAGTAGAGTTGGATTCCTATTGTATGATGATGATATGAACTCATAATGGTTGCCACCAGATGAAGAAAGTTGTGAAAGTTTGAAGGAAGTTTGCCTAAGTAAAGTTCTGGTTAGTAAAGGGGTCACGGGCTCAGATAAATGTACTGTATATCTCCACTATTGAAGATTCTACCTTATGGTTTGGAAGATAAGTAGAAACAGGTGTAAAGAATGTATATTCCAAATTTTAGAGCATGAAAGTCACTGCAAAGTATTTGGGAATCAGAAGAATGAAGGTAGTTGTGAAATAGAGTAAGTACAGTCACAGAGAGACACGAGAATGCTTTGTATTTCTCTAGAGATGAAGATATGACTTGGTGGTTTGGAGTACAAGTTTATATGTAGTTCAGGTATGCATGTGTCAAGATTCAAGTAATAATATGTACCGCAGTTACTTCTCTAGAGTTAGATGTATGAAGACATATCTTGGTACTAACTGAAGTAAGCAAAGGGAGATAGTGGAGGCCACCGCAGTTCACCAAATATTTATATTTGGCCTTGCTAATTAAATGATAAGCTCTTATGGCTGGTTGGTATGTGCTATTCAGGTTTCAAATGATTATGTTCATTGTAAGTATTCTTTTCATTGTTTCATTTAAAGATTTTGTAAGCAGAGGTTTTCATTGACACCGACATTAGAGTTCAAGTATTTGTGCTAGCATGAAATATTTTGAAATGATAAAAGAAGTGTACATGAGTGTTTTACAAGTCATATAATATTTAGTATATGGTCCACATGATGTAAGTTTGTCTCCTCCGATACCACTTTAGGTCTAGAGTCAAATGTAAGGAAGGATAAGGGTTTACAGAGTTGACTTGGTGTTTGATGAGTTTTTGCCATGTGATTGAATATACATCAGCTTGGAAGAGTATGCTAAGGTAATATAGGACCTGATTATCCTTTGTTATTGAACTACACTGGATTTCTAATTGTCACATATGTTTTATAGTCAATTGTTGTGGCCACTACATGTTTCATATTACACGTTTCATCTTGGCCAACCAAGGAGAAAGTGTTTGGAGCTTGTAGAGGATATAAATAAGATCAAAGGTGTCAAGTAATCTATGAATTGTTTAGAATGGGATATCATTGAATTAGTAAGAATAAACTTACCATAGAAGCAGATCTTATGATGAAATGTGGAAAGGACTAGTTTATGTAATATGATATTGTTGTGGAGGCAGTTGTTGTTGATGTGATGATGGGGAAGAGTTTCTGAAGGTGTTTTTTTGTGGTGAGGGTTGATATTGTAGTTGTGCAGAGGTGAGACAGTTGTACAGAGGCTAAAGTGATCAACAATCAGTTTTTTGTGAAGAACATTTGAATCAGATAAGTTTTTGTGTTTAGAGATTGAAGATTAGTTGTGTAAATATTGTAAGAGTTGTAATTGTTCAGTGAGTTGCAGCTTCCTTTGGGTTGTAGCTTATAAATAATATTGTAATCTTTTTTTATTTGTGAGGATGGATTTGGATAGTAGATCTAAGAAGATTGCTCACCATAGTTTTTCCCTTCTAGGCCATTGCACATAAATCTGGTGTTATGGATGTGTCATTATGTGTTCTTATGCTTTTCATTTTTTAAATGCTTATGTTAGTTTGAATGTGTTTAGGGTAAAATATGATGGTTTGATTTTAATGGTTTGTGTTGATCCTCCTTTCACCACTAAACATTCAAGGACACCAGCCGAGTAGAGGAACCTACTGCAAGCTTTTTGTCACTTGGAACATAGGGGAAGATTGGAATTGTGTGATTTGTTGTTCAATTAAGCCCAATTATGCTCAAAACCCTAATTATATGAATTCATGAATAAACAAACAAATTATAGAAAATGATCATACACAAAGATATCTGACAATCAAATGTGTACCAGATTTTGAAGTTTAGAAAGTAGAAAAGTCAAGGACTAATGAGCAGGCGCCTTGGTCCAGTGCGATAGTTTTTGCTGAGATTTAGAAACCTTGTCTGTTACCTGTTCCTTCTATTTTGGAGACTTTCCTATTATGGGATCCAGAGGACTAATGAGCAGGTGCTTGAGTCTAGGTCCCTATTTTCTTCTCTGATTTGCAATTTCGATAGTCTACACACTACTCTCCTACAACTCCACTTTTTCTGCTTTCACGACCTGTAACCTACAATCATAGAAAAATGGGTTGGGGGATGTGGTGTTTAGAGGCTTGCCTCAATCAAGCCCCAGAGAGACATTCAAGTCTTCCAAACACCGTTGTCAGATAAAGAGTGCGTATCCTTGTGGGAAAGAGGCAAAATCCAAATGATAAATGATCAAACACACAAATTGATTTCACCTTGTAGTGAAGCTCTCATGGAAGGAAGAAGCTCTTCATGCCATGAGGAGATGGTTGCCAAATCTACAAATACAAACACAAGAACAACACAAATTCTGCTCTGCAACACACAATGAATGCCTTGAATCACCTTAACATAAGCTCATGAATAAAAAATGCCATCTAGTTTACAAATGAATCGCTAATCATGCTTATGTATGCAACTACAAATGTTCTCGCTAAGAATTTCATAATTTAAACTTACCGTGTCAGCATAGGACCTAAATAACGGTCATAAACTGACACTTTGAAATTAGTTATGACCTAAAATAGGGCAGGACTAGGGCATGGGCACCCAAGTCCTCCTCCCTATTTCAGGTAGGATTTATGTTATGTGTACCCCCTAGGTCCCATTTTCCATGAAACTTTAGGGTCTTCTCATCGGGATGCCAAATTAACATGCAATATGTCCTAAATGCATTCTAAAGACCTGGGAGCTAAACCTTAAGAAGGAAAAGCCCCCAAGGGGACATTATCTAATGTAACATTTAGTCCCCACTTTAATGTATGTATTAACACAAGGCCAATACATGCATTAAAGTACGGTCAACAAACATGCCAAGCACGGAGAAGACATGCCAATCACAAAGAAGATAGTAACAAGCATGTAAAACATGGAGAAGATAGTTACAGTCACACAAAACACAGAGAATACAACATAGAAGACACACAAAACACAGTGAATGCACTGAAGACAGTGATGATTTTATTTTCTTTTCTTTTTCTCATATATATATGAAATGTAGATGCATGTACAAGGAAAGTAAACACACCACCCATAATGCAGGAGGGACTCTTTGCCACTAGTCTTTAAGACTGCATATGGGGCAACACACATGCAATACACACCAAACAAAACAAGCATGCCATACAAATCCCAAAGCATAGGAGGGACTCATCGCCACCAGTATTTAAACTATGCTTGGAAACAAACACGCAATACACACACACTTAGAAGACACAGAGAAAACATGACAGACAAGCGATGGAGTGTTCCTATTTCTAGGTTCATTACCATCTCAGGCACATTACATGCACACACTGATGATTGCGCTTCGCCACAACAATCACCAAAGACATGCTTAAGGGTTGAGTTAGTCACATAATCACTCCCTGCCTCCGCAAAGCACTTTCAAAAAATGATAGGATGTGCACTCTCCATGCTAAATACACCATCCCCACCTCCATAGAGGGCTTAAGAAAAAGAATGTGATATCCTACCTCTGCAAAGGGCTTAAATGATTGCAATAGATTTCAAACAAATCTCAGAGTGCAGGAGGGACTCATCACCACTAGTCTTTAAGACTGCACCTGAGAACAAACACATTGCTAACATCTAAAATAGACAGCTTACCTTATATATGCCCCCACCTTAAGGTGGTTGATATTAGGTATCAATATCAAGAATGTTAAGGTAGGAAGAAAACACACAAGGGAACACGAGCTCTCACAAAGCCCATGCCCCCCAGAGGCGACATGTACATTACAATCACCAGATGTTCCCACAAACACATTCCTATAAGAAAAGTGTTAGCATCCATATAATCATGATAAACAATAATGCATATGATCATTCACACAAAGAGCCAAGGTTATACTATGAATTCAGAGATTGAATATAACTGTGGGGCTATACCATGAAAATCTCAAAACTGAGTGTACCCAAGGCGAGATATAAAGATAAAAAAAGTGCACAGAGCAGTAGTATTGTTATGGTTTGTAAGAGAGATAAGACATCATCAAGATCACATGGAGTGATTCTACTAGCCAAATGTCGAATAATATATATCAACCCCATTATCATGTATGGATTTGATCCATTTTTTGATTTCTTGCTAAAGGGACACTAGGTCCATATTAGTATAGTATGTTTTTCATCATCTCCCTTCTAGATAGAAACACTAGAGGAAGGGAAACAATAAATAGAGAGAGGAGTAACAAGTGCCTTAGGGATAGTCACGTAGGAGGGTGATCCCAAGTCACCAACTGCAACGCTATGTCCATAAGACACAACACACAATAGTGAAATTAGAGGAGAAGCAAGATAGAAGAATGATGATACAAATAGAAGAAGGTCACAATAGAGGTGGTCTCTTGGTATCCTAGACCTTACAAGAGAATCAAGGGTCATCCCAGGAGGCCTAAAAAACACAGAACACTTCATGGGGGAAACACATCATGAGAGATAAAGGGTTAGAAATGCTTACATGTACGGACAGTCTTACTAAGGGTTGTCATCGAGCAAATAATCATCATCTTCCCACTCTCAAATGTTAGAGGAAAGTGGGACATAAGGTACCATAGCCCAACGCTTATTCTTTTCTTTGAGTTATCTGTTCTTAAGATCTTCTTTGTTTGATTCAATATTAGGTGAGACGTTTTCTTGTTGAGATGCAATTTGTTGGGCATAAGCTTGTTGTCTCCTCCTCCTTTCTCTTGCTTGTCTATTTCTTTTTGTCTTACCACTTATCTCTTGTAAGATAGTGTTTTTATCTTCCATAGGTTTTTGTGTTTTAGAGGAGGAAGTACCAAGTTCAAATCTCATTTGTCTAGGTGGAATGTTTTGCTATTGATGACTATCTCTCAATCTTTGTAAGGATGGTAGGGGAGGAACCTCAGCATAGGGTCCTTTTCCTTTAGGTCTAGGATTCTCTTCAAATGCAGGTTGTTCATCTCTTCTTGTTTATTGCATAGAAGGACCAACCACTTGATGTAATAGTTTTGTTTTGTAGTTTCTATAGCTCAAGAAGTTAAAGTCTATACGTGGCTCTGGTTCCACTTTAGATCTTTCCAAAAAGTAATCAAGTGTAAAGTGTTGTCTTGTAACCAAAGGTTTATACTTATTGCGAGGAATAGTAATCACTTGTCCATTCAAAGGAAATTTTACATAGTTATGAATTGTTGAAAGGACAAATTTCATAGCCTTTAACCATGGATGTCCCAATTTTATGCAAAAAAGATCAGAAATGGGGACAACATCGAACCATTGTTCTACAAATTTCTCAAATACAGTGACCAATAAAGATATCTTCCCATAAGTGTTTATAAGGGTTCCCTTATGTGTCTTAATCATCATATCCAAAGGGTCATAAAAGCCTTGCATCAATTCATGTGAATAGAGGAACTCTTATGTGGCTACATTAGTCATGCAATTAGGATCAATAAGGGTTCCATCCACAAGATTTCCCATTATTTTCATAGTGATATAAAGAGGTCCTTCAGTGTCTCCAATTGTTCTATCGTGAGGTGTAAACACAAGTTCAGGTTCGGGGACCTTTCTCTTCATGTAAGGCCTAGGAGGGAACCTATTGTTATTGTTGTGATTAGAATCCATGAGTTTAAGTTTTCAAGTTAGTTCAAGATCATATTTTAAAATCTTTTCAAAATTTACGCAAAAGACAAGTGAAAAACTATGTATGAAAATGACCTAAAATGCTCAATTTTTTCAACTTTTTCAATGCAAATAAGTGAAAGAAAGGGTGTTGTAAGGAAATTGATCAGGGGAAGAAAACAATATGTTTGATATCAGTCCAATAAAGCAATAATATCCTTCACAACACACTTTTTATGCAAACCTAGAATGATGACAAGTCAAAATCTAGTGAAAACACACTAAAATATGCAAATTTTCAACACTTTTCAATGCAAAGACCCAATAAAAGGGGTGTTGTAAAGAATTTTAGGAGGTGCATAAAATTATAGAATTAATATCAGTCACCTAAATCCATAAAATCTATCACAACATATATAGTCAAATTTGTCACAACATATATAGTGGAAATCTAGGTCAAACCCTAGTGCAAATATAATCAAAATATGCAAATTTTCACCAAGTTTTCAATGCAAGGGCCCAATAAAAAGGTTTTGTAAATAATTTTAGGAGGGGAAGCAGATAATAACCCTGATAACAGCCAATTAGTGTAGAAAAATCCTTTACAACATGCCTATGATGCAAATATAGAGAGATGATAAGGCCAAAATCTAGTGAAAAAGCGAGGTTTTTAAACCCTAGGCATGAAATTTTGAAAGAAAACCACTATGATGCAACACTACAGTTAGAAATCAATCCTAATGAGTGATTTAAAAGGGTAGTAAAATCTAAAACAAGATTTTGACTACAAACCCTAGCTAATGCAAAACTAGGTTATATGGAAAAATACACAATTTCAAGCAATTTTTATCAATTTAAGCATGAAAATGCAATCTAAATGAATGATGACTGAAAAATATCTATAAATTAAATCATATCTAATGATAATGATAGAAATTTATTGAAATTAAATGTCAATTAATCCAAATTATTTGAGAATGCAAGCTAAAAATGCCAATTTTTTAAATTTTTTTTGTAATTTTTCAAATTCAATAAAATGAATAATGATATGAATGAATTAAATGAATGTAAATCTAAAGAAAAACACTTAGAAAGGTGAAAAATTCCTTAAAAACATGTGTTCACCAAAATGTTTAGTGTAAAATGTTTGTGTTGATCCTCCTTTCACCACTAAACATTCAAGGACATCAGCTGAGTAGAGAAACCTACTGTAATCTTTTTATCACTTGGAGCATAGGGGAAGATTTGAATTGTGTGATTTGTTGTTCAATTAAGCCTAATTATTCTCAAAACCCTAATTACATGAATTTGTGAAGAAAGAGACAAATTACAGAAAATGATCACACATAGAGATATCAAATGACAATCAAATGCGTAACAAATTTTGAAGTTTGGAAAGTGGAAAAGTCAGAGACTAATGAGTGGGCACCCTAGTCTAGTGCCACAATTTTTGTCGAGATATGGAAACCTTGTCTGTAACATGTTCTTGTTGTTCTGGAGACTTTCCTATTGCGAGATCTAGAGGACTAATGAGTGGGTGCCTGAGTCCAGGTCCCTATTTTCTTCTTTGATTTGCAATTCCAACAGTTTGCACTACTCTCCTACAACTCCACTTTTTTTTCTTTCACAACCTGTAACTTGCAATCATGGAAAAATAGGTTGGGAGTTGTGGTGTTTAGAGGCTTACCTTTGTCAAGCCCTGGAGAGAAATTCAATTCTTCCAAACACCATTGTTAGATAAAGAGTGTGTACCATGTGAGATAGAGGCAAAATCCAAATGATAAATGATGAAAAACACAAACTGATATCACCTTGTAGTGAAGCTCTCATGGAAGGAAGAAGCTCTTCATTTCATGAGGAGATGGCTGCCAAATCTACAAATACAACACAAGAACAACACAAATTCTACTCTGCAACACACAATGAATGCCTTGAATCTCCTTATCATAAGCCCATGAATAAAAAATCCATCTAGTTTACAAATGAAACCCTAATCATGCTTATATATGCAACTACAAACATTTCCACTAAGAATTTCATAATTTAAACTTACCGTGTTGGCATAGGACCTAAATAACGATTATAAATTGACACTTTCAAATTGGTATTGACCTAAAATAGGACAAGACTAGGGCATGAGTGATGGTGACTAATTGTCATTGATGTCAAAAGGTTGGCATCATGTGTGGTATGCATGCTTTCAGTGGAAGTGGCATCATGTGTGGTATGCATGTTAAAGAGCTCAAGATCTGCAACAAGGTCACTTCATGTTAAGTCACAAGGAGGTCAGAGAAGATCCTGATGGAAATATGACATACAATGTCATTAAAGTTTGTGTAAGATGTAAATGGAGTGAGCAAAGGAACATACAGAGAAAGTTTGCAGATGTCAGATGGTCATAGTGTTGGTCAGAGGATCAGTGGGTGTTGGCATTGGTATAGATGTTTTTGATGTTCATCTCATTGGTTTCATTTTAGGAATTCATACTTGGTAATGGCAGAGGTGTTGATGTTTGATATGATCTTATGGTCTTCATGGTCTTCATTCTTCATCATGGTTCAAGCTGTGGAGGGTTCATGTGGGTTGTTACTATGCTTCATGCAAGTGAGAGATTAGGAGCCTTTCTTATAGTTTGGTGGGCTTCCTTGGAAGGAACAGAATGCTAACTTCATGCTAACTTCACCTTCATCAGGATATATTGATGCTTCATAGCAATAATGGTTTGAAGTGAAGTTTTGCTATTGGTGTTGAAAAGGAATGGTTCATGACAAAGTATGTTTGTGATTCAAGGTTAGTACTCAAAAAATTTCAAGGATCTCAGAGAATTATGGTGGTAACTCTTGTTCAAGTTGTGATGATTGAAATTTGCATCTCTTTTTAATCTAAAAGCCTAAGTGCATTCTTAAAGTCCTAAAATCTAGCTGGAATCTTATGCACCCGTCATAAGCTAAGTTTACTTTTGCTTTATTTATCAAGTGACTTCTTATCATAATTCACTCACTTAAATTTACCGGCTAGAGTGCCTAATATTCATGTGGAAACTGGCCTCACCGATGGCATAATTTTCATATTGTGTGTGATGGTAGCAAAAAGTAAACCGGTGGTAAGGTTATTGTCTTAAAAGAGCGTTGAATGCTTTTATTAAAAAGAACATTCTTTATAAGAAAGTTGTTTTGGACCCCGATTTCTTTGAAGGTATTTTATACTTTAAAAAGCATCATTTATTTTGAGTTTAAAAAAGCATTAAAATGCTTTATGAAATATGGAGAGCTCATCAATGCATATGATATCGAGCAGTTCAATAAGTTTTTTAAAAATGATTTTTGTTTTATTCAAAGGGGAGAAAAAGATAAGGGTGTTAGAACAAGCTATATTAATAGCTTTGTTAAAGATAGAAAATTTTGTATTTAATTTCCCCTTTATGTCATATGTTTATGACATTAAAAATTGAGTTTTATATTAAAACGCCACCAAATATTTTTGGAGATGATAAGTTTTCTTTTAAATTAGAAACTTTATTCTTTTACCTCCTAAATTGTTGACCCCATGAGATATCATCAAGTAAAGTGAGTTTTAAGATTTTTTTGAGGAGTTATTTTGAGATGGAAGATTTATCTCTATTCTTGTGATTTGGAAACAAATAAGGTGATTTTCTTTTGAAAGGCAGAGTGGATAAAGTTTTTGAAGACTAATCTTTTGCAGAGAGAAGAGAATATGAAGAAGATCCAAGAGATTTTATTTACAGGACATTGATTGATTTCATTATTATCTTATTTTTCTTAAGATGTTTTTTTGCAGATTGAGTGTGAGAGGATGAAAGGTTTTCATGAGGATAATTTTGTGAGGAAGATTGACAATATTGAATGACATTTATGGAGAAGATTTGTCTTGTGAGAAAATAAAGGATTTTATTTTATGAGAAAGAAAATATGAATCAGGGAGAAGAAGAAAATAAATGACATATTGAGGATTTATTTATTTTTTTGTTTGCAATTAGAGAATGTGTTTTTGCAGGAATATGAAGCATCATTGAAGAGATTGAAGGGAAGATGGAAGATTAAGAATTGAAGAAAAGATTTATATAGAAAAATTCTTCATAGATGAAAATTATTATGCAAAGTAGATAAATATGAAAGTTCATTTCATATTTAATGGTTTTGCAGGTGGATTGATGTGTGTAGGGTTGCAGATCAATGATGAAGACAATTTTATGAAAATTTTATTAAAAAGAAAATACAAATGAATATATAAAATGTGAAAAACCAATTTGTAATGAAGGAGATATATTTCCTTGATCAGTCAAATTAGATGATTCAAGGATAAAATATGAGAGGATTGGAATGATGGAATATATGTTGTAGATGAGTTGATCTGAATGTTGCAAATCAGATTGAGCAGCAATCACTTCTTGCACATGAGATTTTTTAGTTTTGATTGATTGAGAAATGCCAGTGAGGCTTGTAGGTTAGTAAGACCATTTGTCAGTGAAACACTTACATCAGCCAGTGAGGCTTGTAAAGATATTTTCAAGGTTAAGCCAATGAGGCAGTTTTGGAGTGGTTTTTCTACCCTAGGAGGGTTTTCCACTTATGCAAATTTGTGTTATGTCTCATATTGTTTTCATCTATATGTGTGTATGTTAATACTTTGCTTATAAGGTTTTGTTCTCTTTCTTCATTCTCAGTCTTGTGCATATGTGTTTGATAAATCAATGATATCTTTCTCTCCTTGTGCTTTGAAAGTTAAAGTTTGCAAAAAGATTTGAAAATTTACACAACACTGATTCACCCCCCCCCCTCTCAGTGTTGTCCTGGACTCTAAAATTGGTATCAGAGCCAGGTTCCCTTTTTGAAGTCTAATAGGTTCGGGTAAGTCCTTGTAGTGGAGTTCAATGGGTAAGTGCAGAAGAAATAAGAACATGAAAAATGTCAAGTTTCATTCTGGTCAAAAGACATAAAAGACATCATCCATACCAAATGTTGATATAAAGTCAGTTGATAAAGATGTTCCCCAAGTTGAATCTGATATTGTATTAGAAGAAAAAGTTTCAAGAGTTCCTCAGTTTGATGGTTTAGATTTTTCAGTTTGGAATGTTAGAATGCAAATTTATTTATCCTCTTTAGGATATGATGTTTTAATGTCAGTTGAGAATGGAAATAACAAAGAAGCACTTGAATGTAATCATATTGCAAAGAAGGCCATATTGTCTACTCTATCTAATGTTGTTTCTTGTACAGTTATTGATTGTGTTATAGCTTAGGATATGTGGAGGAGATTGAAAAGAATTTATCAAGATAATGATAAAGAAGAGGACACTTTGGTGTGTGAAGAAAGTGGCAATGAAAGGAGACTTTCAAATGAAGGATTTGAAGTTCAAACCCAATCAAATTCAGAAGAAGCTAGCATCACAATTGATGATGATCAGGAATATGATGAACAAGATTGTGAGATTGATATGGAAGGAAAGCTTATATATGCTTTGAGTGAGCTCAAGAATTATAAGGAGAGCCAAAAATTAATATTGAAGCTGCAACAAGAAAGAGATTTAAAAGACAAAGCTCTTACAGATCTAGAAGATGCTAGAAACTTGATTGTAGACTTGAAAAATCAAGCAGATGAATCAGACAAATTGATTGTCAGTTTGAAGATAGAAATTGAAGAAGCTAAGAGGATAGTTGATGTCTCAAAATCTGACCTTGAAGTTACAAGGATTGAGAATCTATAACTAGAGGGTGAAATTATCAATCTGAGAAAAGAGGATGATGGTCTCAAGGCTTTATCTAAGAAATATCAAGTGTTTAAAGATAGCTCAAACAAGTTGCATGAGATGTTGGGCAAACAGAAGCATCATAATGACACTACTAGTTTAGGATTTAAAGGAGAGTGTTCAAAAGTTAGAGAGACTCCCAGAAAGAAGATTGATTTGAATGTTGCCACTGAAAACAAAATGCATAATCAAAGAAGAAGAAATGCTCCTGTAAGACAAGCATACATGTACAGGTATAATTATTCATTTAATGGTTATTGTTATACATGTGATCATTTTGGACATAAAGCAGTTGATTACAGAGGGAATACTAACCTTGTATGTTACAAGTGCAATAATGCTGGTCACATTCAAAGAAATTGCAAAATGAATAGAAGGTATGATCCTGCTTGGAAGCATAACATAAATACTCAAGGGATGTTAGGAAGGTATTATCAATCATTTGATTATGATTATAGTGTAATTTGTTATAATTGCAATTCTCCTAGTCACAAAGCATTTAGTTGCTGAAGGTTTGAAAGAATTGCATTACCTGATTTGAAGAGTTGGGAAAAGAAAAAGGTTGAAAAGATTTGGATAAAGAAACATAAACAAAAGAAAGAGCCTTTTAAGATTTGGAAGCAGAAACATAGTCAAGAGAAGTCAAATACTAAGCTTGTGCATCTTGCACAAGTCATTTCATCTGTTGCATAAAATAGCATGATGTGAGGAGGAGTTGTTCTTGTTCTATCTTTTGTCCCCAAGAAGTTACAGGAGGAGATCAGTTGATGTTTATCAATATGATGATGTTATTTTTTTTGTCATGCTTGCCTGATAATGTTTGAAATGAAGTTTCTGATGTTTTTGAGTTTTAGTGTATGTCAGAAATACAGGTGTTCATGATCAGTGAAATGTTTAGTGGTTCATAATGTATATAAGGTGTTCAAAAGCTTTCTACACAAAGAGTTTGATGATGTTGTGACTTGATCCTATTTGTATATTATTCATATCATGTTGATACTTACATGGTTGAGTTGTCATGATGCTTCAGTTAAGGTGTTCTCAAGGAACTCTCATCAGATGTTTGCATATGTTGGCTGAGGAGATTGAGATTGGAAGAATTTAATTCTTAACAACTGTCTTTGCATTTGTTTTTTGCAAAGTGTTGTTGCAGGAAGAACTTGCTGTTTAGTCTTGATGGGATGATTTGAATGATAAATTCAAGAGGTAGGAGTTCTTGTTGATTGTAGTATGTTTCATATGTGGTTATGTATATATCAGATTTGACAGTGTGTTGTAAAAAGATGTGCAGGAACAATAGGATAGTCTTCATTTATTCAGATGGTCTTCATTCTTTTTCATGTCAAAAAGGGTGTGCAAGAATAGATTGATTGTAGGATGATAACTCATGTTGGAACCCTGTGGCAAGGACATCTCTTTGTGATATATATTCTTCATGCTGATTTTTATTTATGAAAAGTGTAGTCTTTACATGAAATTCAAGTTCATATAATTCATATCAAAGGAGTCAATTTGATGATCATTTCTATTACTTTATTGAGTTATGGAGCTTTCTGGTGGTTTAGAGTTAGTGTCAAAAGTATGTGATAATCTGACATGTTTCTTTGATGGCTTTTCATCATTAATATGTTTCAGGGAGTTAATCAGAGGATTGAGTTGTCACTATCATGGAAGATTTGAAAAGGTCTTATCAAAAGTGGTCATTATGTCATCTTGAGTTGGGAACTATGTGTTGAGGAATCTTCATGATTTTTTGCTTGCAATATGGTTCATCAAATGTATTGATGTGTTTATGAAGTTGGTATTTGGTTGAAGAGATATGTTTTCTTCATCCTCATATTGGTATTGTGTCAAGAAGTGATGGTTATTCTTGTCAGGACAGTTGCCAGTGACATTTATGAGCAATGATTTGTTTGTGTATTTCAACACAGGGGGAGCAAATTGATTTGAGTCTTTGTCATCCGATGTCAAAAAGGGGGAGAAAGAGAAACTGAATCATGAAGTTTTGCCATCAATGACAAAGGGTGAGATTGATGGTGACTGATTGTCATTCATGTCAAAAGGTTGGCATCATGTGTGGTATGCATGCTTTCAGTGGAAGTGGCATCATGTGTGGTATGCATGTTAAAGAGTTCAAGATCTGCAACAAGGTCACTTCATGTTAAGTCATAAGGAGGTCAAAGAAGACCCTGATGGAAATATGACATACAATGTCATTAAATTTTGTGTAAGATGTAAATGGAGTGAGCAAAGGAACATATAGAGAAAGTTTACAAATGTCAGATGGTCATAGTGTTGGTTAGAGGATCAGTAGGTGTTGGCCTTGGTATAGATGTTTTTGATGTTCATCTCATTGGTTTCATTTTAGGAATTCATACTTGGTAATGGCAGAGGTGTTGATGTTTGATATGATCTTATGGTCTTCATGATCTTCATTTTTCATCATGGTTCAAGCTGGGGAGGGTTCATGTGGGTTGTTACTATGCTTCAAGCAAGTGAGAGATTAGGAGCCTTTCTTATAGTTTGGTGGGCTTCCTTGGAAGGAACAGAATGCTGACTTCATGCTAACTTCACCTTCATCAGGATATATTGATGCTTCATAGCAATAATGGTTTGAAGTGAAGTTTTGCTATTGGTGTTGAAAAGGAATGGTTCATGACAAAGTATGTTTGTGATTAGAGGTTAGTACTCAGAAATTTCAAGGATCTTAGAGAATTATGGTGGTAACTCTTGTTCAAGTTGTGATGATTGAAATTTGCATATCTTTTTAATCTAAATGTCTAAGTGCATTCTTAAAGTCCTAAAACCTAGTTGGAATCTTATGCACCTGTCATAAGCTAAGTTTACTTTTGCTTTATTTATCAAGTGACTTCTTATCATAGGTCACTCACTTAAATTTACTGGCTAGAGTGCCTAATATTCATGTGGAAACCAGCCTCATCGATGGCATAAGTTTCATAGTGTGTGTGATGGCTGAAAAAAGCAAACCGGTGGTAAGGTTATTGTCTTAATAGAGCATCGAATGCTTTGATTAAAAATAACATTCTTTATAAGAAAGTTGTTTTGGAGCCTGATTTCTTTGAAGGTATTTTATGCTTTAAAAAGCATCATTTATTTTGAGTTTAAAAAGCATTAAAATGCTTTATGAAATATGGAGAGCCCATCAATGCATATGATATGGAGCCGTTCAATAAGTTTTTTAAAAATGATTTTTGTTTTATTCGAAGGGGAGAAAAAGATAAAGGTGTTAGAACAAGCTATATTAATAGCTTTGTTAAAGATAGAAAATTTTGTATTTAATTGCCCCTTTATGTCATATGTTTATGACATTAAAAATTGAGTTTTATATTAAAAGGCCACCGAATATTTTTGGAGATGATAAGTTTTCTTTTAAATTAGAAACTTTATTCTTTTACCTCCTAAATTGTTGACCCCATGAGATATCATCAAGTAAAGTGAGTTTTAAGATTTTTTTGAGGAGTTATTTTGAGATGGAAGATTTATCTCTATTCTTGTGATTTGGAAACAAATAAGGTGATTTTCTTTTGAAAGGCAGATTGGATAAAGTTTTTGAAGACTAATCTTTTGCAGAGAGAAGAGAATATGAAGAAGATCCAAGAGATTTTATTTACAGGACATTGATTGATTTCATTATTATCTTATTTTTCTTAAGATGTTTTTTTGCAGATTGAGTGTGAGAAGATGAAAGGTTTTCATGAGGATAATTTTGTGAGGAAGATTGACAATATTGAATGATGTTTATGGAGAAGATTTGTCTTGTGAGAAAATAAAGGATTTTATTTTATGAGAAAGAAAATATGAATCAGGGAGAAGAAGAAAATAAATGACATATTGAGGATTTATTTATTGTTTTTGTTTGCAATTAGAGAATGTGTTTTTGTAGGAATATGAAGCATCATTGAAGAGATTGAAGGGAAGATGGAAGATTAAGAATTGAAGAAAAGATTTTTATGGAAAAATTCTTCATAAATGAAAATTATTATGCAAAGTAGATGAATATGAAAGGTCATTTCATATTTAATGGTTTTGCAGGTGGATTGATGTGTGTAGGGTTGCAGATCAATGATAAAGACAATTTTATGAAAATTCTGTTAAAAAGAAAATATAGATGAATGTATAAAATGTGAAAAACTAATTTGTAATGAAGGAGATATATTTCCCTGATCAGTTAATTTAGATGATTCAAGGATAAAATATGAGAGGATTGGAATGATGGAATATATGTTGTAGATGAGTTGATTTGAATGGTGCAAATCAGATTGAGCATCAATCACTTCTTGCACATGAGATTTTTTAGTTCTAATTGATTGAGAAATGGCAGTGAGGCACAGTAGTATGCCCGTGAGGCTTGTAGGTTGATAAGACCATTTGTCAGTGAGACACTTACATCAGCCAGTGAGGTAGTTTTGGAGTGGTTTTTCTACCCCAGGAGGGTTTTCCACTCGTGCAAATTTGTGTTATGTCTCATATAGTTTTCATCTGTATGTGTGTATTTTAATATTTTTCTTATAAGGTTTTGTTCCCTTTCTTAATTCTCAGTCTTGTGCATATGTGTTTGATAAATCAATGATATCTTTCTCTCCTTGTGCTTTGAAAGTTAAAGTTTGCAAAAAGATTTGAAAATTTACACAACACTTATTCACCCCCCCTCTTAGTGTCATCCTGGACTCCTACAATGGGCACCCAACTCCTCCCCCCTATTTCAGGTAGGATTTGTGTTAAGTGTACCCCCTGGTCCCATTTGCCATGAAACTTTAGGGTTTTCTCATTGGGATGTCAAATTAACATGCAAGATGTCCTAAATGCATTATAAAGACCCAAGAGTTAAACCTTAAGAGGGAAAAGCCCCCAAGGGGACATTTTCCAATGTAACAGAATGCTATTAGAAGAAAATAATTTGAATAATTATTGATTCACCCTCTCTTAGTACTTCTATGTGTTCAACAATTGGTATCAGAGCCAAGTTCCTTGTATGCAACCTAACAGCTGAGGTAGATCTTGGAGTGGAACACATGGGAACTGAAGTACTATTTAGTGGAAAGAATCCTCTAGAAGATGATGAAGGCATGATAGCCTATAATCTTGAAGATTGTGTAATTGATTTTGAAGGAGAAATCATTTATACTCTAGAAGATCTGGATGCAGGAAGAAGTGAAAATGAAGAATATAATATTAATCTCAAAGAATCAAAAGAAGTAATTGTCAAATTAAAAGTTCAAGTTGAAGAATGTAAGAAGATTGCAAATTGTCTAAATGCTAAGCTCAATGACAAATCAATTGAATGCTCCAAACTTGAAGAAGAAATTGTCTTTCTGAGGAAAGAATTAGAAAAAGTAAAGGATCAAATAGACAAAGGTCTAAAACTAAAGAAAAGCTCCAACATCCTTGATAGATAATTAGTAGTCAAAGACCTCTAAAGAATAAAGGTGGCATTCGATTTGAGAAAGGTTAGAGTTCTAAAATAGACATACCTGAAGGCATGTTTGAAATGAAAAGAGAAGTGCCCTACTTTGAAGACCCTAAGAAGACTAAAGATGAGGAGCAAGAATTGGATTATGATGACTTCATACTGGTCATCAATCAGAAGAAATATCTCAAGAGATCTCCTCATAGACAAGCTACTAATCCTAGGTTCTCTCAATCCTTCTATGGTTACTAATTTTACTACAATAAATTTGGACATAAGGCTATTGATTGTAGAACTAAGGCTAGAAGAAATGATAACATGAGGAAGTATTCATTTTTGCCTACAAAATATAATGTTGTGATTTCTCATTCTCTATGGCTATTGTTATGAATGAAATAAGTTTGGTCATAGGGTTGTTGAATGTAGAACTAAAGTAAGGAGAAATGGTATGACTTCTAAATAAAAGGTTGTTTTCTATAGGTGCAACAACTTTGTGTGTAAAGCAAGATTCTACAAGAGTGGTTCTATGAAACCACCTATTCAACATAAGAAGATAGAGAAAATTGTGACTCAACAAAAGAAGGAAATAACAAAGATATGGAGGAAGAAGATAGATCAAGATAATGAGAAGAAGGAAGAGTTTGTGCTTCTTCCTAGTACAAAAGACTTCATTGTTGATTAAGAGAAGGCATAGGGTCAAGGGGAGCTAATCAGGGCATATCTATTCTTTCAACCCTAAATATTTGTGGCTTCTGCAAATAGAAGCTAACTATATAGATGAGTTGGAATGAAATTAGCTTATAAAGATGTTGATGAGGTAATATAGTTTCTTTTCCCTAAATTTCTAGAGCAATATCATATGATGTGAAGAATTACAAAATGTTTTTGAGTCTTTGTAGATTCAACAAAGTATTCCGGCAACAGTTTACCTAAATGGATAAAGGGGCATTAAATGATGAATGTTTGGGTAAATTGTAAAGTACGTATGCTTTGTTTGGATAATCAAATCTCATTTAAAGACATCTTTTGTATTCAGAGATAAGGAGAGAAGAAGAATTTTAGATCACTTGGTGAATTTAGAGGAAGGAAAATCTTGGTTTCCAGAGCACTCAAAGTTGAAACCCTAGTGATTGAAGAACAAAGGTATTTATCAGAATTGCCATTTGCCAAAACCCTAGTCTTTGAATTCAATGAATTTTGAGATGGATATTCCACAAATAGTCAATGTTTTTGAAAAACCTAGGCCAAAGTATAAGAAGTACCCTTTTAAAGCAATGAAGACAGATAGGGATGGGCATTTTCAAGTATTCTGGCATATGTTATGTATACTGAAGATGTTAGGATTTACATTCACTCTAAGTTGGATGAAATTGATAACATGAAGTTTGAGGAGCTTAGAGATCAACTCCTAGATGATGATGTTAGTTACAAACCAGAGTTTTCCAATGTGAAGGCCAAGCAACTGGACATATTGAAGGATTTTCCTAGTTTTTGTGATGAGCATGAACAAATAAGATACATTATGAGTAGGATTCATGATGCTTTTATGTTTTTGGATAAACCCTACTAGATCACCAAAGATGCAATTAGGGTAGTAATTGGGTTGTGCTCCACCAAACCTATACTGGTGATGAAATCTATTAAGAATGAGAAGGTCATTGAACTGATAGGAGCCAAATTTGATAAGAAAACCTTGACTATGAATGATATAATGGATCCATATGTTAGATATGTTGCTATGGGGATCACATATAAATTATGTTATACAAACTGAGAGGGTTCTATCTCTAGAACAACAATCCATACTGCTTACCAAATCATTAAGGAGGGTAAAGACTTTGACCTCTATGAGATCATGAGAGAACAACTCTTGGAAAACTAGAGGAGATCAAAAGAAACTAGATATAACTTCAGGTATGGTACTTTGATCATCTACCTTTCATTCTATTTCATGAATGAGTTACCTAGTTTGAGAGGAAAGATCTGGCAACAAAATGTTCCTATTGCAGCAAAAATTAAAAATCATATAAGGAGTTTTAGTGATCCCAATCACTACAAACAAATGTACTTGGGTTTCTTTAAAAACCTAGCATGCAAGCAAGAGATAGAATCCCATCAAATGTTGTGAGATAGTATGTTACCTTTTTGGTTGATAAGGACTTCACTTACATGGAAGTAGTTGAGACTAGGACTGTCTAGATTTCTAGATTGCAATATGAAGTCTCTGTTGAAAAAATTAAGGCACATGCGGATATTTTTCTTAGAAAACCCAAAGATACATTTGCTGAGAGGTTTGGCACTTATGATGAGATTATGAACAAGATGCATCAGAAAAGTGCATAAGAGCATCTAAAGAAGTATAAAGATGAGTTGCATAAGAAATGGGGTATTTCATTTGAATCAACCCTGAAGCCCATGTGGAGGAAACACAACATGCTCCTAATGTTCCATTAGCTGCATAAGGAATAAGAAGGACTAGAAGATCTACTTCTACTACTATAAATGTATCTCAACCCTCGAGATCAAATCAAACTACTTCAACCACGAGAAGAGCTACATCTAAAATTTTGTCTTAGATAAAAGCAAGTGAAAAGAAGCAACCAAGGCTAAGTAGCCTACTAAAAGAAAGAAGCTCAAGAATGAAGAGGTAGAGGAGAGTGAAGAAGAAGCAGGAGAGGAAGGTACCACTCATCCAAAGAAGAAAGAGAAGTCCAAGATAGATCCTTCGGTTGTGTATGAACATGCACCTTTACAATTAGATGTTATTTTCAATGGAATTGTGCATTATGGTATCCTAAAGAATATAGAAGACTTATATCCAAATGTGCCTCCTGAAGACAAGAGCACCATTGAGAAGACCATTTTAATGTATATGCTTAAATTTGATGTCCCCTTGAATGATATTATTGAGCAGATTTTGGAAAGCCTTAGTGATGTTCTAAGGCAAAGAAGAGAAAAACCTATTAAAATAGATGATGAATTGAGACAACAAGTGCTCGATAAGGTCGGATCCTCCTTGTCATAAGAAGAAAAGGATAAGTTAGATTAAATGCAAGCTCAGGAATTGAGAATAAAGCAAACCCGTAGATACCCTTATGAGCATGGATGAAGGAGATAAAGATGAAATTCAAAAAGAAACTGAAGAAGTGGTGAACAGGATACTTGAAGGTATAAAAGTTACTATGAATGTGGAGCAGTCACATGTATCTCCTCTGCACAACACTGATTATCAAGTTTCCCAAGAGGAAAAAGTAGAGCAAGCAACACAAGATGAAGAACAAGTTGCTCATGGTGAAGGAAATGCCTCACCTAAAAATAATGTTGTGCATGATAACCCTCCTCCCGAGAACACTGAACAACAGGGTAACCTTGAACAATAGGGTAACCATGAACAACATGAGGAGCAGGTTAATGTTGATGTAGGAGAAGGCTCAGGAAGAGAACAAGATACATCTTCCTCCTCATCTCCAGTTGACCCAATTAAGGAGTTATTAGCTCAACAAATGTAAATACAACCAGTAGTTACTCAATAACTATTATAGTTGTCTATGCTAGATGGACAAGTTAACCTGTCTGAGATATCTCCCTCCAAAAGCTACAACTGGGAGATACACTTCATTCCACTGCAAGACAAGAGATTCTACAACAACAAGTAGAAGGAGTTGAAGTGTTGGAAGAAGAAATTAAGATAATATAGGAATAATTTGTTAGTTTCAAGACAGACAACTAAGAGGGGTGGTGAATCAGTTGTCCAAAAACTTTTCTTTTATTAACCACTTAAATCTTTCTTGTAATCTAGCAACATAATAATGAATCAATCATGAAAACACAATGCAACAATTCAAGAGCAGAAATACATTAACACATATGACACCAAGATTTTAACATGGAAAACCTAGTTAAGGGAAAAACCACGGGGTGACTAACCCAAGATTGTAATCTCTGTTAAAAGAATAAAAAGAACAAAATGACACATGTCAATTAGGGCTCACTACCCAAGAACATTGCTCATAAGAGGCCCATTGCCTACAAGAGACACACTGTCTACAGAATAATAGATATTACATACTTGAACTAAAGATTAGCATCTTCACCATGCTTGAGTCAGTTCCATGTAATCTCAATACTTCAGCTCTGCCTTTCACTTTTCTCCTTTCTACTACACTCTCATCTTCTTCCTGATGCCTTTGAAATGACTTCACAACTCTTATTTATACAAGACATTGACTTTAGGATAATCATCAGAGTCAGCATATTTTACAGACCAAAAACATAAATACAACTTGACTTATTACAAAATACTTCATGCAAATCACCACACTATCGGCCACACAGATCTGGGACTTAAATCTTCTTTGAGGAACATGCCATGCTTCACATAACATCTCCAAGATCATCTGCAAGATGTGTAAATCATCCAGTCGGCCAAGTTTAGGAAGAACATCATCATCTAGAAGTAATTCTTCAACTACGAGCTCAATCTTCAATGCGAACCACCAACACAAACTAGACACAATCTAGAGACCCCCACAAGCTTTCCTGAATCACCAAGAACATCCACACTACTTCTATTTACTAAAATCATTCTCTTCTTCATCCAAAACCTCAAGAACATAGTCTGTCATCACTGTCATATTGGAATAGATGCTTCTGGATCTCTAGACCACAAACCAATTGAGTTGTCAATTGACATTGACTTCATAAACACTCCACCAAATCCACAGAACAAGATATTGCATTTTCGGATCTCACTGGACCCATTTGTGTCACTCTATCACCTTTGAACATCTGTCAGAACTGGTTTTACTCATATGGCCATAACTTCTTCAAATCTTCATGCAGACCACTCAAATCTTTACTAGATTACCTTTAGACACATATCTACAAACCCTTTGATGTGCATCCTCTGATCTTCATCTTAGCTGGGATCTTCACTTCATAGAGCTTCATTGTCTTCACTATTCTTCTTTGTTTCTGATAGGACTAATTTTCTCAATATCCTCAACACACAACTCATCCAATCCTTGACATCAATGTAACATGAGTATGTTGACATCAATGACAACACTGATTAGGCCCATACTTGTAACAATCTCACCCTTTGTCATTGATGGCAACATATGATGTGAAAAACTATTATAAACATCAAGACAATTACTTCTCACTAGCTGACATAACTCCCCCTATCAACAACAACCATTCACATCTCTTCTCTTCCTTTACTGCTCCCCCTTTGATCAACAACCACTTTTTGTTTTTCACATGTCTTCTCTCCCCCTTTGACATCAATGGCAAAGGGCATATACTTGCATCACTCAGAATCATATAGACTACTCCCCCTGAGTAGCAGCCTCACATCATCAATCCAGACCATGAGATATGACTATGAGATCCACTAGACTGATGCACATCAGTGTACCTTAATTTAGAAACGGAGGGGTAATAACCCCTAACTTCTCCCTGAGATACTCAAAAGAGTCCTTAGGTAGAGGTTTAGTAAAAATTTCTGCAATCTGATCCTTGGAGGGAACAAACTCCAATCTAACTTCATTCTTGTTTACCTACTCTCTCAAAAAGTGAAATTTGATGGATATATGTTTTGTCTTTGAATACAACACTAGATTTTTTGATATATTTATTGCACTTGAATTATCATAGAAGATTGTGATAGGTTCCTCATACTCCACTCTGATGTCTCTTAGCATTTGCTTCATCCACAATACTTGAATTCAACTACCTGCTACTGCAATATATTATGCTTCTGCAGTGGACAGAGATATTGCCTCTTATTTCTTTCTTAGCCAAGAAACCAATCTTTTCCCTAAAAATAATGCTCCACCATTGGTACTCTTCCGATAATCCACATCTCCTGCCCAATCCACATCTGTATATGCATGAAGAGAGAAATCATGATCTCTAGGATACCATAAACCATACTCAACTATTCTTTTTAGATATCTGAGAATCCTGTTGATTGCCATGACATGAGATTCTCTAGGATCAGCTTGGAATCTAGCAACAAGACCAACAACATTCATAATGTCAGGTCTAGTTTGAGTAAGATACAGTAGCCCTCCAATCATTGACCTATACTTTTTTTGATCAGCCTTAGGAGAGTCATCATCTTTGCTCAATTTACATCTAGTTGACATGGGAGTATTCATTGGTTTTGAGTCTTCCATCCCAAATTTCTTCAACAATTCTTTCACATATTTTGTCTATGAAATGAATATTCCTTTCTTTATTTGAATGATTTGTAGACCCAAGAAGAAATTCATTTCCCCAAACATGGACATCTCAAATTCACTTTTCATTTGATTTGCAAAAGTTTTGCACATACTATCTCTTCCTCGAAAAAATGATATCATCAACAAATACTTCAACAATCAAGATATTTTCATGATCAATTTTGAAGTAGAAGTTACTGTCAGCAGTACCTTTGTTGAAACCAATCTTCAAAAGATGTTTATCCAGTCTTTCATACCAGGCTCTTGGGGCTTGTTTGAGTCCATACAGTTCTTTCTTCAACTTGTAGACCATATCACTATGATCAGACAATTGAAAACCATCTGGTTGCTCAATGTATACTTCTTCTTCCAAGTCACCATTCAGGAAGGTAGACTTGACATCCATCTAATATACTTTGAAGTCCTTGAAGGTAGCAAAGGTAGGAAATAATTTGACTGCTTCAATTCTTTCCACTGGAGCAAAAGTTTCTTCAAAATCAACTCCTTCTACTTGAGAATAACCCTTGCAAACCAATCTGGCTTTGTTTCTAACTACTTCACCATCTTCATTCAGTTTATTCTGGAAAACCCATTTGGTTCCAATCACATTTTTGTTTCTAGGTCTAGGAACAAGATCCCAAGTGTGATTTTTCTCAATTTGCATCAGCTCTTCCTTTATTGCTTTAGTCCAGCTTTCATCATTGCATGCTTCACTCACTATTTTTGGTTCAATCTTTGAAATCAGACAATAATTTTCTAAATCTTGGGTAATCTTTCTTCTCATTTGAACACCTTTGCTTTTATCACCTATGATCTAATCTTCAGAGTGATTCAGTCTTACATACTTGGGAGTTTTGAGAATTTCTTGCACTTCTATTTCTTGAACAGGTTCATTCAAACTTATCTCTTCTTCCTGATTCTTTGAATCAGTCTGGATCTAAATTTCAGAAGGGGCTTGGACTTCTTGGACCAAAACATCATTTTGATCACCTTCTTCATATTCATAAAACCTTGAGGTTTTTTCAATACCTTCATCAACCTTCACATTTGTACTTTCTATAATCTTTCTTAATCTCTTGTTGTAACACTGGTATGCTTTGCTTTGAGTAGAATAACCCAAGAATATTCCTTCATCACTTCTAGCATCAAATTTGCCAAGGTCTTCATCTCTTTTAATGTAACATTTTCTACCAAAGACTCTAAAATACTTCATAGTGGCAGTGATGCCAAACTAGAGTTCATAAGGGGTCTTACCAATATTGCTTATGATTTGTACTCAATTAAGAGTATAGACACCAGTGCTTACAACTTCTCTCCAGTAGATCTAAGGAACATTTGCTTCCATCACCATGGTTCTAGATGCTTCCTGGATGGTTTGATTCTTTCTCTCCACCACTCCATTCTACTATGGAGTCCTTGGAGCAGATAACTATCTTTTTATCCCATGTTTCTCACAGAATTCTATGAAATCTCTGGATGTGAATTCTCCACCTCTATTAGACCTGAGACATTTTATGTTTAATCTAGCTTCATTCTCTACCATAGCTTTGAATATTTTGAATTTCTCAAGAGCCTCAGATTTATCTTTCAGAAAAGTCACCCACATCATCCAGGAGTGGTCATCAATTAATAACATGAAGTTTCTATCACCTTGCAAACTCCTGATTCTTGTAGGTCCACATAGATCAATATGAACTAAGTCCAGCAATCTGGTAGAATATTGTTCCTTACTTTTAAATGTGACTCTGCTCTGCTTACCCAACTGACATTCTTTGCACAAACTATTGGTAGGTGTCACCAGTCTTGGAAGATCTCTTACAGCCCGAGTGTTGCTTACCTTGATGATATTATCAAAATTCACATGACACATTCTCCTATGCCACAACCAACTCTGATCAATTTGAACAAATAAACAACTTTTGCCAGTACCAACCAAGTGGAAGATGTTACCTTTTGTTTGAGTACCGGATGCAATCTCTATTCTAGAACTTTCAAAGATCTTACATTTTCCATTTTTGAATCGAAGATCATAGCCTTTGTTCACCAACTGTCCAACATTGAGAAGATTGTGTTTCAAACCTTCAACATATAGTACATTACTGGTTTTGTTCTTTCCATCAAAAGAAATAGTTCCTCTACCTCTGATTTTTCCAGTAGAATTATCACCAAATTTTACCACTTCTCCTTCATATCTTTCCAAATCTATGAACTTATTTTTGTCACCTGTCATATGGTGGGAGCATCAACTATCAATGACCCAGTCATCCTTTTCTTCAACTTGGGTAGCCACAGCTCTTTCTATCATTTAAGGATTGACAGATTTAGAGGGCATTGGATCTTCTTCCTTGATGGCAATAAACACCCAATCACTTTTGAACTTCTTTCCTGTCTCTGATTCATCATCTGCTACTCCTTCATCATCATCATCTTCATGAACATAGTAACATTTCTTTTGGAATCTTGATCTGTTTGGATTTGCCATTGAGAATCTTTTCGAACACCTTAAGGCAAAATGACCAATCTTATTGCAGTTGAAACATTTGAAGGGTAATTTTCCTTCATACTTACCAGATCCTCTTAGTAGTCTTTTTATAATAAGGGCTTGAAGTTGAGCAGCTTCTTCTTCATCTTTTTCTAGATCTTTCCTTGCTTTTTCATACCATGATAGTTTCTTTAAGGAGTTCTCTCCTAGATCAAACTTTTGTTTACCTTTTGCAGAGTCACTAGCTTTGAATGTAGATTCAGTCTTGGGGGATGCATCTCCAAACTTAGCCAATTCAAATGCAGCTAATTTTCTAACCAATTGATCCCTTGTGATATTTGAAAAAGATCTAAATTCTTCAATAGCAGCACTCTTGTGTTTGTAAGCAGGAGGTAGGGATCTGAGAACTTTGGCAACAATCTCATCTTTATCTAAGATTCCACCAGCACACCTAATGCCACAAACAAGCTCATTTACTTTTGGCATAAATGTGGTGATATTTTCATCTTCATTCATCTTTAGGTTTTCAAATTTTCCTTTCAGACTTTGTAGCTTGGTACATTTATCATATTTGTCTCCTTCATGCAAAAGTTTCAGTTTTTCCCAAATCTTATATGCAGTTTTTAAATCTATGACATTTCTCAACTCTGAATCAGATAAGGCACTTAGTAAAGCTTCTTTAGCCCGAAGATTGTCTTCAACATCTTTTATTTCATCTATATTTGTCAGACCATCCTTTGGAGGAACATACTTCTTTGAAGCCATGATCCAATATTGCATTCCCATACATTGTAAGTGACATTCCATGCGGCTTTTCCAAAGAGTGTAATTGGTTCCATCAAACCTCAGACTATCCTTCTTGTAGGAAGACATCCTGGATCTCCTCAAGCGGTTAATCTCTTTTAGAGGAACTTGGCTCTGATACCAATTGTTAGTTTCAAGACAGACAACTGATAGGGGGTGAATCGGTTGTCCAAAAAATTTTCTTTTATTAACCACTTAAATCCTTCTTGTAATTCAGTAGCATAATAATGAATCAATGATGGAAACACAATGCAACAATTCAAGAGTAGAAACACATTAACACATATGACACCAAGATTTTAACATGGAAAACCTGGTTAAGGGAAAAACTATGGGGTGACTAACCCAAGATTGTATTCTCTGTTAAAAGAATAAAAAGAACAAAATGGCACATGCCAATTAGGACTCACTACCCGAGCACACTGCTCACAAGAGGCCCACTGCCTACAGAAGACACACTATCTATAGAATAATAGATATTACATACTTGAACTGAAGATTAGCATCTTCACCATGCTTGAGTTAGTTCCATTTAAGCTCAATACTTCTACTCTGCCTTTGGCTTTTCTCCTTTCTTCCATGCTCTCATCTTCTTCCCAATGCCTTTGAAATGATTTCACAACTTTTATTTATACAGGACATTGACTTTGGGATACTCATCAAAGTTAGCATACTTTATAGACCAAAAACACAAATACAACTTGACTTATTACAAAACACTTCATGCAAATCACCACACTGTTAGCCACACAATTCTGGGACTTAAATCTTCTTTGAGGAACATGCCATGCTTCGCAGAACATCTCCAAGATCATCCACAAGATGTGTAAATCATCTAGTCGGCCAAGTTTAGGAAGAACATCATCATTCGGAAGTAATTCTTCAACTACAAGCTCAATCTTCAATGCGGACCACCAACATGAATTGGACACAATCTAGAGACCCCCACAAGCTTTCCTGAATCACCAAGAACATCCACACTACTTCTATTTATTGAAATCATTCTCTTCTTCATCCGAAACCTCAAGAACATAGTCTGTCATCACTGTCATATTGGAATAGATGCTTGCAGACCTCCAAACCATGAACCAATTGAGTTGTCAATTGACATTGATTTCATAAACACTCCACCAAATCTGCAGAATAAGATATTGCATTTCCGGATCTCATCAGACCTATTTGTGTCACTCTGTCACCTCTAAACATCTGCCAGAACTAGTTTTAATCATATGGCCATAACTTCTTCAAATCTTCATGTGGACCACTCAAATCTTTACTGGATTACCTTTAGACACATATCTACAAACCCTTTGATGCGCATCCTCTGATCTTCATCTTAGCTGGGATCTTCACTTCATAAAGCTTCACTGTCTTCACTATTCTTCTTTATTTCTTATAGGACTAATTTTCTCAATATCCTCGGCACATAACTCATCCAATCCTTGACATCAATGACAACATCGGTTGGGCCCATACTTGCAACATAATTTCCTAAGGTAAAAAGAGATCCATCCTTTTCTCCTACTTAGCAAATGAAGCTCATGCTAGAGTCACTCATTCATCTTACCTTAAGAAGCAAGTTGAGTTGAAGATAACAAAGCAAGTGAACAATAAAAGATTGGCTGATGCATCTGGTAGATGTGCTAAGGCACATAATAATTTTCAAGAAAATATGAAAAAAAATTAGAAATGTGTAGAGGATGCCAAAGTCTCATATCATTTTTGTTTGAACTAGCATACAACTACAGAGAACATAAAATATCAAGCTGAGCCTATTGGGTCACAACTAATTCAAGCAGCCAAAGTATATGATCCATTGAAGGACAAAGATGGAACCACTAGAGTTCAAACAGAAAATCTACATTTCTAGATGAATTATCTATTGGATCAAAGGGATAAAATAAAGAGTGAGATAGGATAGCTAAGGGATGTGGTAAGAATGAGGCTGGTAGTTTTAACTAGCATCTTAACTGAAGCTAAAATTATTGCACAAAAAGTGAAGGTGCCGAACACTTTAGAGGAAGTAGAAGATCTGTATATTCAGCTTGAAAGTCAACCACACATTTTGTCTTCTACAAAGAAGAACTAGGATACTACACTTGCCTAGTTAAAGGTGATCTACAAGAATGTTCTACCTTGCAAGTAAATAGAGATATGTTGAAGGTAAAACAAATTTTGATGATTGTGAAGATATGCGGAGAATAAGATAAGTGTAATAAGTGCTATTGTGATATAAGCACTCTATACATAGTATCTATGTATATTGAAAATAACTTGCTACATCAGTTTTGAAAAGATAGAGGCTACTCCTCAGGAGGAGTTGACTGCTAGTAGGTGATAAGATAGGGGAGCCTATTGGTTTTTGTAGGAATAGAGTAAGATCACTAGTCCTTTTCCATTGATGTCAAAGGGGGAGAAATATATACATTTTTGGTTAAGTGTTGTCATTAATGACAAAGGGGGAGATTGTTGCAATAGGTATTGTCATTGATGTCAATAGTGATATGGAGTGTTGCATTGTAAGTGTTGATGCTAGAGATGTCAAAGGGAGATTGTAGTTGTATGGTGATCAGGGAAGACAGTAGAGTAAGTAATCAGAAGTGTTGTGAGGATGAAAACAGAGTGATGTGCATATGTTGTGATGGTTAAAAAACCAAACAAAGGAAGTTAATAAGAAGAGTTGTGAAGTAAAGGAGATAGATTACTATCATCTATACATAGTCATACCATATCTTATGAAGTTCATGTGTAAGTTCACATCCTTGATATACTTAGCTTTAAAGTCTATGATGAGTAGATTTGGATTCCTATTGTATGATGATGATATGAACTCATAATGGTTGCCATTAGATGAAGAAAGTTGTGAAAGTTTGAAGGAAATTTGTGTAAGTAAAGTTCTAGTCAGTAAAGAGTCACAGGCTTATATAAATGTACCGCGCATCTCCATTATTGAAGATTATGCCTTGTGGTTTGGAAGATAAGTAGAAACAGGTGCAAAGAATGTATATTCTAAATTTTAGAGCACGAAAGTCACCACAAAGTATTTTGGAGTCAAAAGAGTGAAGGTAGTTGTGAAAAAGAGTAAGTACAGTCATAGAGAGATAGGAGAATGCTCCACATTTTTCCACAGATGAAGATATGACTTGGAAATTTGGAGGATATGTTGATATGTGCTTTAGGTATGCATGTTTCAAGATTCAAGTAATAATATGTAACACAATTACTTCTCCACAGTCATATGTATGAAGACATATCTTGGTGCTAATTGAAGTAAGAAGAGGGAGATAGTGGAGGCCACTACAGTTTGCCACATGTTGGTATTTGGCTTTGCTGATTGAATGATAAGCTCTTATAGCTAGTTGGTATGTGCTATTCAAGTTTCAAATGATTATGTTCACTACAAGTATGTTTTTCATTGTTTCATCTTACGACTGTGTAAGCAGAGGTTGTCAAGGACACCGACATCAGAGTTCAAGTATTTGCACCAGCATGAAATATTTTGAAATGATAAAAGAAGTGTATAGGAGTGCTTTGCAAGTCATATAATATTCAATGTATGGTCCTCGTGATGTAAGTTTGTCTCCTCTAGTACCGCTTTAGGTCTAGAGTTGAATGCAAGGAAGAATAAAGGTTTGTAGAGCCGACTTGTTGTATGATAAAGTTTTTGCCATGTGTTTGAATATGTGCCAACTTGGATGAATGCACTAAGGTAATATAGGACCTAATTATGCTTTGTTATTGAACCACACAAGATTTCTAATTACCACATATGTTTTAGATCAGACTGTTGTGGCCACTACATGTTTCATGTTACACATTTCATCTTGGCCAATCAAGGAGAAAGTGTTTGGAGCTTACGGAGGATATAAATGTAAGATCAAAGGTGTCAAGCAATCTATGAGTTGTGTAGAATGGAATAACATTGACTTAGTGTGAATAAACTTATCGCAGAAGCAAATCTCATGATGAAACGTGGAAAGCACCAGTTTATGTAATATCATGTTATAGAGGTAGTTGTTGGTGATGTGATGATGGAGAAGAGTTTCTGAAGGTGCTTTTGTGGTGGAGGTTGATATTGTAGTTGTGCAGAGGTAAGACAATTGTGCAGAGGCTAAAGTGATCAATAATAAGTTTTGTGAGAACATTTGAATAAGATAAGTTTTTGTGTTACAGAGATTTAAGAATAGATATGTAAAGATTGTAAGAGTTGTAATTGTTTAGTGACTTGCAGCTTCCTTTGGGTTGTATCCCATAAATAATAATGTAATCTTGTTTTATTTATGAGGCTGGATTTGGACAATAGATCCAAGCAGCATGCTCATCATGGTTTTTCCCTTCTAGGGTTTTCCACGTAAATCTGGTGTTATGGATGTGTGCTTCTGTGTTCTTGTGATTTTCATGTTTTAAATGCTTATGTTAGTTTGAATGCTATTGGAAGAAAAGAATTTGAATAAGTATTGATTCACCCCCCTCTCAGTACTTCTATGTGTTCAACAAACACGTGGTAAACCAAATTTGAATTCAGGGTCGGCTTAACCAACATAGAGGCCAAACTATAAATTTAATTTGCCACTCATAAAACACAGGAGGGACTAGGATGTTGGACACCCTGGGCCCCTTTAGAAAATTAATTCATAGGCCTACAATTGGGGTAGAGCTAATACCAAATTTTAACTTTGTTTTCGGGTGTTGGCCAAAATTTAGTCTGAATACAACATTTCCTGAAATCGGGACCTCATTAGGGCTTTAGGTTAGACCTAAAAATGGACTAGCCTATAGATCAATAAAGGAAGGTGCTAAACATAGTGAAATTGTGCTTGCACAACCAAGGAGCACAATTTATGACATAACATTTAGCCCCCATTTTAGTGGTCATACGACACTATGTGCATATGCAAGATAAAGTATAGAAAAGTAAACATTATAAAAAGGATATAAAAAAGGATACTATAGAGGACATAGAACATTATTGAGCAAGAGAGTGAAGTCCCCAATCTATGATCCTACAAAATTGTAGTCATGAAATCACAACCTGCAACAAGATTACATCAGCAAGGTAAAATCATCCTACAGTTGACAGATGTATATGTTAGTCCCAAAACTCTAAAGAGGGAAGGTGATGAGACATGATCAAAGTGAAATTCATGGGTAGATATATGCCTCATGTTTCTTGTTGCTCCTTTAGGATGTAAAAATAGGGTGGTGATCTTTCCACTTCAAATTTCTAGAGAAAGTTTAATGAATATGCTTTGGTAGGGTTATTTCACTAAATAACACTAGGATGTAAAGTATATGTGTAGAAAAGGTGGAACCAAGATTCCAATACAACAAAGGACACTCAAATCCGAGTTTGCTAACCCAAGTTATGGATGTTTGAATGAAGAGAGGTTGAGAAAATTTAGTTTTTAACCCTAGATAGTAATTAGAAGTTCTTACCTTTTTACTACAAATAGTAAAAGGAGTTCTCACTTTTACCATTCATTTGTTATTTTCACTTTTAAAGGAATTAGAGCAAGGAGGAGAGCGACCATGTCAATTTGAAGGCCATATCAACCACTAAGGCTGGATGCACTGCAGAGTTGAGCAGCACAGGGTCTAGATGAGCATGAGGTAGGCTTCTTTACAATTTGTATGTTATTATTTTAATAATTTTTTATTGTTTTTTTTCGTGCCACAAATGGGCCTAGGAGACAGTCGGTGTCCTTCCTAGGCACTATTGATCTCCTAGGTGCCCCAAACCCTACAAAGCATCTAGGTCTCTCCTGAGCACCCCAGTCCTTTTTGGGCACCATGGTCTAAGAAACATGGTGAATGTTAGGTTTTTAATTGATTTTGTAATTTTAGGGATGGAATTTTGATGTATAATTTGTTGGTGATGTATCAAGTACCTCCAAGGATGCGAAAGTATGTCGGCAACCAACTATACACATTGCTACGTAGCCATGCAAGTACACATATTGACATAGAGATGGGGTATCTTCAAGATGTCAGATTGTGGTGGGTGTATACAATGCCCATGATGAGATGTCATTACATGATGTTGATTTCGCTTATGGAATAGGGGAACTCAGACACCTCCACCTTCCATCTTCTGATGGGGGAGATGATGGTTACACTAGAGGACGTGTATCTGATTCTACGATTATCTATGCGAGGTGAGATAATTAAGATCATCAAGGAAAGGTCTGAGGATTATACTCAAGCAAGCTAGATGTATTGTCTTGGTCACACAATGCTATTGAGCGGTCGAAAGCACATTGATATTTGATGGTTAGAGTAGGGTGTCATAGTCACATTGATCATACATTGCATCATGATTGCTACCATCACATTAGTTGTCACACTAGATGGGAAATGTTCTCACCTTCACAGAGGCCTTGTCCATATGATCATAGATATGGAGGAGCAAGGGATGATGTACTCTTGGGGATGGAGTATGGTAGCTCACTTCTATTATGATCTGGGGCATAATGTGCACTACGAGGCACACAACTTGATACTATGTATGCTCCTACAAGTGTGGGCATTTGAGCACATTATATGCACATGACCAGTGGAGTATCCAATAGAGCCTATCTAGATGTGTCTACGAGTGCATGCCTATAAGTTGAGGAGACCATGGAGATGGGGTGATCTATATTGGTGAGTTTATTTGACAAGTTGTAGCTAGAGGTAATCTTGTGGAGAACGTCTAGGGGTTGTAGGCCATGGATGGGATAGAATCGGCAGCTAGCAAGGATGTAGAGAGATGGGTTTTTAGTTGGTCATAGGGATCACATCATTGTGTCATTCTATTATGATAGAGTGATGAGGTAGTTTAGTTGAGTGAAGGGAGTTCCTATGACACGGTCGACCTACATGTGGTCCACATGTTGTAGGGTGTGGCCTTGTGATCAGGCATGACTTACCATCATAGACGTAGTGTTGAGTGACCTTGATGACATTATAGAGGATGATGATCCTATGTTTGAGGTTGATGATGTGGGTGTTAGCCCAACATACATGACTTGGTGGGAGACAATGCATCCAGCTCTAGTCTTTCCTGTAGATCATCTCACTAGTGATCCTAGATGTTAGGCAAATCGAGGGGATGTGTCAGAGGAGTGGGAGGGAGACAATGGTGGAGAGCATGTTAGAGATGACGATGACAATGACGATGACGATGACGAGGATGATGATGATGATGATGGTGGTGGTGATGATGATGATGATGATGAGGATCCACTAGCACCAATGCTAGTGTCAAGAGGGAGATAGTGCCAGGGAGAGGAGAGTGTAGGTATCATTGAGGAGAGACCTAAGGTCTGACCTCGCAACCTATGACCACTATCCACTATCAACAGAGTATAGAGTCAATTTGAGCATGGGGAGTCAAGCAGTGGTGCCAATACGATGCCCCCAATAGAAGAGATGACTACAAACATTAGTGCAACTACCATTCTAGTTGACCCAGATTGGAAGAATGGTGATCCTAGTGAGAATTATATTTTATTATTGCACTTGTGTTTGTTAAGATATTGAATGTATTACATGGTTTTGGTTGAGATACTGATATGATTTTTGTTTTTGTTCTATAGTTGGTGCTAGGGTATGGCGTGACCTTGTGGGTCAATCCATAGTGGAGATGGTACCCATTAACCTGATTGAGCATCCAATGTGAATTATTTATAGGCCAACACACATGGTGGATTGACATGTAGAGTTATTTGATCATGTTGCATGACTAAGAGCAACCTATGAGAAGAGAGAGGTGGTGCAAGACCACTTCATAGCTGAGAAAGATCAGGCAATCTTGAGAGTAACGAGTGTCGAGGAGGCATGTGATGTGCTTCAGATATAGCTAGATCATCTTAGGGCAATGACCCTCAGGACAAGTCACGCTTTTATGAGTTATCTATAGGCAGAGGTGGACCAGCTACAAGTTGAGAGAGACCGACTTCAATAGCTTTATACAGATTCTACATGAGAGGTGGGAGAGCTCAGGGGAGAGCTTAGGGGTGTATGATCACGAAGTACCTCTAGGGGTTACTCATGGTTAGTAGCCTCACATAAACATCCATCTGTCACTCAGCCACCACCAAGTCCCGAGGGATCTTGATACCATGGTCTAGTACCTTGATGAGACTTATGCATTGTATTATGAGACACAACATTTCAATGTAGTGGTGGATTTTTTATTATCATGTACTCAAACTCTTATGATCTATATATATATATATATATAAGATTTTGATGGATGCTTATTATGTTATGATTTGATTTAAATTAGATTCTATGTATGATTTACTTGTCATGTAAATGCAATAAAGATCTAATTAAATTTATATGTATGCTAAATTTAAATGCGATTGTGATTTATGTAAACAACTATATGTAATTGTTTAACAAATGCAACAATGATTTAATCGATACATGTACTTGTGATTGAAAAATATATTATCTAATTAACACACATATGTTTGATTAGACATTACTAAGGTATATACACATGTTGAGTTAATTCAATTGTGATCCAGCTTAAACAACGTTATTTTATTATTATTTAGATACAACAATGATTATTGAACATGTGCACACCTAACACATTATATGCTTACAACCAAGTAATTTTCTAAAATAAGAAAAATACCTTAATGAATCAAGATAAACTACGTATTTTGTCAAGATTGAAGCAAACAATATAAAATATAAAATTTTAATTTACTATCTAACAATCATTTTCTTTAAAATAAAGTGTTAGCATACAAATGAAAGTAAATATTTAAGCATAATATCAATGCAAATGCATAACGTTAATAGGATCATTAAGAGGTGTACCATGCATATTGAACAATCTATATGCACCTAATCCATAGACTTCAGTGATGATGTATGGTCCTAGCCAATTCAGGTTGAATTTCCCTTTTTCACTAGGAGGTGCATTGACATTGCATTGATTTTCATAGAGTACACAATCCCCAATCTTGAATGAATGATGAATAACACATTCATTATATGAGCATTGAATGTTCTTTTGATGGGTTTGGAGATGTTTGAGAACGTGTATGTGTTTTTCATCGAGCATCTCAAGTTGTTGAAGTCATAGTTCTCTTTAAGTATTTTTATCGAGAATGTCATTAAGAGAATTTCACAATGAATGAATTTCTAACTCTAAAGGCATGATCGCATCAATACCATACATGAGGTTGTATGGGGTAGTACCTATAGCCGTACGAACACTCATTTGGTAAGACCATAATGCATAAGATAGTTGAATATGCCAATCCTTCTTATGTTTGTTAACATTTTTCTAGAGATTTGTCCAATTATTTTGTTAGAATCTTCTGCCTGGCCATTTGATTATGGATAATATGGTGTGGAGAAGCAATGTTGAATATGATATCTTTTAAGGAATTTCTTCACATCTTTGTTCTTAAATGATTCATCATTGTTAGAAATCAAAGTGGAAGGAATACCAAATCGAGAGATTAAGTTGTCTTGGATGAAATGGAAGATTACTTCAGTAGTCATGGATTAGAGAGGAACCACTTCGACCCATTTTGTGAAGTAGTCAGTGGTTGTGAGAATACAAGTGTGTCCTTAGGAAGGAGGGGAAGTTTTTCCAATAAGATCCAAGCCCCATACAAAAAATAGCCAAGGTGAAACTTGAGCATGAAGTTCCTCGGTAGTAGCTCGAATGAGAGTGTTATGCTGTTGACATTGCAAACACTTTTTGATAAAGGCAAAGGAATCTTGTTCCATGTTTTTCCAATAGTAACCCATATGAAGTAATTTTTGAACTAGAGGTTTTCTACTGAAATGTCCTCTATAGGCACCTAAATGTGCCTCATCCAAGACAATTAGGATCTCAGATTTGTTAAGGCAACAAAGGAGAAGACCATCATAGCTTCATTGATATAGTATATTTGATAGCATGATATATGATGTTGTAAGTTTGGGTATACGAATTTAGGCACTTTTGGATGCTAGATTAGGAAAGGTACCATCATGCAAATATTAGATTATATGGGAGTACCATTCATCTGAATCTATGTTATCAAAAAATGAAATATCAGAAGATGTTTTAGATATTGAAGGTGATGTGAGATTATGAATAATAAATTGATAGTCCACGGAAGAATCATCAAGGGATATAAGGGAAGTAACGCTTGCCATTGCATCCGCGTGTCGATTGTCTTTTCATGGAATTGTGTCAATTGTGAAAGATGAGAAATTCTTCAATAATGATAAGCCCAAGTCTTGATATTGAGATAAATTATCTTTATTTGCTTGATAATATCCAGTGACTTGTCTTATGAAGAATCACCAAATATACAAATATGTTTAATGTTAAGAGACAAAGTGGCATGCAAGCTAGCAATAAGGGCATTGTACTCTATAATGTTGTTGGTATGTAGAAAGTTGAGATGGTAAGGTAGAGGCATCATCTTTCCTAATGGAGGTATTAGTATATAACCAAATCTGGAGCTAGTTCGACACCTAGAACCATCAAAGAATAAATCCCACTTGTCATTGACATCCAGGGAAAAGATTTGATCATCAGGGAATGTTTCTTGATTAAAAATAGAGAATGGTGAAGGAGCTTCAGCTAAGTGGTTGGTCAATGCTTGAGCCTTAATTGCCTTTTGGGAGACAAATGTAAGATGAAATTCTGTTAACAACATAACCCACTTTTCTAAACATCCTAAAAGATCTGTTTTAGCAAAGAGATACTTCAACGGATTGAATTTTACGATTACATTAATTTCGGCATTTAGGAGATAATGTCTCAATTTTTGTGTTGCAAATATGAGAGCAAGGCCCTACATTTCTATCAAAGAATATCACACTTCATAATCAAGCAAGGTTCAATAGATCTAATATATAGTGCATTGTTTGCCATTGCCATCATGTTGTACTAACAATGTTGCAAGAGAATTAGGAGATGTAGATGTGTAAAGAATAAAGGGTCATCAAGAGACAGTAGGTTGTAATACATAAGGATTAGATAAGTAGATTTTTAGATTATCAAAATATTTTTGGCAATCTTTATCCCAATTAAATGTAGATTCTTTCTTAAGTAGTTACATGAAAGGGTGAGTCTTATGCACAAGTTATGAGACAAATCAATGGATGATCCGTATCTTCCCTTGTAAACTATGAAGTTGTGAAATATTTTTAGGAGGTGGCATGTTGACAATGGCGTCAATCTTTTTGTATCCACCTCAATACTATGATGCAAAAAAATAAATCCCAATATCTTACTGCTATCAATACCAAAGACGTATTTATGGGGATTCAAGCGCATGTTGTATTACGTATATGCTCAAATATTTGATGGAGATTTTTTACATGATCCTAGTGCAAAATGGACTTGGCCAAAATTTCATCAACATAATCTTCTAAGATGTTATGCATGAAATCATTGAAGATATGTGTCATAGCACGTTGATAATTCGCACTAGCATTCTTTAATTTGAACAACATGACAACCCAACAAAATGTTCCCCAAGGAGTTATAAAAGCTGTTTTATATTGATCTTGAGGATTGATGAATATTTGATTATAACTAGATAAACCATCCATAAAGGAAAGTAAGGCATGAATTGTAGTAGAATCAACAATCATATCAATGAAACATTAGGAATAAGAAAACCATCTTTTAAAGATGCTTTATTTAAATCTCAAAAATCATTGCAAATTTGAATATGGTTATTGGTTTAGAGACAACCACAATATTCAGGATCCAAGGTGAGTAGTCAATAGGGAAGATAAATCCAACTTGTAGAAGCTTCTCTATATCAGCTTTGACTAACAGTGCAACCTTAAGATTCATCTTGCAAATCTTTTGCTTTATAGGTCTGACATTAGGATGTATGATGATATTATGTGTTACCACCTTAGGCTCAATGTTGGGCATGCCAAAAATATGTCGAAACAAAAAGATCAAGATAATCATGTAAAAGAGAAGTAAGTTCATGATTTTCTTTAGGATCTAAACATTTTCTAGTAGGGATAACATTTTCAAGGTTATCCTTGTCCATTTAAATATCAACAGTCTTTCCATTAAGGAGAGTACTATGGTCTGGGACATTAGGAAGATGAAGGGATCCCATAGGTGATTCTCGAGATGCTGAGGTACCATTAGATAAATAAGCATCTTTTCCAAAGTATGCTTCCACATTTAAACAATAAGGAAAATCGTGATCATGATGGTAATGAGGCAAATGATCATAAGATTCAAGGAATTTAGCCATTGAAGCTTCATCCATTGGAAAACCATCCAAATCAATATCGCTAGTATCACAACTTGTGTTGATTAATTCGAGATATACCAAATTATGTGTTGGAATGATACCTTTAGATAATGAAATTGTATTTATATTTAGATTAGGATGACGAGTGGCTTTAGTGGGTTGTAAAGGATGGTATCCAAGACCAGTCGAAGAGTAATGTGGGTTAACATCTAAGGGGACTTTAATACCCTATTCCTTTATACCACAACCATTGCCATTGTATCCACATTGAGAAAGAATTTGAAAACCTCAACCATAAATAGATGATATTTCTGAAGAGGAAGGAGGCACCTCATAGGTATCATATTTTGTAGTATAAGAGTAAGTGTTATCATTATTTCTTTTTAAAGAAATATTAGATTTCTCAAAAGTAAATTTAGAAGGAGAAATTGAAACAACCTTAGAATTTCTTGGCTTTGAAGATAAGACTTTATACTCACCCACAAATTTAGGTCTAAATTCTAACAAACCCCAATCATCACCAAAAAGTGTATCCAAAGTTGAATTAAATTCTTGTACAATAATCTCCATAGGAGGAGATGAATTAACTTTAGAAAGAGAAGGAATTAGGGTATTGAGAGGTTTAGAAAAATATTGTTAATTTTTAGCTTCAGTTTGTAGACAACTTTTTGGAATTGGATCAACTTCAATTGTTTGGAGCTTATTGTCATAAACAAACTTGATTGATCGATGAAGGGTGGATAGGAATGCCCCATGGTATGGATCTAGGGTCTACCAAGAAGAAGATTGTATGAAAGAGAATGAGGCATGACATGGATAAGGGTAGATAAAGTCATAGGTCCATCCTTAATAGGTAAGGTGATAGTACCTAATGATTGTCTACCCACATTATCAAAGCCACGAATATTGAGTTTTTCTGGTTTAATGAGAGGCATATCGACATTAATTTTATGTAACAAGTCTATGCCACAAACATTAAGACCTGATCCATTATCAATCATAGTGTGTCTTATCTTCATTCTATTAATAAGGATGAATATGATAAGAGGATTGTATTGGCTTTGAACCTCTATGGGAGGTAATTCATGTTGTTGAAAAATGATGTCCATTTTTGTTGCATGCATACAATCTAATAGGGATCCTACATCATTAAGCTTAACAATAGGTGGAACACTCACCTTTTGTAAAGCTTCTTGGAGTATTATGTGGTATGTAGGATTTGTTTCTATCAATTCCCATAGAGAGATCTTTGCAAAAGTAGCACGAAGCTACTCAACAAGATCATAATCTCTACCAATATGTTGAGGAAGATGAGGTTCTTAAGGGAGAATAGGTTGAGAAGGTGGAAGAGATGCTGGAACAAATGTTATTTTTTTTCTTTGTTTATTGTTTCTAGTGTTATATGTGTGAGTGCAACCTCATGGTGAATGGGTTGTTGTGACACATTTTGATTGAGTTGATTGTTTTTAGTGATTTGTTTTGCATAGTTAAAGATATAATCAGGAGGTCTAGAAATTTTCAAAGTACTTCCTATTGTGAGAACCGATTTAGATTGTGATTAAGAAGCATCATTATGAAGATGCACACCAATTTTGGGTTTCTTGGGTTCTTTTTGGGAAACAGAAACATAAATTGTATTTATGAATTGTGAGAACTGGTTTAGATTGTGATTGAGTAGCATCATTATGAAGATGCACACCAATTTTGGGTTTCTTAGGTTCTTTTTGGGAACCATAAACATAAATTGTATTTATGAATCTTTGCAATAAATATGGTTTAGGAGTCATAGAGAATGATTCTGTAGAGATGAAGTCATCCATGGCTTCATCTAACATGTCAAAATCATCACTACTAAATGACTCATCAAATGTATTAAAGTGTTGAAGAAAGAGGTCCGACATAGTTGCATACACTACTTTTTTAAGGCTTATACAAATGATATAAAGGAGAATAATGAAATGAAGTTTTGTTTAAGTTTTTATGCTTTACAAAATGAAATAAACTAAGTTATGAATAGAAATTCTTCATTATGTTATCCAATGAATAGCTAAAGCATAATCAAGATTTTACAATTAAGATAGACTTATCAACAAATGAGATTTTTGATAACCCTAATCAATGTATATGTATGAATGCAAGATATATAACTAAGAAGTGTTTACTAAAATTGATAATAATCAGATCTAATGCATAAAATCCAAAATTTATATTGTGATATAATGATCTAAACTTATGAACTATAGATCTAATGTGACAAATATGTTTTTTTCTAAACCTAAATCAATTGCTTGATTTTCTAATTTCAAATGCAATTCTATGCAAGAATGCTCTTTTATTAAACACAAAAATGATATGATACATAAAATGAAATTAATTTAATCAACCAATTAATTCCACCAAGATCTAAAACAACACACTAATCTACAAACCCTTAACTCAAGGCTAGCTAGGCTTTCTAGGAATGCAAGGTTTTTTTTGGTTACCCTAATAATGAATCGAATGCAAAATGCAAGGTATGAAAGTATACAAATGATGAATATAGATTAGATTCTAATCAAATTTATGATAGAAAATAACTTATATTTAAATGAAGAAGGATGCAAGAGTGCAAGATACATCAGGTTCACCAAAATGTTTGATGGAAAAGGGAGACTTAGCTTAAAACCCTAAACTAGGTCAAACCCCTCTTCTATCAACATTGGGACACAAAATGAGGTTGGCTTCTACCTTTGAAGGAGAGCCAAACTCTAAGGGTTTTGTCCCTTTGCTATATGAAAGAGTGTTAACCAAATCCAACTAATCAAAGCTAGGGAAAATTAGAAAACCCTAATTTGAGAAAGATCAGTGAATAAAGGGCTAAAATAATGTATTACGGAAAATCTAAGACAACAACAAGGATCAGATAATAGAGAAGAATAGGAACCTAGATTTGTGGGCAAAGAGGAACCAAGGTGCTAGGTACCCTAGGCCTTGAATTCCCTAGTACAGAAAGTTTGAGTTTGGTCATGTCTGTACCTACAAGACCTTCCTTTCCTCCCATTGGTGTCATCCAAAACTTGTGATCTTAACCTACACACAAAACACGGAGGAAACCTATTGTGGCTATATAGGATATTTCCTTAGTCAAGCCCTCATTTTGATATTCCTACCTCATGGATAGCCAAGATTAGAACAAGATGTTGTGTGTGCTCAAAAACCCTACGTGTGAGTAGTAACATGAAAGATCTAATCACAAATATCAAACCCTAACCTTAGATGACTCAAGCAAATAGGATAGGATGCCAAAAGAAATGCTTCACTCAAGGAAACATATAAATCCACCTCAAGGATGAGGATTCATCAAAGGTTTGTAGAATAAGAAGGTGATGCAACCATACCCTAACACGATACTCAAGCCAATCTCTAGTTGGTGGTTGCAATCCCTCTCCCAATCATGCAAAGTCTTCAACCTAGGAATGACAAGATAGACTCAAGATCTTGTTTACTAGCCTTCAAAAATCCTTCCAAGAGAACAAAGACACTTCAAATTAATCAATAGCAACCTATAGAAATTCAAGAGCAACAAGAGTATAATATTGCATAAAGAAATTGCATTCCAATTATCTTCTAATTGTCTAGTTTCAAATGAAGAAGCCACTTGCTTATATACAAGGCCCTAGAAATGGAAAATTCAAAGTAAAGAGTTGATAACATGTGGTAAACCAAATTTGTATTCGGGTTCGGCTTAACCAATAGAAAGGCTAACCTATAAAATTAATTTTCCACCCATAAAACATGGGAGGGACCAGAGTGTTGGGTGCCTTGAGCCCATCCAAAAAATTAACTCATAAGCATGCATTTAGGGTAGAGCTAATACCAAATTTAAACTTTGTTTTTAGGTGCTGGAAAAACTTTAGTCCGAATGCAACATTTCCTAAAATCGGGGCCTAATCAAGGATTTTGGGTAGACCTAAAAATGGACTAGACTAGAGATCACTATATAAAGGTGCTAAACATAGTGAAATTGTGCTTGCACAACCAAGGAGCACAATTTACAACATAACATTTAGCCCCCACTTTAGTGGTCATATGACACTACGTGCATATGCAAGCTATAGTATACAAAAGTAAACATTATAAATAGGATATAAAAAAAGATATTGTAGAGGATGCATAATGTCATAGAGCAAGAGGGTGAATCCCCTAGTCTATGATCCTGCAAAACTGTAGAGTGAAGAAATCACAACTTGCAACAAGATTATGTTAGCAAGGTAAAATCATCATGTAGTTGATAGATGTATATGTTAGTCCCAAAACTCTAAAGAAGAAATGTGATGAGATATGATCAAAGAAAAAATCATGGGTAGATATATGCCCCATGTTTCTTCTTGCTTCTTTAGGATGTAGAAACAGGGTGGTGATCTTTCCACTTTGACTTTCTAGAGAAAGTTTGATGAATATGCTTTGGTAGGGTCAATTCACTAAATAGCATTAAAACACAAAACATATGATTGTAGAAAAGGTAGAACCATGATTCCAATGCAACAAATGGCACTCAAATCTGAGTTCACCAGCCTAAGTTATGGATGTTAGAATGAAGAGAGGTTGAGAAAATTTAGTTTTCGACCCTAGATAGTAATTAGTTCTTACCTTTTTGCTACAAAGAATCAAAGGAGTTCTCACTTTTTACCATTCATTTGTTATTTTCACTTTTGAGGAAATTGGAGCAAGGAGGAGAGCAACCATGCTGAGTCGAAGGCCATATCAACCACCGAGGCTGGATGCATTGTGGATCGAAGCAACGCAGGGGCTAGACAAGCATGAGGTAGGCTTCTTTCCAATGAGTTGCAAAGAAGAGAATTACTTAGAATTGAAGACTATAGAGTGGAAAATGCTAGTGTTACTCATTTCATATGATTACAATCTCTAAAAAATTATCAAGCAACCATTAACTAGGTAATTCATAATTCTACTTCTTGTACTCTATCCATTATATGCCATTGGCATACACTAAGAATTATGAGTTGGTTAGATGTTTTTGATATCATAATCAATCAGAGTTTGCCTTGTCTTGCTTATTAGTTACCTTGAGTTTTCCACTATCAAGTTGGTTACTCAAAAAAATATCTTAAAACCAAATACCTTGAACAATATTTTGATACAAATTCAATTGAAACCATGCTTAGAAAGCAGAAATAAGGCATAAACATTTCCTACACTAACCCTATGAGGAGAGACTTGGGAGATATTAGATTTAAAACAAATTTAGTAGCACAATGCCATATAAAACAACACTTAGAAATTAAAAAAAAAGAGAGAGAAGAAGAAGAGGAAATAACCACACAAAGAAGAGACACATATATACCCTAGGAAAACCCTTTGAAGAAAGGCCAACATCAAAAGTAGTGAAACTTATGTATTCCTAGCAACAACATTGTTACAATACAATATCAAACTTCATGCCTTCCATGGAAATTAACACTACTACAACTTAGAGGAGAATTAAAATAAAATTCAATAATAAAATAAAACTCACATGCATCCTTCTCAAGTGTAATGAGCCACTTGGTCATTAAAATAAAACTCAATAATAACATTACAATAAGATTCTCAAGAAGTCATAATTTCAAAAAATCCAATTTCTTAACTTAGTTTAGTAGATCCTTAAGTAAAAGAATAGCCAAATGGTCTCTTCCATCCAAACAAATAGGCAATGGTGCTCTAGCTAGAGACTTGCAAGATGGGATCTTACAAATCTAGTGTTGCTCACTAAGAGTGTTGTGTTTCCCTATAGGAACATTGAGGTCTCCATCTTCTAGAAAATACAAAAACTGAAATATAAGTTTGCATCATGCCTTAAAATTTGACCTAAAGCCTCAAGGAATTGAACAATCCAAATAAAATTTTATTATGTACTAGGTTCATTTTGGTTTCAAGTTTGGTTTTCAGTTTTACTCTCAGTTCAATTCAATTTTAAATATGGAGTGTTAGACAATTGTCAAGTCCTAGTTTAGGACTTACCAAATGCACACACACACACTCAAACCTAAGTTTTGGAACCTCCTTAATTCACCAAACTACCTACATCTCTGTATCCATGGAATCAAGGTGAAAAATATATGTAGTTTTGGCTTTTCAAATGTATTTGGTTAATAAGATTTATAAGAAGGTTCAAAAGTGAGTATGTAACCCTCTTCATAGCACTACAACCCTAAAACATTTCCCATCAACTACCACCCACTTGGATAAAGTAGCAACATTCAAAAGCTTATATTTCTTAGGTCTATTTTTTGCATTTAAAATTGTAATATCTTTTTCTTAATAGGTTCACAAAATTTGAAGTAAATTTTTTATTTAGGATTTGTCTGGCCCAAGGAGGATCTCAGGCACCAATCAGTTTTTGACCACCAATTAAGGTGTCTTTACTATGGAATTGAGGGGATACTATTAAGTTTTTGACCACCAATTAAGGTGACATTTACTATGCAACCGAGGGGATCAATTAAGGTGTTTTTACTATGGAATTGAGGGGATACTATTAAGTTTTTGACCACCAATTAAGATGGCATTTACTATGCAACCGAGGGGATCTCAAGCCTTGTTGTAGGTGTATAGGATGAGGGCATGACTCCCCTTTTGATTTTATCCCCTCAAGCCTTGGTGCAGATGTATAGGATAAGGGCATGACTTCCCTTAAAATTTTAAAGAGTTGGTTACTTGTGGCCCTATGAACTCACAAGCTAGCCATAATTGGTGCAGATGTATAGGATAAGGGCATGACTTCCCTTAAAATTTTAAAGAGTTAGTTACTTGTGGCCCTATGAACTCACAAGCTAGCCATACAGAGGTGTGGGGTAGTTTTGGCCATTGGTCATAGCACTACCCTTATTCTTTTAGTTTCTTAGCATTACCTTTATAAACACCCTTTTACTTATAGACACAATAAATATGGGATAAATAATTCTAAATTTATAAAAAGTTATATCAATTGAGCCCATGGCCTATGTAGACTAGCTAGGGAAGTTACCCATGAATGTGGGACTAATTAATATGACGTTAATTTTTTTTTACTATGGATGGATGGGAAATCATACCCTGCTCAAGTATAGGCCACCTTCCTTTCCTATCACAACCCCTTGAGAATTTGTTCAAACTACCACCAAAACTTCTATTAAACAATAATTTTCCTAGACAATGTGGAATAAATCCTCGGATAAGTTTGAACACTACGGGCAGTTGGAGTCCATCTCGTGGCCCATAGTCATTGATACCTAATATGGTTGACATTCTTTAATTTAAATTGTAATTTATGAGAATGTGGGATAAATCTTTAGTCGGTTTAATTAAAGCTTAAGCCGCGACCTATGTGTTGAGCCCAACGAGCAAAAAAGTCATAAATATTGTTAAAGTCATTCCAAACTTAAAAGGCATCTCATGAACGTGGGATTTACATTAAGCCCTTTTTATGTATATAAACAAATAACAATTTATATTTATATAGAGCCCAAAAATAGTTTTTGTCGAATTTGTATTTAGGGGTTTAAATTTATGCTTTTATTTAATTGCCAATCTTTTGCATATATAGCCTCACATGTTAAAATAAATAGAAAGAGGTAAATTTAATTGTGGAAAACAAAAAAATAGTTAGGGAGATAGGTACTTTTTTTTTTCTATAATTGAAACAAATCATAAAAAGAATTACAAATGAAATAGAGCAGTATAGGGTTGCTAAGAAGAGTGAAGAGTGAACAACAAAGATAGGAAGGAAAGATAGCAGTATAGAAAAGGTAGGAAGATTTTATAGAATATATTATATTTTTCAATTTTCATCTATTATTTAATGATTTAAATTGAAACGACACTTCTTTCAAACTAATTTCTCTAAAAATGTGTTTGAACAAGTACGGACTCAATATGGAGATCAAAGTTAATACTTGATAATCCAAATGAAAATCTTATGATTTTAAACAGACTTATAACTTTCTATAAAATTTAAAAATATTAAATTCTTGATTATAAAAAAATATAAACCCTTATCTCCAATGCTTATTCTTGAAGATTAATGCAATGAATTAGATCTAGCTTGATGCAAAATTATTCTTGTATTAAAACTCCTCAAAACCCTATAAAATCACTTCTATCTTTTTTCCAAAAGGCCTTTCTATCACAACCTACAGAATTTCTTTTTCCAAAAAGACCATTTTCTCTTCCAATTTCTCTTATTTTATAAATTTCACCTGCTACTCATACAAATTGAAATATCAATTTTAAAATTATTAATTCTTATCATGCAATTTAAATTCAATTTAAATTTAAAAATAAACATTGAATGCTTTTGTTCTCTCTAGCTCACAAAAGAGGAGAAATCTAAATTAAATATTTATTCAATTTAAAAATTCTCAACATCATGCACAACTAAATTAAACTTTATTTATAAAATATAATTATTTAATTTATCAACTATCTAATTCTCAAATTTTGCATGATCCACTAGTCTTATTTCTTGGATGAAATAGACATTTATATTAACTATAAAATTCAAAAATAGATTATATAAAAAAAAGGTGGGTGGAGGGAGTAATGCCCCAAAATTAAGACAAGGCGAAGCTTTATACAAATACAAAGAGAAAACAAAGCTACTAAGTAGCAAGAACTATAGAATTAGTAGCAAGAGGTGGGCAACATTCATTTAGTTTCCACACATATAGATTTTCCTATCCATCAAGAATAGGCTCCTAGCAAATAGGAGCACCATCAATATCATTCTCATTACTTTTCACTTCCGTAGGAGGTTGATAAGTAGCATTGGTAGGAGAAATGGTTAGGGCGAGTTGAGGGAATTTGTGAAGATAATAAAAACATTATATTTCTCTCATTTCTACCTGTCTCTGTTTTATTCATCTTGAAGATTTACTACAATCCTGGTAGGAGAAATGATTAGGGAGAGCCAAAGGAATTTTCCACTATCTATCCATTCTCGAGCTCCTCTAGAGTGGAACTGAGGAGAAGGTGAATGCTAGTAGGAGGATTGAAACCAACCACGAGCACTGTGACCATAGGTTCTATACTAAGAAGCATGAGAATCATCACATCCATGGGTATTTAAACTTCTACCATGTTGGCATGCTCAAGGAGGGGATTAGCCCATATTTGAAGGAGAAGGGGAAGTCGATGGTAATTTAGCAATCCTATAAGGAGCATTGCCCTAATGGTCAAGAAGAATTTGTAAGTGGGTCACCTCAAGTGCAACTTTATTAGCTTGCACATTATCTACATTAACACATTAGAACGTATATTCTTCCATGCAAATTAGAATTATTATATTATTATTTAAAATTAGTTTAAATTTTCTCTTCAAAATAAAAATCTAATCTAGAATCAATTCTCTATTTCTAATTTATTTCGTCAATTTTAATTTAATTATCAATAAGAAATTTAGAATAATTTATTTCTAACAATTTACCACCTTTATCATTTAAATTCAAATTAAGTTAGTAAAATAAAATACTTTTCTAATTAAGTCAAACATCTAATTAATGTGATCACTTTTTGATCTAACCATTATCATTGCATAATTAACCAAACATAAATAATAGTCAAGGAGGGTTATTATGTATCCTTCCCCCTAAAATTTTTGTATCATCTTGGTGCATAATAATAAATCAAACTAATTGAGTAGCATGCAAGAAATAAAATAAATCAAGTATTAGAATAAGTGGGGATAGAGATGTTGCACTTTAGCTATATTCCCCCACATAGCACTATCCATAGTATATTGGTCCCACTATACCTTACATTGGTCAACTACCCTATTGTACAATTGGTACCAACACTTCTCCAAGACTATGGATGTATTATAATTATCCCAAGATCTTGGACCTAAAAAACATTCTAATTAAGAATATGTTTAAAATTTGATATATACCTCTTAAGTAATGACACATGTAAGACAATATGGATTTGGCTTAGATTCAGAGGTAAGGCTAATCAGTAATCCATTAGATTAACTTTCTCTAGGGCCAAAGAAGGTCCTACATAGCATGGTTCTAGTTTCACTCCTTTTCAAAAAGATATGGAGCTTTTATGTGGTCTCACTCTCAAGAATACCTTCTCCCCAATGGAGAAGCTTCTAGGTGTCCTATTTTTATCCACATAATGTTTCTTCTTGTTAAATACTTCTTTCAACCTCTATCTAATATCTTTTGCTTGTTTATCCATTTCCCTCAACATATCAAGACTAATTACAATTCTATCCTCCAAGTTATCTCAACTCAAAGGAGTTTGACATTTCTTTCCATATAGGGCCTGAAAAGGAGCCATATCAAAATTAGTTTGAAAGAAATGTTTATAGAAAACTCCACAAGTAGAAGATATCCTTCCCACTTAGATTGTATTTCCATAGAGTACATACATATGAGATCATCAATTATCTAATTCTTCTCTCTATTTGTTCATCCATTTTAAGACTATAAGTAGTAATAAAATTTAGTTGAATCCATAAAGCCAACTACAAAGTGGTCCAAAACCTTGATGTGAACCTTACGTCCTAATGGTAGGAAAAAAATGCACAACATAAAGAGCAATATTAGCAAGACTAGAGTCACCACAAGTCACATGTGGTATTTACATCTAGCCTATGATAGAACTTAATGGTCATAACAATGAAGAGAGACACATCCCTATATGTAACAATATGTATATATACACCACAAGGTGAAAGATAGAGTAGAGGAGAGAGAACATAGAATTTAAGAAAAGAGAAGTATTAGAGTGGTAGAGAAGGAAGAGTAAGAAGAAAGATGTTATATGTAAGAAGGATATTAACGCAAGATGAATATGTAATGGAATACTGATGTTAATGTACCACAAGAATATACAATGATTATATGATGGTTTATGTTGGTTGTTATATGAATGTGACCAATAGTTATGTGTATGCATATTTTGATTTATATACTTTATATTTTACCACAATTCATTGTAATCCACCACACCGATTCTAATCTTTCTCTTATCTCTTTACATTGGGTATAAACTATAACTCTGAAGAGCACACACACAAATATTTGGTCTATACTCCCTCTCTTACTAGAATCTTGGTTCCATTGTTAAGACCTTGGTTAGAGGTAAGGAAAGGTTGAAACTCAAAAGAAAAGCTTTGTGGTAGGAAAAGACATATCAATAAGGGATTACAAACAAAAACAAAACATATTTGATGACTTGTGATATAATACACTAGGTCCTCTCTTGTGAGAGGGGTTAGACACCTAGGGGATGATGAACGGAAAGGGAGGGATCCTGAAAGGAACCCTACAAAGATGTAACCATTGAAGGTAGGTCTTAATTAAGCCATTAGAAGGAATAAAAGGATTAGTGAATGTCCAAATCAAAAACACTTATAGTAAAAGGAGATAGTAAGAAGCTAAGAGATATTTTAGAAGACATTAAGATGGCTATGGAGATGAACATGGAAGAAAAGAGGTTGAAACAAAATTAGAAAAGGTAAGAGAGATACCACAAGAGGATGGAAAAGGTGAGGGAAGTTGATTGGATCACACCAAGAGGAATGTTACTGAAGATGTTGAGGATTTTGAGAATTTAGATCACTACAAGAGGGATAATATTAAGAATATTGAAAATTTAGTGAATGATGATGTTGAGAACATTGTAAGTATGGAAATTAATGAGATTAAGTTGATAAAGGGATAGATGATAATTGTGCCGCTCAATAATGAACACACATATATGCAATTAAAGAACCATATTGATAAAGCAACTAATTGTCTAATTAGATTAGAAAAATAGACTAAAGATTATGTTGTGCTCAAAGAGTCATTGAAAGGAATCCTTGGGATTTGTAGTGCTCATCTAGGGAATTGAAGTAGGAGTGCTCTACTATTTGAATTTTTGACTCATACACCATATTCTAAACTTGACTTGTTAAACTTAAAGGTTACAATTAACAATGCATTCAAGAGTTTATTAACCCCTTCTACAAAACTAAAACCTATGGAACTTAGTGCAAAATATTTGAATGATGTGGTAAGGAAGAGTGGGATTACAAGAAGAAAAGATGATGAAAGATTGGGAATTGAGAGAAGGAGAAAATAAAGAAGAATTGAAATACATGCTTAATAGCCTAGCCATAAATATAATTGAGACAATTAAGGAAGGACGGGAAAAACCTATATCATTTGAGGATATGTCCCTAACTAATGAAGAATTATATCCTAAACTTAAAAGGCACCATGAAGAGGTGAACACCCCTAACTAAGAATCATCCCCTATGCCATTTAAGATAACAAGAGTTTTGATTGAGGATATATCTAGTAAGTTATTTCAAACTAAAGAAGTGAAAAGAAAAGAGTTTTTGGTTGAGTGCGAAAAGATATTTGGAAGCGCTTTCTTTGATATAGAATTTCTTAGAGACAAGGGAAGAACAAGGAAACTAGTAAATCAAAGGATAATTGAGAAGTGTGAAAGGAAATTCAAGAATTTTAAAGACAAGGAACATAAGAATCTAAAATAGAGAACAAAGGAAAAAAAATGAGTGGAGGAGAAACCTCAATAAACTATGATAAATTAGAGGAACCTAAAACAATGGATTAAAAACACATAAAATTGCCTATCTTTGGGAAAGATATGAAAAAAGCCTCTAAGCATATCTTTGCCTTGGAATATACATGGAAAATGAATGGAGTAAGATAAAACCAAACTAAATTATATGATTTTGTAGGCACCTTGAGGGATGAAGCCCTTAAATGTACATAAAGGCCTTTCATGAACATGATAAAGAGTGGAATGACATAAAGGAAGGATTATTAAACAATTTTTAGTCCCTCAAAATCCCTTCATAGAGTGTAAGAAATATGAAGGAAATGTTGTAGACAAAGGGAGAATCAATAAGAGAATTTGATCAATGGTTCAAAGGGGTTGTTAGGAAATTGGAGGAGCCCTTATCAAAAAAGAAAAGGGTAGAATGGTTTATGTCTATATTATTACCTATAATCAAAACCTCATTAGATGGAATAGTTTTTGAAATAAATGTGCAAGTGGTGGAACTACCATCAAGAATTGAAGCCAAGCCTTGGAGGAGGAAAAATGAAGAAAATACTGAATTAGAAAAAATGAAACTAGAATTAGAGCAATTGAAAAGTAAGTAGGAGATTTTAGAAAAAGGAAAGAACAACAAAGACATGATGTCAAGCCAAAGAAAGAAAATGTGGCATTCTTATTATTCCAATGAAGGACATCTAAGAAACAAATGCCTACTGCTAGAGGGAAAAAGAAGAGCTACGACAAAAAGTAGACTTTGCAAAACTTCCAAGAAGGCTAAAAAGTGTTTTTTGTGGTATTTACAGTGATTGGGATGACCATAAAATTGATGACTGTCCATCCTTGCTAATATGATTAAGATATGAAGAAGAACATGAGCCCTATTAGAATTGTAGATATGAATATAATGAGCCCTATCATAGGGGTATGGCAAGGGATAAATGGTTAGAAAAAGGGGCTTTTCATAGGCATGATTGTGGGTATAGATAGACCAAATGGATAGACCAACATAATATTAAATCAATTCAAAATTGTTGGAAATACAGTTGTCGTTGAACCAAAAGATCGACCTTTTAGTGACCTTTTAGTGCCCGATACAACCGCCAGAGTTAATGAATCCATGGGAGACAGTTAAGCCATGTCACAAACCCAAGCGTTGCATTGCATAGCACAAAGAGACCAAGGGCACACACCTTGCAACAATCCCCACTAGTGCAAGCGAGGATTCGAACTCGTGACCCAGGATTTGATACCAATTTTTGGAAAGATGATTGTCATTGTACCCAAAGATCAAGCTTTTAATGCCCAATACAACCTCTAGAGTTAATGAATCCACAGGAGGTGGTTAAGCCTTGTCATCAACCCAAGTGTTGTGTTGCATAACACAAGGAGACTAAGGTCAGACACCTTGCAACAAAAATGTGGCATTCAAGTCATAGAAGACAAGCCTTTTACTATTTATGAGAATGATTATAATGATAATAGGCCCTACCACAACAAGCTTAGAGGAGGATGTGATAGAGGAAGAGGTAGACAAAAAATGAGGGAAGATGTCACTTGTTACAAAATTTGGTGAAACAAGTCATTATGCAAATGATTATAAGGAGGAAAAGAAGAAAGTTTATGGATTTTACAGTGACTACAATCATGATTTATTTCAATTTTCAAAGAACTACTCAATATTACAAAAATAGATAGACCACTACAAAGAGTGAAGAATTGTCTGGATCAAATGAGCTAAAAAGGGCTAAAGTTATAATGAGTATACCTAAGGAAAACCATCTAAGTGTTCATAAATGTCAAAAATTAGAAGTAAACAATGAAGGAAATAAGGAAGAAGATTATCTAACAGAAGAGGAACAATTAGAAAATGAATACTTTAAAGAAGGAATTCATAAAAAGAAAATTAAAAGAAAAACAAGGTAGCAATGGCAACAAAAGGTGGTACAGACACCACAAGAGGGAAATTAGTAACATAAAAATTAGAAGAAGTATGAATGCTTTCCCTACTAATAAAGGTCATGACTTGATAGTAGAAACATATACAATTATTATTATATGGGAATAGGAGGAGGATAATCATAGGACTTATTTTTCTAAATGTTAGAAATGAAGGTGCAAACCACACAACAGAAATCTAATTCAAACCTTATTTATGTCCTCTAAACAATGTAGAATCAATGGCGTTAAGAACTGAACACATAACACATTATGTAACGTGGAGAAAACCCTTTTAGGTAAAAAACTCCACAAAGAAAAGAGGCTTCAAGTTGTATTATCTTCAAATATGAGATTAAAATACATGAACTTCCTCTCCTTTTTTAGTCTTCCCAGTGGCACTTGTTACTCTCAACTCTACTAAATGTCATTATAAAATGGGGATGCCTTCTAGGGAAAGAAAATTGACATAATATCGATCGTCAGATCTATGACCTAATGACGACCAATCTAGATTTACAATGATAAAATTTGGCTCCAGGGGCACTACCCCCAAGCCCCCATTGAGGCATGTGGCCCTAGGACCACCACTAGAGGGATGATCCCCCTAGACCCCTCACAGGGGGGAAACCCCCTACAACCCCTCATCGTGGATGAATTAGCATCGAGGACCAGATATAAACATGCAGCTAAAAAAAGATCATTGTTGGTGAAACCTTTCATACCTTATGGGTGATTTACAAACAATATTAGGAGTAGTTAATTACATAGGATTTACAAGATTGATGGCACCTTAATCCTAACACCAAAAAGGAAGCATTGATAATAAAGGAGTTGGTCATTCTTGCAGAAGAGGAGCATATATTGGAAAAACTAAAACAATTCACTAAATATTGGAATAAGTGTTGAGAAACTAATGCAACATATAAAAAGAAAGAAGCATGACCAAACCACCAAAAGAAGGCACAAACACCCTATCTTGATAGATGTAAAAATATATGGTAGATGGATGAGAAATTAATTAGTAGACGTAGTAGATAATGTAAGCATAATGCCTAGACAAGTGTGAGAAGATCTAGGAAGGCCAGTATTGCATGAAACTCCATAAAACATCATGTTGGTGGAATCCTTGCCTTTAAACATTATAGGAACATGCAAAAATGTGGAAGTAAATTTGTTATGAGTAAAGAGGTTGGTAGGTATTGAAGTCATAGAAATGAAAGAAGCCTTGGATATGTTTAATGCCCTACTAAACCTAGTGTGGTTTGTAAATTGTGCTAGATTGTTTGACTCTAGAAAAGATGAACTGATTTCCCATGGTGAGGATAGGTTAGTTCACATACACTTATATACTGACATGAGTGGTACATACATAGAATAAGTAGAGCAACAAGAAGATGTGGAGGATGACGAAGACTACAAAGGCCTATACTCCTTAGGAAGAATCTCCAAGGTAGAGATAGACAAAAATCTAAACTTAGGGGGGTAAATTGAGTTAGATAATAGCCATTATATTATTGATATTAAATATGTAATAGAAGCATGGCTTCTCAATGAGTTGAAGTAAGGGCTGGAAGAAATTTAGGGGTTAGAGAAATGAATAGTCTTAAGAAAATTACAACATAGATACCAACAATATTGAAAAAGGAAAAATCAGACTATAACTAATAGAAAACAATAGAGAAAGGGGATAAATACCAATACAAACCCCTAGGATTCATTGCATTACAAGGGGAATATCTCATATCAAGCTACCTCACTATTCTAGGGTAGGGGACTTTTTTGGACACTTAGATGTTATGGAGAAAACAATTGAGAAGGAGGACCTTAGAAGAGATGTCTTAGATCTGATACATTGGTGTGTAGTGTGGCAAGATTGTGGTACACTCATAAGCCTAACATCCCCACATAAAAATCACTAACAATAGTAATAAAAACTAGATATTTGGACAAAGAAGGGGAACATTGCGATTGTATTAAAGAGTATGATGGCACACCTAACACTAAGGAACACATCCAACATTGTGTCATAATTTGGGATGAAGAGAGAGAATTTGATGAGAGACTATGAGTACAACTATTTTATTGGACATTGTCACCAATTGTTAAAACATGGTATATCAACCAAGAAAAGAGCAGAAATAAGGATTTGGATGAGAATTAATTCAGATTTCAGTAAGACATTCTAATTCACTAATCCTAATAGACAATTACATAATATATTATAAAGAATGAAACAAGTAATTATCCTTCCTATGGAGGAAATTAGGGAGAATTTTGGAGAAAAGAAGGGGGCAAAAGATTCACAAAAAGAGCAAGAGATATGGAGACTATAAGAATGGATGAACAAAATAGAGATAGTACCCAACAAGAATTTTTACAAAATAAAGTAGATAGTATTTCAAGAAAATGAAGAAGACCTCAAGAATTTGGAAGTACAAGTTGAGGAAGGAGAAAGAGAACTAGTGAAACAAAACCCAAAAAATCCTAATACTTTTACCAACCCTAAAGATAACAAAAGAAAACATTGAAAGTGAGGGGACAACTAACTTAGCAGAAAATGGAAACTATTGGGGGGATGAAGAAGTCATGTAGGTGGCAAGAGTGCTACAAGAATATGACTATTTCTTCCCTAGGACTTTTATAGACCTGAAAGGCATAAGAGAAGAGGATAGTGTAATGAAGATAAATTGAAAGAAGGTACAAAACCTATCAGTGTTGCTATGAAAGGGGTATATTACCTAACCTATTTCCCTATTAAATCATATTCACACTAGTTTACTTAAGTTTACTTAGGGCACACTTAGGATAGTTATCTCTTTGTGTCTCATGTAGTATGATGAAGACTCTTGTCATCAACCTATGTACTCCTATCTCATCAACTTGCTTATATAAGCAAGGTCCCTCATGTAGTTTTTGTATCATGTATTATCATATCATAATGCCATTTGCAATGCAATCAATCAATTCATCATCTTTCTACTCTCTTATGGAAGGTTAATTTCTAGTTTTGTAGGTGAACCTGGGAGATTGGGTCTATTGATGACTCTTGCATGGTATCAGAGATTTAGATTTGCAAGCCCCTTCTCAAATTTGGAAGAAAATGATGCATGGTCTTTTTTTGGGTGCATTTTTGAGAAAAAAAACCCTACCATCAAGTCCAGAAGGCCCAAAAGATAAATTTTGATATAAAATACCCTATATTTTAGCAACATAAAATTTTGACTACTTTTACTAAGGTTTGTAGAAAAAATTCAAAAACATTATATATAAATCATATGGAATCCATACGATCTACACTGTATGGTTCATGTATAGTCACAAACATCAGCATCAACATCTTTTGCAAAAAATTGACATCATCCATTAGTTGCAATAAAATCTCAGTAGTTTTCAACTTTTTCCAACAATTTTTATGCAATCGGTATGTGACATCAATAGACCTTCTATGGTAGTGTATTGATGATTTAAAATTATTTATCTAGTAGTTTGTTTGTTTACATAGTGGAGTCATCACATTTTATTCAGCGATTAAACATTAGGATAGGAGGAATTTTCATGGCCTGTGGTCATATCAAGGCTCCACCCCTGGTCACATCTAATCAATGGGGCCAATCACCCAATGAGTAGTGCAAACACTACCACCTCTCACATCACCATTTTTACTAGTGGTTATCACCCACTCACCACTTCTACACTTGATCCACCATCCAAATCACCACCAATTAGCCACTTGATCTCTATTCAGAAGCCACCAGGCAGGGCCCCTAGCCCCTTTTACATGCACTAATAGGGAATTGTTTTCTAGGAGCCATAACATTTCACCATATTATCAATATTTTTCTAACAAATAGACCTCATGTATCTAGTTCCAAGCACTTCACTATGGTATAGGTTATTTTCCAAATTTTGTTGCAAGTGTTTGATTTTGTTGTTTAAAGTCTAGATCACCTTTTTGGCTTCCAAGATCATAATGCTTTGCCACAATCTCTAATTTTTGTGATTCTTGTGGCATTGGAAAGGTATTGAGGAGCTCTATATAACCATCCATGTAATTTTTCTAGATTCAACCCTAGGTATCTTTTATTTAGTTTGTTAGTTATTTGTATTTTGGTTGATATCCTAAACATTGTGGCACTTGCAAATGTTATGTTTTCTTATGTTGGCTTCATTTATCAACATTTATAAGTATTTAATGTTTTGATCTCTAATCTAGTTTAATCATTTAAGGAGGTATTATGGGTTTTTCTATAAATCCTTCTATGGTAACCTTGAATAAAGGATAATTATGAGTATTGGAAAAAAACATGCATCCTAACACATTGCAGTGGCTTAATCTTTTTCCTTATCTTTATGGAATCATACCTAAACCAAATACACCTTAGAGAAAATATGCATGAGATATCATAAATTATCATGTCCTAGGATTGATTGGTTGTAGTACTGATTTTGACACTATGTGTTCCATCTCACATATTAAGTGCCCACCCACTCTTTGGACCAAGATTTGGGAGATTTATGGAGACACACATCACTTTCCATTTCTAGATGATCTTGCTATGGACATTCTCATACCTATTAATGATGTAGATAATATACCCTTTGATGATGATGATATAAAAGAGGAGCTTGAATAGATAGCAGGTCTTGATCATTGTGATGACACACAGACTTCTCTTTCTTCTCCTTCTCTTATTGAGATCACATCTCCATCACCTATTTCTTCTTCAAAGTTCAATACTACTTCCTTGAGAGCTTCTAGTGATTCTTTGCAACAAGATCATTTTAGTCTTTTAAATCTACCTCATTGGGATTCCTATTTGTCATACATCTCATCCTTGTTTGTGGAGTCTCACATCTTAGATTTGGAGGACACATTTGAGGGTTTATATCTCCTCTTTGATGGCAGTAATGTCATCACATCTTTAATTTTTAGATAAAGTTCAATATTTTTATTCTCCTGGTTCTACTTATTTGATTGGGTATTCAATTCCTATTTCGAAGAAGACATCTTTTTCTAGGAGGACACCCAAGTTGTATATTGAGACACACATTTGGATTTGAATTCCCTTTTCATCTAGATTATGAGACTAACTTTCTAAAATCACCAGTGGATTTGTTTCTTCCCAAGGGGAGAAATGTTATTTTTCAATATTGGACACTCTTTATCATTCATCTTTGAGCATTCACCATTGGTATACGAGCTACTTCTTTCTGGGGGCATCTATCATCTTACTCTCCTATGTGGGGGTTATTGATTGTATATTTGTGTTGGATGTAGCCCTTGGGGGGTCATATTGAGTCCTCCTTCCATCACATCTTTTATGTTTTCTCTCTTTTGGAGAGAGGTTTTTTCCAATAGCTTTTTCTCCTTTGCTCCATTTGTGAGAGATCTTTTATACATTGGTACCTAACATGGCCTTGTAATTAATACCCATCCATCATTGCATCTTTTCATTATTTGCATATTTTTTCATTCTCACTATTTTACACTTAAGGGGGGTATTGATGTGAATGGGGTATATTACCCAACTAGTTTCCATATTAGGTCCTATTGACACTAGTTTACTTAGGGAACACTTAGGATAGTCATATCTTTCTATCCATGTAATATGATTAAGACCCTTGTCATCATCCTATGCAATCCTATCTCATCACCTTGGCTATATAAGAAAGGCCCTCATGTAATTTTTGTATCATGTATAATAATATCATAATCCTAGTTTGCACCACAATCAAGTAATTCATCCTCTTAATACTCTCTTGTGGAAGGTTAATTTTTGGTTTTGTGGGTGATCCTGGGAGCTTGAGTCCATTGGTGGCTCTTATAATCAAGAAAATACCTTACCACCTTAATCCTAATGTGAAGGTAAAAGTAAAACAAGAACTAGATAAGATGTTGAGTGGAGGGATCATCAAACCTATAGAGGATTTTATGTAGGTTATCCAACATAAAAAGACTAGGGAGATACAAATTTACATTGATTTTAGAGAGTTAAATAAAGAACATGTTCATGATCCTTTCCCCACACCTTTCATAGAAGAGGTCTTAGAATCAATGGCTGGTAGAGAAGTCTACTCTCTCATCGATGGGTTTTTTGGGTATCATCAAGTGAAAATACAAGAAAAATACCAACACAAAATAAATTTTTCTATAAAATGTGGATCACTTATGTATATTGTGATGTCATTTGGTATAAAGAATACCCTAGCAGTATTTAGTAGAATTTTGGTCAATGCTTTTAAGGATTTCATACATGAATTTTTTGACGTTTACTTAGATGATTGCATCATCTACGGACTATTAAAGGATCATGTACAAGTTTTGACATTGATGCAAGAGAGATGCAGAAGTCTTCAAATAGCCTTGAATTTAAATAAATGTACATTTGTGGTACCTTTTGGTACCTTACTAGGGTGCATCATTTGTAAAGAAGGGATGGTGGTGGATACATTAAAAGTAGAAATAATATGAAATCTACTACCACCTAAGGTGAAAACATTCCTAGGATAGATAGGGTACCATCACAAATTTATCAGAAACTATGTGGCGATCTCCATCCCAATAGAAGATCTATTAAAGAAGAAAAATAACAAAAACTTTGAATGGATAGATAAATGCTAAAAGGAATTCAATACATTAAAAACCAAAATTACGAAAGCACCAATTCTAATGTTTCCTAACTAGAAGTCACATGTCCATGTAGATTCCTCCAATATGGTAATATAGGTATAGTAATAGAAAAACCAAGAGGAAAAAGAGATCATCCTATAGCTTTTGCTAGTAGGAAATTATCACAAGCCAAATAGAATTATGCAACGACATGGAGAGAAGCCTTGGCAATGGTGTACGCACTATATAAATTTTCAAGAATTATCTATTGGCTACTCCATTTGTATTTTTTATAGACCATGAACCATTGAAATACCTACTGAATAGACCTATTATTCAAGGAATCAAATGCCATTAGTTGTTATTATTTCAAGAGTTTGAGTTCAAAATCATGGTGAAACACAGCTATGCTAACTAAGAGCTAGTTTACTTATCAGAATTGAAAATGGGGAAGTTTTGGAATCTATTGAAGATGAAATGCCTAGATTAAACTTGTTTAGAACAAATGTGATACCTCAAGATCTCAATAAAATAGCAATATTGTTGTCAATATGGGAATATTTCGAAGGAAGCACAAAAGAGGAAAATAAGAGATTATTGCGAAGATCTTTCCCCTACACTTTAATTGAAGGAGAGCCATATATTATTGGGAAAGATGAAGTAACAAGAAAGGTAGTGCTAGAATATGAGAGGAATACTCTTATAAGAGAGAAACAAGAAGGTACTTAAGGAGGTCATAACTTTGGAGATGGTACATATTACATCCCCAACTTACAATTAGACTTAATCATTAACTTTGTATGATAATAGGGAGGCTTAGTCATAGTTAACTGATTTGATATTGTTGAAATATCTGAATTGATCATTGTTAATGATGTTAATGATTGATGTTAAATAGTTTTGAACATTAATTATTTATATTACGAGGCATGATTATGATGCACTGATCATGATATTGTAGTCTTGAGTGTGAACAAGAAAAGTTAACAACCTTTGAAGAAGGAAGGAGAGTATCATCTTGGAGGAATGGTTAGATGTTGAGAAAACAAGGTTGAATAATCATCTAAGTACTGGTTCCCATGTCCTTTTGAAACCCTTGTAAGTTGTCATGAGTCATGTCTTCCTTCTTTTGTAATTCTATCCTTGTGAGTCATGTTATCGATGGTGCTTTAATGACTAGATGATGTTCTTGGAATAACAACTCAAGTCATATGATAGTCAAATTATGAGTCATTGGGATCTCTCATTATCCTATTCTTAAATAGGGATCTTATTTCTTATTTTCTAGTCTTTCAACTAAGGTTTATCATTGATGTTGGGAGAGTATTACTCGACCTCGAACATCCTAACCTTTTAATGCGATACCTTTTGTTTTCATTTTATGATGAACTTTAATATTATGAAAGTTCTATAACCGTTATTGTTAGTCAAGGGTGTTCATATATAAATTTATATAGACGAACCTCTTTAGAGGTTGATGATAATAGTTGTGACTATATTTATAACTATCTTATCTTATCTTCTTACTTGCCACCCAAATATACTTAAACCCATGAGGAGTAGGAAAGGAGAAAGGATTCACTGAGTGGGTAGGGTGGATCAAAGATCCTGCTAGCTAGTGAGCTCATATGGCATGCAAAGATAATGCTATGGTTGGTTACGATCACCATCTTGGGTGTCTTGGGCAGGGAAGTGGAGTGAAGGAAAATAGAAGTTTTTGGTTATTCTATTCGGAGGATAGTCTTGGTAGGGAAATGTGTGTGAGTAGGTGGTGAATACTGCGAGCTTCTTTCTCAAGTTGTAGAGAACCACAGTCGGTGAGGATGACTAGAACAACTGGTGTTTGAGCTCTGTGAGCTACATCTATAACACTTTGCATTATATATATTCAGGTAACTTATATTTAGAGCCCTCGACTCATATAATGCATTACCTGCAATACAATATTATCTCCTTTCAAATGATAACATTGTTGGCACTACTGACTATAAAGATTAAGAAATGAATTGCTTTTTATGCACAGTGATAAAATTGTATACATAACTATGCATAATGATGAATGATAAGAGTAGATGACAATTCTTGGAGCCCCAAATGAATATAATTCTAGATGCTCTGAAACTATTTCTCTTTGAGGTACTTGACCAACTTGAGACCAAAAACCCTATGTGGGTTTGCTTGCATGAGCACCGTAGTTTTAAATTGTTACTATGCGCCCTACACTGTGCACCCTACATCTTAATGATGGCTTATAACTTTACATTTTTCAATTGTTAACTCTTACAACTTGTGTATCCTTATGAGCCCGATAGGGCAGTATTCTATATTGAATAGCTACTCGATGGTATCAGCTTGTGGAGCAGTCCATACCATCATATCCATGGCCGCAACCATGGTAAAGTTTAAACATAGTTAACCAGAGATAAACTAGGTTGTGCTACTACACACGACACCTTATTCTACTGACTCGATAGGAAAGATAATGAGAATCGATTGGCAATCAATAATATACTTGCTATGTGAACATGAAAAGCCTTCAAGGAGAGTAATAGAATAATAACCATAATCTGTCATAGTTATGTTGTTATGACAGCTGAGACTTCAATCTTGTCTTCATTATGAAGTAAGTCCTAACATATCCTTTGACATAAGAATCTACCCTAGCACTATTATAAGCTAGTGGTTTTATACAGGATACATGCCAACTATATAAGTGGTAGTTATGTTTTATATTTGACTTTATTAAAGTATACCAAAGGAGAATCTAGAGGTGTTTGAATCTATAAGTCTTTATGAACCTTTGAAAGATATTATGATAAGATTCTTTTCTTTTTATTATGAAATGGCTTTTAACCTTGTGATTAGATGAACAAAGTAAACATTGACCGAGTAGGGTGAATGTTGAAAACAAGAATGTATTCATTATTCATGAAAATGGAATAATATGACATGGAGTCATTAGTAACCATGTCAATATAAAACCAAGAACCTAAGTATGGTGTTCGAAATAACATTCAAATTTCGAAGGATTGGACTTAAATGCATTAAATCCTACTTATACTAGACCAAGAATGGTCGATGTTGTTATGACTTGCTTAGTGGAACAAGGTGGCGAGGAGTCACAAGTTCCACATTATGAAATGAAATTTTTATTTATAACCAAACCATGATGGGAGTCGAGTGTCTTGATATGGGCAATGAATCGAATTGATCCTGTTTATTCTAGACCTAGAGACAAAGGTCGATTTGAACTTACTGTAGGACATGACAGCTTATAAGTCAAGTCAGAGTGGTGGACATATGACAACGTTCAATGTGTAATGTTCATGTATGTAAAATATTTGGCCAAAGTAATGCATCTGTCTCTGCATGCATTATTAGTCCATAATGCTCCAGATGGCCTAATGTCTCCAGTAGTGTCATACATAGTTAGAGTGGATCTATAGTTGTGTGACCATGAGACATTAGGAAGGACACAACACTAGACACTCAGATGGCTAACCTAAGGGTTCCTAATATCTAACCTTTCCATGAAAGGTAGGGCCACTTCTAGTTTGGAAGTTGAGTGGGGGACCGCAGGTCTGTGGTTGGTGGAAAAGCACCAGGATGATGCTCTCCTTTCCAAGAATGAGACAAGCCAAGGCTTATGAAGATGGATGTCATTTGTTCCAAATATAGAGTTTCTTATTTTATGACTTGATAGTCATTTTTAATGTATAATTTTGACATGTATAAGATGATTTATGATGCCTTGGGGGCATAACTTGTTCATGTATAGTGATAGTTCATCACTAAGGATTTGTAAATGAACATTGCTTTGTAAGCTTGGTTATGTTCTATTTAGAATATCGTGTTTAATTATTGAAATCAAAATGATTCATTATGGTTAAATTTGTTTTGAGAAATCAGATGGTTAACTAATCTCTTGATTATGATAAATGTTTATGTTATTTTTTTTGGGCTTTATGGAAAGTAATGTTACATATGGTATCAGAGATACCAGGTTCAATACATGGACCTTTGAGCTCACTACTTGATGATTATTTGTACGCAACATTAAGTATTCTAATGATTGGATGTTCTATGCCAGAATTGTAAAAATTAGAACAACACATCGTAAGAGGGTAACGGAACATGGACGTTACCTACACCAACAAAAGATCTTGAAGGCACGAGCCTCAAGGATGATGAAACTTGAATAGACTTGATGCCTAGTAGGAGCATGGTTATTTGATGAGGAAAATTTTGTTGATGCCGTGAAACGCATCAAGCAAGAGTTAAGGAAAGCAGAAAGGATGGCTGCCCCTAACTCTATTGATGCATCAGAAACACCCTTTGCCCCTAAAGCACCAACTAAGGGAAATAACCCTAAAGATTGTGATCTAGTTAAGGAGAATGTGAAGGACTACCAGTGTGTATCCTCACCTCCTAAAAATGAAAAGAAACTATGAATATGGGAAGCTGTCCCAAATTTTAAATGACTTGCAGTAGCAAGGTGTAAATACAATTTTGTAATTTTGGTGGATTATATGTAATCTAGTGGAAACTGTAATGCAATGGCAATTTTGACAATCTTTCCTTTCTCGTTAAAGATTACATGAATGTGAATAGATTTGTAAAATGAATGAATTAAATAACATGGAAAACTAATCTATGATTAACCTGCAAACTTCAGGAAGAAGTAGATTGCAGCAAAGGTTCATATTAGAAGCAGAATGGAGGGTAGACGAGTATTGGGATAAGGTGCCATTAACCTTGTAAATCCCAATATTGTATTTATTCCATTTATTATATGTAATTTGTAATTATCCATGAGGAGATGTATTAGTTTCACTGGCAGGGGTAATTTCAGAGTAACCAGAGGTAATTACGGAGTGAATTTTACTATTGGCAAATGTAAAAAATCAAAGTAAATGAAGGTAGGTGTGCTCCCTTAAGGAATCTACTATTTTTGGCATGTATTACAACTTTCATAATCTTTGGTAAGTGAATCTATGATAGTTGCAAGTTGTCATAAGATTCTGAGATTCTATGATGCATATGACATATATGTTAGTTGTATATTTGCTATATTTAGCCCAAGGTTTCTATCTTGGAAAGATACTCTTTTGTGGAATCTATGATTATGATGCATCATAAGATGTTGTAAGAGGCCAAATTTAGTCTTGGGCACCTAACCTTTGCATGGATGTTTTTGGACAAGTGTAAGATGCTTGTAAGATGGTAATTAATGTTTACAGGTTGGAGAATCTTAGGAGAGAGAAGGGGAATGCCTAGAATGGAGTGGAAAACATTTCTATAAGTATTTTCCATGTATTTGTTGCTAAAATATAGATTTTAGGTACTCAGGTGCTACTGGAATGCTGTCAGATTGAAGACTTGTGGAGAAAGATGAGTAGTTGATGTATTGTACAAATTTATTACAAATTAATACAAACTTGTGCCTCTTTCCTGGTGGACTTTTTTACCCACAAGGGTTTTCTCCATGAAACACTGTGTCATTATGTTGAGTTCTCTATGTTTGACATCTTTTCTGTAGTGGGTTTTATGTTTTATTACAATCTCCATTGTTAAAGCACACTTAAAGATTGCTGAAATTTGTTTGAATCAAATTTCTATTAAAGTAGTATTGCTTTCATTTCTAACATTTGGTATCAGAGCTTGGCCAGCTTTGACTCTTGGGTGGTAGTGTTGAAGCTGTAGTTGCAGTGGGACATTTGGTTGTGTTTGTTTTGCAAATCTTGTGTTGTTATTATGGTTAGATCCACCATTGCATCAACCTCTCATTTGGACATTGAGAAGTTCAACGGAACAGGGTATGAGTTGTGGGAGATGAAAATGGAAGATTTGTTGGAAGAAAGAAACCAATGGTTGGCTATTCAAAAAGAGAAGAAACCTAACAATGTCTCTCAAGATGAGTGGGATAGATTGGATAAGAAGGGACGGGGAACCATCTGATTGTGTCTTTCAGACTTTGTCTTATTGAATGTCACAAAGGAGGAGACCAGACACAAGTTGTGGAATCGGTTGGGTGAGATCTATCAAGCTAAGAGTATGGTAAATAAACTTTATTTAAAAAGAAAATTATTTTCCATGAAAATGCGAGAAGGTGAATCAATTGCAAAGCATTTAAATTCTTTTAATTTGTTATTAAGTTAGCTTGATTTAGTAGATGTTGAGGTTAGTGAGGAAGATAAATGTATCATACTTCTTTGTTCTTTACCTAAGTCTTGGGAGAATGTTATCCTTGCTATCACTGCTAACCTTGCAGATCTGAAGTTGGATGCTCTTGTTTCAGTGCTACTATCACAAGAATTGAGGAAGAAGAGTTTAGATAGTTTAGAGGATGTTCTCAGTGTCAGGGGAAGGTCTAAGGAAAGGGGACCTAAAGGAGATCAGAAAGGGGCTAGGGACAAGTCCAAGGGCCAGTCTAAGACTCCTAGTAAAAAGAATAGAGTTAAGTGTTGGAACTATGGTAAAAGGGGACATGTGAAGGAGTGCAAAAACCCCAAGAAACAGTGGGAGAGTACTTCATATAAGTCCTCAAATGTAGGTGAAGAAGTTTTACTTTCTGCATGTAATGTTGTTTCTAATGATCACTGGTTGGTTGACTTAGGATGCTCATTTCATATGACCCCGCATAAGGAATGGTTCTCCACATATGAAGAATATGATGGAGGTAATATCTATGTTGGTGAAAACTCTTCATATCTGATTGTCAGGAAAGGAAAGGTATTGTTGTGTTTCAGTGATGCAAGGATTAAAACCCTCCTTGGTGTTTTGCATGTTCCTAGATTAGCTAGAAATCTGATTTCAGTTTCAAAGTTAAATGATTTGGGAATGCATGTGACATTTGACAAGCATGGCTGCAAATTGGTGAGAGGGAACTTGGTGGTAGCGAAAGGGAAGAGGTTCGAGAACTTGTTTAAACTTGAAGCCACTACAGTTTGTAATGCCTCCTATGTATTTGAGACCACTACTAAAAATACATGTATGTTGTGGCACCGTAGTTTGGGCCACACAAGTAATTATGTATTAAAAACTATTAAGAATAAAAATTTGTTGGATGGTTTCTCTTATTCTGATGAGCACTTTGATTTCTATGAGCATTGTGTGTTTGGTAAACAAAATAGAAAATCATTTCCTTTAGGAATCAATAGAGAAAAAGAGAAGTTATAATTATTCATACAGATGTGTTTGGACCTGTGGATAATGAATCTATTAGAAAATCTCATTATTTTGTAACCTTCATTGATGATGTATCCAGATTTACATGGATTTATTTTATGAAGCATAAATATGAATTTTTCACTAAGTTTAAGGAATTCAAAGTCTTAGTAGAGAGCCAATTAGGTTTTAAGATAAAAATATTAAGATCTGACAATGGAGGGGAATATTGCTCTAAGGAATTTGATGTGTTTTGCAAGCATGCAGGTATAATCAGATAAAAGACAACTCCGTATACACCACAACAAAATGGTGTTGCAAAAAGGATGAACTAAACAATTATGGAAAGAGCCAGAAGTATGCTTAGTGATGTAGAGGCTATGTGTACTGCTTGCTACTTGACAAACAGATCTCCTTGTAAGGCCCTTGATTCGACACCTTATGAAGTGTGGATAGGTAAGAAACCTTTTGTTTCACATTTAGGGGTTTTTGGTTGTGAGGCTTTTGTTCATGTGCCTAAGGAAAACTGATCTAATTTAGATCCAAAAGTTGAAAAGTGTACATTCATTAGATATGGTGATAATGTCAAAGGTTATAAGTTTTGGAATCCACTAACCCGCAAGATTATCTTTTCTAGAGATGTTATTTTCAAGGAACTTAGAGCTATTTTTGAACTTGAGAAACCAAAAGAGAAAGAAGAAAAGGTAAAGAAGGTACACTTTGATTTAGAGTAGAAAGATACACCTCAGGAAGAACAAAATGATGGATTGGGAGGTGAAGAAGAAGAAGAAGAAGAAGATTCAAGTAGTTCTGATGAAGATGAATCTGTTGTTACAGAAGAAGTTGGTACAGAAGATCATGCAGAACAATGAGTAGAGTCTCTTACTCTACCCTTGAGGAGATCCACAAGATAATGGAATCCAGTTGACAGGTATAGCCCACTGGATTTCTGTTGTGTATATGCTTTATTAAGCACTAACGATGAACCTAGATCCTACAGGGAAGCTATTTCTGCAGATGATAGTGAGTCTTGGCAGCTAGCCATGCAGGAGGAGATGATGGATTTAGACTCTTGTAACACCTGGGATATTGTTTATTTGTCCAAAGGAAGAAAGGCCATATCTTGTAAGTGGGTCTTTAAGAAGAAGTTTGGAGCAGACGGGTCATTGGAAAAGTACAAGGCTAGATTGGTAGCCAAGGGCTACCCCCAAAGAGAGGGAGTTGATTTTGGTGAGATATTTTCTCCTATTGCTAAATTGACTTCTATTAGATTTCTCTTATCCATTGCTGCATCTTATGATTGGAAGATTGAGAAAATGGATGTTAAGATTGCATTCTTACATGGAGATCTTGAAGAAGAAATTTATATGCAACATCCTACAGGTTTTGAGGTAAAAGGAAAAGAACATTGGGTTTACAGGTTAAAGAGGTCTCTTTATGGTTTGAAATAGTCCCCTAGAATGTGGTATCAAAAGTTTGATTCATTTATTATCAAAATTGGGTTTTGTTAGAAGTGGGGATGATCATTGTGTTTACATTTATTGTGTTGATGATTCTATACTGGTTATTGCTTTGTATGTTGATGACATGTTGTTTTTCAACAATACTAAGGGTATGAGCAGTGAGTTTAAAGCCCAACTTTTAGGTGTATTTGAGATGAAGGATCTTGGTGTTGCAAGGTATATTTTGGGAATGGAGATCAAGAGGGATAGAGTTAACAGAAAGCTTTGGTTGTCACAAAGTATGTGAATACTATTTTGTAGAGGTTTAGTTTGCAGGATTGTAATCCAATTAGAGTTCCTTTACCAATTGGTACTAATCTTTCATTAGATATGTGTCCAAAGACTGAGGATGATCTTGAGGATATGTCTAATGTGCCATATGCTAGTGTTGTAGGGAGTTTGATGTAAGCAATGGTTTGCACTAGACTAGATATTGCCCAAGCAGTGGGAGTTTTGAGCAGATTTATGTCTAACCCTAGTAGACAACATTCGAACTATGTGAAGAGGGTGTTTAAATATCTTGTAGGTACTCTTGATCATTGTTTGGTTTATTCTAGTACTGACAGTATTGATAAATCTTTAGACACACATGGTTTTGTTGATGCAGATTGGGTAGGTGACTTGGATAGTCGAAGGTCCATTAGTGGCTGTGTTTACTCTGTTTGGAGGTGCAGTGAGTTGGATGAGTAAGAGGTAGCCCACAGTTGCTTTGTCCACCATAGAAGGAGAGTATATGGCTACTACTCATGTCTCTAAGGAGGTAGTTTGGTTGAGGAGACTGTGTATAGGTATTGGTTTTGATTGCAGGATCATTTAGATTGGTTGTGATAGCCAGAGTGCTATCTAGTTGGCCAAGAATCCCATGTATCATACTTAGACTAAGCATGTTGATGTTCAGTATCACTTTGTTCAAGAGTTGGTTACAAATGGAGAGATTGAGATGAAGAAGAAAGACACTCAAGAGAATGTTGTAGATTCATTGACCAAGCTCGTGATCACAGAGAAGATTGTGTGGTGCAGAGAGGCCATGAGCCTTGTTTCTAGTGCTTGATTATTTTGATTTCCTATGGGTTGATTTACAATGTATAATGTCAAGTGGGAGAATGTTGAGATAAGGTGCCATTAACCTTGTAAATACCAATCTTTTATTTATTCCATTTATTGTATGTAATTTGTAATTATCCATGAGGAGATGTACTAGTTTCACTGGCAGGGGTAATTTTAGAGTGACTTTTACTATTGGCAAATGTAAAAACTCAAAGTAGATGAGGGTAGGCATGCTCCCTTGAGGAATCTACTATTTTTGGCATGTATGACAACTATCATAATGTTTGGTAAGTGAATCTATGACAGATGCAAGTTGTCATAAGATTATGAGATTCTATGATGCATATGATGGATATGTTAGTTGTATATTTGCTATTTTTAGCCCAAGGTTTCTATCTTGGAAAGATACTCTTTTTATGGAATCTATGATGGTTATGACACGTCATAAGATGCTATAAGAGGCCAAATTTAGTCTTGGCTACCCAACCTTTGCATGGTTGTTTTTGGACAAGTGTAAGATGCTTGTAAGATGGTAATTAATGTTTACAAGTTGGAGAATCTTAGGAGAGAGAAGATGAATGCCTAGAATGGAGTGGAAAACATTTATATAAGTATTTTCCATGTATTTGTTCCTAAAATACAAATTTTAGGCACTCAGGTGCTACCGGAATGCTGTTAGATTGAAGACTTGTGGAGAGAGTTGTGTAGTTGATGTATTGTACAAATCTTTTATAGATTAATACAAACTTGTACCTCTTTCCTGGTGGAGTTTTTTTTACCCACAAGGGTTTTATCCATATAAACACTGCGTCATTGTGTTGAGTTCTTCATGTTTGACATCTTTTCTTTAGTGGGTTTTATGTTTTATTTTGTTATAATCTCCATTGTTAAAGGACACTTAAAGATTGCTGAAATTTATTCAAATTAGATTTCCATTAAAGTAGTGTTTCTTTCATTTCTAACACTGAGATGAAGGAGCACCTTTAGGGCAATCCGATTCTAAATCAAACCAAATCTTGACTTTGTTGAAAGAAACAAGAACGAGGGTAGAAACTCTTGAACATAAAGTAGGAGGTCAGTCAGAAGATAGGCATAATGCTTATGATGGGGGTGATGGTGAGGAACACCATAATGGCACCACCCAAAGTGAGCTCAGAGAAAATAACTCCATGGCGAGACAAGAAGGGGATAAAAGGGGCCATATGACTATGGAACTGTCTCATGACATGAAAAAGGTCATACCACCTAAATTTGATGGATTTGTAAGAGGAGATTCCATGAAGGCATGGCTTATGAAAATGGAAAAGTATTTTGAAATTAGAAATTATAATGAGGTTACTAAAGCTGTGTGGGGAGCATTCCAGCTGGCAAGTGAAGAATCCACATGGTGGATGAACAAAAAGATGGAACTTGGCTTCAGGTCTACAAGCCTTACTTAGGACAGGTTTGTAGAACTTTTTAGGCAAAGATGGTTGCCTCAACTATTCTATGATAAAAAAACTTAGACTTTCAGAACTGAAATAGGCTGATATGATTGTAAATGAATATTGCCCAAAAAATTCACTCGATTGTTGAAGTATGTGTCGTAGTATCAACAAGATGAGAAATTCTGTGTTTAGAAGTTTATAATGGGTTTGAACACCCAGATTGGAGGAGACATTAATGTTCATAGTCCTACTACTATGGACCAGGTCTACAAGAAGGCCATCAAACAAGAACATAACCTAAAGGCTATGTCAGCTTATATAGAGAAATCAAAAGAGATATAATTGGTCTCAATGTTCTCAATCCTCAAGGAAAAAGAAGAAGAAACAAGAATATACTGAGAAAAATGACAAATGGGCCAAAAATAAACAAATTGAGTCCATGGGAGAGAAAAAGGGGAATAACCACTCTAGGAAGAATGGAAACAATTTTGGCAAACCTCAAGAGAGACGAGGACTAGTAGGCAGATGCTACACTTGTGGCAGAGATCACTAGGCCAATCAGTGTCCCAACAAATCACAAGGAGCACAACCAAGAGGAAACCACCTACCCTCTTAGCAAATGGCATTCTAGCAACACATCCATGCAACCTTGGACAACTGGCAAGCTGAGTACCAAATAACTCCTGTAGAGACAACAGGTATTTTATTTGGAGTTCCAATTTTAGTTTTGATTGATATTGGTGCTACAGAATGCTTTATTTCTCCCAAAATTGCAAATAAAATACCTAGAAAGGTAGGATTCATGGAAAACACTTAGTCTGTAGAATATGCAAATCACACCAAGGCTCAGGTAGAGCAATGTTTGTTTGAGGCTAGGATTGAACTTCTAAGATTGTCCATAGAAGTAAATCTTTATGTGGCCCCACTAGGCTCATTTGATGTTATCCTAGGGATAAATTGGCTATAGAAACATCGATCCAAAGTAGATTATTATGCCAAAACAGTAGAATGTCTAGATGATTTAGGAAACGCATTCTTTCTCTAAGGGAAACCTAGAGAAGTCAAACTACGGCAAATTTCTGCCTTATAAATGAAAAGAACTCAGAGAAAAGGATGCCATCTTTTTGCTGTCAAAATGGAGAAACTAAATGAGACTGAGGAAACCTACTTCCAAGATGACTTAATGTTTTATGAATCCTAGAAACTTAATAAAGTTGGGATGAAGGAGTTCATAGGTCAGGAAAGATCAGACATGGATAGGTACCCTTTCCTTAGGGACTTTGAGGACATATTTCTTGATGAGCTACCGGGGTTACCTCCTAAAAGAGCCTTTGATTTCACCATTGATATTTTTCTTGGGTCAGAACCTATTTCTAAATCCCCCTACAGAATGACCACAACAAAACTAATGGAGTTAAAGGCTCAACTACAATATTTGCTAGATAAAGGGTTGATTAGACCCAGTGTGTCACCTTGGGGAGTGCCAATCATTTTTGTGAAAAACAAAGATGACACTTTGTAGTTGTGCATAGATTACTGCATGTTAAACAAAGAAACCATTAAGAATAAATACCCTTTACCTTGCATCAATGATCTTTTTAACCAGATGAGGGGTGCAACAACATTTTCCAAGATCAATCTACAATCTGGATATCACCAATTGAGGTTGAAGGATGAGGACATCCATAAGATAGCCTTTAGAACTAGGTATGGACATTATGAATTCACTATTCTACCTTTTCAATTAATGAATGCACTGGCAATGTTTATGAATCTTATGAACAATGTGTTTAGAGACTACCTAGACAAGTTTGTCTTAGTATTTCTTGATGACATTTTGATCTATTGCAAGAATGAGGAAGAACATATGAAACATTTGAGAATTGTTTTTTAGAGGCTGAGAGAGCATAAGTTATATGGTAAGCTCTCTAAGTGTACTTTCTTTCAGAAAGAAGTACAATATTTGGGTCACATAATTTCAGCTAAGGGAATAGCTATGGATCTAGCTAATATTAAGGCTATTTTGGAATGGCCAGAACCAAAGAATGTTCATGAGGTTTGAAGTTTCATGGGCCTTGTTGGTTATTACAGGAAGTTTGTGAAAAACTTCTCTAAAATTGCTTATCCTATAACTTCTTTGCAAAGAAAAGGCAAGAAATTTGAATGGTCAAAAAGTGCTAGGAGGCCTTTGACCTACTAAAGGAAAAATTGACTTCAGTCCCATTATTGAAAGTACCTGACCCAAAAGGTAAATTTGTAGTCATTACTGATGCCTCAGGGGAAGGCTTAGGTGGTGTACTAGTCTAGGATGGATAGGTCATCGCACATGAATTGTGTAAATTAAAAAACTAAGAACAAAATTATGCCCCACATAATTTAGAACTAGTAGCAGTCATTCACGCACTTCAAATGTGGAGACACTATCTACTTGGGAAACCTTTTGAGTTGAAAATAGATTGCTAGGGACTCAAATATCTATTCACTCAACCCCATCTTAATGCTCGTCCGAGAAGATGGTTGGAATTCATCTCGGTTTATGATTTTGAGATTAAATAAATATAGGGAAAAGAAAATTGAGTGGTAGATGCTTTGAGTAGGAGAAGGCACATCTCCTCCATGATCTCCATACATACATATTTTAGAACTCAGGTGTTACAAAAATCTAAGGGAGATGAGTTTTACGACTAGGTAAAACAAGCCCTTGAAGAAGGCCCCTAGAATCCTAGATATGAGGGATTCACCCTTGAACCAGATGGGTTATTAAGGTTTAAAGGAAGGATGTATATACCTAACTCAGTAGAGTTAAGGAATATGGTATGGAAAGAGGTTCATTCTACACCATATTCTAGGCATCCTGGAGTAACCAAGTTACTCACTGATGTGAAACCTTTATATTTTTGGAAAGGAATGAAGAGGGATGCTGCAAATTTTTTAGCTACTTGTATTGAATGTCAGAGGGTGATGGCAGAACACCAACACCCGGAAGGATTATTATACCTTCATGAAATTCTTGAGTGGAAATGGTAAATTATAAGCATGGACTTTGAGCAAGGGCTTCCTATGTCAAGGAACAGACACAATTCTATCTTGGTTGTGGTGGATAGACTCACCAAAGCTACTCATTTTATGCTTGGAAACTTGACGGATGGGGCACCCATCATTGCTCAAAAATTTGTTCAAGAGAATTTTAGACTGCATGGCATTCCTGAGAAGATTATCTCAGATAGGGATGCATAGATGACATCAAGGTTTTGGCAAACCATATTCTCTTCACTTGGTACTCATTTGAACATAATCTCTTCTTATCATCCTAAAACATATGGACAAACTGAAAGGGTGAACCAAGTGTTGGAGGACTTGTTGAGGATGTATTGCATGGATCAACAATACAAGTGGGAGAATTATCTTCCTCTAGTGGAATTTTCCTACAATAACTCCTATCACTCAGCTATTAAGATGGCACCATTTGAGGCATTATATGGATAGAAGTGCTGAACCCCTACAAACTATGATAAGCTAGAAGATAGGGTTAGCCTTGGTCTAGAAATGCTATCAGAGATGGAAGAACAAGTCCATCTGATTAAAAGAAGGCTAGCAAAAGATAATGATAGGCAAAAGTGTTATGCAGATGCAAAGCATATTGAAAGGCATTTAACTGTGGGAGATAAAGTTCTCCTAAGGGTAAAACCTCAGAAAAGATCCATCAAATTTGGAAAGATGTCCAAACTGGCACCAAGATATGTGGGCCCTTTCAAAGTTCTTGAGGAAGTCAACCCAGTGGCATACAATTTGCTCTACCACTAGCCCTGGACATGATGCATAATGTGTTTCATGTTTCATATTTGAAAAATTTTAATTCTTCTGATATTCACATTCCTATGCTTGATTGGAATACTCTATAGGTGAAAGACCCGGGACTTGTGGTGATCGAGCCCAACAAGGTGCTCAAAATGCGTAAGCTATGCTTACATAACAAAGAAATAACACAGTGCAAGGTCCAGTGGGACCAATATGCAGAGGAAAATGCCACCTAGGAAAATTATGATGACTTTCATGCTAGATTTCCTCATCTTTTCTAAAGCATTTATTGATTATGCTCTTGAAACAATTTCTTATTATGTTGATTTACTTTTAAGACAATTCATCATTGGGGATGATGATTCTAATGGGGGGTGATATGTTACATCCCCAACTTACAATTCGACTTAAACATTAACTTTACATGATAATCAGGAGGATTAGTCATAGTTAACTGATTTGATATTATGGAAATATCTGAATTGAATATTATTAATGATGTTAATGATTGATGTTAAATAGTTTTGAACATTAATTATTTATAATATGAGGCATGATTATGATGCATTGATCATGATATTGTGGTCCTGAGTGTGAATAGGAAAAGTTAACATCCTTTGAAGAAAGAAGGAGAGTATCATCCTCGAGGAATGATTAGATATTGAGAAAACAAGGTTGAATAGTCATCTGAGTACTGGTTCCCACGTCCTTCTGAAACCCTTATAAGTTGTCATGAGTCATGTCTTCCTTCTTTTGTAATTCTATCCTTGTGAGTCATGTTGTCGATGGTGCTTTAACGACTAGATGACATTCTTGGAATAATGTCTCAAGTAGTATGATAGTTAAATTATGAGTGATGGAGATCTCACATTATCCTATTCTTAAATAGGGATCTTATCTCTTATTTTCAAGTCTTTCAACTAAGGTTTATCATCGATGTTGGGGGAGTATTACTCAACTTCAAACATCTTAAGCTTTTAATGTGATACCTTTTGTTTTCATTATTATCATGAACTTGAATAATATAAAAGTTTCATAACCCTTATTGTTAGTCAAGGGTCTTCATATATAAATTTATATATACGAACCTCTTTAGAGGTCGATGATAATAGTTGTGACTATATTTAAAACTATCCTATCTTATCTTCTTACTTGCCACCCCAATATCCTTAAACCCACGAGGAGTGGGAAAGGAGAAAGGATTGGCTAAGTGGGCAACATGGATCAAAGATCCCACTAGCTAGCAAGCTCATATGGCATGCAAAGATAATGCTATGGTTGGTTACGAACACCATCTTGGGTGTCTTGGGAAGGGAAGTGGAGTGAAGAAAATAGAAGTTTTTGGTTATTCTATTTGGAGGATACTCTTGGTAGAGAATTATGTGTGAGTGAGTGGTGAACACTGCAAGCTTCTTTCTCGAGTTATAGAGAACCACAGTTGGTGAGGACGACTAGAACAACTGGTGTTCAAGCTCTATGAGTTGTATCTATAACACTCTGCATTATATATATTCAGGTAACTTATATTTAGAGCCCTCGACTCATATAATGCATTACCTGTAATACAATATTATGTCCTTTTGAATGATAGCAATGTCGGTATTGCCTTCTATAAAGATTAAGTAATGTATTACTTTTTATGCATAGTGATGAAATTGTATACTTAACTATGCATAATGATGAACGATAAGAGTAGATGATAGCTCTTGTAGCCCTAAATGAATATAATTCTAGATACTCTGAAACTATTTCTCTTTGAGGCACTCAGCCAGCTTGAGGCCAAAAACCCTGCATGGGTTTGCTTGCATGAGCACCATAGTTTTAAACTGTTACTATGCGCCCTGCACTATGCACCCTACATCTTAATGATGCCTTATAACTTTACATTTTTTAGTTGTTAGCTCTTACAAACTTGTCTATCCTTATGAGCCCAATAGGGCACTATTCTGTATTGAATAGCTACTTGATGGTATCAGCTTGTGGAGCAGTCCATACCATCGTATTGATTGCCACAACCATGGTAAATTTTAAACACAATTAACTAGAGATAAACTAGGTTGTGCTACTGCACTTGACACCTTATTCTACCAACTTGATAGGAAAGATAATGAGAATCGATTGGCAATCAATAATATACTTGTTATGTGAACATGATAACTCTTCGAGGAGAGTAACAAAATAATAACCATACTTTGTCATAGTTATGCTATTATGACAGCCAAGACTTCAATCTTGTCTTCATTATGAAGTAAATCCTGACATATCCTTTGACATAAAGAATCTACCCTAGCACTGTTATAAGCTAGTGGTTTTATACAGGATACATGCTGACTATATACGTGGCAGTTATGTTTTGTATTTGACTTTATTAAAGTATACCAAAGAAGAATCTAGAGGTGTTTGAATCTATGAGTCTTTATGAACCTTTAAAAGATATTATGATAAGATTCTTTTCTTTTTATTATGAAATGGATTTTAACCTTGCCATTAGATGAACAAAGTAAACATTGATCGAGTAGGGTGAATGTTGAAAATAAGAATGTATTCAATATTCATGAAAATAGGATAATCATGACGTGGAATCATTAGTAACCATGTTAATATGAAACTAAGAACCTAAGTATGGTGTTCAAAATAACATTCAAGTGTCCAAGAATTGGACTTAAATGCATTAAATCCTACTTATACTAGACCAAGAATAGTCGTTGTTATGACTTGCATAATGGAACAAGGTGGTGAGGAGTCACAAGTTCCACATTATGAAATAAACTTTTTATTTATAAACAAACCATGATGGGAGTCGAGTGTCCTGATATGGGCAATGAATCGAATTGATCCCTTTTATTCTAGACCTAGAGAGAAAGGTTGATTTGAACTTACTGTAGGACATGACAGCTTATAAGTCGAGTCAGGGTGGTGGACATATGACAACATTTAATGCATAATGTTCATGTATGTAAAATCTTTGACCAAAGTAATGCATCTGTCTCCACATGCATTTTCAATTCACAGTGCTCCCGATGGCTTAGTGTCTCTAGTAGTGTCATACATAGTTAGAGTGGATTTATAGTTGTGTGACCGTGAGACATTAGGAAGGACACAACACCAGATACTTAGATGGCTAACCTGAGGGTTCCTAATATCTAACCTTTCCATGAAGGGTAGGGCCACTTTCAGTTTGGAAGTTGAGTGGAGGACCACACATCCATGGTTGGTGGAAAAGCACCAACATAATGCTCTCCTTCCCAAGCATGAGACAAGATGAGGCTTATGAAGATGGATGTCATTTGTTCTAGATACATATTTTCTTATTTTATGACTTGATAGTCAATTTTAATGTATAATTTTGATATGTATAAGATGATTTATGATGCTTTGGGCATAACTCGTTCATGTATAGTGATAGTTGATCACTAGGGATTTGTAAATGAACATTGTTTTGTAAGCTTCGTTATGTTCTATTTAGAATATGATTCTTAATTGTTGAAATGAAAATGATTCATTATGGTTAATTTTTTTTTGAGAAATCAGATGGTTAACTAATCTCTTGATTATGATAAATGTTTATGTTAATTTTTTTGGGATTTATGGAAAGTGATGTTACAATACAACTAGGAAAGTAATGTTAGTAGGGCTATGGTAGGCTACTTTGTCTAGAGATGCAAATATTTGCATATGAGGATGCCCGAGGGTAGGAAGACCCATAACAAGATATGAGACACCTAGGCAACTGATAATGGCATAGGCTCCCTTTGAGAAATGAGCAATTAATTTTATTGGCCCATCGAACCACCAACACTCAAGTCCCATGCAAGGTTTATCATAATAGGAATAGAATATTTGACCAAGTGGGTAGAAGCAAAAGCCACAAGAGACTATATCACAATAATTGTTTCTAAATTTATCTATGAAAACATCATAACAAGATTTGGATGTCCAAAGAGCATTACAAGAAATCAAGGGAAACACTTCGTTAATAAGACTAATGGGTCTAGTAAGGCCTTCAAAAAAATAATGGGCATAGCATTGACAAATATGTTCAATAGAAATGTGACAAAGTGGGATATTAAATTTTATATTTATTAACAAAAGTAATAGGTACATGGCTAATTTGATGTTTTGGGTTCAAAATAATGTGAATTGTTTTGGTTATAGTTTTGTAGTGTGCCCTTGTATGGATGTATGAATAGTGAGTTCCATAAAAATATGATGGCATCACTAAAAATTTGATATGTCACAATATAATAATACAATGAATTACTAAAGTAGATTTTATTATATTAAAATATTATTTATGTACTAGATTAGAGATTGTTAGATTTTAAATCATATCATATTGGTAGATTCTAAGCTAGAGCAAACTGTAAGATATTATTGTGTGATTTTTAAGATTTAAATTCCTTCCCATTAAAGTGTCATCATTGGGTTACAACAAAACATGTATACATGTTGGAAGCTAATTTAATACACATTGATTTTTAGTAGTTTTATTAGCTATTATTATGAAGGTTTTGGAATTTCTAGATAAGGATTTTTCAGTTGAATATTTTAAAAATCTAAAAGATATATCTTACTCACAATATATAAGAAGAGATTAAAATTTACCTTCAAATGACAACCTAAACAATGATATCTTCATTTCAAATGTAATGGAGAAATAATCTTGTTTGGTGTACCATATATCATATCTAATCTAATTACAAAGTGAAGTGTAATGTTAGTATAAATATAAGATGTTCCTAGACTAGTTTCCATTGATACAATATAATTTAGGTTTGTGGTTTGCCTTGTCATTTGTATGAAAAAATCCTAGTATTTATAATCAAATTGATTACATGGAAAAATGTTTATCATGTTACATCTATTTTTTGAATAATATGTTTGTAAATAAATATATAATAAATAAATTGCAGTGTACCTATGTATAAGATCTACTCACTAAGAAGTCCAAGTCTACATCATTGATTATCACTTATTAAGTAGATGTACTAGGACTAAATTAAAAATTATTACAATATGAGAACAAATTGGGTAAATTTTGTGACATGGATCTTGTGCTAGATGGATTATCACCATGTCCTTTTCTACCCCTATTGGCATGATCAAATTGAGTGGTTTGATATGTCAAATTATTTGGAATCCTACTAGTAGAACTAAGCACTACTATCATCACCTTTCCATGAATAGAAGAAGGAATGATGGGTGTGGAGGAAGGGAGGAAAGGTTGAAAGGCTATGGACAATCATGTGTTATGTGTGCATCATGTTTAGATTGTGGAATATTTCCACCAACACCCTAATAAGATCTAATACCAAAATAGTTGGGTTTTAAACCCATATCAAACATGGCCCATAAGTTTTTTACAAAATGCAATGTTATGTCAAGATTTTTGAGTGGTTTTTGGTTGAAGAATATCCACCAATGGTCTCAAAAAATAGATAAAATATGTTCAAGTTTGTACCATTTGATTAAAATTTGGGTTTTAATACAAGAATGGGTTGATTGGTTAAGGGATTGATAAAATAAGGTGTGAAATGTACTTTTGTTATATGTAGATCATTTATTTGTTATAAGAAAAACCATTAGCATAAAATAACCTCATCACTGCCCTCCACTCATGAAAACTATGAAGTAAAGAATCTTTAATGAAATTTTTAAGAAATTGCATTGAATTTGTAAACCTACATACATGAGGAGTAGTAAGAGGATCATAATTAAATGTGATTATTTCAATTTGTAATCTTAACATTTCTTCAATGGTTTGAGGTGGGTTTGGAGGTTCTTTTTACATGGGTTTATGGGTTCATTTTGAGGTGAGTTTGTGAGTGGATATTCAACTAGATTTTTGTTTTGGTCATAAGTAAATTCATATTCATCATCCATATTATGAATTTATAGAAAAAAAACTAAATTTACTTGTTTTTTGAACCTTTCCTAAACCCTAAACCATTGATTTGAAAATAATTAATAAAAATAATTTAAAAAAGCACAATTAGGGCTAAAGGATTTTGGTTGGGTATGGAGGGAGAAGGTTGGTATAAGATGTCTAAAAAAATAGATGTTTGCTCCTAGGTTTGGATATTTGTATTGGGTTATAAAATGGTGTCTGTAGTAAAGAAAAGGGATTTTATTTTGTGACGAATTACATAGTCTAAACTAGATATGACCTAAAAAATAGATATCTAGTTCCACCAAAAAATTAGCCCAACAACCTTACCCCTTTTCCACCCCATATTCTTGCTTTTACCAAAATCCCTAAAGATTAAAAAATTTACAATCCTAGAAGAAGTGTTTAACATGTTTAGGGAGAGAGAAGAACAAGCATGAGAGAGGGTATATTTGAAGAAATCTAAGTCTATCACCTACATGGATTTGAAAATATAGAATCTTTTAAGCAAGGACTTGGAGTTGGACTTGGATTTGGGGTCTCAAAGGTGGTAATTTGGCTTGGACCAAAGGATGGTAGTAAAGCATCAACTCTACCTAACATTAAGGTGGGGAATGAGGGAAAAGTAGAACTAGATTTGCTTGAGGGGAAAGAAGGAGAAGTGATGAGAGGAAAGCTAATGTGAATTTTTGAGGAATTTGCAAGGGGTTAGGATAGAGAGCTTCATACTTAGATTAGGAGGGAAAAGGGACATGATGAGATTGATCACCTACTTAGTAGGAGAGGAGAGATCAAGATAGGAAAGAAGGTGATCCTAGGAATTTCAAGTAAGGGCTAAGTAGTCCCTTAGGTCACTAAATATCTTGAAACCTTTATTGAAGAGGTGTTGGGCATGGGGGTGTAAAGATAGAGATACAAGGGTTTATCATCCTTATAAATCAATTTGTTCCACAAAATGGAGGAAGTAGACAATTGATCTTATGCATAAGAGATGAGTCTTTCTAGTTTACAAAGTTAGAGATTGATTACTAAGAATTCCACATAATGACAAGTGACAAGACAAAAATTTAATGTTGAATAAGGGTGATATAATAAGATTATCATGTCAATTGACCATGTGCCACTTACCCTTTGTAGAAGCTAAATCAATTCTATTGCTGACCAATATTTTCCAAGGATCATCCCCCTAAATAGTTCTGGTGGTCCATTTAGAGATGATATAGATTCCTTGTGTTTTAGGATTGATGTTTCTAAAACTATCTTTGGTCAAGTGGGTTGAATATAGTGAATCCATGAAGTGGCTCTGTAGTATGAAGCACCATCTCATTTACACCAAAGAAATTATCAAATCAACTTAGCATGTTCCCCATAGCATATGTTGGATGGAATCTTTTAAGAGGAGTAATAAACATGAGTGGAAAAAATATTTTGTTGGCCACTTGAGCTCTTCTAGTAAAGTAGAGGAACTTATTACCCTAGTGCACAAGTTGAACTGATTGATAATCCATTTCCATAAATTAATTAAAGATACCCCCGAGCTAAAGGGAAACCCTAAGTACAAAATGATCACACTAGACTTGTTGTGTGCCCATTCAACAAGGATTTATGGGCGAGAGAAAATAATTTGATCATAAATTATTTAATCTTATGCATAAATTATTTCAAGCTTGATGTAGTACAATAGAGATTGAACACTTCAATATAGCATTGGCCACTTCTATAACATCCCTAACTCCTACCCCTTTTGAATGAAAAGGTTGCAATAATTATTAATGGATTTGAATTGCTTCACTACTCCTTGGATTCCAATTGCTTCACTACTCCTTCTATACTTGTCCGTAAAATGAAAGTGGATTGATTAGATTTTAATGCTTTAATAAAATATCATTACTTAGAATATGTCATTAAATTGATTATTTTATCTAATAATGCTACTAAGGTATGTGTATCAATCTTTGTAGATGATAGGAATAGATACTAGGGAAGGTGAACTAGGTTTGGTCCATGAAATGTGACAAACTGATGATCTAAAGTGTGAAGTAAATGTTTGTTTGAGTTAATTAATCAAGACAATTTAAATAATTACATGTGATAGTTAATTGTGCTTGCTTATTTAATTTCTAAAATTATTTAAATTGTGTCAATAAATAGAATGAGTCTTTATTTACATTTAATTAACTTTAAATCTAAAGGCAACTAATATTTCAAATAATAGATTAGTTAAATTAAAATTGACTTGTAACTATTATTTTAGAATTATTTACTGTGTAAACTTTTAAAATTAAAATTGGAACTTAAAGGAAAGAGATAAAACTAATTCTTCATTTCTTTATAATAACTTGTGTAAACTAAAATTAGATGTGTAAGATAAAAATTAGTAAAATAGAATTAAATATGATCTTATTATTTGAATTTCTTGAGTTGAAAGATATGCATGAACTAGAAATGTTATATTTTATTGAAATGCTTTAGTTGTGAATTAATTTATTATTTCCTCAAATGATGGTTTTCTTAATTAGGGTTTGAGAGGTTTTTAAAAGGGGATTTTAATAAAGACTTATTCTTTAGAAAACACTAATTTTATGCATACACACTCATAGATGATTGCTAGAGAGCTCTAAAGAATTTACAAGTGATTTTTTGATTCAATGATTTGTACATCAAGGGTTTTAACATCTACATCAATTTCCAAGTTGAACTTTTGAAGAGGCTAGATTCACAATAATGAAATTCTTTAGAAAACACTTCAATTTGGTAATCGAATGAATTAGGACTAGTTGTGAAATCATGATTGACTGTTGTATGGAATCTACGTGAACTCCAGGATTTCTTGCAATGGAAGAAACTAGGTTTTGTTAGATTGCAACTCTAGAAGTGATAAGAGGAATCAAATTATGATAAATTGGGATCTTAGAGAATTTAATAGGATGAATTTGGGAATGTGATAAATTTGATTATTGAATGTATTAAATATATAAGTGAGTTTGGAAAGCTAAACCCTAGCTTGCTTGTCTAGGAAGAAGGGTTTTGAAACTATGAAAACCTAGGAAACGATAGAAGAATCAATTTAAAAGAAATTAGATTCATGGTGGATTGAATCGGATGAAATTGAGAAAATGTAAACTCTGATTTTATAAAACCAAATCTAACAATTGAATGTGGAAAATTTTACTCTAGGATTCATGACATAGGGAGATTGTATATGAAACCTTAGTGAAGGATGTTTAACATATGATTAGCATAATGAACAAATTGAAATATGAGAATGAATTAATAATGAATATATTACTATATATTATATTTTTTTTTTCTGATTTGGGATGACATGCTTAATATTTGAAGGCAATTTGGAACAAATTGAGATTTTTGGGAAATTATGAACTAGTATGTTACAAAAATCAATTTGGAGGTTTTCCTTTATGTAAAATTTTAAATTGAATTTTCCACACTAAAATTGGAGTCAAGTAGGAGGTATAATATAAATATGAGCATAGGTCATTTCTTTGGAATTATGCTTTTCAAGAATGTGAGACCTTTCCTTTGCTACTGTAGATTTTTGTGTGTCATACCTTAGTTTGAGTATGTAGAAAAGATTAGGCAAATCCTAAGAATGCATATAGGTCATAAAGTCCTTTAAATTAGATTTGGAGTGATCTCACACCCTAGGGGTAGAGACACTACCTATGGCACTAGGTAGGGAAACTTGGATTAGGTAGCCCACCCCAAGTGTGTGCAAGAAGTTGAGTCAACATTTTGGCCGAAAAGTGGAAGTGTTTTCCCTGATTTTCAGAATTTGTCACATTTGACCTTAAAATTTGAAGCAGTTAGAAATGGAATCTTGAAAAAAGTCACTGATCATTAAATCTAGTACTCAGAGTCTAGTTTCCAAATATGTAATTTAGTTGAATACCCAGATGATACAAATTGATTTTCAATAGGGCTTTCTAAAAACCACTATTTAAAAGTCACTTTTTTTTACTATACCATGCACATGTATGTCATACATATTTTGACCTAAATAATCATATTTTTCTAAATCCTTTTGGGAAAAGATTTGTAACTCACTGAAGCATGTTTTCCATATTTTTTGGTAATTTTTTATTGAATATTTTTTTGTTAATTTTTTATTGGCCATATTTGGTGTTTTAAAAAATCGTCATGTACGTCACACATAAGATGACCTAAACTTATCTTTTTTTAAATTTTTTTCAAATTGAAAAGAATTTTTTGAAGTATGTTTTTGTACAATTTTTTTTTTCAAAAAATTATTTTAATTAAAAGTTATTAAAATACTTAAAAACCCTGATAATTCAAGTTTATGGACCTATTTCATCAGAAATTAATTGAAAAATAGACAAAATAATCCAATTGTAAAAAAAATTACATATTTGGAATCTACACTATGTCATCTATAATGGGTTTTAATTTTGTCAAAAAATTCTACAAAAAAGGTCTTCAAACATATGCCCAAAGTCACTATTTTGTTGTGACATTGACATGACCTTCAACTTGTAGGTCAAACCAGGTCCAAAGCCTAGGTTCAGGTCCCCAACCCTTTTCCTAAACTGGTTAATAGAGCATTAAAACTGGGTCAGAAATTCAAATTTTAAGAAATGGGATCCTGTTCTAGAAACGGGATCCTGCTTTTGGCTCGAGGTCCCGAAGCAAAATGGGATCCCGTTTTGCTTTGCCCAATTTTGGGTATTTGCCTAAGTCCAAAATTTCCACCTTAAGTGGACTCAAATTTGTGCATTTACCCCTAAGGTGCTAGGTAGAGGGCATGCTTGTCCTTTATGAATTTAAATGCTAAATTTCATTAGCAAGATTTGTTTAACTTCTAGAATCCATTTCTAATGTTTTTACTATCATGGAACAATGTGATTTTTATGATGCAGTCTATCTAAATTACTAGGATGAAAGACCCAATTGATCTATGTAGTCTCCTAACATGGTTTGGTGAGTTTGTAACTAGTTAGTGAGTTGTGACAAATATGGTATACTAGGTGGTTAGTGAGAGCCTAATGGGAACTCAATAATGTGCATCTACTACACCCAATTATTTTTTGAGTTTGAGATTGGATAGTTTGTGTATACTAGGTGATAGTATGTGTGAGCCTAGTTGGGAACTCAATCCCCATTCTACAACTACACCTAGTTATGAGAAAGTATTTTGTGTATTTTAGTTGTAAGTGTGTGAGAATGAGTTACACCTTACTCCCTATGCTACCCTTAAATTGAGTACAATGGTCTTGTAGATATTATGAACCTAAGAGGTCATTGTCCCCTAGGATATGTATAGCTATAGAATGGGGATTACACTTTCATCATGATAGTCTCATCACTTGGCACACCCAACTCATTATGCTCTATTTGGTGGGATGGTTGTAGGTAATATATTATAAAATGTATGTTTGTACATATGCCATACATCACTACGGGTTAATAGATCTATGAAACTTAAGTCCTAGTTTACTGTTAGGAATGCAGTTTGATCACTACTAGGAGTGGTAGAATGTTCTTGCGATATATAGTTCTTTGTCATTCTTATGTGAAGTAATTGGTACATGTAACATAGTTAGGAAATGGATCCTAGTATTGTTGGAGATATTCTTAGAGGCCTTACACTATATTCTTATGTCTTGAGTTGTGTCATGTTGGCTTGGGTTTTTGTGTTTGTTGTCACATGTGTAGGTGGTTGTATGTCTTGTCTCAAGTTCTCGTTATATTCTTAGTTGGTTGTTAATTGGTTTTTATTGAAATGTATTATGTGTTCTTATTTGTTATTCTATGTATTCTTGTATTTCATGCTTGATTTAAAAGATAGTTATAAGTGCAGGTATGAGTTATAAGCTAAGGTATGAGTTATAAGCTAAGGTCCTCAGAAGTTGTGTAGTATGGGCTACTTTCTTTTTCTACTTGAGCTAGTTATGAGTTTTTGAGGACATATGAAATTGAATAATTATTGAAGTTATAGTATGGGTTGCAAGTAATGATCATTTGAAGGTTTTGCATATGGTCTTGGATACTTAGAATTATAGATTCTTAATACTTATGAGTTGAGTCTTCTTTTATGTATTCTACAAGATTGTTGCTGATAGATTGAATGTGTTTTGTGAGGTACTGCAGTGACTTGGGTTTAGGATTAAAGTGTATTTGAATTTCCTATATGATGTCAAGGCATGTGTTCTGAAATTGGAACATAATGGTTAGTGTGTATGACCTTTGTTTATATATCTATTTTATGTGTGAAAATAGGAAATAACTTAATAAGATAATCATTACAATTGTATTATATACTTCATTACTATTGGATTATTTGTTCATTCAATTCAAATCAAATCAATGGATGGGGAGGATAGGGTTCCTTTGTTGTGTGGGTTCAAAATACCTTCACCATATGTAGTAAGATCTTGGAGGGAGTTGATCATGGTTGGATTAGTGACTTCACTTGTGCATTGTATCATTATTATTAGACCACTATTGCACATGTGGTAGATTGGCATATTGGGCTATATATTTGATGTATGCTATTAGAGGGTTGTAGTTGTGTCCAATTGTACTCTAAGATGGTTGTATAATTATTATTGATATGTATTGGTGTACTTTTAAGATAATAAGATATCACTTTATGTTATCGTGTTGTATGTGTACATTCATGAAATGGGATATGATTATGTTGATTGTTAAGAAAAAAAATAGGGTTGAAAAATAGTAGTTGTTACATCTTCATCCACATAATTTTAGAGGAATAGGAGGTTGCATAAAAAAAGTGGTAATTGATTACAAATGATTTATTAGACATGGAGATAATTAAGACCAAACCTAGGTTCTTGGATCAAAATAGAAGGTATCCTAGGGCATCAACAATAAGAGCATAGAAAAAGGAATCAATGGCCAACCTTGTCTAAGGTAGTGTTGGAGAGGAAATAAGTATGTGAGGGAGCCATTTACATTGAGGCAATCATTGACATCAATAAGCAACAAATTAATTTGGGATAGCAAGCAAGGTACAAATCTATGCTAGTAGAGCATTTTAAGAAAGAAGGTAAGTGTATATGGTCATAGTCCTAATCAAAATCAAGATAAACAAAGAGGAAATTTTGGGTAATTTGTTAAGCCAATTTAGTAATCTAGTTTCCCAAGGTAGAATGAGGTTACCTAGGATAAATCTTCCACTAATGAATATATTTTTCTCTAGGTGAATAATAGACTAAGTTACCACTAGTTTAATGTAAAGAGCAATGGATTTGGCTATGATTTGATAGGAAGTGTTAGGTATCTAGTGATAGGATTCTAGCCAACAATAATGTCTTTATTATTTTCTTTGGGGTAATATTAATTAGACCCATATTTATGAGGGACCTAAGGGTTCCTTTTATAATCACCTTCAAGTACATTTGGTAGAAATTTTCTTTGATTTGTGCCCACTTAACTTTATTTATAATTTAGTAGTCTAAGGCCATCTAGTCTAGGGCTCTTCTCATTATCCACATAGAACAAGACCTTCTCCAAGTCCTCTTGGGAGAGATAACAATCAAAGTGATGGCTATAGTCTTGGTCTATTTGAGAAGGAATATGGTCATTAATAGTCCCTTCTAGTCTTGTATGATATTCATCAAAAACCACATCCTCTTGGAACTTTTTTTATAATGATATAAAAGAGATAGTGTATCTCAATAGGGGATGAATGGGGAGATCTCTATTCAACCATGAAATTGTGAATGTAAATCCTTATTTATGGTTATTCTTGAAAAATTAGAGCAATAGTTGCCTTCCTTATGTTGGGTCCCAAAAATGTAGGTCCTCTCCTCTAACACCACCACCAAGAATGACACAAAGGGGAAACAAATATCACAAATAGGGTGAGTTATATATGAAAAAATAGAGGGTGGTTTTGGTCCAATGCATAGGATAGGGCAATTCGTCTTCTTCTTTAGGCTCTACAAAACCTATGGGTGTATTCCATTGAGGTCCAAATACATGATAACAATTGGGATAGAACTTTGACTACGATGCCTTAATGGCATTCATGGAAACACTTACTTGACCTCATTAAAAATAGATTATAGATGAGCATATAATTGCACCCAAAGATATAATCATTTTCAATCACTAAAGATGAATCCCCTTAACATTATATAAACACTTATATCTTTCTTCAACATCGTTACAATCCTCTAAATATTTATCTGACACTAGCTTACCTTACATATCCATTTGCTAAACAATGGACTGCAATGATGGACTGAACTCCTACAAGCACAAACCTTTGAACATTTATCTAACATCAACACTGTCAAGATATAGCAGAGATAATGATGTTGGTCTGTGGATGCGGGCATAACCTAAACTAATCTACCAACCTACTCCTAAACTACTAGTGAATGATATTTTCACTTTAAGGCATGATTGACCATGAACTTCCAAGATCAATAACTACCCATTGAATAATAGAGTCATAGTTTATCAAAGAAAGAACAATGAAGTGAAGCATACATAAATTGACCTAAGCATATGGATGCATCAAATTAGGAACATCAAATAGTAGAACATACTTCATAGATCCATATGCAATGAAGGAATAACCATTACAAAGCTTGCAATGAATTAAAGTGCTATGACACTTATCAAATCTTCATTACAACCATACTAATAAGTGTAGTAAGAAGGAACCTTAGATTGATGTTACAAGTTCTTGTGAAAATATACAAACAATCATGGAGACATTATGTTGATAACACCCCTTTATAATATTCCCAGTTGGAAGCTTCAAGAAAATGATGTCTTTTGAAGAATTGGATGGGCATGAATTGAAACCCTAGAACAAACTCAGTACTTGCAAGCATTTGGAAATTGGATCAATGACCAATCATTGTAATGAGATAAAAACTTGTATTTATACTTTCCATTTGTGCACCCTAATTTGTGGGCAGGAAACTCCTAGGCCCTTGTAACTTTGAATTTACTAATAACAATGAATGCAAGGAAGATTGAAACCCACAAAATCCATGATTTTCACCAACCACGACATGAGAACTACATGTGGAATTCTAGGGTAGGTTGGATGCATCTAGACATGAAATTAGCCTTTAAGGAGTTGGAGGTGCATAATCAAACCATTAATGGTGATCTTAGGAGTTTTTGAGACATCCCACCACATTTTTTTGACTTTGATGAGGTTTTAGATTTTTGGGGAACTTGGGTTCCAAGGGACATAGGGACCAAGAGAGTCTAAAAACCTATGAGGATAAAGGGGAAAAGAAAAGGAGTGATAACCAAGAGTTGGGAGGAACCTTGAACATGGTAAGTTGGGAACATATGGAAGATCGGGGTTTAGGGTCCAAGAGGAACATGGAACCAAAGAGCTGGGGGGTGGGATTCAGGGTTTCAGGAGAACTTGGAGCCATGGGACATACATGGGAGTTTGAGGTTTGGGAGAAACCAATTTAGGAACATGCTGGGGAACAAGAATGAGAATGGAAGAAGTCTAGGGTTCAAGAGAACATGGGGACGGGGGACTAGAGTTTCAGAGGAATCAAGGATCTGTGGATAGGGACGTGGAGAAGGCCGGGATCTAGGGTTCGAGAAGGATCAGGGACTAAGGTTCTAGTGAACTTGGAACCTTGGGACCAAAGGGTGAAGGGAGTGGGAAACTGGGGTTTTAAGGAACTGGGGAACACAAGGATCTTGGAACCAAGTGTAAAGATCCCAAGATCCCCTAATTTCTCAAAAAGGAAGAAGAAGCTGGGAAAGTAGACTTTTAGGGAACTGGGGAAGTGGGGAACCAAGGGACAAGGTATCAAGGTTATTGGAAAATGCAAAAAGAAAGAAGAGAATGCCATCGGGGCCCAGGATTGAGGAAGAACGAAGGACAAGAGGATGAAAGGGTCCTAGACTGGGAAAATCCCTAGGCTTGGAACATCTGCCTATCCCTGTAAAACCTACAAACTTGAGAAAAACAAAAAGGGTAAGGGAAGGCTTGGCTTAGATTTTCTCTAGATTTATGGGCAACATTAGGACATAGCCACGACATGGGGAAGGGGAAAGGGAAAAGTAACAATTGAGCACATGACTAAGAATTTTTTTATTTTTTGTGCATAGCAAATTTGGGTCCCAATACCTTAATCTGGTGCAACTAAGAGAAAATCCAAGCACCTTGACCTCTATAGGTGTCAATCTTTCTAATCTTGGCCTCAATGTTGCTAAGATATGTTGGATAATACTTATATTAAATGGGTTAATAGAAAGAAGCTTAGATGAGCCTACTCCAACTATCCTCAAAGGGTATTCTCTTTAATATTTTTCTTCAAAGAAATCCTTCTTCCATAAGATTAAAGAAGTAAGATGCATTGGTTAAGGGCATTAGTCTAGTGAAATTTTAAATCTATATCACAATTTTATAAAGGAAATGGCCAACACGAATCTAACTTTTTAAATTGAATCACTACAAATTGACGTATATGTTTTGAATTTTGAAATGATGTAAAATAATAAAATGTAGATTTATTAGTGTATTTTTTTTTCAAATTAAAAATTATTTGAATATAGTTTTTTTATAAAATTGACACTATAATTTAACTGTTAATAAAATGGTGAAATGATGCAGGAGCATCCAGTGGTGTAAGGGCAATCTTGCATCACCCAAAAAAGATGATGATTCAAAATCATTGATGTTGTTTTCATTTCTTTTCAAAATTAGTATCTCTGGTTCCATAATCGTTTGAATAATGATGTAGAACCTTCCGTTTTTCCAAATTGCTAAAAATAGCATACTATTATTTTTGGAATGTTTTCATTTGGGCACATATGGAAGTAAAAATTTACAAGAAGGTTCGTAAATGAAAAATAAGACCTTTGGTGAAGGAATCAGAAAAAGATCATTTGTGGGTTGAAATATATTAAAGTTTCCCTTTCCTAAAAACCCTTAAAAATTATTCAAATTTAGGTTGAGGCACTAAATGGCCCTAAAAATGGGTGGAATTGGTAGAGCAAACTCTTAGAGCGTAGAGAACTCCGTGAGCTTTCCGGCGCTTCAAACAGTTCATCAATCGGACACCTGGATCAAAAGTTATGGCTCTTGGAAGTTGGCCTATTTTTGGAGGGAGATCTAAAATTCAAAATTTGGCTGGAGGCCACAAAAAAAGGGCTATTTATAACCATTTTTGGGAACCCTTGGCAGTAATAGAGATAAGGGGGAAAGTATAGAGTAAAAAAAAAGGTAGGAAAACAAAAACCCTAGCAGATTTGGGGCTATAGAAGGTAGATGATTCCAGAGTCTAGAGATATGAAGCTATAGTGTGTTGTAGCATATGGAGGATTCATCCTCTGATTGTATTTGAGCTTATGTAATGTAATGAGTTGTCCAAATCAATAAAAGAACAATCTATTTTCTGTGTACAATTTCTATTGTTATGTGTTTTATGATTTACCCCCTTCATCATGAAAAATAAGGTTAAGTGGGACACCACTCTTTTTTTTGATAAGTAAGATATATTGGATTATATAGAAGTATCAAAAAAGTTACATTGTATGAGCCACCATGGCTTTTTCAGATTTGCAATCCCCTACCCAGACTAGTAATAATTTAAAATAGTCGTGTAGGGCCTGAAACCAAAAAGCCACATGGGCCACTATCATTGCATAGACATCTTGTTACTATATCAAATATCAATGGAGACCTAGCCCCTGAACTAGACACCTAGACTGCTTAACAATATTTAATTTATTAACAGAAGTAGAAAAGTAAAAGTAACATTGCCACCGTAGATTTTGAAACTACAAAAAGGAACCTGATTGAATCTGGGATTTAGTCTAGATCCCATACCTCTTCTTCTGCTCAAACTAGGTCTACAAATTTGTAAATCCACTACACTCTAAAAGGTTGTATAAGGTTGCAGAAGCACTTCAGGAAGTTGCACCCATCATCTGCCCTCTTGTTGTGTTCAATCAGAGTGGTTTCGACGAAGTTGTCCAAAACAGAATTCACAGAATATCTGCCACCCTTACCAAACACTTTTCATAGTCATAGACGTGCGGGAAACCTACCCCTAGCTTGGCCATCTTGACAGCCTTCTCCAAACCACCTAACAGCTTGGGCTTGAAGAGCTCCCTTGCAAGATGGATAACCATAGATTTCTCCTCACCTAGGTCTAGCAGTGAAGCAACGAAGCGGGAGGAAATGTCAATATTTACTCTGTAACGATCCCTAGCCTGCAAGAAATCTTTGTCCAGAATCCTTTTGGTCCCTGTAACTGCCAAGGGATGACTGGTTTTCACGATCCTTGTGATCTGGAGGTCAGAAACCATGCCAAGGAAAGCCATTTGGCTCTTCTTACCTACTAATCTTACTGGGGTATCCATAGATGCTCTCTACAATGCACGCCAAGGGAATGAGGGATTATCTTCTGCCAAAGATGGTTATAAAACCAATGGGATGCCTCTAACATATATGAGGAGTATGTGTCAGATTGTGTGCCAATGAAGCTTGGCAAATCCCCATACATGGTAATGATTTATCCTCCTCTTGAATGAAATGAAGGTGTAGTTCTCTCATGCCAAAATGGAATGAGGTACTGATAATTGCCGATGCCATAATCATTTTCTTAACTTCACCTTATCACCACAAGCTTTCCTCATCTACTGGGTGCTTTGTCCCATCATCAAAGGATGACATTGTAAAAAGGACTGGCAACTAAGGAGAGCTCTAATGATTACCGGGTCCCATCCAAGATTGAGTGAGCTGAGGAGACTATGCCACTGTGTCAAGAAGAAACTAACCTAGCCCTCCACCTCTGAGCCCCCAGTCCTTCCACATAGGAATATGTGGAAGGACTCCTGCCCTTCCTCCCACGAGTGGGACATCACTCTTTATATAGTATTTAATTTCATTTTTTTCCTTCAATTTTTTAGGGGATATTTATAACTTGAAACTTTTAGTGCACAAAGTAATTTTTTCTCCATTTTGATAAATATTCTTTTAAAAATAAATCTTGGAAGTTGTGTGTAATGAAAACACAACTATTTTGATGGGACATAACTTTGTCTTAACTAAATATATCCAAAAAAGGAAAAAAATTATAACATAGATCAACATGTAATCTCTCCTCTAGTACATCATATTTTTCAAAAAAATAAAATAAACTTTAGTATTTTTTCTTGAGAGGACAATCAACATTAGATTTTGGTGCTAGTGACCTACTTTTAATAAAAATAAAGAAGAAAATATAATCACCAATTGAAATATTTAAAAAAAAAATTGCAAACTATACTTATAGATCTACAAAAGGGTAATTTTAGATTTTAAAAAAAAATTATGCATGAGTAGTATTTGTTAGAACATCAAGTTTTTTATATAATTTTATTTTTTTGGTAAATTAGCCCCAAAGTGATGCTACATATATATTTAGTTGACACTACCAATTAGAAAAGTTGTAGCCCATATCTAATTTAGCTAGAATAATCTAGCTAGAACATATGTTTCACCAAAATTGACTTTTAGTTGGAAATGCTAAAATTTATTTATGCTAATAAGTTGGCCTAAAGTGTGACATAACTTTGAACTTTTACCTAGGAGGCTAGGGCCAACAATCATCTTATTGGGATTTGGGAATATAACTCGCAATAAGGGTCTTAAAGCATTTAGAATTCTATAAGTGGGATGCATTCAATTGAGAGAGAGGGTTGGTGAGATGAGAATAAGACGAATAGAGAGATATAGTGGTAACTAGGGGGTGATTAAATAAGGTAGCAAAGAGGTCAAGTTAAATTAACAAGCCAAAAGAGTTAAGTAGTAAATGAAGATAATGGGAAACATAAATTAGTCTAGTTGACTAAGATTTCTATTAGCACCATGTTTGAAGTTTGACCATGTATACCAATGGTGATGGTGTTTGGGAAAATTTTCCAAGGGAGGATTTGAATCCCCAAGGAATTGTGGTAGAGGAGGTAGGAATCACATTCATCTTGAGGGAACTTGATTGAGTTGGGCCAACTATGATCTTTAAATAAATCCCCATGTGGAAATAACCCCCAAGTGCCCAATCAATAGTATGGATATGAGAACTCATTTTATCCCAAAGAATCACATAGTTCTTATAGTTATTAGGGGCATAAATAAAATAGAATCCAATATTGCATCCTTGTAAAAGGGTAAGTGCATGGAAATGGGGTATAAAAGGGGGATCAAAAGTGACCACTTTTTTTTTAAAATCAACTAAACATGAATTTGGATGAATAATTTGATGTGCATGCACTCAAAATTTGAAGATATGACAAGAACAAGAATTGTATTACTCTAGATCTAGTTTCTAAACTACTAAGGTTTTTAAAAAATAGTTAAGATTAAGAGGATGAAATGTTGGTGCACACAAAAGTGTTCATGTTTTTCTCATTAAAATATAACAGTGTTTGTTGTGCACCCCCCTATTTTTTTGTTGCATTTAGTATTTTAAAAACTAGTTGGTAGAAATATAGTTAAGAGTGAGTACTACAAGTTGTGTATTTTTTCATATTTTTTTATTGAATATTTTTTTGTGATTTTTCAAAGTGGATGCATCCTAAAAATTGCATCACTAAACATGTGCATCACATAACTTGCACAAAATAATTTAAAATGTAATTTTATTTTAAATGTGTAAAAATTGAAGCGTAGAACAATCTTATTTACTTTTTTTAAAATTTTGACAAGCGGATAAAAAGTTATAAAGAAAAATCAATACATATGTGATTGAGAAATATGAAGACACTGTTCAAAGGAAATAAAAATAAATACATTAAAGTATTCAAAATATTCAAAATTATATGGTTAGAAAGATAAGAATTAGATCATCATTTTGGTGGTGTTTTCATCAAATTTTGTTATAAAATGAATAAATATGACGATGTTGAAGTTCAAAATATTCTTGACTATGAAAAGCACATCTTTGGAGGTATCATAGAGGCCCAAACCTTAGGCTTGGTTGTCCAAGCTTAAAAAGGTAGGTTTATTTTTTTTTAAATATAAAACATGATCGTGTTTTGTTTAAGAAAAAAAAAAAAAAAAAATTAAGAAATAATTTATTTTTAATTTAAAAAACATGATCGCATTTTGTCGTTATAAAATACGGTTGCATTTTTTAAAACACAAAACACAATCGTGTTATGTAAATTAAAAAATAATACGATCACGTTATTGATAAAATTGGCCATTTGGCTACTTTTTTTGCATCCCATTTCCATGCACTTACCCTAAAACATGATGCACCAAATGCATTAGTAGTGGGATCTTTGCCTTTGGTGATAGTTCTCTAGTTAACCATAGAACTAAGCCAAGAACAACACCTCCACTACCATCTTCATGAGAGGTCCACACAAAGTGATTATCTTTCTAAGAAATTGTTTAGAGAGCCCATTCCAAGAGAATGGTCCACCTACCTTAATTTCTTGGAGTTCAACATGGTATCGAGATTCCAATGAGAAAAGGTTCATTTCACTTGGTATTTATGAGCTAGGGGGGACAATCCCCTCACATTACACAAGAGGATGATGTAGTTCATGGGGAAGTGGATTCAATAATTATAGCATTAGAGTTCAAAGCTAGAAACTAGTTGGAGAGGGAAATCATTTGGTCCTTTTATTTCAATTTGTTAAGCCAAGTAGGGTGAGAATATGAATGATGGAAAGGGAAGGGAGAAGAAGGGTGGAGTGGATGAAGTACACAAGAAGGGGGGAGACTCAAGAAAAAGAGGTGGGTTTATGAATGCAAACATGGGAGGAAGAGGGGTGGGGAATTAGGGGGTGGAATTGAGATCCTTACAATTTTTATCATCCTCCAAGCATTATCAAGGGCACCATGATGAAAGGAGATGGTTAAGTATGAGAGGAGGGAACATGATGAGGAGAGGAATGGGAGTAAGTTTAGAAGAATGGGTTAGAGGAGAGGCTGAAGGGAGATGAGAGGAGAATCCATTAGAGTGAGGGCTACACGGGAGGGAGGAGGAAGGAGTTTTGGTTTTAGCTACCATAGGAGGCCTGGAGGGTTTAGATTTACAGACTGGGAAATATTTGATGAGATGCCCCTCTTTATGATAATAGAAACAAGCATTGGGTTTATTTAGATAGACTAGGGGTTGATTCAATTTAAAACCATAACTAAACAATTTGATACTTTTGGGTAGTGGTTGGGTAAGATCAAGCTCAACATAGGCCCTAGACTAAACTCTCAAATTAGAAAACTTGTACACATTATGTTTGCATGAAGTCACGAGGCCTATTTGGGAAGCTATAGTTTTCAAGAAGGGTTTGAAAGAAAAAATTTAGGAATAAAAACTCAACCCACATTGGGTACAATGTGAGTGGGAAGCACTTTTAGGGTGGAACTCAAAGTTCCATGCTTGGAAGTAGCATATATGCCCACAAGTCACCCATGTTCCATATTGAAGGGTTACCTGATCATGTTCAATAGAGTAGAACATACATGAGATATACCATTTTCCTAATCCTTGAATGGATTCTAAAACCTAAGCCTAAGTTTCCCTATTAGTCTTTACTCACTTGTAAAAGTCTTAGTCTGAGGGTACCCCATGTAGAGAAAACAAGATGATATTGTGTTGCTTAGAATGTGAAAATACATCAAGGATTCCATTTGGGAATTGAAATTAGAGAGCCTTACCTCTTGCATCATGTCTCAAATGAGAGAAGTTGTCATCAAATAACTTTAGGTGTGTGATGAAGACATTGAAGTCGATCCTTTCTACATTTAGTTGTTTCTTCTATCTAGTGATATCTTTAGAATTAGGGTTTGTAGAGTACTCATAATAAGGTATCATTTCCATTTCAAGGAGGGATAAGTCAAGTGCTCTACAACATTTGGCATAAACAAGGTGATAGTCGAGTTAGATGGAAGCAAGGCAAGTGACACAAAGACAATAAAGAGGATTGGGTGCCCTAGTGCAAAGCCTATGCTCTAATTGGGCATAAAGGAGGATTGATGGTAAGTTGAATCTCATGCTAAAGATGAAACATATGGCCAAAAAAATGTAAACAATAAATGTCTTAGTGATAGGAAGTGTAAACCTTAATTACAAAACCATAAACTCTAGTTTTTATAGAGCTCCCAATCAACAAATAGTTATCTACAAATTTTATTTTAAAAAATAATATATTTTATATATAGTATTATTAAAAAGACAAAGGACGAATTCTCCTTAATGCACCTCTCTCAATCAATGGTTCAATAATGTCTGTCACATGGTCTAAGAATGTGTCCTTAAAAAAGCAATGAGAAAGAAAGAAGTTCTATCTTCACTTGGTGAATGGATATCAATGACAATTCGGATTGAACCACAGGCCAAGTTAGGAAGTTCAAAAAGTTGCCACAGATTTTTTAAAGATCTAGGCTATGAAAGAATGTGAATTTAGGTAGAGAATGTGACACGTCGGGAGCAAGTTATGAGAAAGTTGACAAGTTCGAAATTGACATTTTATAGGCTGAACTATAATCTCCATAAACTTTAGGTATTGACTTAGAAACTAAGACGTCGTAGGTGCTGCTAAGTTTGGATATATTCGTTATACTTTTATGGTCAATAAATGCGATCGCACGAGAAAAGTTTTAAAGTCAACAGTTTACTTGTTCAACACGCTTTTCTCATTCGTAAATTTTGCCAACCCACATGCACCAATAATTTAAATTTAAACACTATATATGTTCGTCGTTATTGATATGGATTTAATTTCAACATTGCCGACTTCTGTGCTATAAATACAGATAGGAGATCTCTAGGTTTCCACTGCAACATACAGTGTAGTTTCTGAGGTTGAATATTTCATAAGCTTAGAAGAGGAGAACAGCAATGGTTTCCGCTGATTTCGGCAGTTTACCCAACTGGGGAAGATCTTTTATTTCAGTTGAGAGTATTGATGAACTTGCCAAAAAGAAGCTCCAAGAAGTTCCAGAGAGATATCTGAGAAGTGATAAAGAGAGACCAGCAATGCTTGCATCTTCACCTGATCAATTTGACTATCAGGAGAACATTCCTGTGATTGATATGGGCAAGATTGCACAACCACAACACAGAGAAGAAGAGATCAGAAAGATCGCTGAGGCTTGTGAAGAATGGGGATTCTTTCAGGTATAAATTGATTTTATTTTTTTCATATGTGTTCAAGTTTAAGTGGGTTTATTGTATTTCTGGTTGGGATGTGATTCCATTCTATCTTTTTTGTTTTTTTTTTTGATGGGGGATTTTATATCATCTACATAGAGGAGTATGAGCCTTAGGCTGAACCTCTTCGGCTGAAAGCCAGCTACTGTGGGGTATCTATTCTGCCAAATTAGTACAGGGCAGATCTCGACCTGAGCCCTTATGGTGTGGGGGCCCTTGCATTAGCAAGACTTGATTTGTAGTGGGCTCATTCAAAACCATTCAACTTTTTAATAGTTTGCATTTATGTTATTAGAAAAGGTGACAACTAAGAATATAGATATAATTAAAAAGGTTATATATATATATATATATATTATATTTTATATTTATTATTAATATTATAAAAATGAAGTTCTTAAAGGAGTTGGTTTAGTTGGTTGGGTCAACATTGTTAAAGGCAAGGGAATTTCTCATCAACCCAGGTGTGGGTCAGCTGTCTCTATAGAGAGTAGAGGAGGTTTCCATCAAAGTGTAAGATCTCTAAGAGCTTTTATATATGTGTGTATGTGTATGGGATCAAAAGTCAATTCCTATTAAAGATTGGATCCCCTTTCATAATAATTTAATTAAAAGAAACTTTTAATTATTATCTTCATAGAGACAAAAATATAATAATATCTAATATATAAATAAAATACCCAAAAACAATTAAAAATTAAAAACCCTTTGTAATATTTTTAATAACATAAATCTGTACATTATTAATATGATGATGTATAGTATGTTTTTTATAAAATTGCATTACTAATGTGCTAATATAAAGATCTATTTTTAAAGAAAGTTCATTATTAATATGATAATAAATAGATTTATTTTCAAAAATAAAGTAGCTTCATCCCGTGTGGGGTAACCTGATCTACATTTTAAAAACAGATTTGTGAATATGAAACAACCTAATCTTTGTTTTTAATTGATAAATTTGGATGATATGTATTTACTTTTTATTGGTAAAGCCTGGATAAGGTTGTGTACCCTTTGACATTGTATCCATGTTTATTTAACCACAGCCCAAAATTTTTTAACATTTAAATCACAACCTCCATTAAACCACAACCACCCAACATGTCTGCTGAGGTTATGGGTAGCCTTGTTTCAGCCCAGGCTCACCCTCTTATTAAGGGTTCTGCAAACATTGCAGCACAATACTTTAGACAATTCTGAATTCTTTTCTTTAGTTTGTGTATGAGATGAATTAAATCAATAACTAAGTTATGTAATCATATTGCTGTGATGATTGTGCATGTTTTGCAGGTTGTTAATCATGGTATCCCTCATTCACTGATAGACAGGATGAAGAAAATTGGGAAAGAGTTTTTCCAGCTTCCATTGGAGAAGAAGCAGAGGTATTCAGTGAGGCCCGGGGATCTTCAGGGCTATGGTCAGACTTTCGTTGTGTCTGAAAATCAAAAGCTGGATTGGGGCAATTTGTTAGGCTTGATCATGTCTCCTCCTGAATGCAGAGATACGAATCTCTGGCCTACTGAACCTGCTGATTTCAGGTATTCTAGATTGATAGACAGTTGAGCCTTTTTTCTTTAGATAAATGGCTGAGATAAGCCCTAGAGCATTATTATTGACCTCTAAATTCACGACGAAATTTGGTCAAGATGTTACTAAGAGCCTTATTAAGTCTGCCGTAGAATGGTCAAATATTTTTCTTTTGTGTTTTCTAGAGCACTATTTGGTGCATAAGCCAATTGTGACTTTCAAATAGTATTGATCCTAATCTGAATAGTGTAAAGAAAACCCTTTTTGATTTTTGCCATCCACAGGCTGGGTTGATTCTTAGATCTAGTTACAGGGATTGCTAGGTTTATTTATATCCACTCTACTTAAATATCATCCACTTTAATGGTCAAACACTGAATAGTCATTTTGCATCTCATTCACAATAAAAAGTGGTAAATATATTTATTGACTAAAATTAACCTTTGACTGTTGAAGTGGATGATATTTAAGAACAGCCGTCTATGTCTGATTATCTCCAATAAAAAAACTTCTCTGATGCTTGATTTAGAAACCCTAATAAACATAGTTTTACTTTTCAGCCCTTAACTTCACCAACCCCCACAAAAAAAATTAGGATTCCATTCTACCTCTGTTCTCCTGACCATATTTCTGGGAAAACAGAAGGACAAAGGCTAGATGCAGTTTCCAAGTAACTACAAACGAATAGATACCCATTAGTCAGGCTTCTAATAAAAATTCAGTCTCTAGTCCTACCATGCGATATAGTCCGAGTATTGTTTCCAAGAAAACACAGATTTTATCCAATGTAAATATAAACATTTTCATCAACTCTGAAATTGGTCTTGTAAGTTGTCACCAATATTGTCATGCCCTAATACAAATAGCAATGAGCCCATATAGCTCTCATATATGCTATTAGCACCTTTTTGGATTTCTGGTTTCTTTGTTTAGCCTACAATAAACGATATGCGCTAGATCTCTTGATAGATATTGCAGTTTTAAACACACATCATATTAATGGTTTTACCTGAACCAGATAGAGTGATGGTTGTCAGTCTTGAACAATCCAGGCTTAGAATGATAAAGAGTGATATTTTAGATTTTTATATGCAAGATATCTCTAAGCATAGAATCAATGATAAAGAGTATGAGATGCTGGTGTTTAACCAAAAAAATTATGGGATTTGCAGGGAGAATGCGGATGCATACAATATTGAAATTAGAAGACTTGCTGGGCAAGTGTTGGCTTTGATTGCTGAGACATTGCAATTGCAACCTGACTTTTTTGAGAAGAAATTTGGGAACTCATACCAAAAAATGAGGATGAACTACTATCCTCCCTGCCTTAGACCAGATCTCGTTCTAGGACTAAGTGCACATGCAGACATGGTTGGCCTGACACTACTGCTGCAGGATGATGAAGTACCGGGATTACAGATCCACAAGGGTGACCAATGGAAAACTGTGCAACCAATTCCTTATGCCCTGGTCGTTAATATTGGAAACTTGATAGAGGTAATCTCCTTATCCTTATCAAAGAAAGATTAAAGAGGCAATGTTTAGGAATGAAGAAATTGAAAACATGAAACTAGAGAATGAAAGTTCTTAATCTCCCTGTTATCATCTTGCTTGCCCAACGTATACAGAAGAGAGGCTATCAGGCTTTAATGGTCGCTAAAAGATTTGGGTTCAATGATGAAAACCCATCCATGTCCTTTTACCAATATCTTTCTGATCTGCTTGTGAGTATATACAAATGTAATAAAGCCATATCCATACCCATTTTCATGCACACTCAGTATTTTATTTTAAAAGCCTTGTGGTCAATACAATGGTTGTTTACGAGGGAGCTAGTCCTAGATTTTTATTATATATTGTTAAAACATTAGAAATCATTTTTGGAAGATCAAGAGTCACTACTTAGAAATCCACTTTTATTTAGAAAGCACATCCATATTAGAAGTCAACTATGGAAGACCAAGAATCACCGCTTAGAATTCCACATTAGATGTCTCAATGGGAATTTGAAGTTGGGTCTCGAACCCAACATTTTAACTAATTAAGCTCAACCCCTTAGACAGTCAGAAAAGGTTTTCCTAAATAAAAATAGGATATATTGTTGTCTAACTTCTTTTTCAGTGTAGATTAACATTTCAGTCCCTATTCTTACACCTCAAACTAACAAAAGAAAATACAGTCTAGATCTCTGAAAATCTTGAGTCTAGATTCATATCCAATAGCGGAGAATATAGTCTGCCGAAGGTCAGGGTATGGCCTGGAGCTCTAAAAATGAGCTTCAAGCTTCATAAGATAAAAAGTGAAGGTGCCCCTAAAGAGTTGGAAAGCTGTGAAATTTTTTATTCAATTCAACTACATTAAATTGTCAGTCCTGTTTTTCTTTGCTTAAGTTGTGAAGCTGATTTTGCAGGTTATGACAAATGGAAGGTACAAGAGCATCGAACACCGAGCAGTAACGAACAAGGAGAAGCCAAGGCTGTCAATTGCGGTATTTTATGCTCCAGGATTCACTGAAGAAATTAGTCCTGCTCCTGAACTGATTGATGAAAATCATCCCTGCTTATTTAAAAAATTTATTCACAAGGATTACATGCAAAATTACTTCAATCGCGGAGTGGAGGGAAAGAATTCATTGTATGAATATGCTGGAATAAAATATTGAGTTATACAAAAGAATCAAGAATAGGCTAACTAGTTTTCCAGTATCTTTACTGATCTGAATCTGGCTGGAGATCCAGAGGACAACACCTGTTGAGCAGGTCACCTATAGTGTTGTAGGGATGAACAGTAACTAGTCGAAGTATTCTGGCAATCTCACTGAGAGATGTATGCCTGATTCTACCCGATTTCTTCATTGTGAAGGAAGTAATATTTATTTATATCCAAAGGTTAAGTTCAAGGGTCATATCCATAAGATCCAGTTTGCCTACTCTTATTGCTTTTGAACAGCAGAGACAGGTGACAAGGTGTATCATATCAGCCATTATTTCAAATTTCAATTGTATTGATCACCCATTCACTAATAAATAACATATTTCTTTTGCCATATGCCAGTTCATGCAGAGGTCAGTTGTGGTTTCTAGATGCTTTTTTCTTGATGTTCGGTATAAGTTATAATTTATATTTAGAGTGTGGTTGAAGGCCTGATGAAAGGAACAATTCAGCATTGGTTCCTGTGCCCCAACAGCCAAGGAATAAAACCAAATTTAAAAACATTAAACAGAGTGCAACCTTTATCGTGGTTCGCATGTCGATGTCTTCATATAAAATTGAATTGAAAAGACACACAATAACCCACTTCCCGTGTGATTTCTACGAGTATATTGTTGCGCTAGACTTGGCTCATGGCCTGAATTTCTTTTATTTTCATATATGGGCTATTTACTTGTTCCTATTTTATCTTTATTTATATCTATCTTTATATATTTGATCTCTATCTTAAGATTATCACTTTTTTCTTTCTAGTTTATTTATAAATGATGTGAGATCGACTTAATTCAATCTTAAGATATGCAGAAATGACCCTTGTTTTGTGAATGACTTCATATTTTGTGAATGCTATCTTCGATATTGCTTATTGTAAGATATTGCTATAGAAATAGCTATCTAAGGTCAAGAGAGCTAAAGCAAGCACAAAGAATCAAAGGATCAATATTCAAGGATGCATGTGCAAAAGAGATGCTCAACAATGAGCTACAAGTGGATATTTATACGATACACCACCGAAAGATGTGAATGTACAACCAATGTGGGATAAATGAGATAAAATCACAAGTGTGCACAATATCTCCACCAAATAAGGAAGTACAAGTCAGACGTGAAACCTACCCAAATAGATACCTACCTAAGCAAGCTTATCCTATCCTAGGTGCAGTATGCAATAAAGTAAATAAACTAAATGCAAGAAAATAAATATGCACCAACACCCCCCATAAATGTAGCTTAGGTGGGTTGGAAAGGAAAGATAGATGAATGGGTCCCAACAAATGTGTAGCCATGTTAGGTATCCATTTACAAAATGATCCCCTTGAAAAGAAGAGAAGGAGAAAATCCATAGGACAAACTCCCCCAAAGAGAGGATGAAGAGAGAAGGTTTAGTTGGTCCCCTTGCGAAAGAAGTAAGAAGGATAAAACCCCATGAGAGGGAAAACCTCCTCCTAGAATAGAGACAAAGAGAGACCTTACATCCCACCTTATTGCACATAGTTTGTTGCGCCAATGGTAGATGCTCAACATTGAATGTCAAAGATGATCTAGGATCGATAAACAACATTTCTCCCTTAAGAGGAAACAAAGCCAAAGATTTATGCATATATCTTCCCATTCTGAAAAGGAATAAGAAGGAAGAAAAATTAAACTATAATATGATTTCTCTAGAAGTTCCTTAGATGTCACCATATTGGTGTTGGGAGATGCCAAATCAGGAGTCTCAAGCCTAATTAAATAAAGTGACAAATTAGAAGCTAGTAGAAATGAATGTAGAACAAGATCCAAAGACAAAGATGAATCCTCCAAATGTTACTTAAGGATCTCCAAGCCAATGCCAAACTATGACAAATATGGATAAGAATAATCAATTACTATGCAAGCTTTGGGTACAATAACCATGGATGTGTGGTGCTCACCAAATGTAAGACACCTAAACCAATAAGAATCCGGTACTCTTATATAAGGTGTCAACATGAATGGTAACTAAGTCAGATATTTGGACTCATGAATATCTATAGAATATGTCACTATAGAGTAGATACAAGTAAAGAAATAATTAGAGTCTGAATTTGCCCTCATGACATCCAAAAAAGATGATGTAACTCCATAGGAGCTAACATCCAAGAGGAGATGAATGTCTTCAATGGTGCCCTCCAAATCTACAAGATGGGACTCACAAATCAAATCTAATATATCTATCAAGTATTCATCCAAAGAAGTTATATTTGGAAAGCGATGCTTGTCTCGCTACACTACATCATTGGATTCCATGGATGAAGCAACACTAGAACTGGTGGAAGTAGGAGAAGATAGAGATAAGATATTTGTGCATGTCATTTGACTACACTACTCATTCGCCAATGGTGTGTCCACACAAGATGTTTGAGTATGAACACTTGATGTATTACCAATGCTAGAGTAGAAGAATTTGGCAAATTAATGTGATTTTCCTAAAGAAGTTGCTTCAATTCATCAATCTACTTAAGAAAACAATCATTTTAATCATAATGTTTCTTCCTATGTGATAAGCACATTTGACCTTACATGACTTAGAAGGATTATGAAGAATGCTAAGATCGAGAGAGTGAGAGACATGATTAGCTCCCCCATGATTACTCAATCATGAACTACCAAAAGTAAATGTAAAATCACACAAGAAAGAGACCCCCCCAACAAAAATGAGTTTGGCGCTTTATATTTAGTTCATGTACAATTGTCATTTTCAAAAAAGTGTAAAGTGGTCTTGATCTTGGTGTCTTACAGATGTCAAAATAAGGCTACAATGTTGAAATTATAGATTTGTTTCAACCTACTAATGGAACCCTATAAAATTTATCATATCTCTGATAGTTTTGTCCCCAGTTTTATGTCACTTGGTTAGAGAATTTCTAGAATTAGGGTTTTTTACCAGAAGAAGTGCTTTGAATAAACTAAATTTACTAAAACCCTAAACCCTCATAGTATGAAGTAATGCAAAGGCCACATTCAATATAATTTTTTGGTGACCATTTGTCCCCTATCACCAAACTTTAAAGTTTTTTCTTATGTCCTCTTGGAACATTGTTTAATCGGCCCCTAGCCAAGCAATTACCATCTATAGTCCGCACCTAGAAAAACTTATTCTAAGAAGGAATTGACCTGATTGGCCACCCTTTTCCTACATGGCAAAAGATACTAATAGAATACATATGTCAAGGTCCAGTCCTACTAACCCTTTCTTAACAGGTGGTGCTAGTGGAATAGTTTCTACCAATCCACTAGCAAAAGGATATGAATAAAATTCGCTCTTGCAGAATTGCGGAAAAGGTGACAACTGGTCAAGGATAGTCCAGGAAGGCAAGGAGGTGGGTCCCGAGCAATGTAAATCAATTTCTTTGTGATTCCAACATTCCACCAAACTTCACCAAAGAGCTTTCTGAGCGATTGTGAAATGACAGAATCTAGACACGTGGTTTTCTAAAGTGATGGGACTACTATATTAATGGCAAGGATTTGACATGTCATGAAATGTGACCACTCCTTGAGAGTTCTTATGTTCAAGTACAAGGGATCTGACGGTCATCTACCATTTCACCGAGATCACATCTCTGGCCATATCCTTTAAGTGAGGAATTGGGGATGTTGTATTAACTGCACTGTGAAAGGGACATCTTCTTGGGATTATGGTTGGGAAAAGCCATCCAGGTGGTAGGTCATCATTGAGAGAAGCGAGCAGTACCATCCTAATTGGAAAAAGACCAAATCACCACCGTTGAGTGGAGCCAGCTAAGACCATGATCAATGACCCAGTTTTAAAATTATAAAAAAGGTTTTGTTGGCACTGAAGCTGACAAGGCCTCATTTCAAAGCATTAACTACTCAAGTGCGTGCAAGGTCTCCATCGATGTCGCTTCTAAGGAATTTACTAGCAGAAAGATTTGGCTTGTGCAAGCTCAACCTTTGGAAATATGTGCCTCTACCAGGAATGACATTTCATCTGCTATGTGATGAAATTTGATGTGATGACAGCGCCTAATTGGGGAAACCAAGACCCCTGACCTACAAAATTCAATGCAAGAAGTGATATTCTCAGTTATACAGAATTATGAGATCCAATCTTTTCGTTCACTTATGGTAATCTTCAAAAGATTTCCATTTATGGTAGGAATGCTTCAAAGTGACTGGAATTTATGAGACCAAAGATGTACGGATGTATGCTTGCATCCCAGAATTTCTATAAAAAGGCAATTGCTGATTTTACCCTTCATACTGTTTAAAACATTCTAACAGTATGGCTCTCCCCTATTCCCATGTGTTCTTCTTGCTCCCCTATTCTATTAGATTTTCTTCCTTGTTATCATGGTTGTTAATTTGTCCTTACAAAATTAGAAAGACCTAGAATTATTTCCTTTGGAATAGGTGGTGCAGGGAAAATTAGAGATTAGTAGCAGCGTCCATTGAGCCTCTGTGATTTCTTCTCTGATCTCTTATCTCATCTGACAGTGGGTCTTGAGGGTTAATCTCCTAGCTCCAGAAGTTCCTTATTTCTGTGAGTTGGCAGATTCCCTTCTTGAGTAGAAAAGCTTCTCATCTTCCTCTACCCCTCCCTTACATCTAATTTTCCTAATGGAGCGTTAACTCTAGGTGTAAGGAGATTGCCCACCAAGATGATATAGATAAGGGATGAGAGGAGAATTGTTGTTGTTGCTGTTGTTCTCTTGGCTTGGCTTCCAACACTTTTGAAGCTAGCCAGGTGTAGATTACCCTAGTTTCTTCCTAGTTATGGAGGTTGGAAACCTCCTAATTAGAAGTGAGGAATCACGCCTATGCAGTGGAACCTGGAAATAGTGAAGGAGGATCAGATGTCCTAGGTTTCCTTTCAACACAATTTCTTGCATGCTTTCTCATTCTTTGGCATGCAGTTTGGAAAGGTAGAGCAGTGAATGCTCTCATTGAATGCTTTGAGGGTATTTAAGGAGTGCCTGGCTCCAACGACATCCATCATCAGAAGCCTTATTCCTTTCCCTGTCAAAAGTAGTAGAGCATACGGTTGTGAAGTGGTTGCACCGGCCTCTTCAGCTACATCTGTTGGTTATAAAAAATCTGTAACTTCTTTTGTCTTAAGCCTAAAGCTTGTTTCTCCCTTATCTCTATAAAAGGGAATTCAGGGCTTATGAGAAATCATTGGTTCGAGGTCAAGTCTCCAAACTTAGTCTGAAATATGGATCAATCTAGTTAAGGAGGAGTTGTAAATAGTTTATTTTCTGCTAATAGAATTAGCTATCTATTTTCAGGTCTTCATCTTGAGTTTCTTTTGGATTTCTTGATAAAGCTATTAAAGCTATGATGTAAGTTACTGGACAGTTTACTTTACAAATCTCATTGAGTCTTGGAGTGTACTGTCTCCTACTTCATGTATACAGTTCCACATTTATGAATATATATTTGGTTAAGGATCATCTTTATTCATCATCACGGTCTTTCCTATGCTGGCATATTTTTCTTGTGGCATTTACTTAAGTAGTAATATAAAACACCTACTAGAAAATATCAAATGTAGTATTGGTTTACAAGGGTAACTAAGCATGGTTAACTCCAAAACTAGTAGAGTATCTTCAATGTAAGGCATTGTTATATCTTTATAGTAAATTAAGGTTTGTTGCATCACAGTCCTTTTAGTTTTTATCAATTTTTGGACTCTATGGCCCTTGGATAGGCACTGATCTATTCATGAATACTATACTAAGCTTACGCCCCTTTGATCATCCTCACAATATTTTAAATGAATCAAAATATTTTCCCTTCCAGCAATAGGCTTTTTTAGAAATTAAGTTAAGTATTGCATGTTCCTCTGCAAAGAATAGGATTAGAGCTTAAAGAATCTAGCCCATCTCTTTACTTTATTAGATGTTCTTTCAAGCAATCTACAAGGAACATATATGTGATAGGAATAGTGTTGTCGAGCCAATATCTCAGGGAAACCCCATCTATTTGAGTAGAACATTATTTTCCCCCAAAAAAGAAAATATCATCTGAGAAGTAGCAAAAGTACAAATCAGAGCAAAGGAACACCCTCCTTGGTTTCATAGAGCCTAAAGTGCAAAGGAAGAAAAGGGGGGATTGATAAAAATTGATGCAGGAGCATCCAGTGGTGTAAGGGCAATCTTGCATCACCCAAAAAAAGATGTGTTTCAAAATTGTTGATGATCTTTCCATTTCTTTTCAAAATTTGTGGTTCTGGTTCCATAATCGCTTGAATAATGATGTAGAACTTTCAATTTTTCCAAACTACTAAAAATAGTAACTTGCTATTTATGGAAAGTTTGCATTTGGGCATGGATTGAAGTGAAAATTTATAGGAAGTTACATAACAAAAATATAAGACCTTTGGTGAAGGAATCACATAAAGATCATTTGCGAGCTGAAAGATATTAAAGTTTCTGTTTCCTGAAAAATACCTAAAAATTATTGAAACTCAGGGTTGAGGCACCAAACGGCCCCGTACGGGCCTGAAAATGGCCAAACCTAGTAGAGAAAGTTCTTAGCACGTAGAGCACTCCACGAGATTTTTGACGCATAAAACAATTCGTCAATCAGACACCCAAATCAAAAGTTATGGCTCCCAGAAGTTGACCTATTTTGGGAGGGAGATGCAAATTTTGAAATTAGGTTGTTGGCCACCAAAAAGGCTATTAATAACCATTTTTGGGAACCTTGGGCAGTAGTAGAGTTAAGAGGGCAAGTGTGGAGTCAAGAATAGGTGGGAAAACAAAAACCCTAGCTGATTTGGGGTTACAGAAGGTAGGTGATTCTAGAGTCTGGGAATAGGAAGCTGTAATGTGTTGCATCCTGTGGAGGGTTGATTCCTCTGATTGTATTTGAGCTTCTGTAATGTAATAAGTTGTCCAAATCAATAACAGAAGTTCTATTTTCTGTGTGCAATTTTTGTTGTTGTGTGTTTTATGATTTACCCCCTTCATCAAGTGGTATTAGAGCAAGGATTCTTGAGTGTGTAGACAGATCGCCGACCGTGAGGCAGTTTGCACTGGGACCTGAGGTTGTGGGTTTGCTACGGAGACTAAGATGCCTCCATGAAGAAATCATGTTGGGAAGAATGCTTTGACAGAAGAGGGTTTTAGAGCCCTACAAAGGCAAATCAATGCATTGTAAGAGGAGCTACGAAGAGGGTTTGAGCCAAGGACAAGAGAAGAAAGTGAAGATGAAGCTAAAGAAGAGCTATTTGAGGAAGAACAAGAAGCTGCCAGAGATCCTACATAAGTTAGGTTGTTGAGGGCCATTTCGAAGATCGAAAAGAGGCCCAGGATCGAAGTTTCTACATATTATGGAGATTTGAATCCATAACAGCTTATTGATTGGATCAATGACATGAAGGAGTATTTTGAGTATGAAGATGTGGAGGACCTAGATCAAGTTAAGTTTACAAAAACAAAGTTGAAGGGCCACACCAATATTTGGTGGAAGGACGTCCAATTAGAGAGGAATAGAAGAGGAAAATGAAAGATCACTAGATGGGATTGGATGGTGGAGAAACTGAAGAAGTAGTTCATTCTTGTGGACTATGAGATGGAGTTGCTAAAGAAGCTGCAAGGACTGAAGCAAGGTAACAAGTCTATTAAGGAGTATACAGAAGAGTTTTATAAAATTACTATTAGGATAGGCCATGCAAATCCCAACAAGGAGAAGGTAGCCCGCTACATTAATGGGTTGAGGTTGAGTATTCAAGAGGAGTTGAGCCTGGTCAGAATGACCACCATAGAAGATGCGTACCAGTTTTCCCTAAAGGTGGAAGACAAGTTGAACAAAAGATTTGATAGCAAGCAAAGGCGAAGAGGTCAAGGTGGAAGGATTGGTGGAAGACCCTATGGAGGCCGTAATGAAGATCAAAAGAAAAGTGAAGAAGCAGGCACCGATCAAAATCAAAGAGGGGATAATACCTACTACCCTCGTGACCAGAATAATGGTGAGCAAATAGGAAGAGGAAGAGCCAGACCTGGGAAAGGACCTGGAAGAGGATGTTTTAGAGGAACCTATTTCCAATGTGGAGAAGAAGGGCATTGAGCATATGAGTGTCTGCAACATCAAGGAAGGACACATAGAATACATAAAGGTAATGCATGAGTTGCACATGTAGATGAAGATGCACATTTTGAGCATTCTGAAGATGCTAAAAAGGGAGAAACCCTAGTTGTCAGAAGAACCTTGCTGAATGAGGAGAAAGAACCCAATCAGAGGAAGAGTTTATTCCGCACAAGGTACAAATGTGAAGGTAAGTGTTGTGATATTATTATTGACAATGGAAGCACTAATAATCTTGTTTTAGAGGAGATGGTTGACAAGTTAAAGTTGACAATAAGAAAGCATCCGCATCCATATCAAATTGCATGGTTGAAGAAGGACCATACAGCTTTGGTCAATGAGCAGTGTTTAGTGAAGTTCAAGATTGGTGACTACTAGGATGAGGTGATGTGTGATATCATACCGATGGATGCATGTTATATGCTATTAGGGAGGCCGTGGTAGTATGATAGGAGTGCTGTCCATGATGGCCATGCAAACACATATTCCCTAACAAAGGATGGAGTTTGTCATAAGTTGAAGCCCTTGAAGGTGGTGGAAGAAAAGGTATGTAGTACTGCCAGAATTTGCCTGGTAGATGGTAGGAAATGTTTGGAAGGTATGAAGCATGAACATCATTGCTTTGCATTGATTCCTAAGATCAGTCAAGAGTAATGTGAAGATGTACCAACAGAAGTCTCAGATATGTTGGAAGAATTTCAGGACATTATCTCTAATAATGTACCAGAAGGTTTACCACCAGTAAGGAAGATAAGTCATCAAATAGATTTGATACCAGGAGCTAGTTTGCTAAATGAGGCAGCCCATAGAATGAGTCCAGTAGAAAGTGAAGAGTTGAATAGACAAGTTCAGGAGTTATTGAGGAAGGGATTGATAAGAGAAAGCCTAAGTCCATGTGTGGTACCTGCAGTACTCGCACCAAAGAAAGATGGAGAGTGGAGAATGTGCACAGACTCTCAAGCCATCAATAAGATCACGATCAAGTACAAATTTCTATTGCCCATAATGAATGACATAATGGACTATTTGAGTGGAGCTAAGTACTTCACAAAGATTGACTTGAAGAGTGGCTATCACCAAATTCATATCAAAGAAGGAGATGAGTGGAAGACAGCCTTCAAAACCAAAGAAGGTTTGTATGAATGGTTAGTCATGCCATTTGGACTAACCAATGCACCGAGCACATTCATGCAGCTCATGAACAAGGTATTGAAAGAATTTTTGAGATGTTTTGTTATTGTTTATTTGGATGATATTTTAATTTTTAGTAAGACTTGGGATGAGCATCTGATGCATATCAGAAGAGTTCTAGAGAAGTTGAGGAAGGAGAAGTTACCGATTAATCTAAAGAAATGTAGTTTTGCAAAGAGGGAGTTGGTATACCTGGGATTTATTGTTTCAGAGGAAGGTCTTAAGATAGACCTAGAAAAAGTAAGGGCTATCATTGAATGGCCTACGCCAAGGAGTGTAATGGAGGTAAGATCTTTTCATGGTTTAGCAAGTTTTTACAGAAAGTTTATCAGGAATTTTAGTAGCATTTGTGCACCCCTAATTGAGACAATGAGAGGGGATAGAAAAGAGTTTTGATGCACTAAAGGAGAAGACAAGAGCTTTGATACATTGAAGCAAAAAGTCATAGAGCAACCTGTTTTGGTACTTCTAGATTTCAATAAGGTATTTCAAATAGATTGTGATGCTAGTGGTAGTGGTATAGGAGCTGTTTTGAGCCAAGAAGGTAAGCTTCTTGCCTATTTTAGTGAGAATCTTAATGATGCCAAGAAAAAATATTATGTTTATGATCAGGAATTTTATGCAATAGTTTAGGCTTTGAAGAAATGGAGACATTATTTGTTGCCAAAGGAATTTGTTCTATATATTGATCATTAGGCTTTGCAACATCTTAATAGTCAAGGAAAGTTGAACCAAAGGCACTTAAAATGGGTTGAGTTTTTGCAGAGCTATACTTTTGTTTTGAAGCACAGGAGTGGGAAGTCCAACAGAATTGCAGATGCCTTGAGCAAAAGGCAAAATTTGTTGACAGAAATGAAGATAGAGGTTTTTAGGATTGATGAGCTCAAAAGTTTGTACCCTAAAGATCTAGATTTTGCAGAGGCCTGGAAAGCTTGTTTGGAACCTATTACTTTGGATAGGACAAAATGGTTGGATTTCATAATCCAAGATGGCATGTTGTTTAGGGGAAGCTAGTTGTGCATTCCAAGGAGTTCCATGAGAGAGAACTTGATTAAGGAGAAGCATAGTGGAGGATTGGCTAGACACTTTGGTCAAGATAAGACCATTGCTATTATTGGTGAAAATTATTATTGGCCATAGTTGCAATAGGATGTGAGAAAATTTGTACAAAGTTATAGAGTGTGTTAGATGGCAAAAGGAATGAGTCAGAATACAGGGCTATATTAGCCATTACCTGTACCAGAGAAGCCATGGGATGATATCAATATGGATTTTGTTCTTGGTTTACCAAGGACATAGAGAGGACATGATTCCATTTTTGTGGTGGTGGACAGATTCTCGAAGATGGCACATTTCATCCCTTGCAAGAAGACTAATGACGCTGTTCATATTGCTGAATTATTTTTCAAGGAGGTGGTGAGATTACATGGTCTACCAAAGAGCATAGTTTCAGATCGAGATACTAAGTTTGTTGGTTATTTCTAGACGGCATTGTGGAAGAAGTTGAAAATAGATTTGAAGTTTAGTTCTGCACACCATCCATAGACTGATGGATAGATAGAAGTGGTGAATAGGAGTTTGGGTAACCTGCTACGATGCTTAGGAGGAGATAAGCCCAAGGGATGGGATTTGACTTTACCATAAGCAGAATTTGCTTACAAAAATTCTATCAATAGGAGTACTGGTAAATCATCATTCCAGATTGTATATGGGAATAGTCCAAGAAATGCTTCAAAGTTAAGGAAGCTGGAGAAAGGAGGAAAGATAAGTTTTGAAGCTGAAGAATTTACATGAAGAGGTGAGAAAGCACATTAATAAGATGAATATTTAGTACAAGGCTAAGGCAAATTAGAAGAGGAGGTATAAGGAGTTCCAGGTAGGGGATGAAGTCATGGTTCACTTGAGAAAAGAAAGGTTCCCAATTGGAACATACAATAAGTTGAAAATGAAGAAATTTGGACCATGCAGAATCCTGAAGAAGCATGATTCAGGAAATGCATATGAGGTAGAGCTGCATAGTGGGATTAATATTTTCCCTATGTTCAACATTGCTAATTTAATAGAATATCATGAGGGTGGCACAGAGGATGGAACAACAGAGGAACAGTGGAGTATTCCGGCATCTACTTCAATGGTGGAGATAGAAGAAATCTTGGATAGCCGTGTGGGAAGAAGTAATTAGAATGGACAATATGAAGAATATTTGGTGAAATAGAAAGGAAGACCTGTTGAAGATTCTTCTTGGTTGTCTAAGGCAGAGGTTGACCATTTGGGTTTTCCTCACACAAACACCTGAGATGTGATAGGGTCACTTCTCAAATTACCCTGGGTGTCTGATGCAGGAGCATCCAGTGGTGTAAGGGCAATCTTGCATCACCCAAAAAAAGATGTGTTTCAAAATTGTTGATGTTTTTTCTGTTTCTTTTCAAAATTTGTGGTTCTGGTTCCATAATTGCTTGAATAATGATGTAGAACTTTTAGTTTTTCTAAACTGCTAAAAATAGTAACCTGCTATTTTTAGAAAGTTTGCATTTGGGCACGGATTGAAGTGAAAATTTATAGGAAGTTACATAACAAAAATATAAGACCTTTGGTAAAGGAATCACACAAAGATCATTTGCGAGTTGAAAGATATTAAAGTTTCCATTTCCTAAAAAATACCTGAAAATTATTCAAACTCAGGTTTGAGGCACCAAACAGCCCCATACGGGCCTGAAAATGGCTGAAATTGGCAGAGAAAGTCCTTAGCACGTAGAACACTCCGTGAGCTTTTCAACACATAAAATAGTTCGTCAATCAGACACCCAGATCAAAAGTTATGGCTCCCGGAAGTTGACCTATTTTTGGAGGGAGATACAAAATTTAAAATTAGGTTGTTGGCCACCAAAAAGGCTATTACTAATCATTTTTGGGAATCCTAGGTAGTAGTAGAGTTAAGGGGGCAAGTGTGGAGTCAACAATAGGTGGGAAAATAGAAACCCTAGCTGATTTAGGGTTATAGAAGGTAGGTGATTCTAGAGTCTGGGAATAGGAAGCTGTAATGTGTTGCAACCTGTGGAGGGTTGATTCCTCTGATTGTATTTGAGCTTCTGTAATGTAATAAGTTGTCCAAATCAATAAACGAAGTTATTTTCTATGTGCAATTTTTGTTGTTGTGTGTTTTATGATTTACCCCCTTCATCAAAAATCTCTCCCCCAAATTTCCTATTCGTTGGCCAATCCCTAAAGGCAGATCAATCATTAACAAGTGGCTATTTTATAGATCTGCTATGAGATCAGGTTGGGAATTTAAAACAACCAACACCTACAACATATAACAAGATCTAACATTTTTCTCAAAATTTGAGATAGACAAATTTGTCAAAAATTAGAATCAAAGGTCAAATTTGGGACATATCTCTCTCAATACTACTCCAAATCTTTATTATGACCACTTGTTGGAAAGTTCTTGAAATCCTCTTTCCAAAAAAATTAAATCACATTTTTTGAGACCTATGTGAGGTACACATCCTTCTACAAAAAAGAATATTTTTTGAGGGAAAAAATTAGCAAATACAATTTTCTAATGGTATAATTCCAAATGCCCCAATTTTAATAAAGTGATAGTCATTCTATAGGTTTTTGAGCCTTCTCGATGTGATGATAGGGTCAGATTTGACCCAAAATGCTCTAAAATGATGGTAACCTACTAGATCTTACAATCACCTCCCAAATAAAACCCTTACAAATCTAGCCTCCAATGCATAATTTAGATCTAACAAAAAAAAAATCCACTATCACGAATTCTCTAGATTCAATGACAAACTCAAATTTGCTCTACCAAGCTCCAAATTATACTTGTAGTACAAAGCCACACATAGGAAGCCCCCCTCCCCTCCCAAATCTAATTTTTATCTTAAGTTTTTAATCTTGGTGAAATCATGGCTAGAGGGTTCAAATAATGAACTATCCAAACCATGCAGCTAGAGTAAACACAATAGAAACTCACAATCATAGAATGCAATGGAAGATTCATATATTCATAAATATCAAAGAATTATAATGCTCATATGCCTACAACATGTAGGTTGTTGAAATACTCTAGACAACTGAGAGGTTGGGTGAATCAGTTGTCTCAAAACCTTAACAATTTCTGCACTTAAAACATTCAAGCATTTGCCAATCATTCGCTCATTCCTATGATTAAATCATGAAAGCATAAATCAGAAGCTCAAACACATTTGCAAAATAAACACATGAGACACCTGATTTTTATGTGGAAAATCTCAATGTGGGGAAAAACCACAGAGAGGATTAATTCTCAATATATATATTGTAGTCTTGAAATAATGATGTTTGGGCTTGGTCACTCCACGGACCTAGAACATGCTGGCTCATTGCCATGAAGAACAACTAGGTCTAGCAGGCTCAATGCATCAACCCTAAACCTAGCAAGATTACAATAAGGGTTGTTAAACTCCAAGGGATATTAAACCCTACTGGCAGTTCACTACCAAAATCATCATCTTCTTCAGATTTGAGATAAATACATTTGAGTACAATAGTTCCTCTACTCTACTCTACCTTTTTCACTTCTTTCCTTAACTTCACATCTTCACTCAAGGACATGTTTTCCACAACCAAATTACAAGTATATATATCATTCATCAACCTTGGAATGTACATCAAGGTCAACATTACATTCATCAACCATTGGAACAATCTCCAAGGTTGGAATTACAAACATTTACAAAATAGGTCTTGACTTAATATAAAAATTAAGCTAAGGAAGTATAGAAAAGATGTATGTAGATCACACCATGCCTTATTTGGGACTCAAACATGATCTTCCACGCCACAACACACTTTTACAATCATCAAGAGATCTCTACAATTACTAGAATTAACCAAGTCAGCTAAGACTAGTTACATGCTACCTTGTCTAGGAACAATCTTCAACTTTAATCTAAAATACTCCTTGCAGACCAATGCAAAGGTAGGAACATGATCAGTAGGTATCCACAAGTACATTGTAATCACCAAGAGCAACCACACAAACTCTAACCACTTTGTCCATGAGATTCTTTGCACTGTAGCATATGAACTTAAGTGTCTTCAACTATCTTAAAAGAAAGATAGCTTGTGGACCACCAAATCATGAACCATTGGAGTTGTAGGCACTTATCATCATCCCACACTTCCCTCTAGAACCATAGAGGAAAATACTTCAATGCAGAGGAATGTAGAGTGAAATACTTTCTCCCTGTCACCAGTGAATAATTAGAAAAAAATAGGTTTTACTCTAGTGATAGTAACTCACTCAAGTCTTAATACCAGAGGCTCAAACTTAGGATTTAGCATCTTTAGACATGCCTCTAAATAAATTCCAATCCATAGATGAAGATCTTCAATATACAAGAGATGCAGAGCAATCTTCTGGACTATTCTTCAGTATGCAATACACTGTCTTCACTGTAATTCACTACAACTCTCTATTCCTTCCGGAGAAGCAAATTTTCTCAATATCCTCAACATGTAAATATTCTAGACTAATATCAAGATAGGATAAAGTTGACACCAATGACAACAAAGATATGTTGACATCAATGACAACACCGATTAGGCACATACTTGTAACAATCTCCCCCTTTGCCATTGATGGCAACCTATGATGTGAAAAACTGTAACAGTCATCAAGACAAGATTCTCCCCCTATCTCTTTACACACCTACACTCTTTCTCTCTGAGTTTTTCACATGATTTCTCTCCCCCTTTGACATCAATGGCAAAGGGCACATACTTGCACTCTTCTGTATTGAACTAAACTCTCTTTATCTAACTACTCCCCCTGAGAAGTAACCCATACAAGCATCAATCCGGATCTAGATGTAGAACTCTAAGCACCACCAAACTAATGCACTCTTGTGCATCTTCATTTAGAGAAAGAGGGGTGATAACCCCTAACTTTTCTTTGAGATACTCAAAGGTATCCTTAGGCAGACGCTTGGTGAAAATGTTAGCAATTTGATCTTTTATAGATACATACTCCAACTTGACTCCATTCTTTGTCACTTTTTCCCTCAGAAAGTGATATCTTATGGATATATGCTTTGCCCTTGAATGCATTACTACATTCTTTGATATGGTTATGGCACTTGTGTTGTCACAAAAATTACAATTATATCTTCATACACAACTTTGATGCCCTTCAATATCCACTTCATCCATAACACTTGAGTGCAACTGCATGCTACTGCAATATACTCTACTTCTGTAGTGGACAGAGATATTGAGTCTTGTTTCTTGCTTAACTAGGATACTAGCCTTTTTCCCAAGAAGAATGCACCTCCAATTGTACTTTTCCCGTCATCCACATCTCCAACCTAATTTGCATATGTGTATGCACTGAGGGTGAAATCATTATCTTTTGGATACCACAATCCATAATCTATTGTGCCTTTTAAATATCTCAGTATTCTCTTGACTACCATCACGTGTGATTATTTAGGTTCTGCTTGAAATCTTGCCACAAGACAAACTACATGCATTATGTTAGGTCTGGTTTGGGTCTGATAAAGTAATCCTCTAATCATAGATCTATACATTTTCTGATTTGCCATAGGTGAGTCATCATTTTTGTTCAACTTATAACCAGTTATGATGGGAGTGCTTACCGGTTTAGAGTCCTCCATCCCAAACTTCTTTAACAACTCTTTCACATATTTAGATTGATAAATAAAGATACCTTTATCTAATTGATTAATTGATTAATTTGTAGACCTAAAAAGAAATTCATCTCACCAAACATTGAAATTTCAAATTTATTTTACATTTCCCCAGTAAAAACTATGCACATACCTTCATTGCCTCCAAAGATAATGTCATCAACAAAGACTGCAACAATTATGATTTGTTCATCATTGATCTTGAAGATTGTTGTCAGTAATACCCTTACTAAACCCTAATTGTATCAAATATTTATCCAATCTTGCATACCAGGCCCTGGGGGCTTGTTTAGTCCATACAAAGCTTTCTTCAATCTGCACACCATGTCACTCTGATTAGATGACTGGAATCCTTCCAGTTGTTCAATATCAACTTCTTCTTCCAATTCTCCATTCAAAAATGCAGACTTCACATCCATTTGATATACCTTGAAATCTTTGTAGGCTACAAATGCTAAGAACATTCTTATTCCTCAATTCTTACCACAGGTGCAAATGTTTCCTCAAAATCTACCCCTTCAACTTGAGAGTATCCTTTACATACTAATCTTGCTTTGTTTCTTACCACTTCACCATTCTCATTCATCTTGTTTATGAAGACCCATTTGGTGCCAATTACATTTTTATCTACTGGTCCGAGAACAAGATCCCAGGTTTGATTCTTCTCTATCTACATCAGTTCTTCTTTCATAGCCTTTACCCAATTTTCATCATTGCAAGCTTCATTTACAGTCTTAGGTTCAATCTTGGAAATCAAACAAAAATTTACTTGCTCTTCTGTAGCTCTTCTTATGGTCATAATTCCTTTTCTCTTATCTCCTATGATTTGATCTTTAGAATGATTTAGTTTTACATACCTTGGTGTCTTGGTGACAATTTCTGGAGCTTGTTCCTCTTCATCTAAATTGTCTTCATGATGTATCATTTCTTTCATTATAGAAGCATTTGGTTCATCTGATTCATATCCACTTGATACCTTTTCCTTCCTTTCATCAACTTTGACATTTGCACTTTCAATGATCTTCTTCAACCTGTTATTGTAGCACCGGTAGGCTTTTCTCTTGGTTGAGTATCTAAGGCAGATACCTTCATCACATCTTGCATCAAACTTACCTAAATCTTCATCTCTTTTGATATAACATTTACTACCAAAAACTTTGAAGTATTTCATAGTGGGAACTTTACCATGCCACAATTCATAAGGAGTCTTTGAACTATTACCTTTAACTTGAACTCTATTTAGAATGTAAACAATAGTGTGAATTACCTCTCTCCAATATACTTTCGGTAGGTCATCCTCCTTCATCATTGTTCTAGTAGCCTCTTGAACTATTTTGTTCTTCCTTTCCACTACTCCATTTTGTTGTAGAGTCCTAGGTGTAGATAATTGTCTTTTTATCCCTTGATCCTCATAGAAGAAGTTAAAACTCATTTGATGTAAATTCTCCACCTCTATTATACCTCAAGCACTTGATTTTCAAATCTATTTCATTCTCAACCATTGCCTTGAATGCTTTGAACTTTTCTAGGACTTCTAGTTTTTCCTTTAAGAAGGTAGCCCAAGTCATTCTAGAGTAATCATCAATCAATAACATAAAATACCTCTCCTTATAGACTTCTTACTCTAGTAGGCCCACAAAGATCTATATATACTAATTCCAACAGACCTTCAACAGATTGGTCCTTGCTCTTAAAGCTTTGTTCTTGTCTGTTTTCCAAATTGGCACTCCTTGCACAATGTATCAGCAAGCTTCACAAGTTTCAGAAAATCTCTTTAAGCCTGGGTGGAACTTATCTTCACAATGTTGTCAAAATTAATGTGACACATCCTTCTATGTCATAGCCAGCTTTCATCAACCTGAGCTAACAAGCCATAGTTATCATTTCCCTTTAGGTGATAGATATTACCTTTAGTCTTTTTACTAGTTGCAATCACTGTTCCAGAGCTTTTCATGATCTTACATCCATTGTCCTTGAATCTCAAGTCATAACCCTTGTTGCACATTTGACCAACACTCAAAAGATTGTGTTTTAATCCTTTTAGATACAAAACATCTTCAGTGTTATACTTGTCATCAATACAATTGGATCATTTTCCATAGATCTTACCAGCTGTATCATCTCCAAATCTAACCAATCCTCCATCATATCTTTCTAGACTTACAAACTTACTTTTTTCATAGGTCATTTAATGAGAGCATCAACTATGAATAACTCATTCATCTTTATCTTCAACAACCTGAACAACCAATGCACTTTCCACTAGTTTTTCTTCCTTCACATAGCTAGTAGGGTTAGTAGATGCGGGTTCTTCTTTAATAGCAATAAACAAGCATTCATTACCATAAGTACTAGCATTATCTGGATTACGATCTGATACTCCATCATCATCAAGATCTTCAACATAGTAATATTTCTTTGGATTCTTAGGTCTATTAGGTCTTGGCCTAGGAAGTCTTGTGGGACATCTAGAAGCATAATGACCAACTTTACCACAACTAAAACATTTAAAAGGTAATTTTCCTTTGTAACCAGTACCTCTGGGTAGATTGTTAACAAAGTTGGCTTCAAGTTCTTCAAGCTCATAATCTGGTTCCACCTTGTACTTGTCAAATCTAGGGATACTTTCTGAAGTGCTGGCCTTGAAAGCAATGCCTATCTTTGGAGGGGAATCACTAAGTTCTCTCATTTCAAAGGCTGTCAACTTACTAAGCAGTTAATCTTTTGTAATCGTTGTTACTGTCATTATTTCCTCAATTGCGGCCACTTTATGACTATATGTTTTGGGCAACAATCTAAGAATTTTGCTTATAATTTCAATGTCCTTAATTTTTCCTCCCACACTTTTAATGCTTCTCGCAAGTTCATCAATCTTTTGCATGAAGGATGTTATGTTGTCATCTTTTCTCATCTTCAAACATTCATATTTTGCCTTCAGACTCTATAACTTGGTGCACTTCACAAATTCATATCCTTCATATAGATTCTTCAACTTGTCCTAGATTTCATGAGCAATTTCCAGCTCCATAACCCTTGTTACTTGAATATCGGATAGGGCGCTTACCAAGGCATCTTTGGCTTTTATGTTCAACTCAAATTGCTTGATCTCATCTTCAATTTGTGGACCATTCTTTAGAATTTCATACTTGCTTTCAGTTATTTTCCAAACACCATAACCCAAGTAGAGGTGATGAGTTTTCATATGAATCTTCTAGACAGAGTAGTTTGTCCCATCAAACCATGGAATTTCCTTTTTGTATGACATCTTAGATTAGCCTAAAGCGGTTAAGCTTTCTTCTGAGGTACTTGTCTCTGATACCAATTGTTAAAATACTCTAGACAACTGAGGGGGGGTGAATCAGTTGTCTCAAAACCTTAACAATTTCTACACTTAAAACATTCAATCATTTGCCAATAATTTGCTAGCCATTCTTATGATTAATTATGAAAGCATAAATCAGAAGCTCAAACACATTTACAAAATAAACACATGAGACACCAGATTTTTACATGGAAAACCCCAATGTGGGGAAAAGCCATGGAGAGGATTAACTCTCAATATATATATTGCAATCTTGAAATAGTGATGTTCAGGCTTGGTCACTCCACGGGCCTAGAACATGCTGGCTCATTGCCATGAAGAATAACTAGGTCTAGTAGGCTCACTACCTCAACCCTAAAATTAGAAAGATTATAATAAGGGCTATTAAACCCTATTGGCGGCTCAATGCCAAAATCATCTTCTTCAAGTCTAAGATAAATACATTTGAGTACAATAGTTCCTCTACTATGATCTACCTTTTTCATTTCTTTCATTAACTTCACATCTTCACTAAAGGACATGTTTTCCACAACCAAATTACAAGTGTGTGTGTGTGTGTGTGTATCATTCATCAACCTTGGAATGTACATTAAGGTCAGCATTACATTCATCAACCGTTGGAACAATCTCCAAGGTCGACATTACAAACATTTACAAAATAGGTCTTGACTCAATGCAAAAATTAAGCTAAGGAAGTATAGAAAAGATATATGCAGATCACTCCATGCCTTAGTTAGGACTCAAACATGATCTTCTATGCCACAACACACTTTTGCAATCATCAAGAGATCTCTGCAATTACTGGAATTAACCAAGTCGGCTAAGACTGGTTACATGCTACCTTGTATGGGAAGAATCTTCAACTTTGATCCAAAATACTCCTTGCAGACCAATGCAAAGGTAGGAACATGATCAGGAGGTATCCACAAGCACATTGTAATCACCAGGAGAAACTGCACAAACTCTAACCACTTTGTCCATGAGATTCTTCACACTGGAGCATATGAACTTTACTATCTTCAATTGTCATAAAAGACAAATAGCTTGTGGACAACCAAATCATGAACCATTGGAGTTGCAGGCACTTATCATCATCCCAGACTTCCCTCTAGAACCGCAGAGAAAAATACTTCAATCCAGAGGAATGCGGAGTGAAATATTTTCTCCCTGTCACCAGTGAATAATCAGAAAAAGCAGGTTTTACTCTGGTGATAGTAACTCACTCAATTCTTCATACCAGAGGCTCAAACTCAGGATTTAGCATCTTCAAACATGCCTCTAAATAAATTCCAATCCATAGACAAAGATCTTCAATATATAAGAGATGCAGAGCAATCTTCTGGACTATTCTTTAGTATGTAATACAGTATCTTCACTGTAATTCACTACAACTCTCTGTTCCTTCCAGAGGAGCAAATTTTCTCAATATCCTCAACATGTAAATCTTCTAGACTAATAGCAAGATAAGATATAGTTGACACCAATGACAACAAAGATATGTTGACATCAATGACAACACCGATTAGGCACATACTTGCAACACATGCTACAATCAAAGGGCTCACAGGCCTGCTTTCTAGGTTACAACAGATATGCAAGATATGGTATTGAAGCACCTTTCAAAAAGAATCTGATTATCTATCTTATGAAAATTAACTAACTTCCTTTCTAACACATCTAAGAGATCTATATATATCATCTTCAAGCTCATAGAATCCTCTGCGTCGGCCACCAAAGGTTACAAACTCCAATGAAAGATGTAACGTGTAGAAACAAGTAGGCCAGCCTACAATATATGGTATTTCTCCACAAATGAATGAAACAAGGTGTGGACCTCAAGGAAGGTCTATCTAATCCTTATGTGTTTTGTATGATGTTCCATTAGACTCTGCAAGTCACGAGAGTGCTCTGCAAACATTCTCCTTCAATTGGCTGATTGGATGCTCTATTCTATGAGAGCTGATGATCTTCTGATAGTGATAACTCTTAGGAAACAAATCCAAATTACTTGAAATCTGAATATGATGTAGATGACACTATGTAGATGTTAAGTCCTTCTCTATGAACTCTGATATGAAGATGTGGTAAAATACAGTACAAAATGTTGAAACTGCAAATGACTAAACTGAATTGAAAATTAAAGAAAAGAAAGAATGTTGCAAATATATTTGGTTGATGTAAGATTGCTCTATAACATGGGATACACTTTCATCAGACACTCAGGGTTGTTAAAAAAGTGAGTCCCTCACTTTGTTGGGGCTAGAAGAAAACCAAGGTGGTCTACCTTAGCCTAAAATAACCATGATGAGTCTTCTTTTGGTCTTCCTTCCCACTTGGCTAGGTATTCTCTGTATTGCTTTCCTTTGGTACTACATCCAATTCTTCTATCCAAGATGTCATCTATCTGCTTTGGTTGTTGCTGTGGTAACTAATTCTTCAATCCTTCTTCATTGTTCTCACTTGATTTTCCTTCATGATACTGATATAGGTCTGCAATGTTGAATATAGGTGATATACCCAATTTCTCAAATAGCTCTACTTCATATGCATTTCTTGAATCAAACTTCTTAAGTATTTTGCAAGGTCAAAACTTCTTCATCTATAGCTTGTTGTATGTCTCCACTAGAAATCTCTCTTTTCTTAGATATACCAGTACTTCATCTCCAACTAAAATTTCTTTGTCTCCTCTTCTCATCTTCTTGCTCATTATACTTACTATTCATCTCCTCCAAATGCTTCTTGACTTGATTATGTAGTGTCTCCATGTATCCTACAAATTCTTCTACATTTGCACTTCTTTTGTCCTCCATACTAATGTCTCTCAACTTTGCAACTCCTCTAGGTTTCACTCCAGTCATAATCTCAAATGGTGTCTTTCTTGTGCTCCTATTCACTAAATTATTGTATGCAAACTCTGCTTATGGTAGAATTAGATCCCAACTTCCTGCATTGTCTCCTATTAAACACCTCAACAAGTTACCCAAACTCCTATTCACCACTTCTATTTGTCCATCTATCTATGGATGAAATGTTGAACTAAACTTTAGGTTTGTCTTCATCTTCATCCACAATGTCCTCCAAAAGTATCCAATGAATCTTGTATGCCTATCTAAAACTATACTTTTAGGTAATCCATGCAATCTTACAACCTCCTTGAAAAATAGGTTAGCAACATGCACTACATCATTTGTCTTCTTACAAGGAATGAAATGTGACATCTTTAAAAATATGTCCACTACCACAAATATAGAATCATATCCCCTTTGTGTTTTTGGCAAACCCAATGTGAAATACATGCTTATGTCTTCCCAAGGTCTCTCCAGTACTGTCAAATATTTGTACAATCTAGTATTTTGACTACTTCCTTTTGCAACTTGACATACTTTACAACTCTGAACAAATTTCCTTACATCCTTATATATTTGAGGCCAAAAGTAATGTTCACTTACCAAAGCTATTGTCTTGTCAATCCCAAATGTCTTGCAAATCTACCACTATGTTTCTCCTTGATCAAATTATCTCTCATTAAACTCCTATGAATACACAACTGATTTCCTTTGAACAATAGATCCTCCTAAATGAAATAATCTAACCACTTACTTCTATCTATCACAATAGGTTCCTTACATGCTTTCCATGGTTCTAGATAATTAAGATCCTCTGCATACATATGCTTAAGCTCTTCAAATCCTAATACTTCAACTCTCATCTTTGTCAGTAAATTCCTTCTACTCAATGCATTGACAACTTTGTTTGACTTCCAACTCCTTTTCTTCAATACAAATGTGTAACTCTGCATGAACTCTACCCATCTCATATGTCTTTGATTCAACTTTCCTTGACTATTCAAATACTGCAAAGCTTGATGATCAGTGTACAATACAAATTCCTTTGGCAAAAAGTAATGTCTTCACTTCTTCAAAGCTTGAATTATGGCATAGAACTCCTTATCATAAACTGAGTATCTTCTTCTTTCATCATTCAACTTCTCACTGAATATGCTACCAGGATCTCTCTTCTTGACTTAATACCACTCCTATTGCACTTTCACTGGCATCACAATCTACTTGAAATGCTTTGTTAAAATCCAACAATGCTAACACTGGTTGCTCTGTCACCTTCTACTTTAGTAATTCAAAACTCTTATTAGCTCCAAATGTCCACTTAAAATCCTTCCTATCACCTCTCATTGGCTTTGTCACTGGTGTGCATATTGTGCTAAAATTTTTGATGAACTTCTAGTAGAAACTTGCTAATCTATGAAATGATCTTATGTCCCCAATGTTCTCTAGTGTTGACCACTCGACAATTGCTCTAACATTCTCAGGATCCATCTTCAATCCTTTCATAGAAATCACAAACCCCAAATATACTAATTCTTCCTTCATGAAACTACACTTCTTAATGTTTATCAACAATTTCTCTTCTCTCAACCTCTGCAATGCTTGTATACTATGCCACAAATGTTCTTCCTTTGTCTTACTAAAAATCATAATATCATCCAAATATACAATGACAAACTTACCCAAGAATTTCTTCAAAACCTCATTCATCAACCTCATGAAAGTACTTGGTGCATTAGTTAGTCCAAAAGGCATCACTAACCACTCATAGAATCCTTCATTTGTCTTAAATGCAATCTTCCACTCATCTCCTTCTCTAATTCTGATATGATGGTATCCACTCTTCAAGTCTATCTTTGTGAAATACTTTTCTCCATTCAAACAATGCATGATGTCATCCATCCTTGGGAGTGGAAATCTATACTTAACTATGATCTTGTTGATTTCTCTAGAGTCTGTACACATCCTCCATTTTTCATCTTTCTTCGGTGCTAGTACTGGAGGTACCACACATGGTCTTAAACTTTCTCTGATCAATCCTTTTATCAATAGATCCTATATTTGTCTACTTAGCTCTGCATTTTCTGTTGGTGTCATCTGGTGTATAGCTTTGTTAGGCAAACTAGCTCTAGGTATAAGGTCCATATGATGATTGATACTCCAGATTGGTGGCAATCCTTCAGGCACATTATCTGATATGATATCTTTATACTCTGTCAATAATTCAATTATCTCTTCTGGTGATGGTTCATCTTATTTTCCAGTAATAGTCTCTGCACTTAGGGCTTAACACTTTTTAGGAATCAAAGCAAGACACATATTCTCATGCCTCAATACATCCAGAAATTTCATTCCATCAACGAAATAGATTCTAGCATTTCCACATACTTCACTTTTAGGCTCATCTTCCAAAGGTATCAAGATATGTTTCTTCCCATTAGATGTTATGGTATAAGCATTATTTCTCCCATCATGTATAGCCTTTCTATCATACTACCATGGTCTACCTAGCAATATATGACGTACACCCATCGGCATAATATCACACAATACTTCATCATTATAAGATCTTAAATGAAATTACCAAACATTATTCACTCACCAATACCTTGTGTTCATATTGAATCCATGCTATCTTGTAGGGCTTAGGGTGTTTCAATCTCTCTAGATTCAGCTTGGTCACCATCTCCTCTAAAGCCAAATTATCAGTACTACCACTATCAATGACCACTTTACAACATTTACCTCCTGATTTGCATCTGGTTTGGAACAAACTTTTCCTCTATGGTGGTTCCTCAATTGTCTCTACTTGAAATAATGCTCTCCTCGTGACTAATATTTCTCCTTTGTCTGGTTTTCCATCAAAACTAGTTGATCCAATAGGTTCTTCCTCCGCATAAGCTGCTTTTGCACTATTCTCTATTCTCTTGCTTGTAATTCCTTGATGACATTCAAATGCTCTGTGTCCTTCACCTACACACTTAAAACAAGTTCCTCTAAATGATCTTTTATCAAACCCTCTTTTGTCTCTCCTATATCCTTCATTGCGGTAAGAATTATAATTCCCTCTATTATTGTGGTAGAAACTTTTGTTATCTCTTCGATATGAATTGCTATCTCTGTCTTCCTTTTGGTATGGACTATTTTGCTTTTTCTTCTCTACATAAGGTCTTTCTTATCTAGAATATGTTCTACCTCTTTGAAATTTTCCTCCTCTACTTCTCTGCCTTTGCTTATGCTTCTTATTCAACTTGTCTTCAACTTTCTATGCAAACTGATATGCTTTTTCTATTGTTGTCATCCTTACCAGACTTAGTTCTTCTTAAATGTTCATCCTTAATCCATTTATGTATCTTTCCACTTTCTCCTTTCTTGTTTCACTATGTCCAATCCTATGATCATCTTAGGAAATTCCTCAGTGTACTCCTTCAGAGATTTCTCCTTTTGTCTTAGGTTTTGTAATCTTTTCAACAATTCCAACTCATAGTTAGCAGGTATGAGCTGATTCTTCAACTTTGTCACCATCCTATCCCATTTTATGATCTTTTCTTTTACTCTCCTATTCCTATTTGATTGAACTTCTTTCCACCAAATAGAAGCATGTCCTTTCAACTTAGTTTTTGCAAATCTTATCCTCTCTGGATCTTCAATTTTCTCATATTTAAAGTATTCTTCCAAGTCATTTATCTAATCAATCAATTCCTTTGGATTCAAATTTCCAAAGTAGTTCAGTACTTCCATTCTAGGTCTCTTTCCAATCTTAGAAATAGCTTTCAACATCTTCACTTGATCAAATTCTTCTTCTTCTTCTAGGGCTTCTTCATTTTGTTCAACAGATTGAAATTCTTCATCCTCACTTTCAGTATCATGTCTAGGGTTCAGTCATCTTCTTCCATACTCTTCTACATCATCCAATCAAGCTTCCATTGTCCTCATCATCTCAATCTTTTATTCTATTCTTCTAGCAGCATTGGCCATAGCAGGCATCCTCCTTGGCAACATCTCTTCCTAGGATCCAGTTCAATTACCTCAATTTAGTGATCTGACTACAAGGTAGCAATTGCCTCATAATTGACAATCTATTGACAAAAACAAGTAGACTACCTCAGGTCAGCACTTTGTTCACCACAAGTTCTTCTGTAATTCTTTCACTTCCCAAAGGATTCAAAACTTCACTCTAATACCACTTGGTGCAATCATGGATGGAGGGTTCAAATAATGAACTATCCAAACCATACAACTAGACTAAACACAACAAAAACTCATAGTCATAGAATGTAATGGAAGATTCATATTCACAATATCAAAGAATTACAATGCTCATATTCTAGCAATATGTAGGCTACAATCAAACGGCTCACAAGCCCACTTTCTAAGTTACAATAGATATGCAAGATATGACATTGAAGCACCTTCCAAAAAGAATCTAATTATCTATCTTATGAAAATAAACTAACTTCATTTATAATACATCTAATAGATCTATATATCATCTTCAAACTCATAGAATCCTCCACGTTGGCCACCAGAGGTTACAAGCTCAAATGAAAGATGTAACATGTAGAAACAACTAGGTCAGCCTACAACATATGGTATTGCTCCACAAATGAATGAAACAAGGTTTGGACCTCAAGGAAGGTATATCTAATCCTTATGTACCATGTATGATGTTCCATTAGGCTTTGCAAGTCATGGAAGTTCTCCACAAACCTTCTCCTTCAACTAGCTGATTGGATGCTCTGTTTTGTGAGAGCTGATGATCTTCTAATAGCAATAACTCTTAGGAAACAAATCCAAATCACTTGAAATTTGAATATGATGTAGATGACACTATGTAGATGTTAAGTCATGCTCCATGAGCTCTGATATGAAGATGCAATAAAATGTAGTACAAAATGTTGTAACTACAAATGACTGAATTGAATTAAAAATGAAAGAAAAGAAAGAATGCAAATATTTTGGTTGATGCAAGATTGCTCTACAACTTGGGATGTTCTTACATCAATTCTCCACATTATATTTTGATGCAAGAGAAGATCATACACAACTTTTGAGAACAACCATGATCTTTAATCCTAGATCTTTTGATCTAAGAAAGCTTAACCTATCCTAGGTGCAAATATGTAATAATGTAAATAAACTAAATGAAAGAAAATAAATATGCACCAACACTCATCATTATTAATCTAACCCATTGAGGAATATGATCTAGGAGAATTTATTCAACTATTGAGTTTGAAAACTCTTAAATGGTGTCTCTAGACACTACCTTCACAAATATAGATACTAGGAAGGTGAAGGCGATCAAAGTTTTAGTTGCCCATTCTATCAATTCAATCTCATGCAATATAGGTCAATTATACATAACAAATTAGGTTCATGTTAGTCAATATCAAAATTGAAGGGGTCCAGATTGATCTGTATGGTTTTTTTATCTAGTTAGGTTCTAAGAGAATCATCATACCAAGGAAAATAATTATATAACAATGGAAAATTAAGTTAGAACATTATCAACATCATCAATTTTAAAGCTAAATTATGTTTAATCCTCTTAATTATTGCATTTATTTCAATTCAATTATCAATCCTAGCTCTAATTAATCCTTGAGGGATTCACTTAGTAAACTTATTGTTAAAAATCTTAAACAAGGTCTAAAACTAGGAACTTTATGAGAGAGATTCTAAGCTACATAAACTAAAATGTAAAATAGAAGCAAACTAGTGATTTCAAGAGATTTGCAAATGTCAATGTGACAGAATTGCATTAAGAGCTCAAAGCTTCATACAAAGAATGTCAGAATAATTAGACAATGCATTTAAGATGATCAAAGTACAAGCTAGGTAGTGAGTTTATATAGACCAAAGAGAGGGGAGAGGTGGAAAAACCAAACAATAGGGAGAGGCCACCATATGGGCTAAAGATAGAAAGAACATCTTGCTAAGATAGCAAATGCCACCTCCCTTGTAGGATGCTGACACCTCAAATCACCCACTCACTAATTAAACTCACTTTATTTAACCTAAGCAAGCTTAATAAAAGTGTAGGAAAAACCTAAGAAATAGGGAATAACTAACCCACTGGGAAAATAAAAACCTACACTAACACCCCCCTTAAGCGTAGCTTAGGTGGGTGAAAAGATGAGTCCCTTTAAATCAATCCTAATGAGGAACCAATGTACATTAAATTCCCCCCAATTGAGAAGAATCCCCCCTAGAACAAAGTAGAAAGAACAACCCCCCAAAATAGAGAGTGGAAAAGAGGACTAAAAGACCCCCTTGAAGTGGACACTAGCCGCACCCCAACAAAGATCACAAATGAAGGAACTTGCTCTTAGTGAAGGGTTTGGTGAAGATGTCTATGATCTACTCTGATGTCAAAAAATACCTAAGATAAATGATCTGATCATGAATCAACTCTCAAATGTAGTGCATGTGAATCTCAATGTGTTTGGTCCATTGATGACGGACCAGATTGTGAGAGATTTGTATTACATTCTAGTTGTTATAAAAGATGACTGTTGGCTTCTGAAAGAGAATACATAAATTATTGAGAATGTTATGAATCCAAATGGCCTTAGTAGTAGTATTAAGTGCTCCTTAATACTCATCCTTAGTAGATGAAGGAGAAATTACAAACTACTTCTTGCTCAACCAAGAAACTAGACTAAAACCAAGTGAGAAGAAATACCCTGAAGTAGACTTGCAATCCTGAGAATCACCTACCCAATTTGAATCTATGTGTCCCACCAAGTCAATATCCATGCCTACTGCATAGTGAATCTATAACAGTGAGTGTCCTATACATAGTGAAGAATCTTCCTAGCTTCTTTCTAGTGCAACTCATGTGGCTCATGCATAAACCTGGAGACCAAGCCCACAACATATGAAATATTAGGCCTCATGTGAGTCAAGTATATGAGACTCCCAACTAATTGGTGATACAAGGTAGCATCCGCTAATGGTGAAGAACACTGAGCCTCAAGTTTGACCTCGGACAGAAATGGAGTCAATGCAGCTTATAGTCAACCATGCGAAAGCAAGAGAGCATATCAAATGCATACTTGGGCTATCCATGAAGATACCAAATGAAGACTAAGTGATCTCAATCCCCAAGAAGTAGTTCAAAAGACCCAAATCTAACATTAGGAAATGATCATTAAGGGTAGTTTTCACTACCTTGATAGTGGATGAGGAACTCCCTATAATCAGCAAGTCATCAACATAGAGAATAAGGAACGTAAGAGTATAATCCTATTGTAGAATGTGCACATTCATATCAGAATGGAATCGAGTGAACCAAACTAACAGAAGGAAGGAGTCCATCTTAGCATACCAAGCTTGAGGGGCCTATTTGAGGCCATAGAGAGACTTCTTAAGATAGTAAACAAGCGAAGGATCCAATGTGAAACCCTATGGCTACTCCATGTAGATCTCCTCCTAAAGGTCACCATGAAGAAAAGAACTCTTCACATCCATCTAATGAAATTCCCAACGATGGGTTGCAATAATAACAAGAACAAGTCGGATGGAGTTCATTTTGGCAACTAGGGCAAAAGTCTCAGAGTAGTCAAAGGCACCTGGGAGAATCCCTTCATGACCAGGTGAGCCTTATAGTTATCAACTAACCCATCTATGGTAAATTTTGTCTGATAGATCCACTTGCATTGAATAAGTTTCCTTCCCTTAAGAAGGGGGACTAGATCCGAAGTATGGTTCCTCTCCAAGGAACCAATTTCTTCCTACATAGCAGCTCATCCCACTCGGGGACACCAAAAGCTTCCTGAAAGGACTATGGATTGGAAGCTGAGGCAATGAAGAGAAGTGGTCTAGCATCTAAATGATCACCAAACTAAAAACCTGCTAACTCCAATGTCTGACGAGCCCAAAGAGGCCCACTAGGAGAATCTTGAGGAGAATCATCACCCTCTTAATGATGACTAGGAGCAGAAGATGAATCCTCATCATCATAATCACCATATAAAGTGGAGGAAGAAGACTCCTCATCAAGAGGAGGATTAAGATCCTCAAAAGAACTCTCATCATGTTGCAATTTAAAGTGATGTGCAATGTCCCAAACAAAATGTTTGCATCCAAAATCAAATTTGAAAATGAATTTTTTATTAACTTCAAAATACCCAGTTTTCCCCTACACGGATTGATCCGGAAATTGACAATTTTAACACAAATGCAAAGGAGAAACTTCTTAAACAAAAGAAACTGATAATTATCTTAAAATATCAGTAATGGTACAGCCTTATGCTGTTACATATCATAAAATTACCATATTTTGTGAGAAACACAAATCTGCATATTAATCTAAGAATTTCTCTTCACCCGATTTCACTAGAAAGCATAGAAATGACAACAGATAACCTCCAGCTTATATTAATGATATATCTGATATAATTACAGCATAAATGTACTGTTATAAAGTCACAAAAATAGCAATAAACAACTGAAACAAATCTGGAAACACCACTCTGAAATCTGCTCAAACTGCAAACACCAAAACACTGCAACAACACACCAATTGAAACTACACTGAACAATCTGAAGCAACCTCTATAGCTGAACCAAGAGGATCTAATAAGAATATAATATCTGAAACATGGCTTCTACAGAAGCCATAACAAACACACAAATCACAAATCTAATCTCCACAATGTTGTTATCAAAACCTACATAACACATAAACTGAACTTGTTGAAATCCTGCAACTGTGTGAAGCTCCAATGCAACCTTTGTATGAGATTACCCTCATGTACCAAAGGGGTTTTGTCCTTTGATACCCGCAACCAATGGGTTTTCATCCATAGAAGATTATTTGTTGAACACAATTGTCCAGACAATTTTTAGCAGAGTTTTTGTATGATAAAATGAGATGCCTGGAATATGAAATTGCTTGCAAATATATAGAGGGACAAATCCAAACGACCCATTCTTGGAAACATAAATAAAACAATATCATTCCCATCAATTTACCTCCAAAATAGGTCTCATAAAGACTCTCCATAACCTCCACTTGATTTCCAGCTAAAAATAGGCAATAACTCCCTCTTGCAAGTTGTCATAAAATCTATCATAGAATATTCTAAAATTAGGTGCAATATGATCTTTGAAATTATTAATTGCACCACAAGATACTTTACACCCCACTTTGGATTGCCAACACAAAATGAAATTATAAAATATTTAATTGGTCCCGATTAAGTAGATTGAAAATATAAATTAATCGTCGGTCCAAAATATTAAATATTAAATCTCTTTCCTCAACCCATAATATAAAATGTTGGAATGAGCATTTTCCCCATGAAATTGAATTAATAAAAATTTGGGACATGACATGATGGTAGATGGAGAAGTTATAGGAGAAGAACTAGAAACATCTTCCTTGAAATGAACACTCCTCTTGATAAACAACTCATGAGTGGTGGGGTCGAGAATCTTGTAGCCTTTGACACCATCTAGGTACCCAACAAATATGTATGACTTACTGTATAGATCCATAGACTTGCATTTCTCTACTAGAATGTGGGCCTATACAAGAGAACCAAACACTCAAAAGTGTTTGACTGTGGGCTTCCGACCGGTTCAAGCTTGAAAAGGAGTGACCCCCTTTATAGCTTGTGAGGAACTTGATTCTGGATGTAACACACACAATTGATGGCCTTTTCCCAATACTGAGGTGCCATGGACCTAGAGTGAATCATACAGTTGACCATCTCTTTCAAGGACCTATTCTTTTGCTTTGCAACACCAATCTATTATGGATTGTAGGGAACTATGTGCTGAAGATCAATGCCCTCTTAAACATAAAACTATTCAAACCTCTGGTTGACATACTCCCTCCCATTGTCTATACACAGAATCTTGATGGACTTCCCATACTGTTTCTCTACAAAATCTTTGAAGTCCTAAAATAGAATCAAAAACCTTAGACTTATGTTTGAGAAAATAAACCCATGTGTATCTGGAAAAATCATCAATGAATGTGAGAATATATCGAGCCCTACAGAAAGAAGGATACAGAAATGGTCCTACCAAGTTGCTATGTACCAACTCCAAAAGTTGTGTGGCCCTCCATGCTTTGCCTTTATCAAATTTCTCTTCAGGATGCTTACCAATAATGTATCATTGGAAAACACCATCAAAAAACTAAATAGAAGGCAACCCTGAAACTAGGTCCTATGGATTGAGCTACTGGAAGTAGCGGTAGTTCAAGTGGCCAAACCATTGATGTCAGAGAAAACTCACCTCATCTGAGTGAGTGAGCAAAGAAAGTGAAGGAGGATTAGGAACAAAGTTATTAAACTTATATAGTCTAGATTTATGATCAACCTTTCCCACAACAACTATAGACCCATTGTGCAAGTCATTGATTACCATTGTGTTTGGAGTGAACTCAACCAGCTAGAGCCAGTGTGAGTGATCTAATAAACAGATAGGAGATTGGTTGACAAAGATGGAACACAAATAAAATCATGAAATGTTCCTTCACCCACATCAACAGACCCTCTCTGATGCACTTCAATAGAAGTGTCATCACCCATGAGTATAGATTGCATAGAACATGGCTCCAAAGAGGCAAAACCATCTTGTGACGAGGCCATGTGGTGTAAATCACCCAAGTCAATGATCTAGGTATTGGGTTATGAAGCAATAGCAACTAGGGCCTTGCCCTTTCCTTTCCCCTTACTTTTATATGTGTCCTTTAAAGATTCCTGAGATGAACTCTATTTTACTGAATCGAGCACCTTGATATTGTTCCTTTCAAGAAGATGTGTCAGGTGATCAATCTGCTTCTTAAGACACTTATGTTCATCATGACCAAGTTTCTTACAATAGGAACACTTTTCTTCTCCTTCTTAGGCTTGTCGCCTTTGGAAGAAGAGGCTTGATTGGCTACTTTTGGAGTAGCCAGTTTCTGATCTTGTTTATTCTCTCCTTGATTTTGTTGTTTCTTGTTCTTCTTGTTGGACCCTTTCTGATCTTTAGTGCCTTGATTTGCAGCCAAGGCATGAGATTTAGAGGGCTTAATTGTGCCCATTTGAACCAGTTTATCTTTCTCCTTTGTGAGTTCATTTGCATGATGATCAAGAGAAGGCATTCTATAATTGGCTTCTAAGGCATTTTTAGTGGCATGAAATGTAGAAACAAATATAGAATAATTAGGACCAAGGTTAAAAAGAATGCTTAAGATCAATTGAGAATCTTTCTTCTCAATCCCACATTGTTTCAACTGCAATCTTATGGCCTTTAGATTAGTAAAGAGGTCCTAAATAGTATCAAAGCTGGTAGGACTTAACCCTATGGGCTCATTCTCCAGTAGATGTCCCCTTATTTCATCCTACTTACCAAAGAGATTTTCCAAAGTGGTGCATACATCATCTAGTTTAGAAACAAAGTCAATGTGAAAAAGAAAATCTAGAGATATAGACATACACAAGGTTCCAAAAGCTTCAACCAACTTATTAAACTATTTTGGCTTTTCTACAATTAGAGTTTGTTCAATTTCAAGACCCCAATTACTCTATACAACCCTTGCCTCTTTAGATCGATTGCCATTTTAGATTTCCAATCAAAGTAGTTGTAGGGTGTGAGTATTAGTATTGTTTTTTGATCCCTTTTATGCAAAAAAGAGCATTGATGTTTGTTGTTTGTGTGGAAAATAGAATGTAAAAACTTAAAGAAAGTACACAAGACACCCCTCTTTGCACTCAATTAAAGAACCCCCCAAGGAAATGAAAGGAAGCTAGGTGTGCGGAAATGCTTCCTACACTAATCTATTAAGGAGAGGGCTATGCAAATTCAAATTTATCCTAACTATTATAGCAATGTTAAACCATTAACATGAGATATAGTAGCAAAACACAAGAGCTAGAAAGAAGACAGAAGAAGAGAGACATAGATTTACGGTGGGGAAAACCCTTATCGGGTGAAAAACCCCACACTCAAAAACTTTCACAATGTATTAACAAATCTGAAAGAATGTTTACAATACACTTGCAATGCAAGCTTCAATGGTCTTCGACACTCGTGTCTGGAGTCAATCTGATAGCAAAACAGTACCTGTAAACCTGTGATACAAACTCCATCTCCAAGCACCTTTTTAAATAGAACATACAAGGCAATTTTGGACCTTTCTTGGAATGGGCATCCAACATGGCATCTTGGACCAAAACCCACACCTAGGGACACCTGGTCAACATTGTAGAATGTGTCTGACACTTGTCCACAGCTCCCATCCCAAAGAGGTCACCACTTTCCAAAATGGGCTATGACAAATGCTCTTACAACACTTACGACCGTCATAGAATTTGTCATAGTAGTTACAACTTACAGCTGTAAGAGAATCTGTCATAAACATGCTATAAATAGCATATTCTCTTACAACATGTCATATTCCACCTTGGGGCACCTAATATGCCTTATTCAAAGATGCTTCATGACACATGTCATTACCTATCATACAACCTTCTATTCTCGACTCTTACATGTCATAGATTCGTCATAGGAATCTGTCATAACTGTTTTTGTCAAACATTCCTTACACAACATAGAAGATGCTAACACATGGAAAAATATTCCTACCACTAAATGGGACACCTATCTCCTCATGTGAGGACAAAATACCAAGTTGTCATAGTCCATGTAGGATTGACACATCACCATGCCACATCCCACAATATGACAAAGTGGAATTTCCAATTATTTACAACATAGGCAATGAATAATAAATACAAACATTACAAATGTAGAGAATTACCAAGGTTGAGACACCTTAATTCCCAACATTCTCCCACTTGTTGAACACCTTGTAAGAGCCAATAGAAAAATAGGATTTAACTACTATAGGCCGAGAGGCCCATAGACTCTGAACACCATTTGAACTTCTCTATGCTCACTGGCTTCGTCAATGCATCTGCAACATTCTTCAAAGTATCTACCTTCTCCAAATTTACCTTTCCATCCTCAACCATATCCCTCATGAAGTGAAACTGAACATCAATGTGCTTGGTTCTAGCATGGAAAGTTGGATTCTTTGCAAGGCAAATTGCACTCTGATTGTCACAACTGATCGTGATCTGACCCGCATCAACACCAATATTGGAACACAATATCTTAAGGCAAATGGCTTCCTTACAAGCATGAGTTGCTGCCATATACTCAGCTTCTATCGTGGACAAAGCAACAATAGGTTGTCGCTTACTCATCCAACTAATAGCACCACCAAACAGTGTAAAAACATAAGCACTAGTGGATCTCCTGCTGTCAATGTCACCTACCCAATCTGAATCCACAAATCCACGAATATCAACAGAATGCGGAGGTCCTAAAACATTACCATGATAGCAAATGGAATACTCGGAAGTACCCCTCAAATATCTAAACACTCGCTTAACTGCATCCCAATGAACTCGTCCAGGATTAGCCATAAATCGACTAAGGACTCCCACTACTTGGGCAATGTCTGGTCTTGTGTAGACCATAGCATACATCAAACTACCAACAACACTAGCATAAGGTACTTTGTTCATGTCCTCCACCTCACTAGGAGATTTTGGACAATCCTCAACAGACAACTTTGTCCCCAAGGAAATGGGAACACACAATGGTCCACAATCTCCCATGCTGAATCTATCCAACATGGTCTTAACATACTTACTCTGACTTAACCAAAGTTTTTTGTTAGTTCTGTCTCTTTTGATTTCCATTCCTAGAATGTACCTTGCTGCCCCTAAATCTTTCATTTCAAACTGAGCTGACAACTCAGATTTAAAATTAGAAATCATGTTCTTACCCTTCCCAATGAGCAACATATCGTCAACATACAGTGCAACAATGAGAATACGATCACCATCTAACTTATAATAAACACAGTGATCCGATTTTGATCTCACAAATCTAATTGACAACACAAAGGAATCAAACTTCATGTACCATCTCCTAGGGGATTGCTTCAAACCATACAAAGACTTCTTAAGTTTGCAAACCAAATTTTCTCTACCTTTTACCATGTAATGCTCTGGATGTGACATGTAGATTTCCTCCTTCAAGTCACCATGAAGGAAAGTTGTCTTCACATCCATCTATTCTACCTCCAAGTCATAAGCTGCTGCGAGAGACAACATGAATCGAATGGATATCAGCTTTACAACAAGAGAGAAGATCTCACCATAATCTATACCCTCCACTTGTGAATACCCCTTCGCAACCAATCTGGCCTTATACTTCTCAACACTGCCATCTGCACCACTCTTCTTCTTGAACACCCATTTGCATCCAACGGGTTTCTGTCCAGGAGGCAAAGGCACCAAGTCCCAAGTTTGATTCTTTTCCAAAGAAGCCATTTCTTCCTCCATGGCCTACTTCTAGGAACCCGCATCCTTCATATCCAAAGCCTTGATACAGTTCTAGGTTCATCACTGTTAGTGAGCAAAGCATAAGCACAACTAGAATCAAGCAATGTAAAACCAAACCTTTTAGGTTGCTTCCTTATCCGTGTAGACCTCCTCAAGAGCTGAGGTTGAGGTTCAACTTCTTCTTCTGAGCTTTCAGAGCTGCTAGAGCTCTCCTCATTATCAGGTCCAACATTGTCTTTCTGTTCAGTCTTCTCAGGGGTGAGAGGAAACTGAACAACATCCTCTTTCTTTTCTTTTTCTTTTAGCTGCAAAATAGTGGAAGAAGGTGTAAGCTCTCTGAAGATGACACTTCTACTGTAAAACACTTTTTCTTCTTCTCCTCTTTGCATTCCTTTTGGAAATGCCTGGTCTTTCCACAGTTCCAACAAAGAGCCTTGGACTTTCTAGGAGATTTAGATCTACCCTTCTCAACTTTCTTGTCCTTCTTCTTCCCTTTCTCCTTGGGTCTTCCATGAACTGCAAGGGCTTCTTTGGCTACCTCAAAAGACTTTCTCTGCATCTCTTCAGATAACAGTGAAGAAACCACCTCTTCCATTTTGAATGTGGATGTGGTGCTTCCAATTGCCATGACAAGATGATCCCATGAGTCCGGCATAGAACAAAGCAGGGTCATACACTGATCCTCCTTCTCCATCTTTACACCAATAGAGGTCAATTATGCAACCAGCATGTTAAATGCATTCATATGTTCAGCCATAGATCCTCTGTCCTCCATTTGAAGAGAATACAACTTGTTTCTCAGGAAAAGTTTATTGACAAGGGATTTGGCTTGGTACACATCCCCCAACTTCTTCCAAAGGAGTTTTGCAGTGGTCTCTTCATGGACATTTAACAACACAGAATCAACAAGACTAAGTCTTATGAGACCCTTAGCCTTCTGATCCTTTTGACACTAGTCAGCTTGTGACATTGTAGCTGGTTTAGTTCCGTTCACACTATCCCAAAGGTCTCGGTCAACTAACAAGTCTTCCATCTTGAGCTTGCACAGCTTGAAATTACTGCCATTGAACTTCTCTACTTCAAACCTTCCTGATGTGCATGCCATCTCCTTGCTGCAATAAGATACAAAATGCTCTGCACAGACTCCCACTCAACCTAAGATTAGCTCAAAAAACCCCTACCCAACAACTAGGACCAAAGGTGATCAAGCTCTGATACCAACTGAAAGGAAGCTAGGTGTGTGGAAACACTTCCTACACTAATCTATTGAGGAGAGGGCTATGCAAATACAAATTTATCCTAACTATTATAGCAATGTTAAACCATTAACATGAGATATAGTAGCAAAACACAAGAGCCAGAAAGAAGACAGAAGAAGAGAGATAGAGATTTACGGTGGGGAAAACCCTTATCGGGTGAAAAACCCCACTCAGAAACCTGCACAATGTATTAACAAATCTGAAAGAATGTTTACAATACACTTGCAATGCAAGCTTCAATGGTCTTAGACACTCGTTCCTGGAGTCAATCCGGTAGCATAACAGTACCTGTAAACCTGTGGTACAAACTCCATCTCCAAGCACCTATTTAAATAGACCATACAAGGCAGTTTTGGACCTTTCTTGGAATGGACGTCCAACATGGCATCTTGGACCAAAACCCACACCTAGGGACACCTGGTCAACATTGTAGAATGTGTCTGACACTTGTCCACAACTCCCATCCCAAAGAGGTCACCACTTTCCAAAATGGGCTATGATAGATGCTCTTACGACACTTACGACCGTCATAGAATCTGTCATAGTAGTTACAACTTACAGCTGTAAGAGAATCTGTCATAAACATGCTATAAATAACATATTCTCTTACAAAATGTCATATTCCACCTTGAGGTGCCCAAATATGCCTCATTCAAAGATGCTTCATGACACATTTCATTACCTGTCTTACAACCTTCTATTCTTGACTCTTATATGTCATAGATTCGTCATAGGAATCCGTCATAACTGTTTTGGTCAAACATTCCTTACACAACATAGAAGATGTTGACACATGGCAGAATATTCCTACCACTAAATGGGATGCCTATCTCCTCATGTGAGGACAAAATACCAAGTTGTCATAGTCCATGTAGGATTGACACATCACCGTGCCACATCCCACAATATGACAAAGTGGAATTTCCAATTATTTACAACATAGGCAATGAATAATAAATACAAACATTACAAATATAGAAAATTACCAAGGTTGAGACACCTTAATTCCCAACAGGAAAGATGATTTGGAACTTTATATTTAGTGTGTTTACAACTACCACTAGCAAGAAATACTAAGTGGACTTGTGTTAGCAAGAGACACTACTTTACTTAATAGTTGTTGTCATTGATGGCAACTAAGACCATTCCACTCATCCACATAACACGATTTGTTCATATTGGAAGTCAGAATCAGAATTTATCTAAGTCCAGATAGTCAAGAATAGAGCAGGTGACAGGGTCTGGTATCTTGGTCTAGATCTCTCCAATGGAAAGTCATAATTTGTTGCGGATCTAAGGTAGTCATAAGCATTATTAGGATAATCGAAATCCAAAGTTTTGGCCTCTGGTGATAAAGGATTCAATGGTTATTAACATCTAAGTATCGGGTTAATAGTTTGATAGAACAGACAAAAGAAGAACAGACTGACCTTGTAATTGATCTTGGTTCCATATGAATGGAAATTGTTGGTTTGACAAGTTGTATTGATCAGTGATAGTAGCCAACCTAATCAATGATTTGTGAGTGTAAGTTTTGGTCTGTGTTACAAGTGTACATGGATTTAGCTGACAGAGCGGAATTCTAAGTGTTCTTGAAGCTGACTAAAAAATGGTTGAAGAATTTGGATGCAAATATATATAGCTGATGGATTTGAATGATTTGGTGTGTGTGTGTGTGTGATGTGACTATGAGGTACTTGTGAAAAGAGCAGAGGTCAAAAGTTTAGATGTTAGCAGAGTAGTAAGAGGGGCAGAGTAAGGATGAAGTGTATCAAATCAGTTTTCTATGCTTAACCAGAACTGAACTCCAGCATTGATAGATGCTAAATATCTATTCAAATTCATTGTAATCTTATTTTTTATAGGCCATGAGCCTACTGTAGGTAGTGAGCCTTCTTCTGAGCAATGAGCTCTGGGTAGTGAGCCCGAATGCATGTGCATTCCCCATTGTAATACTTTTAACAGAGTATAATCTTTGTGGGTTAGCCCCCACCGTGGTTTTTCCCTTAACTGGGTTTCCACATCAAAAATCTTTGTGTCAAGTGTGTTATTTATGCCTCTACTCATGTGTTATTGATTCATGCTTTAATGTTTATTTGATTATAAGTTGTAAAAGAAGATTAAAGGCAGAAAAGTTTAAATTGTGTGACAACTAATTCACCCACCCTCTCAGTTGTCCGGACTAATTCCAACAATTGGTATTAGAGCAAGGTTCCTTTGAGAAGCCTAATAGCTTAAGGAAAGATCTTGGAAGGAGTTTTAATGGGTTCACTAAAAGATCAACTCCAGTTGGCCCTAGAAGATACTGTTCAATCTAAAGCAGAAATTAGTAATCTGAGAGGTGAACTTAAAGATGCTAATGATACCATAGAAATGTTAAAAGATAAATTAAAGAAATTTATGGGAAGGAAAAAGGATCTACTTCTGCAGTTATCTAGTTTAACTGAAGAAAATGACATGAATGAAGCTTTGGAAGAAAAGACAAAGGAATGTGAGAAGTTGTCAAAAGAAGTTGATGTTCTAAAAATTGAGATGGAATCTGGGCTGATGAGGCAAACCAAATAAATTGAAAATAGGAAGAAAATTGAAGAAGAGATGAATAAAAAATTAAAAGAAAGAATTGAAGAATGCTACAAATTAGATAGAATAGTTGGCCATCTAAAATCTAATCTACAAGAATGTAGAGACAATGAAAGAGAACTTGAAAGGCAAATTGTCATTCTCAAACATGACCTAGAAGTTACAAATGAATACAAGGAAAAGTTCAAGATAAGCTTAGCCAAAATTGAAGCACTGCTTGAAGGACAAAAAAAGGTTAATGACAAGCATGGCCTTGGATATGAAAAAGGTGAATGCTCCGGATCTAGACAAAGAAATTTTCAACCAAGGAATGGGAGAAACAGACCTAGAAGACCTCCAGTAAGACAACCAAATGCTAAAATATATCCATCCTTCAATGGAAATTGTTTCAATTGCAATCAATTTGGCCATAAAGCTACTCAGTGCAGAAGCAGAGTAAATCAAAATAATCCATCCTTCTCTGGTCAATGCTTCAAGTGCAAGAGGTATGGTCATAGATCCAATGAATGTAGAAGTATGATAATGAATAACACTAATGGCAATTCTTTCAATGGCTACTATTTTGCTTGCAATAGATTTGGACACATAGCTAATCAGTGCAGATCAAGAGGAAATCAAGTATATAAGCAAAAAAATGTTATGTGCTTTAATTAAAATAAATCTAGTCATATTGCAAGATTCTGTAGAAGCAAGAATAATGGAAGAAGAGGTCTGGTAAATAGAAAATCAAATGAATAGAGACAAGACAAGGGAAAAATAAAAATTGATGTGAATGAGATTCAGAGTGAAATGAATAAGACTTGGGTAAAGAAAGATACAATGAAAAATGGTGATGGGTCTGCACCGGAATCCGGTGCTGACAATTCCTCCAAGAATTAAATCAAGAGCTCTAACTCAGGGGGAGCTGCATTGAACATCAAATTCCCCTAGTCAGTAAGTGGGTGCTTAGATATGGCACAATGAGAAAAAATATTTTGAAGTGTTTTAGAACTTTTGGAAGGATTTCTGGAAGGAAAAATGTTGATATGGAAACTTGAAGAGTAATTCATGAAGAACTGTTCAAGAAACAGAGTAATTGGATGAAGTTAGGGCAACACATTTATTACAATGCTAAATTAGGTTTTGTGAAGGATAAAAGGTCACTTGGTCATGCATTTGAACCACTTTGCATTCAAAGGAAACAAGTAGAAGAGCATCTAAGCTACAAATCTAGAGATTGAAGAACAAAAAATGAATTCAATTGGTAATTGATTAACCCTAACCCTGCGGGAGAAAAAGGTACTTCTCTGTAAAGCTTTAAATCTAAAATCTGTTGAGATGGCTACACCTCTAGTTGTTGATGTAACTGAAAGGCCTCGACCAATGTTTAAGAAGCATCCATACAAGTCAGCTGAAGTTGAACTGTTAGGTGCATTTTTTTAGTTCCATATGACATATTGCATGTTGAGAATATTAGGGCATACATCCACTATAGCATTGATGAATTTGGAAATATGAAACTATTGGATTTGTTCAACAACTACCTAAGTGATGATAGCTATAAATTGAAACTAGAGTACAAAGCCCTAGAAAGCAAACATTTTCTGCAAGTCATTAACTTTTTGACATTTGATGAAAATGAATGGATTCGATATATCTTGAGTTGAATACATGATGAGTCCATATGGCTATTGAAACCATTTAAGATTACAAAAGATGTTATCAAGATAGTAACCAAGTTAAATTCAACTAGTGGATTACCCATGCTAAAAGCTGTGAAAAACCAAATAGTGACTAATGCTACCGATGCCAAGTTTGACAAATGGGAAATGACCATCAATGATATCATAGAACTAGATGTTAAATTTGCCTCCATGGTAATTGGGTACAAGATTTACCACTCCAGCAGGGAAAATTCTATCTCCAGAACTGCAATATATGCAACCTATCAAATGTTGAAGGAGAATGTTGATTATGACCTATATGAACTTCTACAAAATTAGTTGATTGAGAATCTGAGCAAAATAAAGAAAGATAATAAAAATACCTTCAAGTATGGCTCCTTGATTATATACTTGTTCTTCTATTTTATGAATGAAGTGCCTGGAGTTCAAGGTGTGCACTGGACAAATGACAGGCCAGTTGCATGGCAAATAAGAGATCATATACTTAGCCTTGGTGATTCCCAAGCTTAGAAGACAACCATTTGGGGTTACTTCAAAAACTTCCAGAGTATGATGCATGCAAGAGAGAAAATCCCTAAATCAGTTGTGGAGAAATATGAGAATGAAATATGCTTTATGGTTAACACTGATCAGTGTCTAATGGAAGCTATAGAACCAAGAACAATATAGATAATGCCAATGGGTTATGAGGTGGATGAGAGAGTTTTGGACATATATGCTCAGCATCTTTTGAGAAAACCTAAAGACACCTTTGTGGAAAGGTTTGGAACATACAAGGAACTAAGTATAAAGTTGCATGTGGAACTTAGACAACTGGAAACAAAAAAAAAGTGCATAAGCAAGTGGAGATGTATGCAGAAAGCATTGGGATTACAAAATAAGTAGTAAGAAAGAATAGAGAAAGGATTGAAAAGATGGAGAAAAATACTGAGCAGACTTCAGAAGAAAAAGTAGGAAGTGAGCTAGCAGCTACTCTGGAAGTCCCACCAAACTCCTCAAGGAAGACAAGGAGTTCTGTAACTCTTGCTGAGCAACCCAAGTCTACTTCCACTAAGAAACCAGAAGTCACTCCTTCCGGTGAAGGAGGGAAAAGAAAGAAAACCAAGGCCACAAGAACTCCTAAAAGGACAAAAGATGATGAGGAAACAGAGACAAATGAAGAAGTTAAAGAAATAAGATCCAAGAAAGACAAGACTTCAAAGGCTTCTGAAGACCAGCCTTCTGGAAGTAATAAGGCCAGTAAAAAGCAAGAAACTAGTAAGGTCGCCATGACTATTGATGAAATTGTAAAACAATCATTGTTCATGGAAATTTAAAGCCTGTTAGAGTTTACTATGACAATTTTGATCAAGCAAATAAGAAAAATTGGAAGATGCCATCATCATGTATTTGAATAAATTCAATAGAGCCCTATTGGAAATTTTACAAGAACTTCCTAAAAGTTTAAGGAAAATACTGGAAATGAGGAAAGAAGTAGCCAAGGCTAAAGATATAGAACTCAGAGAGTATGTCCTCTCCACTTTGTGTCCTGTAATGACTCGAAGAGAAGCAGATAAAATCCTCAAATAAGTTAAGGAGAAATTCAGAAGCAAGATCCAGATGAACAAGCTAATGCTTGGTAAAACTGAGGAAATTGCAAAAGAAACAAAGGAAATTTTGAGAAAGGCCTTAGATAAAAGATAAATATTATATTATTTCAGAGGAACAATTAAACAAAGAAGACTCAGAGATGATGGTCAACAATGATGGTGTTGGAGATATTCCTACTCCACCTGATCAATCTAGAAAAGAAGATAATGTTGCTACTACACAAAGCCCTCTAGATCAAACTACTAATGGTGAAGACAAGGAGAAAGAAAAGGGTAATAAAGACAAAATAGAAGAAGATGGTGCAAATGTTGATGCATCTACAGATGCTGAGAGATCTCAGGAACAAAAGGGTGGTCTAGAAATTATTGCAAGAGACACTACAAATGAAGTGAAAAGTCTTCTGGATAAAGAGATGCTTGAGTTTGATGAGCTTGAACTACTTTAAGGACCAATTAATCTAGATGCTCTCTCTCTGGTACAAGTGATGAAGATTGCATCCTTCACTCAAGCCAAGGCCAGAGAGAAGATGTTAAAATCTCACATGGAGGACAGTGAACTATTAGGGCTTGCAACCAGAGTCTTGGAGAAGTTATTTCCAACTTGCCAAAAGATTCTATTATATTCCCCCTCTAGTCACTTGAAGAATCTTGTAAATGTTGTAAGTACACATTTTGAGTCTTTTGAAAAATCTGCAGAGGTGAAAGTCCAGAAGGAATTTTTGGATAAGAAATTTAGTGAAGTAAAGAGTCTAATAGGAAATGATAGGATGATACTCGACATTAGTATAAAGAGTATTCAGAATTCTCTAAATGATGGAAGTGATATGTACAAATTTTTTCTATCCTGGACCAAAGCTAGTGAGGATATTGAGAAAAAGATAAAGGAGCAAGAACAAAAATTGTCAAATCTTTCTCAAAATTTTGATCCTCTAACAGTTTCGCCTATAAGTCAGGAATGTCAAGTAATCAGTTTGATAGATAAGATAAAGAGTCTTATTAAAGAAAAAGGTAACATTATGAAGAGAATGTGTGAGCTATGGGGATTGATTGCCCCCAAGTTAGAAGCCATGTTTAATTCCTTATCAGAAGCTCAGATTGCTCTTCAGACAAGTAATCCTCTAGATCTGACAAAGGTATAAGCATATGCATTTTTGTTGAGTGAACACATCTCAATTTTAGATGGGATGAAGGGAACTTGGGCCTCTAAACTTGTGCAATTGAAAAATAGTTTTGTAGACATTCTCAAGTTCATGTGAATAGAACTTAATGATTAGTTGCACATATGCGACATTATACACATAATGTTTGGAGTATTTTTGGCTTGCGGACCCCACCCTTTTCCTTTGATGTCAAAGGGGGAGTGAAGAGTAGTAAAAAATGAGGAATCCAGCAAAGGGGAAGCTTTAGAAATAGTGGAAATCACAACTGTACAGAGTAAGGGGGAGCTGCATTTGACACTTAGTCATTTTTCACTAAGTGTTGTCATCAATGCCAAAGGGGGAGATTGTTGGCAAGAGACACTGCTTCGCTTATTAGGTGTTGTCATTAATGGCAACTAAGACCATTCCACTCATCTGCATAACACAATTTGTTCATATTGGAAGTCAAAATTAGAATTTATCTAAGTCCGGTTAGTCAGGAACAGAGTAGGCGACAAGGTCTGGTATCTTGGTCCAGATCTCTCTGGTGGAAATTCATAATTTGCTATGGATATGAGGTAGTCATAAGCATTATCAGGATAATCTAAATCCAGAGTTTTGGCCTCTAGTGATAAAGGATTCAATAGTCATTAATATCTAAGTATCAGGTTAATAGTTTGACAGAATAGACAAAAGAAGAACATGTTGACCTTGTAATTGATCTTGGTTCCGGATGTATGGAAATTGTTGGTTTGACAAGTTGTGTTGATTAGTCATAATAGTTGACCTAGTCAATGATTTGTGAGTGTAAGTTTTGGTCTGCATTACAAGTGTACATGGATTTCGCTGACAGAGCAGAATTTTAAGTGTTCTTGAAGTTGACTGAAAAATGGTTGAAGATTTTGGATGCGAATATATATAGTCGATGGATTTGAATGATTTGGTGTGTGTGTGTGTGTGTGATGTGACTATGAAGTAATTGTGAAAAGAGAAAAGATCAAAAGTTTAGATGTTAGCAGAGCAGTAAGAGGGGCAGAGTAAGGATGAAGTGTATCAAATTAGTTTTCTATGCTTAATCATAACTGAACTCTAGCATTGATAGATGCTAAATATCAGTTCAAATTCATTGTAATCTTCTTTCTGTAGGCAGTGAGCCTTTTTCTGAGCAGTGAGCTATGGGTAGTGAGCCCAAATGCATGTGCATTCCCCATTGTAATACTTTTAATAGAGTATAATCTTTGTGGGTTAACCCCAACCATGGTTTTTCCCTTAACTGGGTTTCCACGTCAAAAATCTTGGTGTCAAGTGTGTTATTTATGCTTCTGCTCATGTGTTATTGATTCATGCTTTAATATTTATTTGATTATAAGTTGTAAAAGAAGATTAAAGGTAGAAAAGTTTAAATTGTGTGACAACTGATTCACCCCCCCTCTCAATTGTCCAGACTAATTCCAACAACTTGATCTCAATGCTTTACAAATTCTCAATCAAATGAGAGTATGTTGAAAGTACAATCTTGCAACCAAACCAAGTAAAACTAATAGCACCATTGCAAAGTACTTGAAAAATAATGCACTTTCAAAAAAAGAATCGTCTCAATACAAGGTCGTATGTGAAAGTTATGAGTCTCCAAATTTCCCAAAATGAGAGCTCTGCAGTGTCACCTATGAGAATTTATGATTTCTGGAAAATCCATGTGCTGAAACTATAAATTGTTTACATCAACATGTAGAGTGCAAAACATTAACCCAAATAAAAAATGGTCGTGCATGGAAATGGGAGAATACAAGGGGGTAAAAAATGGTCATTTTTTCTTAAAATTTGCAAAATTGGACCTTTGATGAGTGATTTGAGATGCTTTGACACAAAATTTGAAGATGTGATGAGAATAATAATTGTAGTACTCTGAATCTAATTTCTAAAGGACTAAGACTTTTTAAAATTAGTTAAGATTAAGAGGGTAAAATATTGAGCACACACTTAAGTATTTCTATTTTTATCACTAAATTATAAGATAGTGTCTGATGTGCACCCCTCCCCCAATTTTTTCTACATTAAGTATTTTTAAAACCAATTGGTGGAAAGTGAGTGCTACAAGATGTATATTTTTTATTGAATATATATTTTTCAAAGTGGATACATCCTAAATAAAGTGTTGATGAGCATGCATATCATACAACTTTCACAAGAATTATCAAAAAATGCAATTTTTTCAATGTGTATAGAAGGAAGCATAGAACAATCCTATATTTTTTTTTCAAAATTAAACGAATGGGTCAAACTTTATGAAAAAACAATGCATATGTATTTGACAAATATAAAGAGACTAGATTTTTAAAAGTTTTTTTGGATTCAATAATGTGTATTTTGGCATCAAGGATTCAAATATGAAGAGAATTTTAAAAGAAAATAAAAATAAATACAATAATTTATTCAAAATTTTACAAAAATTATATGAATGGAAAGCTAAGAAATAGCTTGATATTTTGGTGGCAATTTCATGAAATTTCATCATAAAACACTTGAAGTTAATGAAGATGAAGTTCAAGTATGCTATTTTATGCTAAAAACATACTTTTTAGTTAAAATGAAGTTCCAATCCATAACACGATTTTTAAGATTTTGAATTTTAACATTAAAAATGTGCTTGCATTATGGCTTGTATGTGTTTTTGAAAGTGCATACGTATTTTGTTTAAAATCTCCCTTTTGGCCACTTTTTTGTCCCTCATCTTGCTATACTTACCTACTAAATACCTATTTTTAATGGCATTTTTATACCCCTCATATGTTCAATTAAACATTTCATTTCCATGACTATCACACCCAACTCCAAATAAAAGCCTTGAATAAATTTTAATAGGAGATTATAAAAATTAAATATATTAAAAATATTTTACATTATAATAATTTTACATTGATCTAGGTGAAGGAATATTATTGAAAAATTTAAAAGGTAACTATTTGATTTGAATACTTAATCATTCTTGAATTCCTTTGCATGCTTGGATTTAGAAAATAAATTAAAACTTGTACATAGGGAAAGCTATAATAAACTAGAAATATAATTCTTTATCCATCTTATATCTACCATCAAAATTGAAAAATTCCTCTTTAGTGTTATTATGTTACAATCATTTAAATAAGGTATCTATTAACCTCTACAAAAAAAGATATTTAAAAATTGTTAAAAGGTAAATATTTTTTCTTATTATCACTAAATGAGACACTAATACGATGTATGGAACTCTTTTGGAAAATGCCCACAAGAAGAGTCATTTTCCATTTATCTTATATATTGTTCTACAAGCTATAAATAGGTCAAATTCCTCATTTTGAATCAATCCTATATCTCCTCTATGGTGTACAAACAATATCATTTCACCCACTTATGACTAAATAAATTTGTATGCAATCCCTACACAAATAACATAACCAATTCCTCTTTGTAGCCTCATGAAAGCCAAAAGTAAAGATACATAAATATAAATATATATTTTTACCCAACTTCCTCCCCTTAGGCCCAATCCTCAACCTCTTACACTATCTTACATCCAATACCTAAGAAGTTTAAAACAATTATATTATTGCCCTCTCTACCTCTAATACCTAGCAATATAATCTCTATTTTTTATAATATTAAATACCCCTTTATGAAAGTTAGTGTGCTATGATATTTCCCTATCTAGTAATGCCCCTAAGGATTAATCTAGGTTAATTTATGATTAATTATTATATTTATTCATTTACCACTTATTTTTGTAAAAGGGATTTTATGTTCTTATGTTTTGGTGAACCAGACATATATCCTATAACCTCTGGGGTTTTGCCTTCTCAATTAGGGGTTCTAGATCTATGTTTTCAAATTGCTTTATCCTATTTTAAAATCTCATTAGATTTTCATTCATTTTTTAATCTTGTGCTTCATACCTTTATCTTAACTTAGGGTTTGTGATTCATTGTGTTACCTTTCTTTCCCACACACTACCTACCCTTGGTTTTTTTCCCTAGGGCTTCATTTTTTTAGATCCACTTTATTCTAGATTTGATTAGGGTTTGGGTCTATCTGTTAGAGTGAATAATTTATCTATTCATGATAGCTTAAGTGTACTTACACTGATGAGGTTAGACAACATCTTGTCTAAGTGAATGTGCAACCTTTTAGACAATTAGAGGTTACCTAGTTGTTTGGTAAGTCTCGTACATACTTTTGAGGTTGGAAGACTTTCCATCTCATTTCAAAAAGTATGTTGTATTCATCCAACACTTGTCACACAAGGTTGTTAGTTTGCACAAACATTTTAAATCTGATCGTTATTTCTCACTTTCCACAAGCATCGTCATTGCAGGTCTACCGTTCAATGGTCTACTTGACCTCTTTATCACCTCCACCATTCTGCCGACACCCTCGTCACAGTGGGTTGATGTTGCTCATTGTTCATCATTTTTTTGCAAGCCTCGGTCTTCATTGACAAATTTGGTCTGAAGGCATTCTTCTTCTCAGCCTTTCAGTATTACTCTCCGATCAACTAGGCCCCTGTTCGGCCCACACACTCTACTTGCAGATTTTTTGGCAGACTCTCCACAATCCGTTCAGTCCCGTGGCCTTTCGGGACTCCTCCAGGCCTCCACTTTTATAGGTCGCCTCACATGTTCATAGTTTTTAGCATTTAATGCTAACTCAAGTTTTTGTTAGCTACAATTTATTTTTGGTTGCAGTTACATTTCAAGTTATTATATTTGTAACAAAAACATCCTTTATAACTACTAATCGTTTATTTCTTAAACCTCTCGCAATTATTGTTAATATTACATTTTTTTTAACTACTAAAGGTTACATAAACTGTTAAGTCTTTATTGTAACCATTAGCTTCTTATGGCAAACCATTACAAACTGTGAAACAACTAGTTGTCAAACTAATTGTTGAGGTGACCTACAAGAGCTTATAAAGGGGGGACTTTTTCATTTTGCAGCTACAATTTATTTTTGGTTGCAGTTACATTTCAAGTTATTATATTTGTAACAAAAACATCCTTTATAACTACTAATCATTTATTTCTTAAACCTCTAGCAATTATTGTTAATATTACATTTTTTTGTAACTACTAAAGGTTACATAAACTGTTAAGTCTTTATTGTAACCATTAGCTTCTTATGGCAAACCATTACAAACTGTGAAACAACTAGTTGTCAAACTAATTGTTGGGGTGACCTACAAGAGCTTATAAAGGGGGGACTTTTTCATTTTGCTATAACTTGGAAACGGGGAGGTATTTTTTCGAGTGTAAATAGTCGACGAAAGGTATTTCCGTCCACTTCACTTTGGCAAAGTCAAAATAAAAATAATTTTCCTTTTTTTCTGATTTTTTAATCCTTGAAGCTATTATAAGCGAAAAATTTTGACGAGGCATAACTTTTGCCCAAGGCATCAAAATTTCATGATTTTTTTTGAAATTGCTCAAAATTTCGCAAGGAATTCATTAGTGCAGGTAAAAATCAGATTTGGATAGTTATTGTTTCAAAAATTTGTAAAACTCTCCGTATGTTATAAACAGATGATTTGGATTCCAAACTTGCACAAAATTGTAAGTTTTTCTCTTCCATTTTTCTGGGGGTTCGTGAAAATTAGTATAATTTCAAGGAGAAAATAAATATTATTGAATTAATGTTTTTTTTTGGTTCATTTATAAAAATTAATGCCTATAATTAAACAATCACAACTAACTATTTCTTTTTGGAGAACCTTATCCTTTTCTAAAAAATATAGGAAATTAATTTTTCTCTATAAAGCCAATAATCAATTTAGTAGACAATGACAATACACTTCTTTAGATAATTAACACAAATCTTCTTTAGACATTTAAAACATAACTATTTCTGAAACATGTGCAATTTTATAGATATCTCAATGATTGTGTAACCTAGGTTTCTAAAGATTTTGTTTGTCTATTTCCACTAAGTACTTTCCCAAACCCTTCCAAAAGAAATTCATTTGAAGTATTTGTATAGATTTTCCATAAAGATCCTTAGGGAAAATCCTCTTGGAAAGCTAGGTTTATGAGAATAACAATAAGATCTTATTAAAAACAATAGATTTATGTTAAATTATAAAGATAAATTCTAAAAAACACACAATTAAATGTGAAGGAAGGATAGAGTTTGAGTTATTGGTTAACCCAACCTAAACCTTTAGATCCTTTTGAGCTTTGATTTGTATCAACAATGTTGGTATTGGTATTGAAGATAAAACACATACAAAGGAAACTAATTCTAATGAAGACAATTACTTTTATTTTCCTATTGAAGAAATTAATAGAAGGCATTTCTAGCTAGCACAACAAATAAAATGGATACAATTAAAATTAATAAATCTAATCTAATAAAATATAGGAAAATCCACACTTGGAGCTAAGTGCTATAGATGTAGAGTAGATTAATGGTAGCAAGGTTGTCCTTAGATTGAAATCCCTATTTTTCTAATGGTTCCTTCTAGGGGGTGTATCTCTAAGGTGAGGATGAATAATGTAGGGAATTAAGGTATTAAGAATAGGGGTGGTTGAATATTCTTTATTAGATTGGGTGTAATTTAATTTTGGTAGAGTTTTGGTCTACTTTTAGAAATCTTAGCACACTTTTGACCAAATCTACAAACTTTTTTATAAAAATTTTCTTGCTAAGATGTGTTGGAGATGATTATGAACTAAATTAGATGGAATAGAAGAGGAAACACAAGATTAAATCATTGTTTAGAAGTAATTCACATGTGTAACTAATCTTGATAAAATCATCATTTCATGTGAAATCAAATATTTTGACAACCATGAAATTATCATGGGAAAAATATAATCATTGTTGTGAAAACATTTTCACTACCTCCTAAAAGAGATTATTTTTTTATAATGCAAAAGGACAAGTTTTTTGGACAAGATGAAAACACTAGATGACAATTAGTAGGTCCTAAAAGCTTGACATGTAGGATTTTACCTTGGATATATGTTTCAACTACCACATAATCACTTTTATATGCCCTATTGGCTTTTTCAAGATTTATTTCATCACTAGACATGCCATGTCATCTCATGTGTTTTGGGCACATACAAGCACAATATAGTTCTTACATGTTCTCCCATCCTAAATTGAATCACAAGTTTGATTTGTTCCCTAGATAGAATCATGATTGCAATCACACCCACCTTATTAAAACTTGACTTTGACTGTCCCCAAGATTTGGACTATTGCACATCTGATTGCACATGAAAACATTTGAGTTGGGAACTTAATGCATCATTGCATTATATTTAAAGGCAAATCCTAGGGCACTTATCAAGGATCCTAGACCCATGTAAAAAACCATTACATCATTCAAGAATTATTCTAGAAATTATTTATGGCATCAAATTAAAGATAATTTTGCCCTTTCATTAGTGAATACTACATTAGGAATATTTCACATCACATGTCTTTGATCTTTCCATATACTCTTGTGGAAAATTTCAAAAGGGGTCAAAATAAGTTGCAAGGAAGTTCCAAACTTTGCTCCTAGCTTAGCATACTCCAAAAGGTGTCTATTAACACTACCTTGATCCTAATTCATATATCATAGAAAGGATGCATTTTTTAGAGGCAAGTGACCATCACAAATGGAATCACATTGAACATAACATAATGACATAGGATCTAGACATAATTGAATGTGATTTCATCTAAAAATAGTGTAGGACATAGGGACCTCTAAACTAAACAAGTTATACTTTATATATGATCTTCACACTTCAAGAGTGGTTATTGAGTGCATCTACACAATCCAAACCAACAAAATCAACTTTTTAAATTATCAAGAGCTAAGCATTATTTAATCATCTATTTACTTTTTTAATTACTTGTCATGTTATCATACTACGATATTATTTGCTAGACCTAAATTTATCCTCGTATGGACTTTAAAACCCTAATTTCCCTATAATGTTTTTTTGTGAACAATGATAAATAAATGTTAATTATGGGAAATATCATATGTTAAGTAGCTAAGCCAATGCATGTCAACATGTTCATAAATTTCCATCAACCATATATAATTATAGATGAAAAGTCCATACATAGCACTTTTCCATCTTATTTAGCACCATTATTTATTAAGCATGAACATGTCCATTTTTTATCATTTGTCGTAAAAACTATCCCTAAACCCAAACCCAATATTTCAATAACCTCATTCACACCTAAAACCTCCATCTCTATCATAACCCTTACCTTTCTAGCACCTTAGATAGGATTGCATGTGGTAGCATCCTCCACATTCAAAAGTTATTTTCTTGCCCAAACTCCTAGTTTTATCTTTCCTTCCACATGTATATCCTAATCTACCCCTTGTTGGGAAAAGGCACCTTGACTTTGCATTGCTAATGTTTATTTTAATGTATTTTGTAAACATTCACTATTTCATCCTCTAGTGTATTTTGTCTTCTTGTGGGAGAGTTGGCATCCCACTTGGAGGTGACTTGGATTTTGTCTTTAGTGATTTTTTATTCTCATGTGAGGAGGTTGGTGTCCCATTTTGACTTGGCATAGTTTTTCCATGTGTTGGCATCTTGTGGTGTGTGTAAGGTCATCATGATGGGAGTTACATATGATAGATTCTTATGATGTGTAAGAGCATGTAAGAGGGGGTTACATTCGAATCTTGACCAGTATTATTGCAAGTGTAGACACTTGTCATGGAGGATCATTCAATAGGTTTAATAAGGACAAATTAGGGAGCCTAAGTTGGATGGTCAAATATGACAGATTATGAAATTGTAAGTTGTGTAAGGAATATACTAAAAATTGCTAGGAGGCCCAAGACTAAGAAGGTGGCATTGGAATTTGGACCCAAGTTTGGGCACCATACTTCTTATGGTTTTGCTAATGGTTTTCCTAAACCATTTATAGTTTCCAATTTAAATTATTTCCTATAAATTGGCACTTAGAGTTGTAGCTTGTATGGTGTAGTTTGCAAGTACTGAAAAGCTACTAAAATCACTCCAGGATTGAGTGTTGGTGATACTCCTATAAAGGCTCACTCTGCAAGTGTATTGTAACTTTGTTTAAGATTACTAAATAATACATTGAGCTAATTTTCCATATGGGGTTGTTCTCTCGCAAGGGTTTATCCCATGTACACTTTGAGTTATGGTATATTATTTATATTATGTTCATATGTGTTTTTACTTTCTATAATTGTAAAGATTGAAAAATTTACACAATAAGATTAGTGTAGGAAGTGTTTATGCATACTTTGCTTTCTTTCAATTGGTATCATAGATTGATTATTAAGATTACTAAATAATACATTGAGTTTCTTTAGCATGTGGGGTTTTTCTCTCACAAGGGTTTTCCCCACGTACACTTTGTGCTATGGTATACTATTTATTTTATGTTCGTATGTGCTTTTCCTTTGTATAATTGTAATGATTGAAATTTTTGCATAATACTCTCCTCTATGATTAGTGTACGAAGTGTTTCTGCATACCTTGCTTCCTTTTAGTTGGTATTAGAGCTTGATCACCTCAAATCCTATTTGTTGGGTAGAGGTTTTTTTAGTAATATTTGTTTGAGTAGGAACTTGCGTAGAGTGGGTTTTTTATCTTATTGTAGGAAGATGATGGCAAGCACATCCTTAATAGAAATGGAGAAATTTAATGGTACTAATTTTGAGTTGTGGAAACTTAAAATGGAGGATGTGCTCATAGATAGAGATCTATGGCTTGTAATATCCAATAACAAACCATCAAGTGTGAAACAAGAATACTAGAACTTGATGGATATAACTTGGTGAAGGGTCTTGTGAGACTCTATTTGGTAGATTTAGTTTTGCTAAATGTTTATGAAGATACCTCTACAACAAGTCTTTCGAAAGAGATTAGATAAATTTATTAGGATAAATACCTAGTGAATAAGTTATGACTAAGAAAGAAGTTGTACTCTCTTATAATGGAGGATGATAGATTTGTAGTTGATCATTGAATGCCTTCAATATTATAGTTGCCCAATTGAACTCCATGGGAGTAAAAATGGAGGGGGAGGATTATTGTATGGATTTTCTAGATTCATGGGACCGCCTTAGTATGGCCATTGGGAGCACTACCATAAAGTTTAAGATGGATGAGGTGATTTCATCATTACTTTCTAAAGATATGTGAAGGAAGATTTCTAAGTTAGCTAAGGAGGACCTAGAGGTTCATGGAAGATTGCAAAACAAAGGAAAGAAGAAGGATGACAAACAAGATAAGTCAAGGTCCAAATCTTGTGGGAGATCTAAGTCTTCTGTTAAGTTCAAGAAAAAATATTAGAATTTTCACAAGCCTTGTCATTTCCAAAAGGATTGTAACAAGGAGGAGAAGAAGAAGAATTGTTTTTATAATGACTCAGAGATCCTCCTAGGATGATGGTGATTCCTTTGTTGTGTCCTTGGATACACATGCATCAAAAGATGCATGGCTTATTGAAATTGGTGCATCTTTTCACGTGACCTCACATTGGGGTTGGTTCATGAAATATGAAAAATATGATGGTGGGAAGGTGTAGCTTGGAGATGATTCTCATCTCAAGATGTATTATTCCCTGATGGATGAGTGAAGTGGATCAATGGTGTTTTACATATCCCTAGTTTAGCACAAAAAGTTCTTTTTGTAAGTAAATTTAATGATGCAAGTATGCAAGTTATTTAGTTGAATGGAGGGTGCAAGATGGTTCAAGGAGCTATAATTCTTGCTAAGGGTGTTTATAATGGCACTTTGTTTCAATTGGATGCATGCATAATTTAGTGCAATAGTTCTTCTATTACTATAATGAAGAGATCTACAAAGTATTCACTTTCACCATTAGAAATAGCAACAAAGAGGTGTGTTGCATCCACTTTTGATGGTCATGCTTTCTGGGTAACTAAGGGTTCTCATGCTTTGGAGACAAAAATTCCAACAGAGAAGACAATTTTGTGGCACTAGAGGGTTGATCACATAGGTGAGAAGGGTCTAAAAACCATGAAAAATAAAAACCTTTTTGAGGGATTGAATGATTATAACCTTGAGTTCTATTCTTGTGAATATTGCATATATGGAAAAATAAAACCATGTTTAGTTTTATTCTAGTTATCATAAATCTTTTGGGCTATTGGACTTGATACATTTTGATGTTTTTGGTCTTGTTAGTGTTCCTTTGATTTCAAAATTTGTTTATTATGTATCTTTCATTGATCACTACAACAAAAGGACATGGGTATATTTCCTTACAAGTAAATCTAAATTCTATAAATGGTTTAAAGATTTTATGGCTCTTGTTGAAAATCAAACTTGTAAAAAGATTAAGATTTTAAGGATTGATAATGATGGTGAGTTTTGTTTCACATGTTTTGATAGGTTCTATAAATATCATAGAATAGAAATACATAAGACAACTCTATACACCCCCTAGTAGAGTTGAGTTGTAGAAACAAGGAACATACATTGATGGATAGGGCTATGAGTATGCTTAGTGAGATTAGTTTGGAACAAAAGCTATGGGTGGAAGTGGTTGATATGGCTTGTTACCTAGTTAACAGGTCTCCTACATTACTTCTTGTTGATAATAAACCCATGGAGGTGTGTTTGAGAAAAAATCCTTCATTGAGACATCTTAGAGTTTTTGGTTGTGAGGTATATTCACATGTGCCTAGGGAGAATAGGTTAAAGTTGGAGAACAAGGCTACTAGATTTATCTTCATTGGTTATGGTATTGGTGTGAAAGGGTTCAATCTTTAGGATCCTATGGTTGAAAGAGTTTTTTATAACAGAAGTTTTATCTTTAGAGGAGTTAAGCCTTCTTACATTTATTGTAGCTAGAAAAGAAAGATGTGGTTCATCTTACCCCTACACCTAAGAAAGTTGAACCAAAAGCCCACAAAGGAATTGAAGAAGAAGAGAGCTCTAAAAGTTTAGAGAGTTTAGAAGAAGAGATAGATCCTCCACCCCATCTTTTGAGAAGGTCCACTTAGTAAAGACAACAACCAATAAAGTATACTCCTCCTAATTGGAGATGTAATTTTTTCTTTGACTACTAAAATTGATGAGCCTAGGATTGCAAAGGAGGATATGGGTATAGATGATATAGATTCTTAGAAAGTGGCCATGGAAGAAGAGATGGATGCATTAAAGAAAAATGGCACATGGATCTAATACATTTTCTTGATGGACATAAACCTATTGGATGTAAATGGGTGTTCAAGAAGAAAATTAGTTTAGATGGTAGCATTGAGAAGTTCAAGGTGAGATTGGTTGTGAAGTGTTATTCCTAGGTTGATGGAATTGACTATGGTGAGATTTTCTCCCCAGTTACTAAGATGACATCCATTCAGTCTCTTTTATTTATTGCTACAGTGTAGGATCTTAAGGTTGAGTAGGTAGATGTGAAAACAACTTTCCTTCATGGTGATTTGTAGGAAGAAATTTATATGTCACAACTAGAGCACTACATTGAGAAAGGTAAAGAACATTTATATTACATGTTGGAGAAATATTTATATGGTCTTAAGCAATCTCCTAGGATGTGGTACCAAAAATTTGATTCATTTGTGTTTAGTTTGAGTTTTCTAAGATCCAAATCAGGTCATTGCATCTACTATAAGATGGGCAATGATTGCATTCTCAATATTGCATTATATGTTGATGACATGTTTTTTTGGTATTGGGAAGGGTTTGATTTGTGAATTGAAGTCTCAAATTTTAGTATTGTTTGAGATGAAAGACTTAGGGGTAGAAAGGTACATCTTGGGGATGGAGATTAGAAGAGAGAAAATAGAAAACTTTAGTTGGGATAGAGTAAACATGTGAACTCAGTGTTGGAGAGATTCAACATATCAACTTGCAAGCCATTGTGTGTTCCTATTATCATGGGGATAAAGTTGTCAGTTGAGGAGTGTCCTAAATCTCCTAATGAGATGTAGGATATGAGAATAGTACCTAATGCTAAGTTGTAGGAAGTTTGATGTATGGCGTGGTTTGTACAAAAATCAGACATTATCCAAGTAGTGGGATTCCACAGTCACTTCATGGCTAATCTTGGATGGTTACATTGGGATGAAATGAATAGGGTCTTCAAATATTTGTGGGGTACATTTGAGTATTATGTTTGTTATCATGGTTATCCTACAATCACCCAACATTTAGTGTGTATTCATGGATACATGGATTCAAATTAGGCTAGAGATATTGATAGCAGGTGATCCACCAATGGATATGTTTTCATGATGTTTGGTGGTGCTATTAGTTGGATGATTAAGTGGCAAGCTATGGTCACTTTGTCAACTATAGAAGTAGAGTACATGGTATCTACTCATGCTTATAAAGAAGCCATTTGGCTTAAGAGATTATGTTCAGATGTTAGGCTAGATGCAAGAGTTATTACAATTCCATGTGACAATCAAAGTGACATATATCTAGAAAAGAACCTAACTTTCCTTGTGAGAACAAAGCATATTGATGTCTAGTACCATTTTATTTGTGACATGGTAGAGACGAAAGGGTGATGTTGGAGAAGGTTGACACTTTGACGAATGTTGTAGATTCATTGACTAAGTCTATGAGCATAGATAAGTTCAAGTGGTATAGTGAGTCTATGGGACCTTTCATACCCTGGGAGTTAGAATCTAGTGTTGTTGTGTTTCCCTTTTGCTCTTATAAGATGTTCAAAAAGTGGGAGAATTTTGGGAAAAGGTTCTCAACCTTGCATTCCTAATGTTCATTTTAATGTATTTTCTATGCATTCACTATTTCATCTTTTAGTGTATTTTGTCTTCTTGTCAGAGAGTTGGAATCTTACTTGGAGGTGACTTGGATTTCATCTTTAGTGATTTTTTCCTCACATGAGGAGGTTGGTGTCCCATTTTGACTTTGCATAGTTTTACCATGTGTTATCATCTTGTGGTGTGTGTAAGGTCATCATGATGGGAGCTACATATGACAAATTATTATATTGTTTAAGACCATGTAAGAAGGAGAGATATTGGAAGATTCTTGACTAGCATTATGATAGGTGTGGATACTTGTCATGGAGCATCTTTGAATAGGTTGAATGAGGACAATTTGGGGTACCCAATTTTGGTGGTCAAATATGATAGATTATGACATTGCAATTTGTGAAGGAATATGCCAAAAATAGCTAGGAGGACTAAGACCAAGAAGGTGGTAGTGGAATTTAGACCCAAGTTTGGGCACCATACTTATTTTGGTTTTGCTAATGGATTTCCTAAACCATTTATAGTTTCTAGTTTAAATTTTTTCCTATAAATTGGCTCTTGTAGTTGTAGTTTGTATTGCAAAATTTGCAGGTACCAAAATACTATCAAAATCACTCTAAAATTAATGTTGGTGATACTCCTATAAGGGCTTACTCTACAAGTGTATTGTAACCTTATTTAAGATTACTAAATAATACATTAAGCTACTTTGGAGTGTGGGATTGTTCTCTTGAAAGAGTTTTCCCCACATACACCTTGTGTTATGTTATATTGTTAATTTTATGTTTATATGTGTTTCTACTTTCTATAATTGTAAAGATTGAAAAATTTGCATAATTATCTCCTCTAAGATTAGTGTAGGAAGTGCTTCTGCATACCTTGCTTCCTTTCACCCCTAATGGTAAAAATATTTAAATTCAATTAAATAAATAAGGGTTCATGGAATGAAATCAAGGGCACATAGAATAAGCACCCAAGAAGCACATAGACAAATACAATTCAAGAAACAACCACATGATATAGATATGGTTCCTAAGGTTGTCATTGATGTCAACATTGTCACAAGGTTGTCATTGATGTCAACACTATCTTGGATGTGTGATGGTGTTCATGGTTGGATGTCATGTCCTATCTAGTAGAGAAGATATAGTTCATGTTTGGATTTCATGTTGAATATAATGTGGTTACTGAAGTTTATGGTTGGATGTCATGCCTTGATCAATACAGAGTTAAGTATGAAGATACATTAATATGGGAATTAGAAGCACTAAGATGATCAGATGTGTTGCTGATGTTGGAAGATGTTATTGGTGGTCTAAAGCATATTGTATGATTTCTCCTAATGTTCCTAAGAATGCATGTGTTGATACAAAGAAGGTTTGGCCTCTGGAAGTTGGTGACAATTTATGCTACTGGATGATTGCCTTTGAAGACTATCTAGTAGATTGCTCTACATTCCTTCACATTATCATTTATGGCTATGCATTTAGGGAACTTTGTTCAGGGTGTAGTGAAGGTGATAATTCCAAATTTTTAGATCATTTGTCCTTCTGCTGTGAAAGTTATGCTTGATAGAGTACCAGCATGTGTTTTGATAGAATAAGGTGGTGTTGAAGGCCTATTGGAATGCTCTGCATTCCTCTAGATGTGAATACTATTAGATTTAGGGTAGACAACTGAGAGGGGGGGTGAATCAGTTGTCCAAAACTTTCTTTTTCATCAAACACTTAACTCCACACAAGCATAATAGTAAATCAATCATGAAAGCATAATGCAACAAGTTAAGAGCAGATACACATTAACACATGTAACATCAAGATTTTTGATGTGGAAAACCTAGTTAAGGGAAAAACCATGGGGTGATTAACCCAAGAAAATATTCTTTGTTAGAAGAATAGAAGGAACAAAATGGCACATGCCAATTAGGGCTCACTGCCCGAGCACACTGCTCACAAGAGGCTCACTGCCTACAAGAGACACACTATGTACAAAAGAATAAGTATCACATACTTGAACTGGTAAATAGCATCTTCACCATGCTTGAGTCAGTTCCAGTTAAGCCCAAACCTTCTGCTCTGCCTTTCGCTCTTCTCCTCGCTACCACACACTCATCTCCACAAGTCCTACCTTGAATGACTTCGCAATCCCTTATTTAAATATGACATCAACTTAGGAACAAACATCTAAGTCAGAAAACATCCACAAGAACATCTGCAGGATGTATAATTCATCTAGTTGGCCAGTCACATAAAGAACACCATCATTTGGAAGTTATTCTTCATTTTTGGGACCCCAATTCTAATGCGGACCATAAACACAAACTGAGCATGATCCAAGGACTTCCACAAACTTGCCTAAGACACCAAGAACATCCACACTTCCTCTACTTACTAAAATCCTTCTCTCCTTCATCCGGAACCTTAAGAAGACAGTCTGCCATTATTGTCACAAAAGGAATAGATACTTGCGGACCTTCAAACCATGAACCAATCTAGTTAACACACCACACAAACTTCCCCAACGCTTCCTCAAATTTGTAAAACTAGAGAATGCATTTCTGGATCTCACCGAACTTATCTATATCACTCTATCATTACTGAACATCTACCAGAACCAGTTTCACTTGAATTGCCATAACTTCTTCATATCTTCATGCAGACCTCTAAAATCTCTACTGCAACATCTTAAGACACATATCTACAAACCCCTTAATCTACATCCTCTGATCCTCATCTTATCTTTATCTTTTACCTTATGTCATTACTGTTCTTCACTGTTCCTGATTGAGACTAATTTTGTCAATATCCTCAACACACAACTCATCCAACCTCATCATTAATGTAACAGAAGTATGTTGACATCAATGACAACACTAGTTAGGCCCATACTTGCAACAAATACTTTCCTTTGTTGTTTTATGGACATGTTTACGGATGTGCAGTACATGCTCTCTTGTAGTTTCAAGGTTCTTAGTGATCCACAAGCTTAGTTTTTCAATGACAGTATGTTGTAGTATGTCTTGGATGACTGGTTGTTCTCATAGTTCATGGTTGAAGATGTGTGGCATAAAATATTTGATATGCAGAGATAAAAGAGAGTTTGGAGTTGTTGTATGAGTCTTGTAGACTCATCTAGAAGAGTTTCATGAAGATCTTTCTTGTTTCTAGTACTGCACAAGGTTTTCAAGTTGTTATGTCAATTATGCTTCAAGTTTCGTGTCTTTTCTTAAGACTATCCTATTTTCAAATGAGTGGAGTGTGTAGATGTAATTCCTTGATATTTAATTCTGTGAAGAATGTTTTGGACCTATTTAAACAAGTTTTGATGTCCACAAGGCATGGGTCTTCTGTTGGTGTAGCATGTAGTCTTGTTTAGGACTTGTCTTCTACACATTTCATGTTGTGTGTTGTTTGGCCAACTTGTAAATGCATTTTTCATGTTGTCTATGGCTAACAAGCAATGTAATCAATGTAATATCATGTATAAATTGTAAATCAAATTGAGTTATGTGATATGTGATAGCAATGTGATTGAAAGGTTCACAAGCAAGATAAGGAATAGAATGAATGCATTATGATGTGCTATTGAAGGAGAAAGAGCAGAAGTTGTAGATGTTGTTTTGATTCATCTTAAAGACATATCTATGACATTGATCAAGTGTAGAGTGTTCCTAACTGATCCAATCATCATAAGGAAGTGTGAAGAGGGAGATTGCAATCCTCAAAGGTGTGAGCTTCATTGTCAATTTTTCAAGTAGTAGAGAGACTGTCATACTATAATTTATTCTAAGTTTATTCTCAATTTAGGGAGTAGTTGCTTCCTTGGGAGTGACCCTAAAACAAAGTCTTCAAGGAGTTGTAGCTTCCTTTAGAGTGACCCTAAATCAAAATTTTCAGGGAGTTGTAGCATCCTGGGATTGTAGCCCTAAAACATAGTTGTTATTTTGAGTTTCATATATTGTGAGTTAATCCTCACTGTGGTTTTTCCCTTCTTGGGTTTCCCACGTACATCTAGTGTTGTATGTTGATGTGCATTATGTTAATCTTTCATGTTTATATTAATGTTGTAATGCTTAAGTTATAATCTGCTCCGAAGAAGTTGAAGTTTGTTTAGATACTAATTCACCCCCCTCTCAGTGTCATGGTGTGTTTAACAATTGGTATCAGAGCCAAGTTCCTCTGAAGGAAGCTTAACCGCTTGAGGAAGGTCTAGAATGGCACTTAATGGATCCAGTAAGATACCTAGGTTTGATGGACCAATAATTCTTTTTACAAGCTAAGGATGGAAGCCTATATCAATTCTCTAGGGTGTGGTGTTTGGGACTCTGTCAAGATTGGTTACAAAGTTCCTGCTACTATTTCTATAGAATTAGATGAAGTTAAGTTGTATGATAACAATGCCATGACAAAGTTTACTATCATGAGTGCGTTAGCTGATTCAAAACTTTTAAAGGTAATGAGTTGCAGTTCTGCTAAAGAAGTTTGGGTTAAACTTGAAACCATTTATGAAGGACATAAGAAAGTAAAGCAAGCAAAGATGTAAATCTTCAAAAGCAAATTTGAGATAGTAAAAATGATAGAGGATGAAGACATTGTTGGATATATGTTTTAGGTAAATGAAGTAGTCAATGACATCATAGGTCCTAGTGGCAAAGTGGAAGAGGATGAAATTATGAAGAAGGTTCTAAGATCTCTTCCCAAATCTTATAGTCATAAGGTATCTGTTATTGAGGAGAATGTAAACTTGGATACATACATTGTAGACAAATTGTTTGGTACCCTTACTGCTTTTGAAGTGAGAGAGTTTGGTAGTGATGCTCCAAAGAAAGAATTTGCTTTCAAAGTCAGTATGAAGACAAAGGATGAAATTGTTGATGAAGATGAGAGCTCTGATGAAGCTGAAGTAGATTTTGTGAGAAGACTAAAGAAAATGACTGGCAAATACAAAGGTAAGTTACCTTTCAAATGTTTCAATTGTGGAAAGGTTGGTCACTTTGCTTCTAAATGTCCTTTTAAAGAATCAAGGGGTAGTAACAAGAGAGACAAGTTTAAGAGAAGTTTGTATTCCATAGATAGCAGTTGTTCTTCAGAAGATGAGGATTGATGAATGCCAGGTAGCACCCATGAAATACACCTTTTTTCCCCACTTTTTCTCCCTTCTTATTCCATTGTCCTGATGACTGCACCAAAGTAGATTAACAAGATTGTCCTAATTATGATTAATGAGAGATGAATTACTTAGAATCATGATTTCTGATTAATGGACTAATGTGCATTGAATTGATGGGAAGATGCAAAAATCTTGTCTTTTTGAATCAACAGGTGCAGGTGTTCAGGTAGATAATTTTGTGCATCTCTGGAGGTAGTCCTAATGATCTCCAAATTCGACATAAGAATACCATGATGATTGAAGAGATTTTGAGATAAGGGGGTGAATCATCTTTGGAGCTGAACTGAAGTCATGAGCATATCTCTAGAGCTGAATAGAAGGACAAAAGTATACATCTCCAAAGCCACCTTCATACAAATGCAGATCTCCAACATAGCTATCAGTCAACACTTCCAGTAGTAATCAGAGTGTTCCAGATATTACTCAATCAGCACCTCAATAATTGATTGGAAATTGTAGTTAACTGTTGGGAGTTTTATCTCTCTTTTGATTTTGCATGAGTTTTTGATAAACTGATTTAAACACCTATATTTCAGGGCCTTGTTGCCTAGTTGTATTTGAAACTAAGACTCAGATTTAGTGAGACTATTGTCCACTAAATCTATTTTTATTGCATGAATGTTTACTCTTTAGTTCAACAGTTAGTAGAATAAGAGATTAGTACGATGAACTAGTAGTTAGGGTAAGTGATATCTCATCACTGATTTTAGATATAAACTTACAAAAGTAGCAACAGATATACAACGGATGATTTTAATTTTTGTAATCACATTTCGATATAGACATTTTCTTTCTAAATACAAAAGCTGATGGAATTGGACTAAAAAGTGAATTGTGATATTACCTTCTTGTGCTGATTCATTTCTTTAGTCTTTAGCCCCAAGGGTGTGGAGCAAGGGCCCACTCCCACCACCAAGGCAGAAGGCTAGTATTGTTTATTTTGTTATTCTATTTTTAGATTCTATTTCAGGAAATAGTTACTATTTTTCTCATAGATAAATGTATGTTTCAATTGCATAGAATAGTATAGATGTACATTAGCAATCCATTATTTTAGCTTTGTTTTCAACATTCCTAAAATTCAATTTAATAGTAGATAGATCAGTAGTAGTAGTTTCTTCAATCAGAAGAGATCATTAGAGTTAGTTAAAAAAATTGGCAATTATAGGATTCCTAGTTGTAGATAGCCATGGATACAACCCTAGATTTGACACATGAAATATGATTAAATGCCACTCGGTACAATGACCCTTGTCATTTTTGGCATCGTTACCGGGGAACTCTGTGTTAATTAGGGAAATTTAGTTAAACAATTTTAGGATAGATTGAATCTATATGGTTAAAGCTAGGGATTCAAAAGAAAGATACATAAAACAGACACCCTATCAACAAACTATAGGAGAAAGTAGTGGGGTGGTACAAGACCTTGTTGAAGAGAGAGACCTAAAACCTACCTTGGAAGCTACACTTGAATTCAATAATCCTTTCAATCCTCCAAATCTTCCACTCATTGATTATATCCAAGAATTACTGATGAGTGCCAAGTTGTACCCATGAAATACACCTTTTTTTACCTCTCTTTTTCTCCTTCTTGACCCCATCTTTCTTAATGTCTGCACCCAAATAAGCTAGCAAGATTGTTCTAGTTAATGCTTAATTGAGATAGATTACTTAAGATCATAATTTTTGATTGAGAGACTAATGTGCATGGAATTGATGGCAAAATGCAGAAACTTTTCTCTTTTTGAATCAATAGGTGTAGATGCTAGGAACAATAATTTTGTGCATCTCTGGAGGTAGTCTTCAATGATCTCCAGAGACAATACTAGAGTACCATGACACCTGAAGTTTTGAAGTAATGAGGAAAGCCTCTTCGGAGCTAGATAGGAGTTCAAAGCTGGACAAAGCTGAACAAAGAAAGTTACAAATATCTCTAGAGCTACAGAGATATCTCTAGAGCTATAGACATATCTCTAGAGCTACAAATAGGGACAAATATATCCAGCACCTCCTAAGAGCAGGGCATATTTCCAGCATAAGCTGTCGATCAGGCACTCTTAACAGTGATCATACTACCCCTCATTTCACTCAAATCATCACCTGAGTGGTGAAGGGTCATCTCTAGTTAACTACTGGAGTTTTTATCTTTTAAAAGTTTTTGCATGAGTTACAGATAGAACTGATTCAATATCCATATTTGCAGGGCCTCGCTGCCCAAATGTATTAAGACTCAAACTTAGAATTCTGAGTGGACTTCTGTTCCACTTAGTCTACTTTTACTGCATGATTACTTTCCATATTTAGACAACTAGTGTAATAAAGAGATGGATGTCATCTCATAGAATAACTGGTAGATAAGATAAGTGATATGTCATCACTCAATTGATATATACTCATAGAAACAACAGAGGAAACATACAATGATTTGATTATTTTGATTCTCAGTAATCTCAGTACCGTGATATCAATATTTTTCATGAATGAAAAGCAAATGGAATTGGATTGAGTTTAGTTGAGATCTTCTTCTTTTGTGCTAATTCTCCACTATAGCCTTCAGCACCAAAGGTGTGGAGCAAGGGCCCACTCTCACCACCAAGGCAGAAGGCTAGTACCATTGCTTTATTACTTCAGATTTTTCTATGAAAAGTATTTACTATTTTTGATAGATAGATGCATGTTACCATTTTTAAGATTGCTTTAAGTAACTTCCTATTTAATTCTATCTCAACATTCCTTAAATGCATTCAATAAGTAGACAGATTAATCTCTTCAAATTGGTAGAAGTTGTTAAGATTAGCTAGGAAAACTGATAACTATAGAATCCCTACTTGTAGACAGCCGAGGACACAACCCCTAGATTATTGACATCTGAAAATAGATTAAATGATGAGGTACAATGACACCTTGTCATTTTGGGTGTCGTTGCTAGGGACATCTTGTGTTAATTAGGGAAACTTAGCTAAAACAATTTTTAAGATAGATGTGTATGGTTAGAGCTAGAGATTCGAAAGGAAGATATATAAAATAGACACCCCAACAACAAGCCATAGGGGAAAGCATTGGAGTGGCACAAGATCTTATTGAGGAAAGAAACCTAGAGCCTACTCTAGAAATTGCAACTCAAATCAATAATCCCTTAGATCCTCCAAATCTTCCACTTGCCAATTATATGTAGGAATTACAACAAAAGTTTCAGGCAGATCCTTTGATAGAACCTAATTTCCTAGAACCTTAGGGAGAAGAACCAGTACTAAATATGGACAATGATAATCATGAAGAAGAGGAAAATCAGGCTCTAAGAACCTTCTCATATCCTCTTGTTTTGGCTGCTAGAGACAATGCTCCTATAAAGAATATCTCACTAGCACACTTACCAAATTTTAGAAGACTTTCTTCTGAGGATCCAAATCAGTTCTTGTTTGAATTCTAGTCTGCCAAACTTATGATTATGGATCAGATAACCAAAAGCTCAAACCATTTTCTTCAACTCTAAAAGATTTTGCGATGAGATGGTTTATGGGTTTACCCCAGAATTCTATCCATTCTTGGGATCAGATGGAAACAGAGTTTTTGGAAAAATACCAAGATTACTGTAGATCCAGTAATAAAAATGAAGAGTTGTTTAAAATTAGGCAAGGAGAGGAAGAAACCTTAGAGGACTATGTGGATAGGTTTAATTTTGCCTTGAGAAGGTATGGTAACCCAGTAGATCACTCCTTGGCCAGAACCCTGTTTGTAAAAGGATTGGATAAAGAATCAAAACAGGCACTAGATCTAATGGGAAAAGGAAATATCAACAAAATGGATATACCTGCTATAGAAGAACCTTGTAGGAACTATTCTAGAACCCAAATGGAGTGAGGTCATCCAAAACTTTTAAAGGGAAGAATGAAATAGGATAGTTAATGGAAGAGATTCCAAATCTAAAAACAAATATTTTGGTCCAATTAAATACCACATTGGATGGGATTCAAGCAAAAACTAGAATAGTTGATCAAAATAGAACAACTGAACCACTCTCCATCTATTGTCCTAGGTGTAGAAACAAGCATCTGTTGAGAGAATGCCCTTTGGAAAAATTAGAGATTTGTCAGATCTGTGATAGGGAACATCCTACCAGTCAATGTAGTCAACTTACAGCCTTGAAGAGATTGAGTAAGAAGAATGCTGTAATGGAAGAAGAATTGAACTATGTGGGATAAAAACAAGCTGGGAATTTCCCTTATAATCAGTATCCAAACCAACCTTCTTACACAGGTCCTTCTAATTTGGGAAATAATCAATGGAATCTAACTTGGCATGGGCCTCAAAATAATCCTCCTTGGGGACAACAAGATTGGCCAAATCAATATTGGCAAAACTAAAATTGGCAAAATTAGCCTTAGGGAAATCAACAATGGCTACCACAGTTTGGATCACAAAACATGCAACCTTAATGGGGTTCTCAACAGGGGTATAATAAAAAATACCAAGGACAACCTAGACATTTCCAACCTCAACAATCAGCTTTACTAACTAGACCCTCCAACACACAAGGTCAATCACAAAATAAACTAGTTAGCCAACCACCTTTACCAGCTCAGCCTATACCAAACCCACATAATAAATAGGGAGCAACTGTTTACATGCCAGAGCAAGAAAATCTGGCTAGAATTAATGTTATATATTCAAATAATCTCTAGCTACGTTTTGGGAAAGCATTCCCAAGACCATCTCCTCTAACTATAGTTGAAGTAACCAATGATGAGGAACATAAAATTCGTCCACTCAACCCCCGGAGGAGATTACTAACAAAAAAGTGCTAAAAGAATCATCCTTGGACAACTCCAGAGTTGCTCCTAAAAGACTAACTCCGGAGAACATTCCTAAACACAATTCTGACAAGAGCTCCTGGGATGGAAAAACTAGCACCATACCCAGAACGACTTAAACAGTATGTTCCCCAGAAAAAGATCTTACAAAAACAGGTCCAAACCAACATGGAATCAGAACTTTTACAAGAAATCCAACAACTAAACATTGAAATTCCTCTTCTCCAAGCAATCAGAGATGTACTAGAACTAAATCAGTTCATTAAATAGTATTGTATCAAAACGTAGGGCAAGAAGAAAAACTTTCCCTCCCCAATATAGGTGGAAGGAAAAGTAGTAGATCTGTAGGAGTCAAAGACAACACTGAGAGGGGGGGTGAATCAGTGTTGTGTGAAATTTCTAATCTTTTTACAAACTTTAACTTGCAGAGTACAAGGAGAGAGAGCTATCATTGATTTCTCACATACATGTGCACATAACTGAGAATGAAAAACAAAAACTCATGAGTAAAACATATATTCACAGAGAGAAGATCAAGACACAAGAATTGCACGAGTGGAAAACCCTCCAGGGGTAGAAAAACCACTCCAGAATTGCCTCACTGGCAATACAAATTGTCTCACTGACAAATATTAAGGTCACATTGACCTATAAGCCTCACTGGCTAATACAATGCCTCACTGGCATACTATTTAGAAGCACCAGCTTCAAGGAGCACCAACCCCTACTATAGAACAAACTGAAAGCAAAAATTCAGAGGGTTTCTCTGTTTCAATACAGAACATTTCTTCTCTCTCATGTGTCTGTCAAATGTCCATTCTGCTCAAAATCAATCCAACATCCGGATACACTTAACAACACTTTTTCTGATCTACATCACCACACACTCTTTAATCTATCTACCAAGCCAATATATACAAGATGAAAAACCTTTCATATTCCGCACAAGATAATTCAGAGATCTTCAATATTGCTTCTATCAAAAATAAAATCAATCTATGATGTATAAAACATTTCACAATAACCCTACAACCAATTTATCTTTTATTTTATTTCTCTTCATACTCCTCATAATTTCACCTGCAAGAAAATATTTCTCTGTGCCTATTCAAAAACAAAATTAAACCCCCAAAACAAACTTTTGATCTTCCATCTTCAAAACTTGATTGCTTTATCTCTCTGTCTGAGAAAAATAAAATCTTTCTCATAATGTTGATCTTCTTCAATCAATCTGCAAAAACACATTCCCAAACTCTTGATCTTCTCTGCAAAAACACATTTCCTTGATTGCAAAATAAACACAAATATTCTTCAAATTCTTTAATTTCATCTTGAATTTCTTTGTCTTCTCCAATAAAATTTTATCTTCAAACCTTTCATCTCCTTCACAATCTCTTTACAAAAATTCTGTTCATCTTCTGTGCAAAATGAGCCTTCAAAAAATAAATCAATCTTCTCACAGCAAATCTTCACTAAATTCTTCAATGGCATGAGAAAAATAAAAAAAGATTTTCCAAAAAATTGCTTTTTAAAAAGGCATCAACTATTTCCTTTAAAAGCTCCTTGAAAAACTCCTTAAAAGACTCATATACTTCCCATTTTAGATCTCATACCTTTTTTAAAAAAAATAAAATAGAAATTAAAAAAATTTCTAAACTTTAGAAATAAAGCCTTTTATGGCTAATCCTCATATTTTCCTTTTTAAAAAAAACTTTAAAACCCATACAAATTCGGTGGCTTTGCATATAAAAATCACCTTATTTAATTGTCATACAAATATGACATGAAGGCCAAAAACCAAAAGTTTCTAATATTTAGGAAAAATAAAACCAAAGCCAATTGAAATGGCTTGTTCGCACCCCACACATAATCTTAGTGTTATTATTTATTTTAGTCCCCATCGAATGCACTTCATAACATCGAATGCCTTTTTCTTTAACTCATGCTCTCCTTCGATGCATTTTGCCTTACCTTTCGGTGTCCATGCAATTTCCATTAGAAACTTTCACAAAGTTGTGCTCCACCTTTTAGCCTTTTTACGGTGATAGTTTTAAATTCAAAAAAAACTTGAAAGCCCGCCCAAACACATTACTCTAACCTGTGAGCACCGGTTAACTAGGAGGAGGGCTGGTAAGTTTAATGTAAAACAAAGCCTTTGGTAAGTCACCTTAAGTGACTTTACCTCCTATTGGAAGTCACCGCCCAATTAAAACAAAAGTGACAAAACATAAATGACAGGCTGAGTTTAACTTAATAACAAGAATTTAGGGATTTAGATAATTAGGTTTGAGCTCCCATCAACACAAACAAATTGGCATTAATATCTTATGTGATCAACTAATTCCTGTGATCATGAAAGAAGATGATGAATAACGATTACCATCATAAACCAAAAACTGATAACTCCAAGGACCAATATGAACACTACACATCAAGATCATGAGAAACCATTTGAAGATCTCCTTAACAACCACATCCTTGATAGACCTGACACCTGATGAGCACCAATGATCAACTAATAAACTTACCAATGTTAATGTCAACTCCACTATTACTGACTGTTGAATGCCACTGTATAAAACCATGTCAAGCATGTCAAGAGCACAACTAGTTACTTTTAAATTCACATCATATGACTCCAAATGTATGACATCAAACTTATGATCAATGACATTCTGAAAGAAGACTTTGCACAAGATCAACACAAGTTAGCAAGATAATAAGCTCCATCACCTGTATCATGATCATTAACAACCTTTTGACATCAATGACAAACTATTACCATCAAGATCTACTGATGGGAGAAATTATCCTCCCAAAATATGGAGTCCCTGGAAATCCTGTCTTAACTCTTTTCATCTCAGGGGTAGAAATTTTGAATGTTCTGGTTGACTTGGGAACAACAATTAATGTGATGACAGTTCACACAATGAACAAATTAGCTCTATCAATTATCCAATCCACAACTACAATTCTTCAACTTGCTGACCAGTTAGTAGCATTCCAAAAAGAGTAATCACTGATGTACTAGTTGTGATAGATTCATGGGAATTTCTACTGGACTTCCCGATATTAGAACCTAGAAACCAGAGAAATGCTTATCCGTTGATTTTAGGAAGACCATGGCTGGCTACAACAACATCATCTATTGATTGTCAAATTGGGGATATGGTCATTTCTAATGGGATAGATTTGAAGAAAATCTCATTGTACCCTCTAGCTAAGCCATCAATGCATTATACAGGAAGAGTATGGGTGGATGAACCAGAGAACAATGACAACAGTGCCTCAGTAGCTATGGTAACCATCAAGGAACATCTGGGAGAGTTAGAAAAAGAAATATACTATGATATAATAGAAGACATTACTCACATCCTAATCAATAAGGATGTGATGGAACTCGCCCAAGATTCTAGGAGAGAACTTCTTCTTCTCATTGTACCCTTGCCAACATCATTCCTTGTGGGGAAACCTTTTATAGAGACTTAGACACTTTCCACATGTTGCTTCCACATTCTTGTTCTCTCAATACCATGACTCCAATGTATGAATTAACTACATCTATGGATCAAATCACAAAATAGGTCAAGATTTTACTAGGGAAAACACTTAATATCAATAATCAGTTAACAACAAATCAAGAAGAAAAACTCATCCAACTTCTGATTTCCCATTCAACAACTTTTGCTTGGCAATACCAAGATACAAAAGGCATACCTCTTGAGATCTATACCCATCATATATACACTGAAGATATTAAACCTGTCAGACAGCCCCAGAGAAGATTGGATCCTGCTTTAAAAGACATTGTCAAAACTGAAATAGAAAAATTACTTCAAGCAGGGTTTATATATCCAACACTTAATATCAATAATCAGTTAACAACAAATCAAGAAGAAAAACTCATCCAACTTCTAATTTCCCATTCAACAAATTTTGCTTGGGAATACCAAGATATGAAAGGCATACCTCCTGAGATCTGTACCCATCATATATACACTGAGGATATTAAACCTGTCAGACAGCCCTAGAGAAGATTGGATCCTGCTTTAAAAGACATTGTCAAAACTGAAATAGAAAAATTACTTCAAGCAGGGTTTATATATCCAATCTCAGACAGTCAATGGGTCTTACCCCTTGTCATAGTGCCTAAAAAGAATGGGAAATGGAGGGTGTATATTGATTATAGAGAACTCAACAAGGCCACAAAAAAGGACTACTTTCCCTTACCATTCATTGACCAAGTACTGGACAACCTTGCTGGGAGAAAGTATTTTTCTTTTCTACATGGATTTAGTGGGTATAATCAAATTGATGCAGAGCAGGTACATAGCAGACACACATACACAATGTTAATTCAGTCTATATCAGTAAGAACATACAAATGTCTCATCGAAATCTTCTATACATCGGTCACACCTTATACCATCGGTTCACTCAAGAATTCTCCCATTGATGCACCACTCACACCGATGACTTATCACTATCACTTAGACTTCCTATCATCAGCGTAGATTTCTTCTCATCTTCTGATGATAAGACTCATTCTGATAAACTCTCTATCGGTGATACTTTCAGTTGTCACCCTGATCGGCGGGAACATGTACTATCAGCTTCACAAAATTTCATTCACCTGATGCTTTTCTTACGCCGATGTGCTTTCTATCGGTGACACCCTGCCTTCGTTGTGACTCCCAACACTTTTCCCGATGGGTTCCCCTCACACTAATGACTTTGGCTTATATATGCAATTCTTGACCTTCTACCATCAGTCTCCCATTGTATCTTCATTTATTTTGACCGTCACAACCAGACACCCATTGTATCTTTTGAAATGTATGTTTTAATGTATATTCCAACATACATTCTTTGACTTGCTTTTCCTGGTGGACTGAAAAGGCTCTTACCTGCTGCAACCAATTAACACTTGTATCATGATCCCTTGTATGTTTCAACATACATTTGTTACATACAATTGGAACATGCAATTGACAACTCCCTATCGCCGGTCCTCATCACCTGCTATTATCAGTCATCTCTTGTATCTGCAGGCCACAAGCAACCCAATCATACAAACTAACTACCACCTTGGCTGGTCCTCTTTTGTATCTTATGAAATGTATATTTTCATTGCACTTTCACAACATACAATAGCGATATGCAATTGTAGTACACTCACAAACTAATACTCACATACAATAGTGATATACTCATAAACTGTCTATAACATACAATGGACATATACACAGGAAATGTATCTTTTTAGACAATTTCGACAGACACAGGAATTGTCTGTTGATATACTTTGATGATATACACAGACAATGGATTTTCACATACGATTGCAGGATACACACATAATGTACTCAAGTACATTGGCAATATATATAGGGATTGTATATTCAGCGACTAACACAAATTTTACTCAACAGACTTTTATACATACCATTTTCCACAGTATATACACAGAAAGTTGTTCACATGCAAATGCGATATATTCACAGACTATCTCCACATACAATTGATGTATATACATCAAATGTACAATTGAACTTCCCGCCGACAACTTCCTCTGCGATGAATTCCACAATTTCTACTCTATCAAGCTCATCGAACAAAAGAACAAAACAAAAAAAATGGAAAACTATTTTACAAGTCCATTCCACTGATTTCATAGAAATCCACCAGTGGAATGGATTTAACCATGCATCTCGGCAACAGAGGAATTAAAAATACAATAGATAATATATGGAATGAATTCAATATACAGAGAATAATGCGATACACTAAGAATTTACATAGAATCTAGAGTTGTAAAACACAGGGTGACAGAATTTCTATTCCTTCATTTTAGCTACATACAATTGATGATTTTTTAGAGAAGAAAAATGGAAGCTCTCTGCTTTTTGACCCTCTCTCTCCATTTTGTTCCCTCCTCTCCTCTCTTTTCAGGAATTTGTTTGTTTCAAGGTTAACAGCAGAAACCCTAATTAATCATATGACACCTATTTTTCTTAAGACAACAAAACATCAGATAATACGACACATTTGCCTTAATCCTACACATAGCCCAACTGCCTGCTGTTGTCCATGATGCCAAATACTAGCCTCGGGAAGAGAGATGTTAAAACATACAATGTCAACATAAAATGTTACATTTGCCAATGACATACGAATGCTACATGGTAACATGAAATGTCTAAATAAAAATATATTAAAGTCTTATACTTCTCCCTCTTGTGCATATTTATCCTATTGAAGGCTGTTGAAGGGGTACCCCTACACCATACTCCTCAGAGAAGAGATCTCAAGCCCCTTTGAGATCAGAGTTTGAAGGTCTTTACCATTGTTTGTGATCTAATCTACTGTCATCCAAATTGCCTCAGAATTGGGTGTCCCGTGCCAAGCCACCAAATATTCTGTGTACTCTTTGTTCCTTGTTTTTGTCATTCTTGAGTCTAATATCTTCTTCATTTTTGGTGGAGCATGCTTAAGAATATCATCTTCTACTAGATCTTGTAATGGTTCATGTTCGACATCTACATGTTGTCTATATGAAGTTAAATCACATACATTGAAAATGGGTGACAATCCAAGATCAGGAGGGAGTTGGATCTCATAGGCATTCTGCCCACACTTCTTCAAAATCTGACATGGTCCAATCTTCCTCTGCATTAGCTTGGTATATTGACCTTTTGGGAGCCTCTCCTTCTTCAGATTAACCCATACCAAATCTCCAACAGCAAATTGTAAATCCCTCTTTTTCTTGTCAGCATATGTTTTGTATTTCAATGTAATTTGTTGAAGCTAGTTCTTGACTTGATCATGCACTTCTTGGATGGCTAATGCAAAAGCTTCTCCATCTGCACTAATAGGCTTGCCTATAGGTAGATCTCTCAGTTCTAGAATACCCCTTGGATGGATGCCATAGACTATTTGAAAAGGTGACTTTCCTGTACTCCTATTGATGGTGTCATTATAGGAGAATTCTTCTTGTGGTAGGATATTATCCCACTTCTCTCCATGCTGCCTTGTTAAACACCTTAACAGATTTCCCAATGAATGATTAACTTTAGTCTACCCATCTATTTGAGGATGGTACGCTGATGAGAAGGATAAATTGGTTCCAAGCTTCTTCCAAAGAGTCCTCCAAAAATGGCCAATAAATTTCACATCTATGTCTGAGACTATGCTCAATGGCAATCTATGGATCCTCACTATTTCCTTGAAAAATAGGTCTGCAACATACAAAGCATCACAAGTGGTTTTGCATGGCAAGAAATGTGCCATTTTACTAAATTTGTCTACTACCACAAAAACACTATCATATCCTTTCCTTGTCCTAGGCAAACCTAGTACAAAATCCATGCTTATGCTCTCCCATGGCCTAGAAGGAATGGGTAGTGGCTGATATAAACCTACATTTGTGGATCTCCCTTTTGCTTTTTGACATATTGTTGGGTGAATATTTTGTCATTAACTCGCTAATGGCAAAATGGGGATATTAGCAATTTTTTGGCGACTCTACTAGGGAAGGAACGCACAACTTGAAGCCTCATGCTCCAAGTTGAAGCATTTTCAGTTCTTTTCCATTTTCTTGCAAAATTATGTTTAGCATACTACATTCTGGCAGATTCCTGGTACACCAGAAGCAAGAGGGCTCAGGGTATTATTGATCCTGCATTTGAATTGATGCAGCAAAATAATTTTGGATTCTTAACTCCACGACCTTGTCTTCAGCGCACTAGAAGTTTTCCCCCTACAAACGCCCGGTCTCCAATACTAGGTGAAGTTTCTAGTGCTAGTGCTAACAGAGTTTTGTCTATTCATACGACACCAAGGTTTGTGATCCCGCCTTTCAATCAGCACGTCATGGCAGCCCAAGGCCCTTGGGGAAATACCTTTGGTCCTCTAAATTTGACCCCACCCTTGCATGAACTACCTCGTAGTTCAAGAAAGAATTTCCCCAAATTCTATGGTGACAGGAAAGTTCATCCTAATGAGCACATTGCAGCTTTCTGTATAGCCTGTGGTGTGATAGGTGTCGAGCATGAAGACGTAGCTGTACGAATCTTTGTAGAAACACTATAAGGTGCTACTGCAGACTAGTTTTACCACCTTCAAGCTCAGACCATAATGAACTGGAATACTCTCAAAACCAAGTTCGAAGCCAGGTTTAAACCTGCAAAGGATGCACATGCATTGTTGGCATAGCTGACACAAATGAAAAAGTAACCTCATGAACCTATGTGAGACTTCATCGCTAAGTTCAATAAGGTGAGAAACAGGATTCCCACCACCACTGAGCCAACAACGGAGAATCTTAAATGTTTCTTTATCAATACACAACTTCCTGAGGTGAGTTTTCTATTGAGGCGAGCTGCTCCTACCGATCTTGCTGCAGCTCAGATTCTAGTAACTGAAGTGGAAGATGATCTTATCCTTGCGGGTAAGATAAGAAGGGATACTAATAGAAATAAAAACTCCTCTTCTACTGAGAATTCTTCCACAAGCACCATAGATCCCATGGTGCAAAAGCTAGCAAATGAATTACTAGCTCTGAAGAGACAAATGTCCCAAGGTATGTCTGCTCCTTCTTATCGAGATATACCAAGGAGGACATTTCCAATTAATTCATATCAAGGCAATGCTACTAGAAATCAAGGACAACACAACTATCTTCTACCTACACAGAGGAAGCTTGCCATTGAAGTAGCGCTGGTCAACTCTGCTGTTGGCTATTATGAAGCCGAAAATGAACTTTCTTTCCAACCTGAGTTGGATTATGAAAATGGTGCTAATCTATTCACAAAAGGAGAAGAAGAGTTAGCTGGCGACTCTACCATCAGCTTTCTGAATTATCAAGATGAAGCTAAAAAAGGAGAAGTGCATGAAGGAGCATATTTTGTTTTCACTAAGTCTCAAAATTAGTCATCTCTTCAAGCTGATAAAGGGAAGGCGAGAGAAAAATCTCAACCGGTGATTTCAATCGCTAAACGGGGGACTCCGCTACCTTTCCAATCAAAAGACCCAGTGGTCAATAAACAAGTAAGTGCCTCTAACCAATTTGTACCTTCCACCTCTACTGCTCAGACTAGTGCTATCTCTACCAAAAATTAGAATGATGGTTTTTCTTCCTCCGTGTCTAATTCTTTTCAGAAGTTTGATATAATAGATCATGCTAGGAGAACTAAGATACAAATGTCTGAAGTTGAGAATTTACAGGCTAATTCTAAACAATTTGATAGATTAGCCAAATATGTCAAAAATAAGACCGTCCCTGTAGGACAAGAGTTTCCAAAGGCTACTCATGACTCCTCCAAAAGTAAGCCTACCCAAAATAATCTTGTCACTACTCCCCTTGAAGCCTCTAGAAAAATTGAACCTTTCTATGTTTCCCTATTAGTGAATGGTCATAAATTGAGCAATTGGGTAATAGATTCTAGAGCCTCTGACAATGTTATGCCTGCTAAGGTAGTAGACGCCCTTGGCCTCACCTTAATTAAAACTTTTGGGAGGTGTTTCTCTATGGAGAATAAGCAAGTTCCACTTTTGGGTCAAATCAAAGATGCCCAATTTGCATTTACAGCTTTTCCAGATAAGAGAATCAAGATGACAGTCCTGGTAGTTGATGTTCCAGCTTCATACGACATTCTTCTTGGGTGTAATTTTTGCAAAGATGTAGGTGGGGAGTTGAACATGGATTTGTCTGAAGTAAGGATACTTGTTAAAGGTGTCATGCGGAAGTTGCTTCCTGAGAAGGAGGCAAAATACATTGTTACCCAAACATCAAATCCCAAAGCTCAAATTTTGTTTGAGTCCACGGGAATGGGTAATTATTTTCTATCCACCGAAGATTGTTCCAGTTCATCTGATGAGAGTACATCGGGTGATAACTCAGACATGTCAGATGGAGACTCAGAAGAGTTTTTAGATGAAAGTTCAGGTGAGGGTATAGTAATGCCAAATTCTTCCCTCATTAACAAAGAGGAATCTTCTGACCAAGGAAATTCCAAGAAATCAAATTCTGATGAAGTCTAGATTTTAGAGTTTGATGGTAGTTGTTCTTCTACCAGTTCTAGAGCCAGAGTGGTCTTGATATTTCCACAAGGTGATGTTTTACCTTTTTCATACAAGTTACAATTTGACAATACCAATAACACCGCTGAATACTAGTCCTTGTTGCTTGGATTGGAAGCCGCTCGTGCTAGAGGTGTTAAAATCCTTCATGCTCAAGGGGATGCTGATTTGGTGGTTTGTCAAGTAAGGAATGTGTACCAAACCAAAAATGAAAGACTGAGACACTATCGCAATCGCGTATAAGATTGCATTGAAAGTTTTGATGCTTTCAACATTTCTGTAGTGCCAAGAGAGTTCAATGATCATGCAGATTCATTGGATGTTTCCACTACTCTCATGGTTCCTCACAAGGATTTCAAAGGAAACAAGTACACTATTGAGTTGGTCTTTCGACCAAGTGTACCTGATAACGCTAACCATTGGCAGGTGTTCAATGGTGATAACCAAATCATCGCTTTCCTTGAAAAGATGGATAGCTTTGATGAGCTTTACTTTGAAGGAAGTGAATCACCACCGCATGAATTTGTTTCGGAGATAGATTCACAAATCGGCGAAGAATTTCTACAATTGAAAGGAAATAAAATCCCAAAAGGTTTGGTTGCCCTTGAGAAACTCTTTGATAAACATGACAGGTATATCAAGCAGCGGCAACAACAGGATTCAAGTTCCTCTATAAAATTTGAGCAGGTCAATTTGGGTTTGGAAGCAGATCCTAAGATGGTCAACATTGGAAAATGTTGCACTACTGATGAAAGATTCAAATTCATTACCCTCCTTCGCCATTACATTGATGTTTTGGCTTACTCCTATGATGATCTGAAGTCTTTCAGACCTAAGGAGGTTCAACATGAAATTCCCCTTAAAGCTGGATCGTTGCCTCACAAGCAGAAGCAGAGGCAATACAATCCTAAGATATCAGGTATGATCCTTTCTAAAATTCAGAAGATGCTGAATGCAAGGATAATTTTTCCAATTCATCATTCCACATGGATCACAAACATAGTACCTGTAAGGAAGAAGAACGGAGAAATTTGTATCTGTGTTGATTTCAGGAATCTTAACCAGTCTTCCTTAAAAGATAACTACCCTTTGCCCATCATGGATCAAGTATTGCAAATAGTGACTGGTTCAGAAATGCTATCTATGTTAGATGGTTTTTCGGGGTATAACCAAGTGGAAGTCAATGAAGCTGATCAGTTCAAAACTACCTTCACCACACCATGGGGCACATTTGCATATCGCAGAATGCCTTTTGGTCTGATTAATGCTGGCACCACATTTCAGAGAGCAATGGATCTTACTTTTAGAGATGAGATGGGGAAGTTCATGTGGTGTATCTCGATGACTTGACAGTTTTCTCCAAAAACTGTCATGACCATGCGCATCATTTACGACAAGTGCTGGAGCGTTGTCAGCAAAATGGTATTTCCCTCAATCCCAAGAAGTCAGTTTTTGGGGTGATAGAAGGTAGGCTTCTTGGACACATTGTATCCTAGGAAGGTACTAAGATTGACTCAGAAAGAGTTAAATCCATTCAAAGTCTTACTCTGCGTGCTAGTAAGACTGTTGTTCATTCTTTCTTTGGAAAGGTGAATTTTCTGCGAAGGTTCATTCCTGAGTTTGTAGAAAAAACCCATCACATTGTCAATATGATGAAGGGTACGGCCACTTTCTGTTGGACTGCGGAAGGTAAAGAAGCATTTGAGGATATCAAGAGGGCTATTGCTCATGCTCCAGTTCTTATTTGTCCCAACTACACCAAGGATTTCGTAGTTTACAACTACGCTTCAGAACACACACTTTCAGCTATTCTGGTTCAGTAGAATGAAGAAGGTGTTGAATCCCCCATATCGTTTATGAGTTGTTCTCTCAAAGCTCTTGAATTGAAGTATTCAAATATGGAGAAGCATGCCTATGCCATGGTCAAAGCGGTGAAGCATTTCAGGTTCTATATTCTAAACTCACACACTGTTGTTATGGTGCCTGATACAACAGTCAAATCTATCCTAACTCAACAGGAGTTCAGAACAAAGAGAGGTAATTGGATTGCCAAGATCCAAGAATTTGATTTGGATATCAAACCTACCAAGCTTGTGCATGGTAAAGGTTTGTGTCAATTGATCACTGATAACGTTCCAAAGGAGATAGGGGATGAAGAAGAAGAAGTTGTGGACACGCCAACTGTTCTTTTTGTTACTACCACTGATGAGTGGTATTCCAATATCGCTCATTTCCTTACCTATGGTGAGTGTCCTTCTCACTTGTCTTATAAGGAAAAAAGAACTATCAAGTTAAAAGCTGCTAACTACATCCTTTGGGACAATGGTTTGTACAAGAGAAGTCTTGATGGTGTATTTCTCCGTTGCGTGGATAAAGTGCAACAAAGTAGACTTTTGGAGTCTTTCCACAATTTAGCTTGTGGAGGACATTTTTCCACACCTGTAATGGCTCACAAGATTCTATGAGCTTGATACTATTGGCCCACACTATTCCAAGATGCATACAATTGGGTACGCAGGTGTGAGTTATGTCAATAGTTTGTTGGGAAACTGAAGTTGGCAGCCTTACCTCTAAAACCAATGGTGATTGAGGAGCCTTTTCAGTAATGGGGTATTGACTTCATTGGTGCTGTGAATCCACCATCAAGTGTGGGGCATAACTATGTTCTCACTATGACAGACTATTTTACCAAATGGGTGGAAGCTATTCCAGTCAAGCATGCTACTTTTGAAGTGGTATGCAGTTTTCTTAAGGAGAACATTATTTCCAGGTTTGGAGTTCCAAACAAGATTGTAGCAGACAATGCTACTTGTTTTTCCTCTCATGAGATTACTGAATTTTGCTATGAGCATGGGATCATTCTTTCCCATTCTTCAGACTATTATCTGCAAGGGAATGGTTAAGCATAATCAAGCAATAAGAATCTGGTCACTATTATCAGGAAATTGGTAGATGAGAATCAGAGAACTTGGCATAAGGCATTATTTGATGCTTTATGGGTAGATAGAATTACACCCAAAAGGGTGATAGGCATGTCGCCATTTCAGCTTCTATATGGTCTAAATGCGGAGACACCAATTACCTTAGAATTGCTAGCCTTGAAGTTGGTAAAGGCATTGGAAGATAAAACTTTTGATAGTTCTATTGATAAAAGGATCATGTATTTAACTGAACTTGAGGAGCAGCGCACTACAGTGGTGGATCATATTGCTGTGCACCAAAATCAAGTAAAGAAACTCTTCGACAAGAAGGCAAAGGCTCATGAGTTTCAGATTGGAGATCAAGCCTTGTTGTGGGACAAGAGGAGAGAAACAAAAGAAATGCACAAAAAAATTGATTCCTTGTGGAGAGGTCCATTCATCATTCATCAATTCTGTGGTGAAAATAGTTTCTTGTTGGAGTATTAGGATGGAACACCATTCTTGTTGCCTCACAGTGGACAACATCTGAAGCACTTTAATCCATGAAGTATTAGATTAGTTTAATTGTACATTTGTATAGTTTTGTGTTTTTATTTTTGTGTTTTCATTTAGTCTTTTGTGTCTTTTTCTTTCTTAGCTTGACTCTATAGCCTAATGGCATGGATGAAGGCACTTAGAGACTGGATTCTTCTCCCTTCAATCATTTCAAAGTTTGATCGAAGGAAGTTCCCCAGTTAGAGCCAGCTGTTGTTCTCAAAATCAGCTACGCTTGTTTTTGTAGACAACCCCCACGAAACTTGTCCATTTCGTGAATCTACACTCTAAGCTCGCAAATTGAGACAAGATTCCCTTGATCTCGTGTGAAGTCATTTCACATTCTAGGCTAGTTTATGATATCCCTTTGAATCAGTTTCTCGATATGCGCAAAGATCGTTCAAGTTGTAAATTGGTTAAAATGTCAATTTAAGTCATTTTTAGGAGTTAGTAAAATTTTTAGTGTTCACATGCAATAGCAGCATTTTTTGCTGCTCCTGCATATCTTTTTGACTTGTTTTTATTACATGTGTAATGGCAGCAAAATTAGCCACTCTTACATGTGTTTTCATGTAACATGTAAAGGCGGCAAATTTTGCCGCCGTTATTACATGTGTTTGTGCACTGTCGGTGAATTTCGCCGCTTTTACATATTTGTTGTCCTTCGTTTGAGGTTGGCCAAAACTCCCGCTCGAACAAGATTTTCAGAATCTTGGATGTCGAGTGCCATTAATGGCCACTCGTGCCATTCATTAAAGCTAGTTTTTGAAGTTTTGAATATGTCTTTTTGATCGTTCTTTTTTGTTATTTCTTCTATCTAGCTAGTTAGTGAACCTTCCCTCATGCCATTTGCTCAATCGAATTCGTCATCACAGTTAGGGTTTATTGCTGGCGCTACAAGTAAGCTTCTCCTCTGTTTCAATTTTCCTTCTTAACTATTGTTCGATATGTGTATCTTTATATTTTGTTTTGTTAAGTTTTTGTTACGTTTTGTTCTTGTTTATTGTTTGATGTTGTCGTGATTGTTCTCTATTGGTTGTGCGAGTCTATCTGTTTTGTGTTCGGACCAAACCGTAAGTACCCTAGGTTTTTGTTTTGTAAGTGGCTAGGTTTTCACTACTTAAACCCTTAAACACCTTTGCCATATACCATTGTGTAGTGTCGGCCTTTGTCATCGATCTAACATTGCGAAGATCAATTCCTATCGTTTGTGCAGTGTCGGCCATTTTTGCTAATTAAACACTGCGAAAACCTTGCAACTTCTATTATGTGCAAGGTTGGCTTTTTTTGCCGCCTAGACAGGTTATCGGTGATCCCCAAACCAACCCCATATGCATCGTCGGTGAAATTTTCCGCTGGTGTATGCAAAATTTTGTATGGTGTATGGGTGGTGAATTTCGCTGCCCTCACACGAGGATCTTCTATTTTCATACCTCTGCGGAAGCGGCACTTTTTGTCGCTTTGACATCAAAACAACAAAATTCCTGACTACTTGCAGTAGTGATGAATTCTACTGCTGTCACGATTTTGTTTTGCCTACCACATGCAGTGGCAACAAATTTTACCACCAATGCACATACAATAAAACCCTCATATGCAGTGGCGGTGAATTTTGCCGCCCATGCAAAAACTATCTCAAATGTTCCTAACTCTGGAAAATTTCTAGTTTTGATTTCCTGAGCCTGCTTCTCCTCTGATTTTTGGCCAGCTTGCACTATAGCCCTTTTTCAAGCACGTCCCCATAGTCGTGATCATCAACATGCAATTTTCCCAGATTGCCAATTTTTTTCCTAATTGCATGATCATGACTTTTGCTGCAGTTTCTTCTATGGATCTTCGTTCGACGTCAAACTTCTTCTCGATGAAAGCTCATCCAAATGACTGAGCTGTCTCCAAAGAAATCAAAAGTGATGAAGTACAAATACCAAGGTGTTTTCCTAATCACCTCAGTCCATTCTAATGTTGATGACATTAGAGATACAGAGATCAGCCATGTTGATATGGCTGAGTTTGTAGAGAGGACCAAGTCAAACAACCCCAGTGCTATGATGAAGAGGATAGTGGAAAGTAATATTCATCTGGTGTCATCTTTCCCAGTGGAAGCTCACAACACAGAATTTGTTCTTCAATGTGCCCATTTCTATAACAAAGATATTAGAGCTGTGGTGGACACCAGTGGTAATGTGATAATCAGGTTGGATCCTGAGTTCATTAACAAGGTGTTCATGTGTCCTCCTACTACAGAAGTGTTGAAGCTTGACTTTGTTAAAGCTCAGAAGGAATATGACAAGAATCCAGAGAAAGCAAAGAAAGTGACCAACAACAAATGGTTGAAGACTGCAAGATTAAATTTGTCAAGGTGGCCATGTAGTTTCCCTCGAAGTGATTTTGTAGAGGAAATTGGTGACCTAATTACTCTCCTCAACAGGATAAGAGGTTTGTCTTCCTCTTCACAGTTTCATGAATGTATGTATCCTTTCATTAAGGTCATACTCCAGGGTAAGCAAACCATTTTTTGGGGAGAACAAATTAGTAACACTTTGCATGAGCAACTAACAAAGGTATCCACTACCTCTAAGTTCTACATGACTTCCTATCTAGTATACATTGCAGATTCCATGAGGATTTTTCCAGGATTAACATCGGAAGGGGATAGGAGAGTAGTTCCAGTATACCAATATTATTCCCAGCTGACATTGAAAGGTTCAATTCATCATTTTAGAAGGGTTAATGATGCATTCTTTACTGTATTCTTGTGTCTTTTTGATCCCCAACTGGAGCAAAGAAGAATTTCAGATGAGGCATGGATAGTGGTAAATGACTTTGGGTGTATGTTTTTGCAATTTCCATCTTTTTCATACTTGAGGGTTGGCTTTTTCCAAGGTTACCCTTATATGCTTCCAAGATTCCCTTCAGATAAAATGGTCTTGATGGAGTTGTGCAGACAAATGATTGTCGTGCATAACAAACAGATGGAACTCAAGAAGCCTGGTTTTAGATTCCCAATGGAAATCAGTAGATATTCAGTGTTGACTGCTGCAAAGGCAAGGGCCATGGAAATGGAGATGCAATTGGTCACCATGAAGCAATTCAAGAGGAGACCAAAGTTTGACTACAGGGGTGTAAAGGATAAATCAAATGGAAAACTCAATTTCATGAACCCATGGTGGAAGATGTCTAGGTAGACTTGAGAATAGAGGAAGATATCAGGAAACTAGACTATAGCAGGTTGTTCTTGGAACAAATTGAATATCTGGGACTTACTGATATTCCAGAAGATCTTGTGGATGATGGGGAACTGGTTGATGCCAAATATGATGCAGAACAGATTGCTAGTACTCCTCTCCCTCTGATCCAATGGTCACAAAAGAAGTTGACTTCACTGAGGAAGAGATTTGAGCCCATATTGGCTAACACCAATAAATGGCTGGTAGATAAAGGAATTACGCTGAAAGAATTCCTCACTAGTTCAAAAACTGAAGTTCAAGAGCAGACTGGTAAAAAGGTGGAAAATAGAATGAAGAACAAGAGTGATGTTCCCTCATCCTCTAAAACACACAAGCCTAAGATCATATTTGTGACAAAGAAAGCAAAAGCTATGGAGGAAGAACTTGAAATGAAAGATATGGAAGTTGAGGAGCCAGCTACTGAAGGAACAGCCACAGAAGAGATGGATGTTGAAGATAGGAATTTAGATCAACAAGATGAGGAGGCTTTGTCTCCATAGGGAAACACACAACAAGAAACATGAGTATCATCCCCATTGCTTAATACACCTGTTGCAGCTCCTGTGTCTGTTTCTCCTATTAATATTCCCTCTTCTGAATCTCCCTCTCCTCTTAAAATAATTTTTGATAATCCCCAAAACACTTTTGAAAATGTTCTCTGCTCTTCTGAGTCAATTCCTAGTTTGTCTTCTTTGTCTTTTGATATTGGGGATACATCCATTTTTGATCATTTTGTGATGAATACTGAGCAAGTCTCTAGTGCAAATGTAATAGGTGCGGTTTTTACTAACACTCTACCTATTGTTTCTACTACCAGTACAAGCACAGTTCCAGGAACACTAGCAGTAGGAATGGATCCCAATGTGAGCATTTCTCTGCTCCCACCTTGGTTATCAGCTTACACACCAAAAAGGAAAAAGCAAGCCATCTCTCTAGATGACTTTGATTTCACTAAGCTGGTAACTGCAAAGCCTAAGGCCCCAAAGAAACCAAAGGTTCTTTCCAGGGTACTTGAAGACAAGGGACACAAATTTTTGGAGATAGCAAAACCTCCACAAGATGCCACTGTTGAAAATTTTGATATGAATGACTACTCTATTTCTAGAGTTGAATTGGGCAAAATAACCCATGAAAGTGCTAAAAATGATATGTAGTCAGCCATGGATATCCTGATTCAGAAGTTTGATAGGGAAAAAGAAATGAAGGATCACTACAAGGCAATGGTAGAACAGCTAACTGCGGTGGTAAGGAAGATCACTTTGAACTCAGAAGCAGTTACTCCAGAGGCTGTATCTATAGAAGACCCCGTCGTTCTGAAAGTAGAAAAGACACACCTCAAAGGAAAAGTACTTAAAGAGTACTTAGACAGGATGTGGGCGCAAGGAATCTCTTTGGTCACGGATGTATCTGAGAAGATAGATAAAATGAGGAAAGTAAGGGCAGAACTTAATGATCTCATTGATGCTATCTCTCAAGATATTGAATGCACAGAGGATACTCATGATAAATGGGTAGAAATGAGGAAGCTAAAAATAAGTACCCTAATATCAATTGGCGTTATTTCTAACAGGGATTCATATACAGAAACAAAGGAGGCTTTGATGTATAGGAGCAGTATGCTAAGAAATTTGATCAAGGATCTTGAAGCTACAAAGGAAATCAGTGAAGAAAATGATGTCAACCTTTTGCGTAAGTTGGAGGAGTTACCTTGTAAGTTGGTATCACAGGACAACCAATTTCTTTCTGCAGAAGAAATGGTTCAGGAATTTGAAAACATGTTCCAAACAGAATTTGAAGATAAAGCATTTTCAATGACTTCTATGGACAAAATTTTAGACAAACAGTTAACTTTGGATAATCTGAAAACCAGGTTAACTGGTCATGCAAAATCAATCACTATAGTGAGGGATGCCATAGTGAGAGCCAAGATGATCTTCAGGAACGCATTCAACCCAGATAACATTGAGATGCAAGTGGCTTTCACTATGTATGATCACCACATGAGAAAAAGTGGCGACACAAATTGAAGCGGTTGTTTTTTCCCTTAGTTTATTTTCTATTTTTTTTTACATGTACTTTCAAAACAATTTTGTACATTTTTACATGTACATTTTACATATGTAATTACATGTAAAAATATAGGAAGTCCCAAGTCAATAAGGACTCCTATTTTTGAATAAGTCAAAGTAGTTGTAGATTTCCTAAATTTTCTCAAGGCCTCTCTGTTGGCAAGAGACACTATATGGATTCATGGTTGTTGTCATTGATGGCAACAAAGGTCATCCCACATATCCGCAAGTCATGATATGTCTCTACCGGAAGTCAGAATAAAGATTGTTGTGGTCCGGTGAACAAGAACAGAGCATGTGGCAAGGTCCGACAGATTGATCCAGATCTCTCAGAGGAAGTGTCTTGGTGCAGTGCAGATTTGGGGAAGTCAAGAGGACTACCTTGAGTGGTATATTCCAAGGATTTAGCCTCCGGTGATGGACAAGGAAAAAGATATGAATAGTTGAGTACCGGATTCCTGAGAGACAGTGAAAACAAAGGAAGAACTGACTGACAGAGTATCAGACTACTTTCCAGATGTGTTACTGTTGATGATAAAGGTTGTGAAGGCATGAATCATGTTTGGCCGACATGATTAATGATATCTACAAGTATATGCTTGATCCGCATTGCTTGGTGAGCAAGGATTCAGCCGACAGAATAGAGTTTGTAAGAAACTAGACTGTTCCGGATGCCGACTAGAAAGGTGATGAAATTACTTGTGTGGATATATATAGAGGATGGATTTAGTTGTGAAGGGTGTGCATGTAAAAAAGGATATATGCGAATAAGTGTAGAAAAGAACAGAAGTACCAAGACAGATCCAGTATGTGAAAGGATAGCAGAATAAAGAACAGAGGAAAGATGAAGTGCAGCAGATCAGTGTACTGAGCCTAACCGGAACTGAACTCCAGCATATGCAGATGCTTCCAATCAGTTCAAGACTGTGATTCTTATCACTTTGTAGACAGTGTGTCTTCTTGTAGGCAGTGGGCCTCTTGTGAGCAGTGTGCTCGGGCAGTGAGCCCTAATTGGCAAGTGCCATTTTGTAATTTCCTATTCTTCTAACAGAGAATAATTTTTGGGTTAATCACCCCGTGGTTTTCTCCCTTAACAGGGTTTCCACGTCAAAAATACTGTGTCATGTGTTTCTTATTTCATGGTAATGTTTTTGTGTTTGATTCAATGCTGCATTAATTAATAAGAAAGTTTAGAAAGAGAAATAATTAGGATAACTGATTCACCCCCCCCTCTCAGTTATCAACAATTGGTATCAGAGCCAAGTTCCTCCTAATAGAGCCTAACAGCTTGAGGAAGATCTGGGAATTCAAATGGATGCATATGGTTTAAGGGAGCAACTCAAGACTGCCCTTGAGGATCTTGAACAGTCAAATTCTGAAGTCAATGAATTAAAAGAAAGACTCAAACAGGCTGATGAATTCATGAGAGAATTAAAAGACAAATTAAGTCTCTCTATGAAAAAGAGAAAGGAGCTGCTCCAACAGTTGGCAAGACAAAGTGAAGAAAGCAATACAAATGAAGAATTGACTGAGCAAACCAAGTTATGTGAAAAGTTATCAAAAGAAGTCATTATGTTAAGACATGAAATGGAATCAGGAACTATAAAGTTTACTCAAGAGATTGAAGAAAAAAGAAAGGCTGAAGACAATCTAAGACAATCTCTTAAAGAAAAATTAGAAGAATGCCACCAGATGGACAGGATTATCAGACATCTTGAATCTGATCTTGAAGATGCCAAAGATAATGAAGAAAAACTTGAGGATCAAATTGCCTCTCTCAAAAGAGACCTTCAAATAGCAAATGAATATAAAGAGAAATTCAAGATAAGTTCTGCTCAACTTGAAGTTCTTCTTGGAAGTCAAAAGAGGATAGATGACAAGTATGGTTTGGGATATGAGAAAGGAGAAAGCTCCGGATCCGGTCAAAAGAATCTTGGATCAGAAAATCCAAGGAGCAGGCCTAGAAGACCTCCGGTAAGACAGCCAAATGCTCAAAGATATCCATCTTTCAATGGATACTGCCACAACTGCAACCACTTTGGTCACAAAGCTAATCAGTGCAGAAAGAGAATGAATCAGATTAATTCATCCTTCTCCGGACAGTGCTTCAACTGCAAAAGGTATGGACACAAATCTCATGAATGCAGAATTATGCAAGTAAACAAATCATTCAAAGGTAGATGCTTTACATGCAATAGAGTAGGTCATATGGCTAATCAATGCAGATCAAGAGGATATTAGTCAAATATGCAAAGAAATGTTATTTGCCAAATCTGCAATAGGTCCGGTCATAATGCTAAAGTCTGCAGAAGCAAGAATCAGGACAAAAGAGGTTCGGTGTATGATCAGAATCAAGACAAGGGTAAACAAAAGATGAATGCAGATGAAGTTAGGAATCAGATGAGCAAGATTTGGGTGAAGAAAAGTTTAGAGAATGTAGAGGTTGGATCCGCACCAGACTCTGGTGCTGATATTTCTTCCAGAAATTAAAAAGTGAGCTCTGGCTCAGGGGGAGACTCAAAGAAAATCCTGTTCCCCCAACCAATCAAGTGGTGCCGGATGTGGCACAAGATGCGGAGTAAAGGGTTTAAATATATAAGTCTTGAGATGATCCAGATAAGATTTCAGAGGTCCACATGGAGTTATGAAGAAGCTGTGATCGATCAAGTAAGACCTGTTCAGGGAGATGCTCCGGTATGACAAAGGATTACAAAAAGGTCCGGAGAGATCCGGAAGTGCACTATCTTATTCTGCGGATTGGACAGAGTGTTTGGGATGTTCTTGTAATATGTTACCTCAATTTATTCATGATTGAAAGATCCGGATGATATTCACAGATCAGGACTAATCCGGGATACTCCAAGCTATCCAGACAAGGCAAACCAGAATAATGTAGGTGAAGCATTTATTGCAGACAGATATTAGGGTTTGCGGAGCAATATAAGGGATTTCTCAAAAGTCATTTTCTCATTCTGCACTCAAGAAGAAGCGAAAAGTGGAGCTCTGCAACAAGATTCATCAAGCACACCAAGGATCTCCTGCCGAAGTCATTGCATAAAGAAATCAATCCAACCACTCCATGCAAACCGAAGGCGCATAAGGTATTCTCCGTTTTTCATTATCTCACTGCAAATCTTTGAAGAATGGCTGCTCCAAATATAGTTAAGATCTCTGATAGACCTCACCCCACATTCAAGAAACATCCTTACAAATCATTGGAGGTAGATCCACTAGGAGCCTTCTCTAGTGTTCCTCATGGTGTATTGCATACGAAAGATATTAGGGTTTACATCCATGCGAATCTTGAAGACTTTGGAGAATCAAAACTGATGGATATCTATCACAAACAATTGATAGATGACTCCTTTGAGATCAAACCTCAGTATAAAGCCATCCGGGACAAACACTTTGCACAGTGCATTCATTTCCCCTGTTTTGAAGAAGATGAATGGGTCCGGTATGTACTAAGTAGAGTACATGACAACTTCCTATGGTTGAACAAGCCCTTCAAGATCACCAAGGATGCAATTAGGGCTGTAACCGGTCTGCACTCATCCGGTGGATTACCTATTCTCAAATCTGTCAAAAATCAGACAGTCAGTGATGCAACCGGATCCAAGTTTGACAAGAGAGCTATGACAGTTGATGACATCACTGAACCGGATGTCAAATTTGCAGCTATGATAATTGGTTACAAAATCTATCACTCCAGTAGGGAAAATTCAGTACCGGGAACTGCAATCTACACAGCTTATCAAATGTTAAAGGAGAATGCAGACTATGACTTGTGTGAGCTTCTAGTAAACCAACTCTTTGAAAATCTACAGAAGATCAAGAAGGACAAGAAAAACTCCTTCAAGTATGGCAATCTGATCCTTTGTCTCTTCTTTTACTACATGAATGAGCTTCCCGGATCCAGTGGATGGATATGGCAGAATGACAGACCGGTTGCCATCCAAATCAGAGACTATTTGCATGGACTTGGGGATGCTAAAGCAAGAAATACAGCTCTATGGGGATACTTCAAGAACTTCCAAAGCATGATGCATGCAAGAGAAAGAATACCCCAATCCATTGTTGAAAAGTACAAAGACACAGTATGCTTCATGGTAGAAACAGATCAGTGTCTAATGGAGGCAGTAGAGCCAAGGACTGTTTGGATCATGCCCATGGGGTATGAAGTGGATGAACAGATAGTAGAGCTACATGTTCAACACATGCTAAGCCAGCCCAAAGATCCTAAGGCAGAAAGGTTTGGAACCTTTGAGGAACTGAGTGTAAAGATACATGTAGAACTCAGGGAACCGGAGATAAAGAGAAAGGTAAGAAAATAAGTTGAGCATATTGCTCAAGGCCTAGGCATCTCAAAAGAGGCACTTGATGCCAGCCGGGAAAAGAGGAGGAAGGCTGAGGAAGAAGAGAAAAGTAAAGAAAGTGTTCCGGTTGAAACTCCCACCCGGACCAGATCATCAAAAAGATCTGCACCTCCCACAACCAAAAGTTCAAAACCGGAAGTCCAGGCATCCGGTAAAAGATCCAAGACAAAAGCCACAAGGGCTTATGAAAGCCAAAAGGATGAAGAGGAAACAGAGTCAGATGAGGGAGTAAAAGAAATAAAGAAGCAGAAGAAGAAAGGATCCGGTAAACCCTCCACAGGCCAAGACAAGGATGAAATGACAGAGGTATCTGTTGAAAAGCCCACTCTGTCTCTAGAGAGTGTAATCAAGTTAGTCACGGTAGATGGAAACCTTCAACCAATGACTGAATTTTATGATGACTACAATGAGGCTGACCAAAAGATTCTACAGGAAGCCACAGTCAAATATCTGAACATATACAATAAGGCTTTCATTGAGATCATATCTCTTATTCCTAAAAGCCTAGAAAAGGAATTAGAAATAAGAAAGAATAATGCTCATGCAAAAGATCTTGAGATCCAGGAGCAGATAGCTATTCAGCTATATCCTCAAATTGATCCCAAGACAATGAACATTATCTTCAAAGACTGCAAAGATGAGTTCAGAAGTAAAGCTAGGATGAATCAACTCATGCTTGGTGAGACTGGCAAAGTGGCCCAAGAGACAGAAGAGATCCTCCGAAAGGCCTTCAAAAGGTTCAATCTTCCTGTTGTAGAGGACTTAGGTGCAGAAACAGCTACGGATTTGGAATCATCTGTTCCGGAAGAAGTGGGCCCTGAACAGACAAACATCTCTCCTCCGGTTTCCCCTACAGTCTCCGGATCCAAAGAAGAAGAGAAATTACAGGAGAAGGAAGCAGGGGTGAAAGATAAAGAGGTTGACAGTTCCAAGACTGCAGAAGAAAAGAAACATCTGTCTCCGGCAAGAGACACTGCACAAACTGTTCAACAATTTTTGAGCAAAGCCACTGTAGAAATTGATGAACCGGACCTGCTAAAAGGACCATTAGATTTTGACTCTTTGTCACCGGTGCAAACAATGAAAATAGCCTCATTTGCAAATGAGAAAGTCAAAGAGAAGCTGCTGAAATCTCACATGGAAGACTGTGAGCTTATGGAGGTAGCATCTGGAGTGCTAGAAAAGATCATGCCATCCTTTCAAAAGGATCCCACAGCCTCCTCTTCCGGTAATCTCAAAACCTTAGTCAGCAGTGTTAGTACACATTTTGAATCTCTAGAAAAATCTGCTGAAGAAAAGGTCCGGAAGGAATTTTTGGATAAAAGATTTTCAGAAGTATTAGAATTAATCTCTAAAGATAGGAAGATTGTGAGTATTGGAATAAAGAGCTTAGAGAATGCTCTTAAGGATGGCGGTGACATTTACAAATTTTGTATATCCTGGTCAAAGGCAACAACAGCAATTGATAAGAAAATAAAAGAGGAACAGGACAAGCTACAAAGCTTATCTCAAAGTTTTGATCCTCTCTCTTCCTCCATAATAAATCAAGAATGTCAGACTATTGCAGTCTTGAATGAAATAAAGAATCTTGAGAAGGAAAGGAAGAATATCACTAACCGGATGGGAGAACTTAGAAGGATTATAATCCCTAAGTTGGAAACTATGCATGAGGCCATCAGTGATGCTCAGACCACCGCCCAAACAAATGATCCGACAGATCTCAAGCGGGCAGAAGCTTTTGCATTTTTGTTGAGTGGTCACATTTCAATTTTGGATAGAATGAAGCAAAGTTGGGCTACAGAAATGATCCAATTGCAGACATCCTTTGCAGACATTCTTCAGTATATGTGAGTATGTAAATATGCGACTATGTATAGAAAATTTTTGAAAATTTTGGTGTGCGGACCCTACCCTTTGCCATTGATGTCAAAGGGGGAGTGAGGAGCAGTGAAAAATGAGGAATCCAATTAAGGGGGAGTTCCAGAAATTGTATATAAAGACAGAGCATCAGCAAAGGGGGAGCATAGTGTAAACACTTAGTCATTTTTCACTAAGTGTTGCCATCAATGCCAAAGGGGGAGATTGTTGGCAAGAGACACTATATGGATTCATGGTTGTTGTCATTGATGGAAACAAAGGTCATCCCACATATCCGCAAGTCATGATATGTCTCTACCAGAAGTCAGAATAAAGATTGTTGTGGTCCGGTGAACAAGAACAGAGCATGTGGCAAGGTCCGACAGATTGATCCGGATCTCTCAGAGGAAGTGTCTTGGTGCAGTGCGGATTTGGGGAAGTCAAGAGGCCTACCTTGAGTGGTATATTCCAAGGATTTAGCCTCCGGTGATGGACAAGGAAAAAGATATGAATAGTTGAGTACCAGATTCCTGAGAGACAGTGAAAACAGAGGAAGAACTGACTGACAGAGTATCAGACTACTTTCCGGATGTGTTACTGTTGATGATAAAGGTTGTGAAGGCATGAATCATGTTTGGCCGACATGATTAATGATATCTACAAGTATATGCTTGATCCGTATTGCTTGTTGAGCAAGGATTCAGCTGACAGAACAGAGTTTGTAAGAAACTAGACTGTTCCAGATGCCGACTAGAAAGGTGATGAAATTACTTGTGCGGATATATATAGAGGATGGATTTAGTTGTGAAGGGTGTGCATGTAAAAAAGGATATATGCGAATAAGTACAGAAAAGAATAGAAGTACCAAGACAGATCCGGTATGTGAAAGGATAGCAGAATAAAGAACAGAGGAAAGATGAAGTGCAGCAGATTAGTGTACTGAGCCTAACCGGAGCTGAACTCCAGCATATGCAGATGCTTCCAATCAGTTCAAGACTGTGATTCTTATCACTTTGTAGACAGTGTGTCTTCTTGTAGGCAGTGGGCCTCTTGTGAGCAGTGTGCTCGGGCAGTGAGCCCTAATTGGCAAGTGCTATTTTGTAATTTCCTATTCTTCTAACAGAGAATAATTTTTGGGTTAATCACCCCGTGGTTTTCTCCCTTAACAGGGTTTCCACGTCAAAAATACTGTGTCATGTGTTTCTTATTTCATGGTAATGTTTTTGTGTTTGATTCAATGCTGCATTAATTAATAAGAAAGTTCAGAAAGAGAAATAATTAGGATAACTGATTCACCCCCCCCTCTCAGTTATCAACACTCTCCCTATAAATAAAGAGGGCCTCTTTTGTAAATATTATCTTTTGTCTATTGCAAGAATACTCTGGTGAATTGAAAAGCAAATCAAGACTTTGTGCTTTTTGTGAAAATCAATTATCAAATATTTATCAATACAAGAAAGCAAGTTCAATTCCAATCTTTGTCTTGGGATTATTTGTGTTGTGATAGTATTGTTCTTACGTCTTGCTATCATAATCTTCTTTGGTAATAATTGAAGTGTGGAGTTTGTTTCAAGTGATTGAAGACTACTCTTAATTTGATTCTGATAGACTTTGTGTTATCAAATGATTTGTGAGGATTATGTTCATGTTTGTGAGAATACAATAGTTTGGAGACTTTGTGCTGCAAGTTATTATATTTGATTTACTTTTATCATCTTGAAGAGGAGTGAAGACTTTGGGCTGCATTCAACTTCAAATAGTTCTATTTGCAAGTAGTAAGTGAGGTAACAGAAAACTTTATGTTTTTGTGATTTTGTGATAATTTATAAGTCTTTTATCAAGAGTTTGAAGTATAAACATCTATTCTGAAAAAAGAGAATGAGATGAGATGGAACCACCACAAACATAGTTTTTAGTGTACATAAATTTTATAAGTTTGTTTGTTTGTAAAAGTCAAGTAACTAGAGGGAACCTCCCCTTGCTGAGAAGAGAGACTTTGTCTCATCATAGCTGTGGCTAATATCCCCATTTTGCTGTTAGCGAGTTAACGACAAAATATTCACCCAACACATTCACACATGCCTCCACAAATCTTCTCACATCTGGCTATAGCTTAGGCCAATAGTAATGCCTCTTTACAAGACCAAGAGTTTTATCTAGACCAAAATGTCCTGCCATGGCCCCACATTGTTTCTCCTAAATAATATTTAGTCTCATAGAACACCTTGGAATACATAACTATCCCCCCTTAAAAAGTAATCCATCTTGGATTAGAAATTCAGAGAACTCAACATGATACTTGTCACCAAAAGAAGTACATACCTTGTAGATCTCTCCAAAGTCTTCATCATTGTTATACTTTTTCTTCAAAGAGTCAATCCCAACACTCTCCAATTGGATCTGATTGATGGTCAGAACCCTTCTGCTCAAAGCATCTGCTACTTTGTTGTTGATCCCTTTCTTGTGCTTGAATGTGAAAGTGAAAGCTTGCAAAGTTTCCACCCACTTCATATGCCTATGGTTCAGCTTTTCTTGACTGTTTATAAAACTGAGGACCTGATTGTCTGTGAACACTATGAATTCTTTGGGCATCAAGTAATGCCTCCATTTCTTGAGTGATTGGACTAGAGCATACATCTCCAAGTCATGGGATGAGTAGCTCTTCTTGGCATCATTCAATTTCTCACTGAAGAATGCAATAGGCCTACCTTCTTAGCTGAGTACTGCTCCAATTACAATATAACTTGCATCACATTCTACTTGAAAAATCTTGCTAAAGTCAAGAAATGCAAGAACTGGCTACTCTGCCACCTTCTTCTTCAATGTTTCAAAGGAATTACCTGCCTCCTTTGTCCATGTAAACTTGCACTTCTGTCCTCCCTTTATAGTGTCAAGCATGGGTGCACAAATATGACTAAATCCCTTTATAAACTTCCTATAAAAGGTTGCTAATCCATGGAAACTTCTAACATCATTCAAGGTTTTGGGAGTTGGCCAAGATAATATGGCACTTACCTTCTCTTGATCCATTTTCAGTTTGTTATGTGAGATAACAAATCCCAAGTAGATGATCTCTTCCTGCATAAACAGACATTTTGCTAAATTGATCATTAGTTGCTCTTCATATAACCTTTTGAGAACCAAGTCTATATGGATGATGTGCTCTTCCCTCATATTACTGAAAATCAGGATGTCATCTAGATATACTATGACAAATTTTCCCATGAATTCCCTCAAGACCTCATTGATCAACCTCATAAAGGTACTAGGAGCATTGGACAAATCAAAAGGCATGACCTTCCACTCATATAACCCCTCATTAGTCTTAAATGAAATTTTCCACTCATCTCCTAGCCTAATCCTAATCTGATGATAGCCACTCTTTAAATCTATTTTTGTGAAATATTTAGTACCCCCCAAACAATCAAGTAAATCTTCTATCCTAGGGATTGGGAACCTATACCTAATTGTTATCTTGTTGATAGCTCTTGAATCAGTACAAAGCATCCAAGTGCCTTCTTTCTTTGGTGCTAGGACAACCAATACTACACATGGACTTAAACTCTTGCCAATTAGGCCTATCTCCAACAATTCCTCAATCTGTCTTGCTACCTCTGTATTCTGCTCTGGGGTAAGCTTGTACACTGCTTTGTTTGGGAGTGTAGATCTAGGGATTAGATCTATGCAATGGATGATGTCCCTCATAGGTGGTAGGGACCTTGGTATTCCATCAGAGATGATGCCTTGGTACTTGTCCAATTGCTCTTGGACAACAGGATCTATGAAACTTTGCCTCTTCTCTCCCTTGACTTGTTGCTGTTGTTCCTTGTTCACCTTTAGGCATGGAATTAGAGCATATGCAACTACTTCTTCTACTATCCCTTTCATGAATTGTTTGCCTTCTACCATCATCACCTTAACTTCTTTTCCTTTTGATTCCACCTCATTCTCCATTAATGGTAGCAGCTCTATCACCTTACCATTCTTGGTGATTGAATATGTGTTTCTAACTCCATCATGGTATGCTTTCAAGTTATACTACCATGATCTTCCAAATAGGAGATGGCAAGCATCCATCTTGGCAATGTCAAACAGTAACCTATCCTTGTATGGTCTAATTTGAAGTTCTACCCAAGCCCATTTTTCCACAACTGTTTGCTGACCTTGGGTGAGCCATGAAATTTTATATGGGCAAGGATGTGGCAATCTCCTAGGCTTAAGCTTTTCTACCATCTCAATGGACACAAAATTCTCAGTAGACCTAGAGTCAATTAGAACTTTACATACCTTTCCTCCTGCCTTGCAAGTAGTTCTGAAGAGAGACTTCCTTTGTGGAGGTTCTTTTCCAGGCACCTTCATGGTGGTCATTGCTCTCCTAATCATCAAAGATTCTCCATTCTCAGGATACCCATAACTTTTGGGAGCATTCACACTTTGATTAGTGCTTGAGCTTGCTACACTTTGACAATCATATTCTTTGATCAGATTGATCCTCTTTTCTCCTATTGAACTTGTTGCCTTTGCTGGACATCTGCTGGCTATATGGCCTTCTTGATTGCAATTGTAACATCTAATAGGCCCTCTGCCCTTAGATCTTCCTCTAAATGGTGGTCTTCTACCCCTAAAGTTTCCCCTTTGATTGTAGCTTCCCCCTTGGTTCTGACTGTTGTCTCCTCTTCTATTCTCTTGATTGGATTCACCCTGGTATCCAAATCCATTTCCTCTGCCTTTGAAAGGACTTCTTCCTCCCCTTTGTTGTCTCCCTTTTCCTCTATTGTTCTGCTCATGCCTTCTCTTTAATTTCTCTTCCACTTTGAGTGCTAACTGGTAGCACTTTTGGACTATATCTGGGTTATGCAGATTTAAATCTTCTTGGATGTTAAACCTTAATCTATTGAGGTACCTTGCTACCTTCTTTTCCTCACCCTCTTTTACCTTTGTTTTTACACATAGTTTCATGAACTCTTCTATGTACGAGCTGACATCTAGCTCCTTCTACTTCAAATTTTGTTTCCTCTTATGTAATTGGATATTGTAATCCAATGGAACATAGGCTTCCTTCACTAAAGACATCATTCTCTTCCATGTTGTAACTCTGTTCTTTCCCTTTTTCACCCTATCATCTTAGATGAAATTCCACCAAGTCAGTGCAGCCCCTTTCATTTTGGACTGATCCATCTTCACTCTTTGGTTATCTGGTATTTCCTCGATCTCAAAGAAATTTTTCAAGGAGTCTATCCACTCCATCACCAAATCAGGTTCCATTTTTCTTGCAAACACTGGTAGGTCTATTTTCATATCCATGGTCCTTTCCATGGACTTGAGGGCATTGACTAAGGGTCTCTGGTCTGCAGGAACCTCTATCTCTTCCTACTTAGGGACCTCCTCTTCATCCCTGTCTTCTCACTTACCAAAATCTTCTTCCCCTTTCTCTACTCTATCCCTCAACTTCTCTAGTTCTTCTTTCAATGCCTGGTTCTGAGCTCTATCTTATCTGCTCTCTACCATGTGCTTTCTTACTAAGGCCGTCAACTCAATGTTGGTCATCTTTGTTGGGTACGTTTTTGACCCTTCTCCTTCTGACATCTTGTCTTCTTCTTCTACCCAAAGAACACTCCTTCGCTTTGATACTAGTATGATGCAGAGCGGGTACACAATGGACACACACACATAATGTTAATTCAGTCTATATTGGTAGGAACATACAAATGTCTCACCAAAATATTCTATACATCGGTCACACCTTATACCATCAGTTCACTCAAGAATTCTCCCACCGATGCACCACTCACACCGATGACTTATCACTATCGCTCAGACTTCCTATCATTGGCATAGCTTTCTTCTCATCTTTCGATGATAAGATTCATTCTGATAAACTCTCTATCAGTGATACTTTCAGTTGTCACCCCGATCGACTGGAACATGTACTATCAGCTTCACAAAATTTCATTCACCCGATGCTTTTCTTACGCCGATGTGCTTTCTATCGGTGACACCCTACCTTCACTATGACTCCCAATACTTTTCCCGATGGGTTCTCCTCACACCGATGACTTCGGCTTATATATGCAATTCCTGACCTTCTACTGCTAGTCTCCCATTATTTTGACCATCACAGCAAGACACCCATTGTATCTTTCGAAATGTATGTTTTAATGTATATTCCAACATACATTCTTCGACTTGCTTTTCCCGGTGGACTGAAAACGCTCTTACCTGCTGCGGCCAATTAACACTTGTATCATGATCCCTTGTATGTTTCAACATACATTTGTTACATACAATTGGAACATGTAATTGACAACTCCCTATCGCTGGTCCTCATCACCTGCTATTATCAGTCATCCCTTGTATTCGCAGGTCACAAGCAACCCAATCATACAAACTAACTACCACCTCAGCCGGTCCTCTTTTGTATCTTATGAAATGTATATTTTCATCATACTTTCACAACATACAACAGCAATATGCAATTGCAGTATACTCACAAACTGATACTCACATACAATAGTGATATACTCACAAACTATCTATAACATACAATAGACATATACACAGGAAATGTATCTTTTCAGACAATTTCGATAGACACAGGAATTGTCCGTTGGTATACTTTAGCGATATACATAGGCAATGGATTCTCACATACAATTGCAGGATACACATAGAATGTACTCAAGTACATTGGCAATATATACAGGGATTGTATATTCAGCGACCAACACAAATTTTACTCAACAGACTTTTATACATACCAGTTTCCACAGTATATACATAAGAAGTTGTTCGCATGCAAATGCAATATATTCACAGACTATCTTCACATACAATTGATGTATATACATCAAATGTACATTTGAACTTCCCATCAACAACTTCCTCTGCAATGAATTCCACAATTTCTACTCTGTCAAGTTCATCGAACAAAAGAACAAAACAAAAAAAAATGGAAAACTATTTTTACAAGTCCATTCCACTGATTTCATAGAAATCCACCAGTGGAATGGATTTAACCATGCATCTTGGCAATAGAGGAATTAAAAATACAACAGATAATATATGGAATGAATTCAATATACAGAGAATAATGCGATACACTAAGAATTTACACAGAATCTAGAGTTGTAAAACACAGGGTGGCATAATTTCTATTCCTTCATTTCATCTACCTACAATTGATCATTTTTCAGAGAATAAAAATGGAAGCTCTCTTCTTTTTGACCCTCTCTCTCCATTTTGTTCCCTCCTTTCCTCTCTTTTCAGGAATTTGTTTGTTTCAAGATTAACAGCAGAAACCCTAATTAATCATACGGGACCTGTTTTTCTTAAGACAACAAAACATCAGATAATATGACACATTTGCCTTAATCCTGCACATAACCCAATTACCTGTTGTTGTCCATGATGCCAAATACTAGCCTCGGGAAGAGAGATGTTAAAACATACAATGTCAACATAAAATGTTACATTTGCCAATGACATACGAATGCTACATGGTAACATGAAATGTTTAAATAAAAATATATTAAAGTCTTATACTTCTCCCTCTTGTGCATATTTATCTTGTTGAAGGCTGTTGAAGGGGTGCCCCTGCACCACAAATTCAAGTAGCACCTGAAGACTGGGACAAAACCACCTTCACATGCTCTTGGGGAACTTTTGCTTACAAAGTTCTTCCCTTTGCACTATGCAATGCCCCAGCAACATTTCAAAGACTTGTTTTAGCCATTTTTGCTGAACTAGCTAATGTATGCATGGTTATCTATATGGATGACTTTACTGTGTATGGGGATAATTTTGAAGAAGCTCTCACAAACCTTGAGAAACTACTGAAATGCTGTGAGAAAATCATTTATCCCTTAGCCATGAAAAGTGCTTTATGATGGTGGAGGAAGGAATTATTTTAGGACACCGCATTTTAGAAAAGGGGATCTAAGTGGATCAAAACAAGATAGAAGTAATCACACAGTTGCCTTCACCTAAAAATCAGACAGATGTTAGAAGTTTTCTAGGTCATGCAGGCTACTATAGGAGATTCATAGAAAATTTTAGCAGAATAGCTGCCCCCTTGTTTACCCTGCTTAACAAAGACATAATTTCTATGGACAGAAGAATGTCAATCAACATTTTAAACCTTGAAAGAGAAGCTTACTGTCACGCCAATTTTGAGGGGACCTAATTGGACTTTGCCATTTCACATACAAACTGATGCTTCAAATGAGTCCATTGGGGCAGTTTTAGGACAAAAAGAGGAAGGAGAGAGTATGCATGCCATTTATTACATTAGAAAAAACCTTACCTCTGCAGAAAGGAATTACACAACAACTGAAAAAGAATTCTTGGCAGTCATCTATGCTATAAACAAATTCAGGCATTACATCACTGGATATAAAATATTTGTACACATTGATCATGCAACCATCAAGTACCTAATGAATAAACTAGTAGTGGGTGCAAGGATCATCGGGTGGTTATTACTATTGCAGGAATTTGATATTATCATAGTTGATAATCCAGGAAAGTTTAATTTGGTTGATGATTTTTTGTCAAGATTGCATGCAGGAGGAGAAAACCAACCAGTGGCAGACATGTTCCTAGATGAACATCTTTTTGCTATCTCCTCTACTGCACCTTGGTTTGCTGACATAGCTAATCTTTTAGCTACAGGCTTGTATCCATCCCATTTTACCTCAAAACAAAAAAAGAAACATTTAGTCAAAGAAAATTTATCTTACAAATGGTTGAATGGTTTACTATTTAAATGTGGTCCTGATTTCATTCTACGTAGGTGTTTAAAAGCTGATGAGATTTTTGATGTGTTGAGAGCATGTCATGATGAACCATCTGGTGGCCATTACTCCTTCCATAGGATAGTCCACAAGATCCTCAGAGCTGGTTACTATTGGCCCTCTCTTCATAAAGATACAAAGAAGTATGTGCATCACTATGACCAGTGCCAAAGGATGGGATAGCCAACTTTTACCCAAGAGATGCTACTGCATCCTTAGGTCATGATGGAACCATTTGAGTAGTGGGGTTTAGACTTTGTGGGACCAATTTCCCCACCATCAGCAGACAAGGAGTACATTCTAGTATGCACAGACTATGTTACTAAGTGGGTTGAGGTTCAAGCATTACAATTTGCAAGGGAAGAAAAAGTTGCTGATTTCCTTTATAATAAGATTTTCTTAAGGTTTGGAGCCCCAAGATCAATAGTTTTAGATAGAGGACTTTAGTTTACTTCACAGGTAATCAAAGCATTCATAGATTTATACCAAGTCAAGCACAGCAAATCTTCACCTTACCATCCTCAAGCGAATGGGCAGGTAGAGGTAACTAATGGGGAACTTGAAAATATTTTGACAAGGACAGTAGCAATGAACAGAAAAGATTGGGCTAACAGATTACTTGAAGTAGTTTGGGCTTACAATACCACTTGGAAGTCTACAACAAAGTTCTCACCATATGAATTGGTTTATAGGAAAAATCCTATTTTGTCTATAGAATTTGAACTCCAAACACTTAGAACTATATTGGATATTGGTCTACTATTGTCTATAGCTCAACAGAACATAATTCTTTAGCTCAATGAGTTGGATGAAATTCAAACAGAGGCCATTTAACAAACAAAAATGGTTTAGTATCAGAGGAAGCAATGGTATGACCAACACATCAAAAGGAGGACATTTCAACAAGGTGATTGGGTTATTCTTTATGATTCTAAATTCAAAGAGTTCAAAGGGAAATTACAAACTCACTGGATGGGTCCTTATCAAATAAAGGAAGTTTTTGAAAATGGAATAGTATTATTGGAACCTATTAATGGAAGCACAGACACATTCCTAGTAAATGGTCACTGAATCAGACTCTATAAAAGACCATCTACTAAAGAAAAGTTTCTTAATGATTTGTATTTTGATACATGGGGAACCCCCTCTGTCACAGCATTGGAAAGAAAAAAAAAGGAAGGTTGAAAACTAGAAAATGGTAGCCTTCGAAAAAAAAAGGAAGGTTGAAAACCAGCAAATAGCAACCTTCTACAAAAAAAAGGAAAAAAAAAAGAGAAAAAAAAATAGAGAAAGATGGAAAACCAGTAAATGGTTGTCTTTCTCAACCAAGGGAGTTGAAAACCAGCAAATGGTGGTTCCCTTCTTCAAAACAGTTGAAAATAATCAAGCTACGAAGGTGATTAGGTGCCGGGAGTTAGTCAAATGCAACTCCAGTGCTTCCCAAACTAGGAGCACCTTCGGCGCTTCCCAAACTAGGAGCACCTCCAGTGCTCTGTCAATAAAGAAGTCAATTTCAATAATAGGAGAGGGAACCCACCTCTTCGGGAAATAAAGTAGACACATCACATGATGAGGTCATCATGACTCATCCTCTACTTTATCACAGGAATAAAATAAAATCAGCACTTATTTAATTTGCAAGGGTCTTTACAAAAACGGTGCTGATGTCACCCAAGGAACGTGGATTTTTGAACCACTCAACAAAATGATTGTAGGTTGCGTACCAAAGGAGTAGTGGACATCATCTCTAGACACCAAAAGCTGCTCATGTGCCATGATGTGTGCAATCTCATAAAATGACATAGCATCTCTACTGTGTACATCACTCCTCATCATTAAAAATGATCCAGGTAATTCTATCTTTAATTAAGTATTAATAGCAACCGTCTTGTCTTTCTATTTTTGGGTGCCGCCACTATGACACGTCCTCCTACCATCATTTTCTTTCCTAAATTAACACATGCCGCCATCTGTGTTGTACTTCCACCTTGCCTCTGGAGTGTCCTGTCATTCTATCATATTTATGACTTCCTAGGTACTCTAACTAATCTGCAAATCTTCCATAAGCCTAAGTTGAGAAACACAACAATCCACATTCAAACCTCTAAAGTACCCTGAAGAATAGAGCAAATTGAACAGTCCTCCGAAGCCTACAGAGTTAAGAGGAAAGGATAAACTACAGATTGAGGAGAGTGAGGAATTAAGCACAGAAGGTGGAACCAATTTAGCAATGGGGGTAAAGAAGAAATCTGATCCAGAAAGTGTTGCGGGTCTTCTGCAGGATGAAGCTGCAGCAAACATTCTAAGAGCTATAGGATGGCTGGACTTCCTAGAAAAAATTGAAGGGTTTCAGGAAGATATTGTGGACGAATTCCTCACAAATCTAAGGGATAATTAGATAGCTATCAGAGGGGTTCGAATAAATCTCTCCTCAACCACTATCAATCACATTTTCGGGCTACCTGAACAAGGTGAGAGGTTTTATCACTTGAAAACCTTATACACTGATTTAATTAAGAATTTATCTATTCAAGGTGAACCTGCCATACAACTGCATTCAAATAAAAATGAAGTAAAAGGAATTCTTAGGTCCACACTCCCAAACCCTTGGCAATCTGTTGCCACCTGGCTGGTGAAATATTTTACTTGTGATGGTCAATTCTCTCTAGTTTTAGGACCAATCATGAAAATGCTGATTTTTCTAAGGCTTGGAAATAGACACCTAGAGTTTAGCATAAACATTCCCAATTTCTTGTATTCTTCCATTAGGGCAACTGTAGAAAAATATCAGTAGAATAAGGGTCCCATGAAACATCATGGCCTCATTTTTCTAGTAGTCAAATACCACTTCCTATCTCAGGCCAATGGGGAGGAATTATGGCAAAACTTTCCTAAACAAAATTCCTAGGATAGAGAACTAGAGATGGCACAACCAGGAGGTGAGGGTTCCCCTACTCACCAAGAAGAAGAAACTAAGCCTTCAGCCTCCTCCATAGCTATTCAAAGAGAAAAGAAGTGTTGCAAGTATGGGCCTAACCGGTGTTGTCATTGATGTCAACATACTCCTGTTGCATTAATGATAAGGATTGGATGAGCTGTATGCTGAGGATATTGTGAAAATTAGTCTTATCAGGAACAAAGAAGAACTGTGAAGTTAGTGAGGTAAAGATCCTAGATAAGTTGAATATCAGAGGTTGCACTTTAAACAGTTTGCAGATATGTGTCTTAAGATGATCCAGTAAAGATTTCAGAGGTCCACATGAAGATCTGAAGAAGTTATGGCCACTCAAGTAAAACTGGTTCTGACAGAAGTTTAGAGGTGACAGAGTAATACAGAAAGGTCTGGCAAGATCCAAAAATGAAATATCTTGTTCTACAGATTTGGTGGAGTGTGTAGGAAGTCAATGTGAGTTGACAACTCAATTGGATTGTGATCTGGAGGTCCACAAGCATCTATTCCATTATGACAGTGATGGCAGACTATATTCTTGAGGTTCTGGATGAAGGAGAGAATGATTCCAGTAAGGAGATGTAGTGCAAATGTTCTTGGTGTTTCAGGAAAGCTTGTGGAGGTCTTTGGATTGTGTCTAGTTCGTGTTGGTGGTATGCATTGAAGTTTGATCTCGCATTTGAAGAATTACTTCTGGATGATGGTGTTCTTCATAAGTCTAGCGGACCGGATGAGTTACATCTCCTGCGCATGATCTTGAAGATGTTATGTGATGATTGGCGTGTTCCTAGAAGAAGATTGAAGTCTCAGTTCTGTGTGGCCAACAGTGTGTTGATCTGCGTAGAGTCTTTTGTAATTAATCATGATGTGTCTTTGTATTTGCTCTGTAATGTGTGCCAACTTGGATGATAATTGCTAAGTCGATGTCTTGTATAAATAAGGGATGGTAAAGTCATTTCAATTGCTTCTTGTGGAGATGAGAGAGTGGTAGAGAGGAGGAGAGAGAAAGGCAGAGTAGAAGTTTTTGGGCTTAAATGGAACTGACTCAAGCATGGTGAAGATGCTATTCTTCAGTTCAAGTATGTAATACTTATTATTCTGTTGACAGTGTGTCTCCTGCAGGTAGTGAGCCTCTTGTGAGCAGTGTGCTCAAGCAATGAGCCCTAATTGGCATGTGCCATTTTGTTCTTTCTATTCTTCTAACAGATAATACAATATTGGGTTAATCACCCCATGGTTTTTCCTTTAACCGAGTTTTTCATGTCAAAAATCTTAGTGTCATATGTGTGAATGTGTTTCTGCTCTTGAATTACTGCATTAAGTTTCATGATTGATTTATTATTGTAATGCTAAATTAAGAAAAATGATTTAAGTGGTTAATTGCAAGAAAGTTTTAAACAACTGATTCACCCCCCTCTCAGTTATTTCTCCTAAATCCAACAATTGGTATCAGAGCTAAGTTCCTCTAAAAGAGCTTAACTACTTGAGGAGATCCGGGATGTCATCCTACAAGAAGGATAGTCTGAAGTTTGATGAAACCAATTTTAATCTTTGGAAAAATCGCATGCAATGTCACTTGCAATGTATGGGAATGCAGTACTGGACCATGGCTACAATTAAGTATACTCCTCCACAGAATGGCCTGAAAACCCTAGATAAAACCACAAATGTTGAAAACAACCTACAGACTAAAGAAGCCCTTCTAAGTGCCCTGTCTGATTCAGAGTTGTCAAATGTTGTTGACCTACTGATGCAGAGGTAGTGGTAGTAGTTGATGAATCTTACATAATGAACCCAGGTTTCAATACTTCCTTCAAGAGGTTTAATGAGGTAATGTGACACAAGCCTACACAAGGCTACTCAAGAGATTGACCTAGCTTAGGAACACACCCTAGTGTCCACCCACACATGCTATTCAGCTCTCTTTTGGGGAGTCACTACTCAACCCAAACTACAAGCACAAACACCTTCTACTTCAACAACCACCTACCAATACTTCTACCAACATGATCTTCATACTACCATTAGCATATACTTGTTAAGGACATGTCTAAAACAAGGTCTCTGACCCAAAATCTAAATTTTGTACCTAGGAGGATAGTGGACAGCAAGCTACAACATGACTGTCCTATGATAGTATTTAAGAAAAGCCTATATCTTGTAGCCCTATAAATTGACTAAACCAACAATAACTCTTCAAAACTCCAAATGACCATCAAGACTAAGTGCATATTAAAACACCTGTTATGGACATGTAATCATCCACCAACATGCAAGTTCATACTCTGCTACAAGTGAGCAAGGACAACAGATTGTCTTTTTCCTAGAAAATAGGCCTAATTTGAGGTTATGTGAAGGAAAGGTATCAATTCTACTTGTTCAAGAGCAACCAAGCACCTGCACAGGTCAATTTTCACCAAAAAACACTAATTCCACCATGCATTTGGTCAAACACTTGACTGTCTTTGAATTCATACTGCTGTCCACCATTAGCATTCTCAACTAGTCACTATGAAGACTAGTTAGGTTCATGCCAAGAATCTTGGAGTGTGGAATGCAAACCAAATAAACAACAAAAACATGATATAGATGCTTTCTCCTTCCATCCTACTAAAGATAGATGATGCCTTTCAGAGGACAGAGGAGAAACTATGCATTTTTCCCCAAAACCCTAGTCTTTGGAGGGTTTAGAACGGTTTTTACAAAACGTATTGATTCTCCCTCCACAAAAGGTGTCAAGAAGGCTAAATATACTCAAAGGAAAGATATTTCAATACATTAACATGTTTCACAACTTTCAGACCCTACCCTATCTGTACCAAGCCGTACAGAATGACTGTCTTCAACAAAAATGTAGAAAATCACTGTTTTGCACTCTAAAACGCTTCTCCTTTCAATATATTTTCATGATCATTAACTATTATGCCTATAGAAGGATTTTGAAACCATTCCTCTTCTCCTCCGACCATACAACTGCCTTCCAAGGGTAGTGAACCGATGGAGGTTACATTTGCACAAGAAACCCTATGTTTCTAAAAGGAAAATACATTGAAAATAAACCTTATTAAGATTATAATGGACTAGTCAACCAAATGACTAAGTCCTTATTACAATCCACATAAAAATGGCTTTCAAAGCCTTAAAGTAAATAAAAGAACAAGACAACAAAACATGGCATAGCTAAAAAAATGACTAAAACTAGGAGCTCCTGCACCATACTCCCCCTGTAGGAATAACTCAAGTCCCTTGAGTTGCCAATTGTTGAAGTGTCATGCCATGCTTCAATATATCTTCTTTAGTCATCCAGGTGGCCTCTAAATTAGGGAGAGCCTTCCATTTCACCAAGTAGTCTTTATAGACACCTCTCCTAGTCTTCTTGACAACTTTGGAATCTAGAATACATTCCAATTACAAAGCTTTGCTTGGAGGCAAATCCTTGATCCAATCAACATCTTCAGCCACCACATCTAATCCACTTTCACTAGGCAATGGAGGTTTGAAAGGAAAAAGATTACAAACATTGAAAATTGGAGAGATACTAAGGCCAGATGGTAACTCAATCTCATATGTATTTGGACCAAATTTGTGCACTGTTTTGCATGGCCCAATCTTCTTCATCAGGAGTTTAGTTGGCTGACCCTTTGGCAACCTTTCTGTCCTCAGATATGCCATAACTAAGTCTCCAACTTTGAATTGCACTTCTCTTTTCTTCAAATTTACCTTTTCCTTGTACTTTGTGACTATTTTTTTCTAATTGCAACTTGACTTGATCATGGACTGTTTTCATGGAGGCAACAAACTCTTCACCAAGTGCACTCCTTCTATCCCATCCTTGGAGATCCTTCAGTTCAAGTGGCCCTCTTGGATGAAATCCATAAACTACCTCAAAAGGACTTTTACCAGTGCTCCTATTCCTTGAATCATTGTAGGCATATTCAGCCTGATTGATAACCAAGTCCCATGCCAAACCATACTGTTTTGTAAGGCATCTTAGAAGGTTTCCAAGTGATCTATTAACCACTTCAGTCTGACCATCAGTTTGTGGATAGTAGGCTGAAGAAAAGGACAACTGTGTGCCCAACTTCTTCCACAAGGTCCTCCAGAAGTGACCTACAAACTTAGAATCTCTATCATTTACAATGGACAATGGCAAACCATGTATCCTTACTACCTCTTTGAAAAATAGACCTGCAACATGAGATGCATCATTGGTGCATTTACATGGCACAAAATGAGCCATCTTGCTGAACCTATCAACAATAACAAACACACTATCCACCCCTCTGGTTGTCTTGGGCAACCCAAGTACAAAATCCATGCTTATACTTTCCCAAGGTTTGTTGGGAATAGGAAGGGGCTGGTATAGACCTTCATTTGAAGACAAACCCTTGGCCCTTTGACAAATTACACAACTAGTAACATACTTCCTCACATCTGATTGCACCTTTGGCCAAAAATAGAACCTTGTGACTTGTTCTATTGTCTTGTCTAAGCCAAAATGTCCTCCTAAGGAACCATTATGCTTCTCCTTGATGATGTTGTCCCTCATGGAACACTTAGGGATACACAACAAATTGCCTTTAAACAAGAGGCCTTCCTACAAAACAAAATCTACATACTCTCCATGGAATGTGTTAGCCAAGTTCACACAAACATCATAAGCCTCTGTGAAATCTAAATCTTCTTTATACAACTCCTTTAAACATTCAATGCCCATGCTTTCTAACTAAATTTCATGAACAATAAGCAGCCTCCTACTTAATGCATCAGCCACCTTGTTAGAAACACCTTTTTGTGCTTAATTGTGAAGGTATAGACTTGTAGTTGTTCCATCCATTTAACATGTCTATGGTTCAATTTTTCTTGACTATTTAGAAAGCTTAAAACATGATTATCAGTAAACATAATAAATTCTTTCGGCAGAAAATAATGTCTCCATTTCTTAAGAGCTTGCACCATTGCATAGAGTTCTAAGTCATAGGTAGAGTACCTTTGCTTGGCTTCATTCAACTTTTTTGAGAAGAATGCCACCGAATGTCCTTCTTGGCTAAGAACAACACCAATAGCTTGCTGACTTGCATCACACTCAACAACAAACACCTTATCAAAATCAAGAAGTGCTAAAGTAGGCAACTCAGCCACCTTTGTCTTCAACAACTCAAAACTATCATCAGCTTCCTTTGTCCATTGGAATCTACATTTGACTCCACCCTTCATGGTGTTGAGGATGGGAGCACTAATGTGACTAAAACCTTTGATAAAATTCCTATAGAAAGTCGCCAATCCATGGAAACTTCTCACATCTCCCACTATTTTTGGAGTAGGCCAACTGAGAATAGCCTCAACCTTAGAGGGATCCATCTTCAAATAGCCATTAGAAATGACAAATCCAAGGTATACAAGTTCATTTTTCATGAACTCACATTTGTCTAAGTTGATCATCAACTTGTGCTCATGTAGCTTCTCCAACACCTGACTAACATGCTTCACATGGTCTTCTCTTGTCCTGCTGAAGATTAGTATGTCATCAAGATAAACAATAACAAATTTACCAATGAATTCAACTAATACCTCATTCATCAAGTGCATAAATGTACTTGGAGCATTGCTAAGACCAAATGGCATAATAAGCGATTCATAAAGACCCTCATTAGTCTTGAAAGCGGTCTTCCATTCATCTCCCTATCTGATCTGGATTTGATGATATCCAGATTTCAAATCAATCTTTGAGTAATAGCATGATCCTCCAAGGTAATCCAAAAGATCTTCAATCCTTGGCATTGGGAACCTGTACCTTATGGTGATCTTGTTTATGGCCCTTGAATCCATACATAGCCTCCACTTTCCATCCTTCTTAGGAGCAAGTACACTTGGAACTGCACAAGGACTTAAACTCTTCCTAATTAGCCCTTTCTCCAAGAGATATTGAATTTGCCTTGCCACCTCTTCATTTTGCTGTGGGGTCAGCTTATAGGCAGCCTTATTAGGCAATGTAGCACTAGGTATTAAGTCAATTTGATGACTTATGTTCCTCATGGGTGGTAAGGAGTTGGGGACTTCCTCTACCACAAGATCTTGATACTTGTCTAGAAGTTGCTGCACTTCCAATGGAATCTCCTATTTTTGTTCTTGTTGATCTGATCCACTCTTGGGCTTCATGACCAAGGCATACCCTTGGGTATCCTTCTCCTTCAAGAGGTTCAAAAACTCTTTGCCATTCACTAACATGACACTGCTGTCATTTTTCTTCCCCCTGGGCTATTCCAACATAGGATACATCTTGAATGGTCTTCCATTCTTGGTGATGACATAAGTGTTCTTCTCACCATCATGCTATGCTTTGACATCATATTGCCATGGGCGGCTAAGAAGTAGATGACATGCATCCATAGGGATGATTTCACATAGCACTTTGTCCTTGTAGTCACCAATTACAAATTCACCCCAAGTTTGTTCTTCCACCATGAAACTTTGGTTCTTGTTCAACCGAGAGATCTTGTGAGGACTGCTATGAGGCAGCCTCTTTAACTTGCACTTCTCAACCATCTCAGTGGATACCACATTCTCCGTAGATCCTGAATCTACTATGATCTTAAAGCTTCCCATAGGCTAGGCCTTGGGTTCTAAAAAGATTCTTTCTCTGAGGGGGCTCTTGTTTCAATGGTATCTTTAACATAGACCTCTTAATCATCATACTTTCTCCTTCTAGAACAGGTGCAGCACTTCCCATTGGTGAATTTACACTCTCACAATCATCATCCTTTACCAACTGATTTCTCTTTCCACTGTCATGAGAACTGCTGGCTTTCTCTAGGCATTTGTTCATTGTATGGCCAACTTGGTTGCAGCCATAGCAACTTCCAGTGAAGACTCCTGGTCCTCTACCTCCTCCACCATTTCTACCCCTGCCATTAGACCTTCTCCAACCTCTGAAGCCTCCTCTATGCTCTATTTCTAATTGTGTTTCTTGCTGACTGTTATTTTCATTTTTGTGGGACTGTCCATAGCCAAAACTACCTCTTCCTCTTTGGTTTCTGCCACCTCTTCCTCTGGCACTTTGTTCACCCTTCCTTCTCATCCTTTCCTCTACTCTAGAGGCCAATAAGAAGCATTCATCCACTATTTTTGGTATCACTAAACTGATCTCATCTTGCAGATTGTATTTCAGACCATTTAGGTACCTAGCCACCATTCCTTTTTCATCTTCATTATGATTGGCCCTCATACTTAGTCTATGAAATTCTTCTATGTAGGTAGCCACATCCATGTCTTTTTGTCTCAAATTCTAGAATCTCCTAATGATTTGAATCTCATAGTCAGGTGGCATGAACTTGCTTCTGAGCATAACCACCATTCTACTCCATTTAGTGATGGGACTCTTCCCAATCTTCTCCCTCTCACTTTGCATGTAGTTCCACCACACAAGTGCAGAACCTCTTAGCCTTGTCTTGGCAAACTTAACTGTTTTGCTGTCATTGAACTCCTTGTAATCAAAGGAGTTGCACATGGCTTCTATCCAATCAGTGAGAGCATCTCCATCCAACTTGCCATGAAAGGTAGGTACATCTATCTTGGGATCACCACTGTCTCCATTGGCACCCTTAAGTGCATTTAAGAAAGCTTTATGTTCTACAGATATGTCTTGCCCTTGAGGATTCTCTTCTGACTCTACTTCTTCATCCTCTGTGTCAAAGGGACTTCCATCTTCCTTGGTCTTGCCCTTAGGCTTTCTTTCTTCTTGCAATCTTGCTTCAACCATCTCTTCCACCAACTTCTTGATGGCTTCTTGACTCATTGTCTTGGGAGGCATTGTACTAGCCTCTATTTCAATCTCCTTGTCTGACATACACTGTTTCCAATCAGATATTGGCTTTGATACCAATATGATATAGAGGTAGTGGTAGTAGTTGATGAATCTTACACAATGAACCCAGGTTTCAATACTTCCTTCAAGAGGTTTAAAGAGGTAATGTGACACAAGCCTACACAAGGCTACTCAAGAGATTGACCTAGCCTAGGAACACACCATAGTGTCCACCCACACAGGCTATTCAACTCTCTTTTGGGGAGTCACTGCTCAACCCAAACTACAAGCACAAACACTTTCTACTTCAACAACCACGTACCAATACTTCTACCAACAGGATCTTCATACTACCATTAGCATATACTTGTCAAGGACATGTCTAAAACAAGGTCTCTGACCCAAAATCTAAATTCTATACCTAAGAGGACAGTGGACAGCAAGCTACAACATGACTGTCCTATGACAGTGTTTAAGAAAAGCCTATATCTTGTAGCCCTATAAATCAACTAAACCAACAATAACTCTTCAGAACTCCAAATGACCATCAAGACTAAGTGCATATTCAAACACCCATTATGAAAATGTAATCATCCACCAACATGCAGGTCTGTACTCTGCTATAGGCGAGCAAGGACATTAGACTATCTTTTTCCTAGAAAATAGGCCTAATTTGAGGTTATGTGAAGGAAAGGTATCAATTCTACTTGTTCAAGAGAAACCAAGCACCTGCATAGGTTAGTTTTCACTAGCAAACACTAATTCCACCATGCATTTGGTCAAACACTTGACTCTCTTTGAATTCATACTGCTATCCACCATTAGCATTCTCAACTAGTCACTATGAAGACTAGTTAGGTTCATGCCAAGAGGCTTGGAGTGTGGAATGCAAACCAAATAAACAACAAAAACATGAAATAGATGCTTTCTCCTTCCATCCTACTGAAGATAGATGATGCCTTTCAAAGGATAGAGGAGAAACTATGCATTTTTCCCCAAAACCCTAGTCTTTGGAGGGTTTAGAACAATTTTTACAAAACATATTGATTCTCCCTCCACAAAAGGTGTCAAGAAGGCTAAATATACTCAAAGGAAAGATATTTCAATACATTAACATGTTTCACAACTTTCAGACCCTACCCTATCCGTACCAAGCCGTACAGAATGACTGTCTTCAGTAAAAACGTAGAAAATCACTGTTTTGCACTCCAAAAAACTTCTCCTTTCAATATCTTTTCATGATCATACAATATTCTACCTATAGAAGGCTTTTACAACCATTCCTCTTCTCCTCCAACCATACAACTACCTTCCAAGGGTAGTGAACCGATGGAGGTTACATTTGCACAAGAAACCCTATGTTTCTAAAAGGAAAATACATTTAAAATAAACCTTATTAAGACTATAATGGACTAGTCAACCAAATGACTAAGTCCTTATTACAGTCCACATGAAAATGGCTTTCAAAGCCTTAGAGGAAATAAAAGAACAAGACAACAAAACATGGCATAGCCAAAAAAATGACTAAAACTGGGAGCTCCTACACCACCTACAAACTACTTTGAAAGATTTGGGAAAAACTAGAACTTCTACATGAAGGAGACAAGTATGTCAAATGTACTAGGCTATAGAGTCTAAAACGAAAATTCAAAAATCTAAAAATGAGAGATGATGAAAATATCACTACTTTTATGCCAAGAGTAAATGAGCTTGTTTGCGGTATTAGATGTGCTGGTGGAGTCTTGGATGAAGATGAGATTGTTGGCAAAGTTCTCAGATCCCTTCTCGATTCTTACAAATACAAGGTTGCTGCCATTGAAGAATTTAGAGCCCATTCAGGTGTCACAAAAGATCAATTGGTTGGTAAATTGGCTGCATTTGAATTGATTGAGTTTGGAGATGCTCCCCAAGAATGAATCTGCATTCAAAGCTAGTGCATCTGCAAAAGGAAAACAAAGGTTTGATCTAAGAGAGAACTCTTCAAGGAAACTATTATGGTATAAAAAAGAAAGAAAAGACCTGGAAGAAGAAGAAGCAAAAACTGCTCAACTTGAAGCCCTTATTGCAAAAAGACTGCCAAGAGGATCCTTCATTTTGCCTCAAGGTGTCCAGAAATATTTTCAAGGCCAAATCCTAATAGATCAAGGTTCCAAAAGAAATGCTACTATGTTCATGAAGATGATGATGATGAAGGAGCAACAAATGATGAATCAAAGATAGGAAACAAATCCAGAAGTGACTAGGTGTTTATTGCCATCAAGGAAGAAGATCCAATGCCCTCTGAATCTGTCAATCATAAAGTTGTGGAAGGAGCTCTGGCTGCCCAAGTTGAAGAAAAGGATGATTGGGTCATTGATAGTGGATGCTCCCACCATATGACAGGTGAAAAAAACAAGTTTATAGATTTGGAAAGGTATGAAGGAGGAGTTGTAAAATTTGGTGATAATTCTTCTAGTAGAATCAGAGGTAGAGGAACTATTTCTTTTGATGGAAAGAACAAAACTGGTAATGTACTATATGTTGAAGGATTGAAGCACAATCTTCTCAGTGTTGGACAGTTGGTGGACAAAGGCTATGATCTTCAATTCAAGAATGGAAAATGCAAGATCTTTGAAAGCTCCACAACAGAGATTGCATCCAGTACTAAAAAAAAGGGAATATATTCCATTTGGTTGGTACTGGTAAAAGTTGTCTATTTGTTCAAATTGATCAGAGTTGGCTATGGCATAGGAGAATGTGTCATGTGAATTTTGATATCATCAAGATTAGCAACACTCAGGTTGTAAGAGATCTTCCAAAGTTGGTGAAACCTACAAATAGCTTGTACAAAGAATGCCAGTTGGGTAGGTAGAGTAGAATCTCATTCAAAAGCAAAGAACAATCTTCTACCAGATTATTGGACTTAGTCCATACTGACCTATGTGATCCAGCAAGAATCAGGAGTGTGCAAGGTGATAGATACTTCATTTTATTGATTGATGACTACTCCTAGATGATGTGGGTAACTTTTCTAAAAGAGAAATCTGAAGCTCTTACGAAATTTAAAATATTCAAGGTTATGGTAGAGAATGAAACTGAATTAAAATTGAAATGTCTGAGGTTTGATAGAGGTGGAGAATTCACATCCGGTGAGTTCATAGAATTTTGTGAGAAACATGGAATAAAAAGATAGTTGTCTACTCCTAGGACTCCACAGTAGAATGGAGTAGTGGAGAGAAAGAATCGAACCATCCAGGAAGCATCTATAACCATGATGATGGAAGTAAATGTTCCTCAGATCTTTTGGAGAGAAGTTGTAAGCATTGCAGTCTATACTCTCAATCAGGTACAAACCAGAAGCAATACTGGTAAGACTCCTTATGAACTTTGGTTTGGCATCACTCCCACTGTGAGGTATTTTAGAGTTTTTGTTAGCAAATGTTACATTTAAAGAATTGAGGATTTAGGAAAATTTGATGTTAGAAGTGATGAAGGAATATTCTTGGGTTATTCTACTCAAAGCAAAGCATATCATTGCTTTACCAAAAGGTTGAGAAAGATTATAGAAAGTACAAATGTGAAGGTTGATGAATGGATTGAAAAACCCTCAAGGTTTTGTGAATATGATGAAGACGATCAGAATAATGTTTTAATCCAAGGAGTCCAAGCCCCTTCTAAGATTCAGATTCAAACTGATCTAGTAAACCATGAAGAAGAGATGAATTTGGATGAACCTGTTCAAGACGTAGAATTGAGAGAAAATCCCAAAATTCCCAGGTATGTAAAACTGAATCACTTTGAAGATCAGATCATAGGTGTACAAACAAGAAGAAGGATTACTCAAGTTTTAGAAGAGTATTGTCTAATTTCAAAGATTGAACCTAAGACAGTGAATGAAGCTTGCAATGATGAAAACTAGACTAAAGCAATGGAGGAAGAGTTGATGCAAATTGAGAAAAATCACACTTGGGATCTTGTTCCCAGACCTAGAAACAAGAATGTGATTGGAACCAAATGGGTTTTCTAGGACAAACTAAATGAAGTTGGTGAAGTGATTAGAAATAAAGCCAGATTGGTTTGCAAGGGTTACTCTCAAATAGAAGGAGTTGACTTTGAAGAAACTTTTGCTTCAGTGGCAAGAATTGAAGTAGTCAAGTTATTTCTTGCTTTTGCTACCTTCAAGGATTTCAAAGTATATTAGATGGATGTCAAGTCTACCTTCTTGAATGGTGACTTGGAAGAAGAAGTATACATTGAGCAACTGGATAGATTTCAATTATCTGATCATGGTGATATGGTCTACAAGTTGAAGAAAACACTATATGGACTCAAGCAAGCCCCAAGAGCTTGGTATGAAAGATTGGATAAGCATCTTTTGAAGATTGGTTTCAACAAAGGTACTGCTGACAGTAATTTGTATTTCAAAATTGATCATGAAGACATCTTTATAGTTGAAGTGTTTGTTGATAATATCATTTTTGGAGGAAGATATAGTATGTGCAAAACTTTTGCAAATCAAATGAAAAGTGAATTTAAAATGTCCATGCTTGGGGAAATGAATTTCTTCTTGGGTCTACAAATTATTCAAACAAAGAAAGGAATCTTCATTTCTCAGACCAAATATGTGAAAGATTTGTTGAAAAAAATTGGGATGGAAGACTCAAAGCCAATGAATACTCCCATGGCAACCAAATGCAAATAAGCAAAGATGATGACTCACCTAAGCTGATCATAAAAAATATTGATCAATGATTGGAGGATTGTTGTATCTCACTCAAACTAGACCCAACATTATGAATGGTGTTGGTCTTGTTGCTAGATTCCAAGATGATCCTAGAGAATCTCATGTCATGGCAATCAAGAGGATTTTTAGATATCTAAAAGGAATAGTTGAGTATGGTCTATGGTATCCTAGAGATCATGATTTCTCTCTTCATGCATATACAGATGTAGATTGGCCAGGAGATGTGGATGACTGGAAGAGTACTAGTGGTGGAGCATTCTTTTTAGGAAAGAGATTGGTTTCTTGGCTAAGTAAGAAACAAGAGGCAATATCTCTGTCCATAGCTAAGGTAGAATATATTGCAGCAGCAGGTAGTTGCACTCATGTTTTGTGGATGAAGTAGATGCTAAGAGACATCAAAGTGGAGTATGAGGAACCTATCATAATCTTTTGTGATAACTCAAGTGCAATTAACATCTCAAAGAATTTGGTGTTGCATTCAAAGACTAAACATATATCAATCAAGTTTCACTTTTTGAGAAAGCAAGTGAACAAGAATGAAGTCAGATTGGAGTTTGTGCTGTCTAAGGAGTAGATTGTAGATATCTTTACAAAACCTCTACCTAAGGACTCTTTTGAGTATCTCAGGGAGAAGTTAGGGGTTATTACCCCTCCAATGATGATCTAAGGTGCACTAATGTGCATTAGTTTGGTGGATATCACAATCATATCTTGTGGTCTGGATTGATGTTTGGGAGCTGCTACTCAAGGGGAGTAGTTGGTATGATTCTAAAGTGGTGGAGTTGCAAGTATGTGCCCTTTGCCATTGATGTCAAAGGGTGAGAGAAGACATGTGAAAAACAAGTGGTTTTTTATCAAAGGGGGAGCAGTAAAGGAAGAGAAGACATGTGATTGATAGGAAGAGTTGTGTCAGTAAGAAAAAGTTCTTGTCTTGATGGTCAAAACAGTTTTTCACATCATATGTTGCCATAAATGACAAAGGGGGAGATTGTTGCTAGTATGGGCCTAACTGGTGTTGTCATTGATGTCAACATACTCTTGTTGCATTAATGATAAGGATTGGATGAGCTGTATGCTGAGGATATTGTGAAAATTAGTCTTATCAAGAACAAAGAAGAACCGTGAAGTTAGTGAGGTAATAATCCTAGATAAGTTGAATATTAGAGGTTGTGCTTCAAAGGGTTTGTAGATATGTGTCTTAAGATGATCCAATAAAGATTTTAGAGGTCCACATGAAGATCTAAAGAAGTTATGGCCACTCAAGTAAAACTAGTTCTGACAGAAGTTCAGAGGTGATAGAGTAATACAGAAAGGTCTGGCAAGATTTGGAAATGAAATATCTTGTTCTGTGGATTTGGTGGAGTGTGTAGGAAGTCAATGTGAGTTGAAAACTCAATTGGATTGTGGTCTGGAGGTCAACAAGCATCTATTCCATTATGACAGTGATGACAGACTATGTTCTTGAGGTTTTAGATGGAGAGAATTATTCCAGCAAGGAGATGTAGTGTGGATGTTCTTGGTGTTTCAGGAAAGCTTGTGGAGGTCTTTGGATCGTGTCCAGTTCATGTTGGTGGTCCACATTGAAGTTTGAGCTCGTATTTGAAGAATTACTTCCAGATGATGGTGTTCTTCATAAGTCTAGCCGACCGGATGAGTTACACCTCCTGCGCATGATCTTGAAGATGTTATGTGATGATTAGCGTGTTTCTAGAAGAAGATTAAAGTCTCAGTTCTGTGTGGCTGATAGTGTGTTGATCCACGTAGTGTCTTTTGTAATTAATCATGATGTATCTTTGTATTTGCTCTGTAATGTATGCCAACTTGGATGATAATTCCTAAGTCGATGTCTTGTATAAATAAGGGATGGTAAAGTCATTTCAATTGCGTCTTGTGGAGATGAGAGAGTGGTAGAGAGGAGGAGAAAAAAAGGTAGAGAAATAATTTTTGGGCTTAAATGGAACTGACTCAAGCATGGTGAAGACGCTATTCTTTAGTTCAAGTATGTAATACTTACTATTCTGTAGACAGTGTGTCTCCTGTAGCCAGTGAGCCTCTTGTGAGCAGTGTGCTCGGGTAGTGAGCCCTAATTGGCATGTGCCATTTTGTTCTTTCTATTCTTCTAATAGATAATACAATCTTGGGTTAATCACCCCATGGTTTTTCCCTTAACCAGGTTTTCCATGTCAAAAATCTTGGTGTCATATGTGTGATTGTGTTTCTGCTCTTGAATTGCTGCATTAATTTTCATGATTGATTTATTATTGTAATGTTGATTTAAGAAAAGGACTTAAGTGGTTAATTGCAAGAAAGTTTTAAACAACTAATTCACCCCCCCTCTCAGTTGTTTGTCCTAAATCCAACAAGAAGTCCTCATAGGAGGCAACTTCATCTGCAACCCTTGTTCCTGGTAAAAAGAAGAAAGGCAAAGAAATTACAGACCCTGCTCCTAAACAAACCCCATACATGAATCGATCAGTTAGGAGAAAGATGACTCTAACTGAGGAATCTTTCCCTAAGGAATTAATAGGGTAGAGGTTAGAATAGAGAATAGAGAGAACCTGGTGGGTTGAAGAACCATTTCATGATTCGGATGAGATCCCTCTAGTTAGGAAAAGAAAACAAAGAGAAGTTTCCCTAGCACCATCTGTTCATCTAGGGTCAAGTCCAATTTCAGTACCATCATATGCTCTAGAGACAGAACACAGACAAACTCTTACTATTTCCTCATAGTTAGAGGATGAGAGACCTACTCTGGAGGCACCTGCCTCACCTCTGCTATGGAGAAGCAAAAGGAAAAGATAGCTCTCACAAGCTGAAGAAGATACCACCCTCCTAGTTGAGGTACTCCTAGGTTTTAGAACATATGAGGATAAGGCTGGGCCTTCATCGGTGCCAACAGAAGTAGAGGAACCCCAAGAAGACCCTCAGGATAGACAGTTTGTAGAAAAAGATGAAATAGGGCAAATGGGTACAATTGATAGTGCAGGGCAGATGGCCATGGAAAACCCTGATGATCAGCAAACAACAACAGAAACAACAATAGAAGAAACAACATAAGCAGAAGTAGAAACCTTCTCTCATCCCTCTGATCAAGAGGATGTTGAAATTTCAAAAGAACAACAAATGATAGAAGAAATTGAAAACCTAAAGAGACTACTCTAGGGGAAGAATCTGATTATTACTGACCTCAAGAACGTCAGAATAGAGGTGGAAATAGAGAAAAAACAAGTCATTAAAAATCTACAAACAAAACTCCAAAGTGAAAACAAGATCATCCAGGAGAAAGAAGCAGAATTAGAGGCCCAGAAAATTAAGAAAGAAGCAGAATTAGAGGCCTAGAGAATTGAGAAAGAAGCAGAATTGGAGGCCCAGAAAATTGGGGCAATCAAACTGTTGGAAGAGAAAGAGAAAGAGGTAGCATAGAGTGTTTTTGAGCTCACCATGGCTAGAGACAATAGCCTCACAATAATGGTAGCATTGATTGAGAAAATACAAAGCTAGGATAGACAGTTAACTTGGGCCAACAATAGACTAGATGACCAGAAGGAATATATTCAAGAGTTGGCTGGCCCAAGGGCAACCAATGAGCAGGAAATACAAACAAATGCATATGTGGGCCCAATCCCCATTGACATTCCTAAGGCCCTATTCCATTAGGAGAGGAAATGTAGAGAATATGAGGCTTCCAAGCCTATGCTATAGTTACAAAGGGCAGTCGCTACCAAAACAAAAAGAATAGAAACTCTAGAAGGAAAAATCATTGAAATGGCCTCCCTTTCTTCAAAAATTCTATCCTATAGACCTCCAAGTGCTAGCTATTCTATGTTCTTACAAGAAAGAGTCCTGCAGAGGAAATTCTCTTTAGTCCTATCTGACCTGGTTGAGGATACAGAGACAACAGATGGATTTATGACATCATATACAAGGAGTAATGATGAGGACAAGAATTTCCTATGTGAATTATACCTACATGGTTTCTGTGTTAATGATATAACCTTCATTGTTAATCATTTTGTGGGAGAATGCCAGCTTAAAGCATTTATGTCCCTAATGAGGAATCGTCAGATCTAGAATGAATGATTGAAAGATCATCGCAAGAAAGATACAGAAACACATCTCTTCATCAGGAAGGAATGTCCCAATCCCAATGCTTTTAAGACCCAATTCAGGTCCTATATCTATCACCCTAAGAGTAAGGACAAAATTTTGCCATTATACCTAAAAAGTTTGTAAGAGTGCTCCATCAATTTTGGTCTTTTCATGATTAGTTCAACAAATCCAGTACTTGCCATAGCAAAGAAAAGATGGAATGTTTTGACCTCAGAGCAAAAAATGAGAGAGGTGGTCACCCTTGCAAACTTAAGATTATTTATGAGAAAAGCAAAGTTAATATCCAAAATGATGGATAAGTACAAGCAAGAATGGATAGGTGGACGGTTTAGGCCCCCTCTAATAATTGAACCACTCCCTATTGGGCGGAACAGATGGAAAATGAGAAATTGCAGGATTGGTTGAAGTAGGTTGATCAATACAAAAGCAATGGTAATACCAACCGTACAACTTGGTCTACCTATGCACAGGGTTATAGCTTGACTAGCAAGCTACTTCACTAGAATAAATCCATATTGTGAGAAGTAGGAGGACCTGCCAAACCTTAGGTATGGGGGGATGATGAGTACCAAGTTGTACCCATGAAATACACCTTTTTTTACCTCTCTTTTTCTCTTTCTTGATCCCATCTTTCTTAATGTCTACACCCAAATAAGCTAGCAAGATCATTCTAGGTAATGATTAATTGAGATAGATTACTTAAGATCATAATTTCTGATTAAGAGACTAATGTGCATGGAACTGATGGAAAAATGTAGAAACTTCTCTTTTTGAATCAACAAGTGTAGATGCCAGGAACAACAATTTTGTGCATCTCCAGAGGTAGTCTTCAATGATCTCTGGAGACAATACTAGAGTACCATGACACCAAAAGTTTTGAAGTAATGAGGAAAGCCTCTTCAGAGCTGGACGAGAGTCTAGAGCATCTCCGGAGCAAAACAAAAAAAGCTACAGATATCTCCGAAGCTGCAGATAGAGACAGATATCTCTGGCACCTCTTGAGAGCAGGGCATATTTCTAGCATAAGCTACAGATCAGGCACTCTCAATAGTGATCATACTACCCCTCATTTCACTCAAATCATCACCTAAGTGGTGAAGGGTCTATTAGAAATAATGTAGATAACTGAGAGGGGGGGTGAATCAGTTATCCTATATTTCTTTAATTTTTTCTTTCTTTAACAATAGTGTAGCATCAAAACATATAAGCATAAATGAACATGAGAGCAGAAAAGAAATCAACACACATAACACAAGGATTTTTACGTGGAAAACCTTGTTAAGGGAAAAATCACGGGGTGACTAACCCAAGATTGTATTCTCTATTAAAAGAATGGAAGTACAAAATGGCACTTGCCAATTAGGGCTCATTGCTTACAAGAGACTCACTATCTACAAAGTATATAGAATGTAACCAGGTGTTGAAATTGATAAGAAGCATCCACATATGTTGAGGTTTAGTTCCAGTTAGGCTCAATACACTGATCTACTGCACTTCATTCTTCCTCTTCTTTAGTTCTACTGTCCTGTCACATACCAAAGCTGTATTGCTTCTTCCACACTACTCTCTACTTTTCTTCACACAACACAACACACCACATCTCCCTTCATACCAAACTCAATCTGGTATATATATCTGCATCAAGGATTTCAACAACTTTCTAGTTGGCATCCGAAAAACTTAGGATATTTCCAAACTTTGATTTATCGGCTGAATCCATGCTTTCTAAGTGATGCATAACAAAAAGATAGTTGTAGAAGTCATCAATCATGTTGGCTAGCCATGAATGATCTCTCAAGAAACTTGATCACAATCAATTTCTCATCCAGATTAAGGCCTGATGCTCTGCCAGTCAGTTCTTCCTTAGACTACTCTGCCAAATAGTAACCCAACACTCAGGTGCTCATATCTTTTCACTCTTTCACCACCAAAGGCTCAATCTCTAGAATGTATTAGTCACGGTGCTCCTCTTAACTTCCCCAAGTCCACACTTTGCTGAGATACTTCCTCTGAGAGATCTAGACTGGATTGTCAGACCTTGGTGCATGATCTGTTCTTGCTCACCGGACCAAGTTACTCTTCAATCTGACTTTCGGTATAGACATGTCATGTGCTACAGATGTGTGGAATGGACTTTGTTTCCATCAATGAAAACACTCATGAAGCCACACAGTATCTCTTGCCAACAATCTCCCCCTTTGGCATTGATGGCAACACTTAGTGAAAAATGACTAAGTGTTATAGCACACTCCCCCTTGGCTGATGCTTTGTTCCTATGTATACTTTTCCCAAAGCTCCCCCTTAGCTAAATCCCACATTTTCACTGCTCCTCACTCCCCTTTTGACATCAATGGCAAGGGGTAGAATCTAGACACCAAAATTTCCAAAAATCAAACTATACTTAGCCGCATATGTATATATGCATGTTATACTTACATATATTGATGTCTACAAAGGTGGTCTTCAACTGTACCACTTTTGTCGCCCAACTCTGCTTCATCCTATCCATAATTGAGATATGACCACTTAACAAAAATGCAAAAACTTCTGCCCTCTTTAAGTCTACTGGATCACTAGTCTGGGCTATGGTCTGGGCATCAGTTAGGGCCTCATGCATTGCATCTAACTTAGGGATAATTATCCCTCTTAGTCCACTTAGCCTGCTTATTCTATTTTTCTTCTCCTTCTCAAGCTTCTTTATTTTATTTATGGCTGCAATAGTCTGACACTCTTGATTCATTATGGAACATGTGAGAGGATCAAAACTTTGAGATAAACTTGATAGTTTGCTCTCTTATTCTTCCACCTTCTTGGTGATGTCTGCTGTTACGATGGACCAAGATAGACAAAATTTGTATAGATCTCCACCATCTTTAAGAGCATTTTCTAAGCTCTTTATCCCAATATCCAAATTTCTTTTATCATTTATTATAAGTCCTTGTACTTTGGAGAATCTCTTACCCAAAAACTCTTTCCAGACTTTCTCTTCTACTGCTTTCTCCAAAGAATCAAAATGTGTGCTAACAGAATTTACAAGAGACTTTAGATTGCTGGATGTGGAGGCCAAAGGATCCTTTTGGAAGGATGGCATGATTTTCTCTAGCACACCAGATGCAATCTCTATTAGCTGATAGTCTTCCATGTGAGACTTTAGAAGCTTTTCTTTTGCTTTGGCTTGAGAAAAAGATGCTACCTTCATTGTCTGGACCGAAGAGAGTCAAATTTGAGTGGTCCTTGAAACAGCTCCGGTTCATCCAATTCCATCATTTCCTTGGTTAGGAAGTCTTTAATAGCTTCTACAGTGTCTCTTACTAGAGATAGATCTTCCTCTCCTTCTGTAGCCTCAGTACTATCACCTGTGGTCCTCTCTGTTTGATCTTCTTCTCTTCCCTTCACTTCTTCTTCTTGACTGATTCTCTCTTCTTTTCTTTCTTCTCCTTCAATTCCAGAGTCTGCTAGGGGATCCGAAAGAGAGATGTCTACTTCTTCATGGACTTCCTCTTTCAAAACAGAGGAATCTAAGTCCTTAGTCTTCTCTTTACTTGTCTTCTTTGTCTCTTCTGCAACTTTCTCAGTAGAATCTTCCTTAGATGTACTTGATCCTTTAACATCCATGGCAGAGGGTTCATCACTTATGTCATCTATAATAGGGAGATTGAATCTTTTATAAGCATTCCAGAGGATGTCTTCAGTCTCTTTAGCCACTTGATCAGTCTCTTCAAGCATAAGCTTGTTCATTCTAGCTTTGCTCTAGAATTCATCCTTGCAATCTTTGAAGATCATGCTCATTTGCTTTGGAGTGATGGAAGGATAGAGCTGAATAGCTATTTATTCTCGGATCTCCATATCCTTTTCCTTGGCATTATATTTTCTGAGTTCAAGTACTTTCTCTAAACTCTTGGGGATTAGAGAAATGATTTCAATGAATGCTTTATTATATATGTTTAGATACTTAACTGTGGCTTCTTCCAAGATCCTTTTATCTGCATCATTATACTCATCATAGAATCCTATCATTGGTTGTAAATTCCCATCCACAGTAACTGCCTTGACTACATCATCAATGGATAGAGTAGGCCTTTCAACAAACTCTTCTGTCTCTTCTTCCTTCCTATGACCAGTAGAGGGTTCACTGGAAGTTTTCTTCTTCTTCTTCATTTTCTTGACTTCCTCATATGTTTCTATTTCTTCATCATCCTTCTGACTTGCATAGGACCTTGTGGCCTTTTTATTTGTTCTCTTCTCACCCTTTTTGGATGTCTAGGCTTTCAGTTTTGATGCCTTTTGGCTCTTAGAGGTGGCAGGTGCAGAGCTCTTGGAGGATCTGGTTCGGGAGGGGGCTTGCACCGGATCACTTTCTTTTTCTACATATTGCTTCTCTTTCTCTATTTTTTCTAGTTTTTCTCTATTTGCATTGAGTGCTTCTTTTGAAATGCCATATCTTTTGGCAACTTCCTTTACTTCTCTTCTCACTTTTCTTTTCATCTCTAGTTGCCTTCATTCAACATGAATTTTCACACGTAATTCTTCAAAGGTTCTAAACCTTTATGCCTCAAGGTCCTTAGGCTGACTTAGCAGGTGTTGGACATGCAGTTCCAAAATTTTCTCATCCACCTCATAACCCATTAGCATGATCCAAACTGCCCTTGGCTCCACTGCCTCCATTAGGCATTGATCAGTGTCTACCATAAAGCACACTGTATCCTTGTATTTCTCAACCAAAGACTGGGGGATTATTTCTATGGTCTGCATCATACTTTGAAAGTTCTTGAAGTATCCCTAGAGTGTTGTATTTTGTGCCTTGGCATCACCAAGCCCATACATATAGTCTCTGATTTGTATGGCTATTGGTCTGTCATTTTGCCATATCCAACCACTGGATCTAGGTAGCTCATTCATATAGTAAAAGAATAAGCATATAATCAAGCCACCGTACTTAAATGAATTCTTCTTATCCTTTATTTTCTGTAGATTCTCTAACAGTTGGTTCAAGAGAAGCTCATAGAGGTCATAGTCAATATTTTTCCTTAGCATTTCAGTAGTATATATAGCAGTTCTAGATACTGAATTCTCCCTGCTGGAGTGGTAGATTTTGTAACCTATTATCATAGAGGCAAACTTGATATCTAGATCAGTGATATCTTCAATTGTCATTGCTCTCTTGTCAAATTTTGATCCGGTTGCGTCACTCACTATTTGATTCTTGATGGATTTGAGAGCAGGTAACCCACCAGATGAGTGCGGTTTGGTAACTACCCTAATGGAATCTTTTTTGATTTGAAATGGCCTTATTAACCATATGAAGTTGTCATGCATTTTGCTCAGAACATACCAGACCCATTCATCTTCTGCAAAATAGGGGAAATAGATGCAATGTCCAAAATGCTTATCCCGGATGGCCTTGTACTGAGGTTTGAGTTCAAATGAATCATCTATTAACTGCTTGTGGTAGATATCCATTAGCTTGGATTCCCCATATTCTTCAATATTCGCATGAATGTATGCCCTAACATCTTCTACATGGAAAACCCCATGCAGAATGCTAGAAAAGGCACCTAAGGGATCCTCTTCTAGAGATTTGTAAGGATGTTTCTTAAACTTGGGGCATGGCCTGTCAGTGATTTTGACAACATTTAGAGTAGCCATCTTTCAAAAGATTCATAGAGAGATATTCACGAGTGAAAATACCTTTTTATGCTTCTAGGGTTCATGATATGAGCCGAATAAAATGTTGGTTGAATTAACTTTTACAGATGATCTTTGAGCAGTTTGAGGCAACTTGTTGTAGAGCTCCTTCTTTCTTCTTGTCAAATGCAAATGTGCGAATAATGAACAAAAGAACCCTTATATTTCTACGCAAACCCTAATTCCATTTAGCAATAAATACACAACTTAAGTCATTTCAGTTGCCTTGTTCTCCTTGTCCTGAGAGAGATCTTTCCAGATCATTGAGATGCACTTAGAGTTATTCTCGGTGATTATTGACAATCTATCTTCCTTTCTCCAATCATTTCATCTATCCATAGATTAAGATATTTCAATTTTGAATCATACTAGATCTAACTGAGAGAGTCTTACTTTTACCAGATGACTGTCAAATCTATCGGCAAGAAAAGCGCTATCGGCTACTTTAGATTCTACTTTGCTGATACACCAATGACTTTTGTCTTCGGTGAGATTCTACACCATCAGCAATTATCATTTTGTTAATTCTGATACACAATCACTTTCTTTCTTCACTGTGACCCTTATCATCAGCAAACACTTACCAGCTTAATCTGATGCATCGATGGACCAACCACTCATCGGCATGAATTCAACCTTTGGCAAACTTCCTTTTTGTGTCTCTGATACGTTAGTCACTCCAATCACTCATTAGCTTGAGAATGCTATCAGCAAAACCTTAAGATCTCTTGTTGCCAACTGATTTCTCCTGATGGATCTCCGTCAGTATCAATTAACCCTTATCACTTCGATGTAACTAAGACAAATTAGCATTTGCCATCACAGTTTCGCCAAGACATGCGGATCTTTTATATTTTTACCAGGGATTATTTAGATATTTCTCTGAGAACCCTTTAATTTGTAACTTTCCATGTGCCAATTTCAGGCATTGATTGATTGGCTGGGGGAATTTTATTTTCCTTTGTTACTCCCCCTAAGCCAGAGCTCATCTGTTTAGTTTTCGGAAGGAATATCAGTACCAGATTTTGGTGCGGATCCATCCCCAACATTTTCTGTACTTCTCTTTACCCAAATCTTGTCCATTTCCTTTTGAATTTCATCCGCATTCATTTTTCCTTTTCCTTTGTCTTGATTTTGGTTATGATGCACCAGACCCTTTTTGTTCTGATTCTTACTTCTACAGAATTTGGCAATATGACTGGATCTATTACAATTGAAGCAAACAACATTCCTTTGCATATTAGACTGGTATGCTCTTGATCTGCATTGATTAGCCATATGTCCCATTCTATTGCATGCAAAGCATCTACCATTGAATGATTTGTTTATTTGTATATTTCTACATTCATGAGATTTGTGACCATACCTTTTGCAGTTGAAACATTGTCTAGAGAAGGATGAATTAGTCTGATTCGTTCTTCTTCTGCACTGATTTGCTTTATGACTAAAGTTATTGCAATTATGGCAGTATCCATTGAAGGATGGATATCTTTGAGCATTTGGTTGCCTTACCAGAGGTCTTCTAGGTCTGTTCCTTGGATTTCCTGATCCAGAGTTCTTCTAACTAGATCCGAAGCTTTCACCCTTTTCATATCCCAAGCTATGTTTGTCATCTACCCTCTTTTGGCTTTCAAGAAGAACTTCAAGTTGAGCAGAGCTTATCTTGAATTTCTCTTTGTATTCATTTGTTGTTTAAAGTTCCCTTTTAAGAGTGTCTATCTGATTTTTTAGCTGTTCTTCAATTTCTCTAGCTTCTTCAAGATCAGATTCCAGATGATTAATTATTCTATCCATTTTGTGGCAGTCTTCTGATTTCTCCTTAAGAGATTGTTTTAGATTATCTTCAATTTTTCTTTTCTCTTCAATTTCTTGGGTGAATTTCATAACCCCTAATTCCATTTCATGTCTTACCATAATGACCTCTTTTGATAGCTTCTCATATAACTTGTTTTTCTCATTTAGATCTTCATTTGTATTATTGGCTTCACTTTGACTTGCTAATTGCTAAAGTAGTTCCTTTCTCTTTTCCATAGAGATACTTTATTTTTCTTTTAGTTCATTTATGAAGTCATCAGCTTGTTTGAGTCTTTCCCTCAGGTTATTGACCTCAGAGTGAGATTGCTCAAGATCATCTAGGGCAGATTGAAGTTGTTCCCTCATACCATACATATCCATTGAGATTCCCAGATCTTCCTCAAGATGTTAGGCTCTGTTTGGAGGAACTTAGCTCTAATACCAATTGTTGGAAAAAATGCAGATAACTGAGAGGGGGGGTGAATTAGTTATCATATATTTCTTTAACTTTTTCTTTCTTTAACAATAGTGCAACATCAAAACATATAAGCATAAATGAACATGAGAGCAGAAAAGAAATCAACACAGATAACACAAGAATTTTTACGTGGAAAGCCCTATTAAGGGAAAAACCATGAGGTGACTAACCCAAGATTGTATTCTCTATTAAAAGAATGGAAGTACAAAATGGCACTTGCCAATTAGGGCTCACTACCCGAGTACACTGCTCATAAGAGGCTCACTGCCTACAAGAGACTCACTATCTACAAGGTCTATAGAATGTAACCAGGTGTTTGAACTGATGAGAAGCATTCACATATGCTGAGGTTTAGTTCCGGTTAGGCTCAATACACTGATCTACTACACTTCATTCTTCCTCTTCTTTAGTTTTGTTGTCCTGTCACATACCAGACCTATATTGCTGCTTCCACACTACTCTCTACTTTTCTTCACACAAAACAACACACCACACCTCCCTTCATACCAAAATCAATCTGGTATATATATCTGCATCAAGGATTTCAACAACTTTCTAGTCAGCATCCAGAAAACTCAGGGTATTTCCAAACTTTGGTATGTCAGCTAAATCCATGCTTTCTAAGTGATGTGTAACAAAAATATAGTTATAGAAGTCATCAATCATGTTGGCCAGCCATGAATGATCTCTCAAGAAACTTGATCATGATCAATTTCTCATCTAGATTAAGGCATGATGCTCTGCCGGTTAGTTCTTCCTTAGACTACTCTGCCAAATAGTAACCCAACACTTAGGTGCTCATATCTTTTCACTCTTTCACCACGAGAGGCTCAATCTCTGGAATGTATCATTCATGGTACTCCTCTTGACTTCCCCAAGTTTGTACTTTGCTGAGATACTTCCTCTAAGAGATCCAGACCGGATTGTCAAACCTTGGTTCATGCTCTATTCTTGCTCACCGGACCAAGTTACTCTTCAATCTAACTTTCAGTATAGACACGTCATGTGCTGCGGATGTGTGGAATGGACTTTGTTGCCATCAATGACAACACTCATGAAGCCACACAGTGTCTCTTGCCAATAGGGTCATCTCTAGTTAACTGCTAGAGTTTTTATCTTTTTAAAGTTTTTGCATGAGTTATGGATAGAACTGATTCAATATCCATATTTTTAGGGCCTCACTACCCAAATGTATTAAGACTCAAACTTAGAATTCTAAGTGGACTTCTATTCCACTCAGTCTACTTTTATTGCATGATTACTTTCCACAGTTACAAAACTAGTTTAATAAAGAGATGGATGTCATCTCATAGAAGAACTGGTAGATAAGATAAGTGATATGTCATCACTCATTTGATATATACTCATAGAAACAATAGAAGAAACATACAATGATTTGATTATTCTGATTCTTAGTAATCTCAGTTCTGTGATATTAATATTTTTCATGAATGCAAAGCAAATGGAATTGGATTGAGTTTAGTTGAGATCTTCTTCTTTTGTGCCAATTCTCCACTATAGCCTTTAGTCCAAAGGGTGTGGAGCAAGGGCCCACTCTCACCACCAAGGCAGAAGGCTAGTACCATTTCTTTATTACTTCAAATTTTGCTGGGAAAAGTATTTACTAATTTTGATAGATAAATGCATGTTAGTATTTTTAAGATTGCTTTAAGTAACTTCCTATTTAATTCTATCTTAGCATTCCTTAAATTCATTCAGTAAGTAGACAAATTAATCTCTTCAAATTGGTAGAAGTTGTTAAGATTAGCTAGGAAAACTGATAACTATAGAATCCCTAGTTGCAAATAGCTAAGGACACAACCCTTAGATTATTGACATCTAAAAATAGATTAAATGATGAGGTACAATGACACCTGGTCATTTACAACATAAATTCCATGCAGATCCTTTGATATAAACTAGTTCCTCAGAACCTCACACAGAATCTCAAGGAGAAGAACCCATATCAAACATGGATGATAATCATGATAACCATGAAGAGGAGGAAAATCAGGCTCCAAGAACCTTCTCATATGCCATTGTTCTGGCTGCTGGAGACAATGCCCTTATGAAAAATATTTCACCTGCACAGCCAAATTTTAGGGGTCTTGCTTCTGAGGATCCAGATCAATTTTTCTTTGAATTCAAAGTGGTATGCCAGACTTACGATTATGGATTAGATAATCAAAATCTCAAACTGTTTCCCTCCACCTTGAAAGATTTTGCACTGAGATGGTTCATGGGTTTGCCCCAAAACTCTATACATTCCTGGGAACAAATGGAAATAGAGTTTTTAGGAAAATACCAAGATTACTGTAGAGTCAATGATAAAAATGAGGAATTGTTCAAAATTAAATAAAGAGAGGAAGAAACCTTAGAGGACTATGTGGATAGGTTTAACTTCTCTTTGAGAAGGTATGGCAACCTAATAAATCACTCTTTGGCTAGAACCCTGTTTGTAAAAGGATTAGACAAAGAATCAAAACAAGCACTGGATTTGATGGGAAAAGGGAATATCAACAAAATGGATATGCCTACTATAGAAGAACTTTGCAGGAACTATTCTAGAACCCAAGATGGAGTGAGAACACCCAAATCCTTCAAAGGGAAAAATGAAATAGGACAACTAATGGAGGAAATTGCAAATCTAAAAATAGATATTCTACTCTAACTAAATACCACATTAGATGGGATTTGGGCAAAAACTAAAACAACTGAACCACTCTCCATCTATTGTCCTAGGTGTAGAAACAAACATCTGTTGAGAGAATGCCCTTTAGATAAATTAGAGATCTCTCATATTTGTGATAGGAAACATCCTACCAATCAATTCAATCAACTCCCAACCTTAAAAAGGCTAAGTAAAAAGAATGCCATTATAGATGAGGAGTTGAATTATGTAGGACAAAAACAAGCTAGAAATTTCCCTTATAATCAGTATCCAAATTAGGCTTCTTACAGGGGTCCTTCTAATTGAGGAAATAATCAATGGAATCCAACTTGGCATGGGCCTCAAAATAATCCTCCTTGGGGACAACAAGATTGGCCAAACCAACAATGGCATAACCAACATTGGCAAAATCAACCCTAGGGGAATCAACAATGGCCACAACAGTTTACATCACAAAACATGTAGCCTCATTGGGGTCCTCAATAGGGATATAATCAACAATACCAGGGACAACCTAGATGTTTCCAACCTCAATAACAAACATTACTAACTAGACCTCCCAACACACAAGGTCTGTCACAAAATGAACCAGTTAGCCAACCATCCTTACCAGCTCAACCTATACCAAACCCACAGAATAAGTAGGGAGTAGTTGTTTACATGACAGAATAAGAAAACATGGCTGGTATTAACATTATATATTATAATAATCTCCAGCTGCATTCTGGGAAATCACTTCTAAGACCATCTCTTCCAACTATAGTTGAAGTAACCAATGATGAGGAACCTAAAAATCCATCCACTCATCTTCTAGAGGAGATTACTATCAAAACAATACTAAAAGAATCATCTGTGGATAACTCCAGAGATCCTTCTAAAAGAATGACTTCGGAGCACATCCTTGGAAACATTTTTGATAACAACTCTGGAGATGTTCCGGGGATAGAAAAACTAGCACCATACCTAGAATGGCTCAAACAAGATGTTCCCCAGAAAAAGGTCTTACAAAAACAAGTCCAACCTACCCTAGAATCAGAACTTTTACAAGAAATTAGACAACTAAACATTGAAATTCTACTCCTACAAGCAAATAGAGATGTGCCTAAACTAAACCAATTCATCAAACAACATTGTGTTAAGACCCAAGTCAAGAAGACAAAATTTCCTTCTACCATACAGGTGGAAGGAAAAGTAGTAGATCTCCTAATGGGAGAAATGCTTCTCCCAAAATATGGAGATCCTGGAAATCCTATCATGACTGTTTGCATGTAGGGGTAGAAATTTCAAAGGATTTGGTTGATTTGGGAGTAGCAATAAATGTAATGAAAGTTCATACAATAGACAAATTAACCTTAATAGGTATCCAATCCACATCTACAATCCTTCAACTTGTTGACCAGTCAATAGTTATTCCAAAAGGGGTGATCACTGATGTTCCAGTTGTGATAGAATCATGGGAATTCCCAATAGACTTCCTGATATTAGAACCTAGAAACCAGAGAAATGCTTATCCATTGATATTAGGAAGACCATGGTTGGATATAGTAGTATCATCTAGTAGTATCATCTATTGATTGTCGAACTGGGGATATGGTCATTTCTAATAGAATGGATTTAAAGAAAATATCTTCGTATCCTCTAGCTAAACCATCAATACATTATTCAGGAAGAGTATGGGTAGATGAACCAGATAACATGGAAAACAGTGCCTCAGTAGCTATGGTTACCATCAAAGAACATTTGGGTGAACTAGACAAAAATCCACTATGACACAAAGGAAGATATCACCCACATTCTTATTAATGAGGATATAATGAGCTAGCCCAAGATTCAAGGAGAGAATTTCTCACTTCTATTCATTATACCCTAGCAAATATCATTCCTTGTGGACAGACCTTTTATAGAGACTTAGCCACATTCCACATGTTGCTTCCACATTCTTTCCCCCTTAATGCCATGACTCTAATATATGGATTGACTACATCTATGGATTAGATAACCAAATAGGTTATGATTTTACCTGGGAAAACATTGAATATCAACACCTAGTTAGCAGAAAAATAGGAAGAAGAACTTATCCAACTCCTAATTTCCCATTCAATAGCTTTTGCTTGGGAATGCCAAGATATGAAGGGCATCCATCCTAAGATTTGTACTCATCATATATACACTGAAGATTTCAAGCCTGTCAGACAACCCAGAGAAGATTGAATCCTGCTTTAAAAGACATTGTTAAGATTGAAATAGAAAAATTGCTGCAAGCAGGGTTTATATATCCAATCTTAGACTATCAATGGGTCTCACCCTTAGTCATAGTACCTAAAAATAATGGGAAGTGGAGAGCATGTATTGACTATAGAGAGCTAAACAAAGCCACAAAAAAGGACTACTTTCCCTTACCATTCATTGACCAAGTGCTAGACAACCTTGCAGGGAGGAAGTATTTCTCTTCCTAGATGGGTTTAGTGGATATAACCAAATCTAAGTAGCACCTAAAGATTAGGATAAAACTACTTTCACTTACTCTTGGGGAACTTTTTCCTACAAAGTTCTTCCTTTTGGACTATGTAATGCTCTAGCTACATTTTAGAGGCTTGTTTTAGCCATTTTTGCTGAACTAGCTAATGAGTGCATGGAAGTCTATATGGATGAGTTTACTATGTATGGGGACAACTTTGAAGAAGCTCTCATAAACCTAGAGAAAGTACTAAAACATTGTGAATAAAATTGAGTATCCCTGAGCCATAAGAAGTACTTCATGATGGTAGAAGAGGGAATTGTATTGGCACACCACATTTCAGCAAATGAGATCAAAGTTGACCAAAACAAAATAGAAGTGATCCAAAAGTTACCTTCACCTAAAAATCAGATAGATGTTAGAAGTTTTCTGGGTCATGTAGGCTAGTATAGGAGATTTATAGAAAACTTTAGCAGAATAGCTACTCCTTTGTTTACCCTGCTTAACAAAGACAAAGAATTCTTATGGACAGAGGATTGTCAATTAGCATTTGAAACCCTTAAGGAGAAACTTATTGTCACACCTATTTTAAGAGGACCCAATTGGACTCTAGCATTTCACATACAAATTGATGCTTCAAATGAGTCTATTGGGGCAGTTTTAGGATAGGAGGGAGAAAGTATACATGCCATCTATTGCATCAGCAAAAACCTAACCTCTACAGAAAGAAACTTTACAACAACTGAAAAAGAATTCTTGGCAGACATATATGCTATAAACAAATTTAGGCATTATATCACTGGGTACAAAATATTTGTACATACTGATTATGTAGCCATCAAATACTTAATGAATAAGCTAGTAGTGGGTGCAAGGATAATTAGGTGGTTATTGTTGTTTTAGGAATTTGACATTACCATAGTTGATAATCTAGGCTAATTTAATTTGGTTGTTGACTTTCTGTCAAGATTACATACAGGTGGAGAGAACTAGCCAGTGGAGGATAGATTTCTAGATGAACACCTTTTTTCTATCTCCTCTACTACACCTTGGTTTGTAGACATAGCTAATATCTTAGCTATAGGCTTGTTTCCATCCCATTTTACCTCAAAACAAAAGAAACGCTTACTTAAGGAAAGCTTATCTTACAAATGGTTAAATAGTTTACTATTTAAATGTGGTCTTAATTTCATTTTACATAGGTGTCTTAAAGATAATAAATTTTTTGATGTTCTGAGGGCATGTCATGATGAACCATTTGGTGGGCATTATTCTTCACATAGAACTATCCACAAAATTCTGGGAGCTAGTTACTATTGGCCCTCTATTCATAAGGATATCAAGAAGTATGTGCAGTAGTGTGATCAGTGCCAAAGGATGGGACAACCAACTTTTACCCAAGAAATGTCACTTCATCCTCAAGTAATGATGGAACCATTTGAGCAATGGAGTCTAGATTTTGTGGGACCAATCTCTCCACCATCATCAAACAAGGAGTACATTCTAGTATGTACTGACTATGTAACTAAATGCACTAAAGTTTTGGCATTACAGTTTGCAAGAGAGGAGAAAGTTGTTGATTTCCTCTATAATGAGATTTTCTTAAGGTTTGAAGCCCCATGATCAATAGTTTTCAGATAAAGGAGCTCAATTTACTTCATAGGTAATCAGAGCATTTGCAGACTTGTATCAAGTTAAGCACAGGAAATATTCACCTTACCATCCCCAAGCCAATGGGCAGGTAGAGGTGACTAATTGAGAATTAGAGAATATTCTAACAAGGATAGTGGCCATGAATAGAAAGGACTAGGCTACTAGATTGCTTGAAGCAGTTTGGGCCTATAATACCACTTGGAAGTCTACAACCAAATTCTCACCATATGAATTAGTTTATGGGAAGAAGCTCATTCTGTCTATAGAATTTGAACTATAGACACTCAAAAATTCATTAGATATTGATTTCCCATTGTCTATAGCCCAACAGAATAGGATTCTTGAGCTCAGTGAGTTAGATGAAATCCATACAGAAGCCATACAACAAACATAACTTGTTCAATATCAAAGGAAACAATGGCATGACCAACACATCAAAAGGAGGACATTTAACCAAGGTGATTAGGTTCTCCTATATGATTCTAAGTTCAAGGAGTTCAAGGGAAAGCTACAAACTCATTGGATGGGTCCTTATCAGGTATAGGAAGTTTTAAAAAATGTGACAGTTTTGCTAGAACCCATTGATGGAAGCATAGACACATTCTTAGTAAATGGCCACAAAATTTGACTCTATAAAAGGCCATTAACTAAGGAAGAATTCATCAAAGATTTGAGTTTGGTTACAAGGGATACATCCTTTTTTCACAGATTTGGACTAAACAGAAAAGAAAGAGGGGTTGAAAACCAGTAATGGTGACCTCTTAGAAAAAAAAGAGAGAAGGATGGAAAACTAGTAAATGGCTATCTTTCTCAACCAAGGGGATTGAAAACTAGCAAATGGCGGTTCCTTTCTTTTTACCAGATAAGAATAATCAAGCTATAGAGGTCATCAGGTGCAAATAGTTACTGAAGCACACCTTCGGTGCTCATAAACTAGGAGCACCTCTGATGCTCTCAAACTAGGAGCACCTCCAGCGCTCTACCAATAAAGAACCATTTTGAAATATAATAAATAAGGAGGGGACCCACCTCTCTAGGTAATAAAGTGGAGATATCATTTGATGAGGTCAGTATGACTCATCCTTCATTTTATGATGGACAAAAGATGATGTCAGCATGCTTATCATCAGCAATCAGGAAAAGTCATCACTCTCACATGCGTGGATCATTATGAATGACTGCACTGATGTCACCTAACAACATGGCACTCTCAGACCACTAAGCAGGAATAATTGCAGGATATGTGAGAGCAAGGATGTTGACACCATTTCAAAACCATGCAGGAGCTACTCACATGCCAAGTCACATCAAGTCTCATCACAGTTGCGGTGTTACAACCAAGTACATCATGCCATCATCATTAAAATTGATTCAGGTAGTTCTCTTTAATTAGCTTAATTAGTAATTGTCTTGTCAATTCTATTTTTAGATGTTGTTATTATGACATGACTTCCTGCCATTATTTCCCTTTTCATCTCATTCATGCCTCCATTTTTGCCACACTGTCAACCTATCTACGGAGTGTCCCACTCTGCTACAATTATTATTGCATAAGTATGCTAAACCACTTTCAACCTCCTTTCCCATAATCTGAGCAGTAAAACAAAATGACATATCAACCTCTACTCAACATTGCAGAATTTCTCTAAAAATCTGAGTATAAAATTCAAGTTTGCTGACACAATCCTCTAGAGTAAAAAGGAAAAAATAGACTACAGAGAGAAGTAGCAAAAATTTTGGCTATAGAGAGTGGAATAAGATAGAGAAATGGGTGTCAAGAAGAAATCAAAGCCAGAGAACATAACAGGCCTTCTACAGGAGGAAACTATGGCAGATATTCTAAGGAATGCAGGGTAGTTAGAGTTCTTGGAGAAATTTGAGGGTTTTCAAGAGGATATTGTTGATGACTTCCTACGAAACCTGAGAGATAATCAAATAACTGTCAGAGGGGTTTAGGTCAATATCTTTTCCATAATCATCAGTCATATCTTTGGATTGCCAAAACAAGGTGAGAGACTTTACCATCTAAAAACCCTATATGTTGATTTATATAAAAATTTCTCTGAAGAAGGTGAACTTGCAATACAGTTACATTTAAGAAAAAATGAGGTTAAAGGAATTGTTAGGTCTTCACTTCCAAACCAATTGTAGGCTGTAGCATTATGGTTGATGAAATACTTCACATGTGATGGCCAATTTTCCATAGTTCTAGGGCTAATAATGAAAATGTTAATTTTTTTGAGGCATGGAAATGCACACCCAGAATTTAGCATAAACCTTCCAAATTTTCTATACTCTATAATTAAATCATCTACAGACAAATATCAATAAGGGAAAGGCCCTATAAAACACCATGGTCTCAATTTTCTAATTGTGAAACATCACTTTTTGACTCAAGTTGATGGGGAAGCATTATGGCAAACATTTTTATACAATAAACCCCAATAAAGAACACCAGAGAGGGCATAGAGAATAGATGAGGCTTCCTTTACCCATTAGGGAGGGGAGGTAGAACCTTAGCTTCCTCTCCATCTACTAAGAGAGGTAAACATCAAAAGCCCTCACTGGAGGCAACTTCCTCTGCTACCCCTATTTTTGGTAGAAAGAGGAAAGGAAAAGAAGTTGTAGAACAAACCCCATATTTGACTTGCTTAACAAGGTGGAAGATGACCTTGGATGAGGAGTCTACTCCAGTTAAACAAATAGGGGAAACAATTATCATAGAGAAGCATCCACCCAGACTTCTGACCCCAAGAAATGAAAGAAGAAGACAAGGTAGGGTTAGAAAACAAAAACAACTTCAAATAAAACTGATTCCACAATACACTACTGGGCTGAGGAAGCATCTCATGATTCAGATGAAATTCTTCTAATGAGAAAGAAGAAATAAAGAGAAGTTTCCCCAGAACCATCTGTTCATCCAAATCCCCATAGTCCAACTTCACAACATTCCCTTGCTCTAAAGATACAATAGAGAGACACTTTTACTATTTCTGTAGATTCTGAGGATAATATGCCTGCTACGGAGGCACCTGCTCCACCTATGCTATGAAGAAGCAAGAGATAAAGGTAGCTTACCCAAGCTAAAAAAGATACTACTCTCCTGGATGAAGTTCTCTTGGGCTTCAGAGCTTCTGTAGATTAGGTTGGGCCTTCATCAACACCAATAATTACACAAATAAGTCAAGGGGAAACTCAAGGAAAGAAGAATGTAGGGGAAGAGAAAATAAAGCAAGTGGATATAACTGGCAGTGAGAAGCAAAGAGGTATGGAAAAGACTAAGGTAGAATAGATAGAAACAAGGACTTACTCACATCCCTCTAATGAGATTTCAAGGGAACAATAGATGTTAGAAGAAATAGATAATTTGAAAAGATTAATATGGGGAAAGAACCTAATTATTACTGACCTCAAGAAGGTCATGAGAGGAAAAGAAATGGAGCAAAAATAGATGATTGAAGGACTACAAGTAGAGCTCCAAAATAAACAGGAAATAATTTAGGAGAAAGAGGTAGAATTGAGAGAAAAGGGAACAGAGGCAGCCCAAAGCATTAAGGAAAAGGAGACAGAGGCAGCCCAAAGCATTAAGGAAAAGGAGGTAGAGGCAGCCTAAAGAATTAAGGAAAAGGAGGTAGAGGCAGCACAAAATATCTCTAACCTTACAAAGTATCGAGACAATAGTCTCACATTAATTGCAAAACTTGTAGATAAAGTACAGAGCCAAGCCAAACAATTAACATGGGCCAACAATAAGATAGATGATCAAGAATAGTATATTCAGGAGTTGATTGGCCCAAAGGAAAGCATGGAACATGAGGTACAAACAAATCCATATTTAGGCCCAATTCTAATATATATTCCTAAATCACTGTTCCATTGTGATAGGAGATGTAGGGAATATGAGGCTTCAAAACCCATGCTGCAATTACAAAGGGTAGTAACTGCCATGTCCAAAAGAGTTCAAACTTTGGAAGAGCAAGTCCTTTAGGTAGCTTCTATTTCATTTGATATCCTATCTTGTAGACCCCCAAGTGGAAGTTTTTCTCTATTCTACAAGAGATAATCTTATAGAGAAAATGTCTTTAGTTCTCTCTGATTTGACTAAGGACACAGAGACACAGGTAGGATTCATAGAAGCATATATGAGAAGTTCTCTATGAGGACAAAGATTTTCTATGTGAATTATATTTGCATGGTTTCTACCTTGATGATATTACCTTCGTCATCAACTATTTTGTAGGAGAATGTCAACTCAAGGTATTCATGTCATTGATGAGAAACCATTAGATTCAGAGTGACAGGATGGAGGCTCATCTTACAAAGAATGCATAAACAAGCCCTTTTATCAGAAAAGAATATCCAAATCCCTATGCTTTTAAGACCCATTTTAGGTTAATCATTTACTCTCCAGATGTAAAAACAAGGAGTTTACATCTATATCAAAAACTTCTGCAAAAATGCTCGATTGATTTTGGTCTCCTCATGAATAGTTTATGCAATCAAATACTTCCAGTGGCAAGGAAAAGGTGGAACACCCTAACTACAAACTAGAAGATGAGGGAAGTGGTGTCCCCTACCAACCTGAGATTGTTTATGAGGAAGGTCAGGGCAATGTCAAAAATGATGGATAAATACCGGCAGGAGTGGATAGGTGTTTGATTCAGACCCCCTCTCATCATTGAGTCACTACCTATCTGGGCAGAGCAAATGGTAATACAAACCACACCACTTGGTCTACTTATATGCAAATGACTACAACTTGGCTGATAGGATATTCCACCTGAATAAGTCCAGATTGTGAGAAGCAGGAGGACCTGCTAACCCTTAAGTATGGGTGGATGATAAGTGCCAAGTAGCACCCATGAAATACACCTTTTTTCCCCTCTTTTTCTCCCTTCTTATTCCATTGTCCTGATGACTGCACCAAAGTAGATTAACAAGATTGTTCTAATTATGATTAATGAGAGATGAATTACTTAGAATCATGATTTCTAATTAATGGACTAATGTGCATTGAATTGATGGGAATATGCAGAAATCTTCTCTTTTTGAATCAACCAGTGTAGGTGTTTGGGAAAACAATTTTGTGCATCTCTGGAGGTGGTCCTAATGATCTCTAGAGCTAACATAAGAATACCACAATGATTGAAGAGATTTTTAGATAAGTAGGTGAATCATCTTCGGATCTGAACTAAAGTCATGAGCATATATCCAGAGATGAACACAAGGACAAAAGTATACATCTCTTGAGTTGCCTTAGTACAAATGCAGATCTCCAGCACAACTGTTAGTCAACACTTCCAGTAGTAATCAGAGTGCTCTAGATATTACTCAATCAACACCTGAGTAATTGAGTGGAAACCATAGTTAACTTCTGAGAGTTTTATCTCTCTTTTAATTTTGCATGAGTTTTTGATAAACTAATTTAAACACCTATATTTTAGGGCCTCATTGCCCAGTTGTATTTGAAACTAAGACTCAGATTTAGTGAGATTGTTGTCCACTAAATCTATTTTTATCGCATGAATGTTTACTCTTCAGTTAAACAGTTAGTAGAATAAGAGATTAGCACTATCTCACAGATGAAGCAGTAATTAGGGTAGGTGATATCTCATCACTAATTTTAGATATAAACTTACAAAAGTAGTAGTAGATATACAGTGGATGATTCTTATTTTTGTAATCATATTTTGATATAGACATTTTCTTTTTGAATACAAAAGCTGATGGAATTGGATAGAAAAGTGAATTGTGATATTATCTTCTTGTGCTAATTCAATGCTTTAATCTTCCTAAGGGTGTGGAGAAAGGGCCCACTCCCACCACCAAGGAAGAAGGTTAGTATTGTTTATTTTGTTATTCTATTTTCAGATTTTGTTTCAGGAAATAGTTACTATTTTTCTCACAGATAAATATATTTTTCAATTACATAGAATAGTATAGATCTACATTAGCAATCTATTATTTCAGCTTTGTTTGCAACATTCCTAAAATTCATTTTCATAGCATATAGATCAGTAGTAGTAGTTTCTTCAATCAGAAGAGATCATTAGAGTTAGTTAAATAAAATCCCAACTATAGGATTCCTAATTGCAGATAGCCATGGACACAACCCTAGATTTGACACATGAAATATGATTAAATGCCGAGGTACAACGACCCTTGTCAAGGATCATGATTAAACACTTTTCATGGTCTTGAGTGTTGGTGACAAAAAGGATGATGTTGGAAAATGTGAGAAGACTGATGCCTTGCAAATAGACCAAAATAATGACAGATCAATAGTTGTATGGACTACCTTTTATGAAAAAGAAGAAGCTAAGGCTTGCATAATTGATAGTGGTTTCTCAAATTATATGACCAGCAATATGGAGAAGTTTATGAACCTTGAGAAGTGGGATGGTGGAGTAGTCAAATTTGTTGGTAATGAGTCAACACAAATTTGTGGAAAGGGTGCTATAACTATTGATGAGAAGAACAAGACTTAGGATGTCCTCTATGTTAAAGCACTAAAGCACAATCTTCACAGTGTTAGATGTACAAAAAAGGTTATAATCTCACCTTTCATGCCAGAGGTTGTGAAATTAGGAAGGTAAGGTCTAGAAAACTAGTTGCAGAAGGTATCAAGTCATATGGTGATATCTATCATCTGAAGGAGGTAAATTGAAGAACATGTTTGTTGTCTCAATGTAGTGAGTGTTGGCTATGGCACAAAAGAATGGGAGACAACAATTTTGATAATATGGTAAGGATCAGCTCTACTCATGTAGTAAGAGACATGCCCAAGATATTCAAGACTTGAAACACAGTATGCAAGGAATGTCAGATGGGAAAGTAGACAAAGACAAGTTTCAAAAGAAAGGAGTATTCTTCTTCAAAGCCATTGGAGCTGATTCACACTGATCTATGTGGCCCTACAAGAGTAAAGACTTAGCAAGGTGAGAGGTATTTTATGTTTCTCATTGGTGATTATTCAAGAATGACTCGGGTTCCTTTCTTAAGAGAAAAATCAAATGCCATTGATAAATTTAAGGTGTTCAAAGCTATGGTTGAAAATGACGTGGATGCTAAGATCAAATTTTAAAGCTTTGATAGAGGAGGTGAGTTTACTTCAAATTTATTTGAAAATTTTTGTGAGGATCATGGTATTAGGAGACATATGTCAGCTCCTAGGACCCCTTGGCAAAATGGGGTGTTCAAAAGGAAGAATAGGATTGTGGAAGAGATGTCTAGGGCAATGTTGAAAGATGCACATCTACTTGATATGTACTAGAAAGAAGCAATTCATACTACTGTTTATCTTATTAACAGAGTGTAACTAAGGGTCAACAACACTAAGAACCCCTATGATCTATAGTATGGAAGACCTCCCACCATTAGATACTTTAGGATCTTTGGCAGCAAATGCTAGATCAAAAGAGATGAAGAAGACCTAGGAGAGTTTGATTCAAGAAGTGATTAAGGGATCTTTCTTCGTTACTCAACCAAAAGCAAGGCCTATAGATGCTACAAAAAGAGGTTGGGAAAGATGATTGAAAACACAAATGTCAAAGTAGATGAAGACTTGTATTAGCTCTCACAAGAATCAAAGGACTCCAGATTTGATATATTTGCATGCATTGAAGATGAAGAAGAAGAAGTGAAAGAACAAAAGGAACAAGAACCAGAGTAGATGCCTAAGACTCTAGCAAAGTATGTTTAGAAGAACCACTTAGTAGGTCATATCATTGGAGATAAGAATGAAGGTGTACAGACAAGGAGAAGGTTTGCTAAGACACGCAAGCAAGTCAAATTGTGTTTTCTATCAAAAGTAGAACCTAAAACCTTTGCTAATGCTAGCAAAGATTATGGATGGATAAAGGCAATGGAAGAAGAATTGGATCAGACTGAGAAGAATTAGACATGGGAATTGGTTTCCAAACCAACCAATAAGAATGTTATAGGAACAAAGTGGGTATTTCAGAACAACCTGAATGAAGAAGGTGAAGTTGTAAGGAACAAAGCAAGGTTGGTATGTAAAGGATAATCACAAGTTGAAGGCATTGACTTTGAGGAGACTTTTTCTCTAGTAGCCAAGATGGAGGCAATCAAAATGTTCCTTACCCTTGCTACTCATAAGAACATCAAGGTATATTAGATGGATGTTAAGTCAACATTTCTAAATGGTGATCTAGAGGAAGAGGTTTACATTGAGAAATCAAATGGTTTTTAGATATTAAAAGATCTGGACATGGTATGTAGACTCAAGAAGGCTTTGTATTATCTCAAGAAAGCACCTATGGCTTTGTATGCTAGGTTAGATAAGTACTTACTTCAACAGGGCTTCAAGAAAGGTACTACAGATAGTAATCTTTATATCAAGGAAGAAGGAGACATGATATTGATAGTTGCAGTATATGTTGATGTTAAGAGGTTTGCAGAGGAGATGCAAAAGGAATTTGAGATGTCTATGATTCGTGAGATGTCTTTCTTCCTTGAACTTCAATTTACTCAGCTAGATGGTGGTATCTTTATTTCTCAAGCTAAGTATGTAAAAGAGTTTTTGAAGAAGTTTGGTATAGATGATTCAAAACTAGTGAGTACTCCCATGGTCACTTGATGTCACTTAAGCAAGGATGATGATTCTCCAGAGATCGATCAAACTACATATAGATCTAGGATTGGAGGATTGTTATGCCTAACTACTTCTAGACCTAATATTATGCATGTAGTATGTGTGGTTTCAATATATCAAGCCAATCCCAAGAAAACAAATGAGAAGGTAGTGAAAAGGATATTCAGATACTTGAAAGAAATCTAAATTATTGCTTATGGCATCCAAGAGGTAATGTCTTTGATTTGATATAGACATTTTCTTTCTAAATACAAAAGATGATGGAGTTGGATTGAAAAGTGAATTGTAATATTATCTTCTTGTGTTGATTCATTGCTTTTGTCTTTAGCCCTAAGGGTGTGGAACAAGGGCCCACTCCCACCACCAAGGCAGAAGGCTAGTATTGTTTATTTTGTTAATCTATTTTTAGATTCTATTTCAGGAAATAGTTACTATTCTTCTCATAGATAAATGCATGTTTCAATTGCATAGAATAGTATAGATCTACATTAGCAATCCATTGTTTCAGCTTTGTTTTCAACATTCCTAAAATTCATTTTCATAGCAGATAGATTAGTAGTAGTAGTTTCTTCAATCAGAAGAGATCATTAGAGTTAGTTAAAAAAATTGGCAACTATAGGATTCCTAATTACAGATAGCCATGGACACAACCTTGGATTTGACACATGAAATATGATTAAATGTTGGGGTATAATGACCCTTGTCATTTTTGGCACTGTTACTGGGGAACTCTATGTTAATTAGGGAAATTTAGTTAAATAGTTTTAGGATAGATTGAATTTGTATGGTTAGAGCTAGGGATTCAAAAGGAAGATACATAAAACAAACACCCCATCAACAAACTATAGGAGAAAGCAGTGGAGTGGCACAAGACCTTGTTGAAGAGAGAGACCTAGAACCTACCTTGGAAGCTACACCTAAATTTAATAATCCTTTCAATCCTCCAAATCTTCCACTCACTGACTATATCCAAGAATTACATCAGAAATTCCATGCAGATCCTTTAATAGAAACTAGTTCCTCATAACCTCACATAGAATCTCAAGGAGAAGAAACAGTATCAGACATAGATGATAATCATGATAACCATGAAGAAGAGGAAAATTAGGCTTTAAGAACCTTCTTATATCCCATTGTTCTGGTTACTGGAGATAATGCCCCTATGAAAAATATTTCACCTGCACACTTGCCAAATTTTAGGGGTCTTGCTTCTGAGGATCCAGATTAGTTTTTGTTTGAATTCAAAGTGGTATGCCAGACTTATGATTATGGATTAGATAATCAAAAACTCAAATTATTTCCCTCAACCTTGAAAGATTCTGCAATGATATGGTTCATGGGTTTGCCCCAAAACTCCATACATTCCTGGGAAAAGATGGAAACAAAGTTTTTAGGAAAATACCAAGATTACTATAGAGTCAGTAATAAAAATGAGGAATTGTTCAAAATTAAACAAAGAGAGGAAGAAACCTTAGAGGACTATGTGGATAGGTTTAACTTCGCTTTGAGAAGGTATGGAAACCTAGTAAATCACTCTTTGGCCAGAACCTTGTTTGTAAAAGGATTAGACAAAGAATCAAAATAGTCACTGGGTCTAATGGGAAAAGGGAAAATCAGCAAAATGGATATGCTTGCTATAGAGGAACTCTATAGGAACTAATCTAGACCAAGATGGAATGAGAACACCCAAATCCTTCAAAGGGAAAAATGAAATAGGATAGCTAATGGAGGAAATTGTAAATCTAAAAATAGATATTCTAGTCCAGCTGAATACCACATTAGATGGGATTTAGGAAAAAACTAGAACAAGTCATCAAGGTAGAACAACTGAACCACTCTCCATCTATTGTCCTAGGTGTAGAAACAAACATCTGTTGAGATAATACCCTTTAGATAAATTAGAGATCTGTCAGATTTTTGATAGGTAACATCCTACCAATCAATGTAGTCAACTCCCAGTCTTAAAAAGGCTAAGTAAAAAGAATGCCATTATAGAGGAGGAGTTGAATTATGTAGGATAGAAACAAGTTAGAAATTTTCCTTATAATTAGTATCCAAATTAGGCTTCTTATAGGGGTCCTTCTAATTGGGGAAATAATCAATGGAATCCAACTTGGCATGGACCTCAAAATAATTCTCCTTGGGGACAATAAGATTGGCCAAACCAATAATGGCAGAACCAACATTGAGAAAATCAACCCTGGGTAAATCAACAATCACCACAATAGTTTGGATCACAAAACATGTAGCCTCATTGGGGTCCTTAACAGGGATATAATCAACAATACTAGGGACAACCTAGATGTTTCCAAACTCAACAACAAGCATTGCTAACTAGACCTCCCAACACACAAGGTCAGTCACAAAATGAACCAGTTAGCCAACCACCCTTACCAACTCAACTTATACCTAACCCACAAAATAAGCAGGGAGCAGCTGTTTACATGACAGAACAAGAAAACATGGTTGGTATTAATGATATATATTCTAATAATCTCCAACTACATTCTGGGAAAGCACTTCCAAGACCATCTCCCCACACTATAGTTGAAGTAACCAATGATGAGGAACCTGAAAATCCACCCACTTAGCTACCAGAGGAGATTAATATTGAAACAATGCTAAAAAAATAATCCTTGGATAACTCCAGAGATCCTCCTAAAAGAATGACTCTGGAACACATCCCTGGAAACATTTTTGATAAAAACTCTAGAGATGCTTAGGAGATAGAAAAACTAGCACCATACCTAAAACGACTCAAACAACATGTTCCCCAGAAAAAGGTCTTACAAAAACAAGTCCAACCTACCCTGGAATCAAAACTTTTACAAGAAATTAGACAACTGAACATTGAAATTCTGCTCCTACAAGTAATCAGAGATGTGCCTGAACTGAACCAATTCATCAAACAACAATGTGTTAAGACCCAAGGTAGGAAGACAAACTTTCCTTCTGCCATATAGGTGGAAGGAAAAGTAGTAGATCTTCTAATGGGAGAATTGCTCCTCCCAAAATATGGAGATCCTAGAAATCTTGTCATGACTATTTACATCTTAGGGGTAGAAATTTCAAATGTTTTGGTTGATTCGAGAGCAACAATAAGTGTAATGATAATTCATACAATGGACAAATTAGCCTTAGTAGGAATCCACTCAACATCTACAATCATTCAACTTGCTGACCAGTCGGTAGCTATTCCAAAAGGGGTGATCACTGATGTTCCAGTTGTGATAGAATCATGGGAATTCCTAGTAGACTTCTTGATATTAGAACCTATAAACTAGAGAAATGCTTATCCATTGATACTAGGAAGACCATGGCTAGCTACAGTAGCAACATCTATTGATTGTCGAACTAGGGATATCATCATTTCTAATGGAATAGATTTGAAGAAAATATATTTGTATCCTCCAGCTAAACCATCAATACATTATTCAGGAAGAGTATGGGTAGATGAACCGAATAACATGGAAAACAATGCCTCAGTAGTTATGATTACCATCAAAGAACATTTGGGTGAATTAGAAGAAGAAATCCACTATGACACAAAGGAAGATATCACCCACGTTCTTATTAATGAGGATATAATGGAGCTAGCCCAAGATTCAAGGAGAGAATTTCTCACTTTTGCTCATTGTACCCTAGCAAATACCATTCCTTGTGGACAAACCTTTTATAGAGACTTAGCCACATTCCACATGTTACTTCCACATTCTTGCCCCCTTAATTCCATGACTCTAGTATATGGATTGACTACATCTATGGATTAGATAACCAAACAGGTTATGATTTTACCTAGGAAAACATTGAATATCAACACCTAGTTAGCAGAAAAATAGGAAGAACTTATCCAACTCCTAATTTCCCATTCAACAACCTTTTCTTTGGAATAACAAGATATGAAGGGCATCCCTCCTGAGATCTATACTCATCATATATACACTAAAGATGTCAATCCTGTTAGACAAGCCCAGAGAAGATTGAATCCTACTTTAAAAGACATTGTTAAGACTGAAATAGAAAAATTGTTGCAAGAAGGGTTTATATAGCCAATCTCAGATAGTCAATGGGTCTCACCCTTAGTCATAGTACCTAAAAAGAATGGGAAATGGAGAGTGTGTATTGACTATAGGGGGCTAAACAAAGACACAAAAAAGGACTACTTTCCCTTACCATTCATTAACCAAGTGCTAGACAACCTTGCAGGAGGAAGTATTTCTCTTTCTTAGATGGGTTTAGTGGATATAACCAAATCCAAGTAGCACCTGAAGATTAGGATAAAACTACTTTCACTTGCTCTTGGGGAACTTTTGCCTACAAATTTCTTCCATTTGGACTATGGAATGCTCTAGCTACATTTCAGAGGCTTGTTTTAGCCATTTTTGTTAAACTAGCTAATGAGTGCATGGAAGTCTATATGGATGACTTTACTATATATGGGGACAACTTTGAAGAAGCTCTCATAAACCTAGAGAAAGTACTAAAATGCTGTGAAAAGAATGACTATGCCTAAGCCATGAGAAGTGCTTCATGATGGTAGAAGAGGGAATTGTATTGGGATGCCACATTTCAGCAAATGGGATCAAAGTGGACCAAAACAAAATAGAAGTGATCCAACAGTTACCTTTACCTAAAAATTAGACAGATATTAGAAGTTTTCTAGGTCATGCAGGCTACTATAGGAGATTTATAGAAAACTTCAGTAGAATAGTTGCTCCTCTATTTACCTTGGTTAACAAAGAAACAAAATTCTTATGGACAGAGGATTGTCGATTAGCATTTGAAAACATTAAGGAGAAACGTACTACCACACCTGTTTTAAAAGGACCCAATTGGACTCTACCATTTCACATACAAACTAATGCTTCAAATGAACCTATTAGTGTGGTTTTAGGATAGAAGGAGGAGCGAGAAATAATGCATGCCATCTATTACATCAACAAAAACCTTACCTCTACAGAAAGAAACTATACCACAACTGAAAAAGAATTCTTGGCAGTCATATATGCTATAAACAAATTTAGCTATTATATCACTAGGTACAAAATATTTGTACATACTAATCATGCAGCCATCAAATACTTAATGAATAAGCCAGTAGTGGGTGCAAGGATAATTAAGTGGTTATTGCTGTTGTAGGAATTTGACATTACCATAGTTGATAATTGAGGAAAATTCAATTTGGTTGCTGACTTTCTATCAAGATTGCATACAAGTGGAGAGAACGAGTGAGTGGAGGACAGATTTTTAGATGAACACATTTTTGCTATCTCCTCTACTGCACCTTGGTTTGTAGACATGGCTAATCTCTTATCCATAGGCTTGTTTCCATCTCATTTTACCTCAAAATAAAAGAAATCCTTACTTAAGGAAAGCTTATCTTACAAATGGTTAAATGGTTTACTATTTAAATGTGGTCCTGATTTCATTTTATGTAGGTGTCTAAAAGTTGATGAAATGTTTTATGTTCTAAGGGCATGTCATGATGAACCATCTGGTGGGTATTATTCTTCACACAAAACTATCCACAAAATTTTGGGAGTTGGTTACTACTAGCCCTCTATTCATAAGGATACCAAGAAGTATGTGTAGCAGTGTGATCAATGCCAAAGGATGGGACAACCAACTTTCACCCAAGAAATGTCACTTTATCCTCAAGTAATGATGAAACCATTTGAGCAATGGGGTCTAGATTTTGTGGGACCAATCTCTCCACCATCATCAGGCAAGGAGTACATTTTGGTATGTACGGACTATGTAACTAAATGGGTTGAAGTTCATGCATTACAGTTTGTAAGAGAGGAGAAAGTTGTTGATTTCCTTTATAACAAGATTTTCTTAATGTTTGGAGCCCCAAGATCAATAGTTTTAGATAGAGGAGCTCAATTTACTTCATAGGTAATCAAAGAATTCACAGACTTGTATCAAGTTAAGCACAAGAAATCTTCACCTTACCATCCCCAAGCCAATGGGCAGGTAGAGGTGACTAATAGAGAACTGGAGAATATTTTGACAAGGACAATGGCCTTGAATAGAAAGGACTAGGCTAACATATTGCCTAAAGTAGTTTGGGCCTACAATACCACTTGGACGTCCACAACCAAATTCTCACCATATGAAAGTTTATGGGAAGAAGCCCATTCTGTCTATAGGATTTGAACTATAGACACTCAAAAATTCATTAGATATTGGTCCGCCATTGTCTATAGCCCAACAAAATAGGATTCATTAGCTTAATGAGTTGGATGAAATTCGTACAGAAGCGATACAACAAACATAACTTGTTCAATATCAAAGGAAACAATAGCATGACCAACACATCAAAAGGACGACATTTCAGCAAGATGATTGGGTTCTCCTATATGATTCTAAGTTCAAGGGAAAGCTACAAACTCATTGGATGGGTCCTTATCAGGTAAAGGACATTTTTGAGAATTGGACAATTTTAGTAGAACCCATTGATGGAAGCATAGACACAATCATAGTAAATGGCCATAGAATTTGACTCTATAAAAGGCCATCAACTAAGGAAGAATTCATTAAATATTTGAGTTTTGTTAGAGGGGACACATCCTTTATCACAGATTTGGACTGAAAAAAATAAAAAAAATAAAGAGGGATTGAAAACTAGCAATGGTGACCTCTTAAAAAAAAGAGAGAAGGATGGAAAACAAGTAAATGGCTATCTTTCTTGACTAAGGGGATTGAAAACTAGCAAATGGAGGTTCCCTTATTTTTTCCAAATAAGAATAATCAAGCTACGGAGATCATCAAGTGCAAATAGTTATTGAAACATACCTTTGGCACTCACAAACTAGGAGCACCTCTGGTGCTCTCAAACTAGGAGCACCTCTGGCTCTCTACCAATAAAAATCCATTTTGAAATATAATAAATAAGGAGGGGACCCACCTCTCTAGGTAATAAAGTGGAGATATCATTTGATGAAGTCAGTATGAGTCATCCTTCACTTTATGATGGACACAAAGTTGATGTCAGCATGCATGTCATCATCAATCGGGAAAAGTCATCACTCTTGCAGGCGTAGGTCATCACGAATGTCTACACTGATGTCACCTGACAACATGACAATCTCAAACCACTCAACAGGAATAATTGTAGGATATGTGACAACAAGGATGCTAACACCATTTCAAAACCACATAGGAGCTACTCACATGCCAAGTCACATCAAGTCTCATCGCGGCCGCGACATTGCAGCCAAGTACATTGGGTCGTCATCATTAAGATTGATTCATGTAGTTCTCTTTAATTAGCTTAATTAGTAACTATCTTGTCAAATCTATTTTTAGGTGTCATTATTATGACATGACTCTCTACCTTTATTTCCCTTCTCATCTCATGCATGCCGCCATTTTTGCCAGATTGTCAACCTGTCTATGGATTGTTCCATCACTCTGCTACAATTATAACTGCATAAGTAGGCTAAACCACTTTCAACCTCCTTTCCCATAATCTGAGTAATAAAACAAAATGACATATCAACCTCTACTCAAAATTGTAGAATTTCTCTAAAAATCTGAGTGTAAAATTCAAGTTTGCTGAAACAGTCCTCCAGAGTAAAAAGGAAAAAATAGACTACAAAGAGAAGTAGTAGGAATTTTGGCTATAGAGAGTGGAATAGGATAGAGAAATGGGTGTCAAGAAGAAATTAGAGCCAGAGAACATAAAAAGCCTTCTGCAAGAGGAAGTTGTGGCAAACATTGTAAGGAATGCAAGGTGGTTAGAGTTCTTAGAGAAATTTGAGGGTTTTCAAGAGGATATTGTTGATGACTTCATACGAAACCTGAGAGATAATCAAACAACTATTAGAGGGGTTTAGGTCAATATCTCTACCACCATCATCAATTACATCTCCAGATTGCTAGAACAAGGTGAGAGGTTTTACCATCTGAAAACCCTATATGTTTATTTTTATAAAAATTTCTCTGAAGAAGGTGAACTTTCAATACAGTTACATTTTAGCAAAAATGATGTTAAAGGAATTGTTAGGTCTTCACTTCCAAACCCATGGTAGGCTGTAGAATTATGGTTGATGAAATACTTCACATGTGATGGCCAATTTTCCATAGTTTTAGGGCCAATAATGAAAATGTTAATTTTTCTGAGGCATGGAAATGCACACCCAGAATTTAGCATAAACCTTCCACATTTTTTGTACTCTACAATTAAATCATCTTCAAACAAATATCAACAAGGGAAAGGCCCTATGAAACACCATGGTCTCATTTTTCTAATTGTGAAACATTACTTTTTGACTCAAGTTGATGGGGAAACATTATGGCAAACATTTTTACACAATAAACCCCAGGACAAAACACCAGAGAGGGTACAGAGAATAGATGAGGCTTCCTCTACCCATCAAGGAGGGGAGGTAGAACCTTCAACTTCCTCTCTAGCTACTGAGAGAGGTAAAGGTCAAAATCCCTCGCTGGAGGCAGCTTCATCTACTACCCCTATTTCTGGCAAAAAGAGGAAAGGAAAAGGAGTTGTAGAACCTATTGTAGAACAAACCCCATATTTGACTCACTCAACAAGGTGGAATATGACCTTGGCTGAGGAGTCTACTCCAGCTAAATAAATAGGGGAAACAATTTTCATAGAGCAGACCTCCACCTAGACTTCTAACCCCAAGAAACAAAAGAAGAAGACAAGGTAGGGTCAGAAAACAAAAATAGCTTCAAAGAAAATTGATTCCACAATACACTATTGGGCTAAGGAAGCATCTCATGATTCAGATGAAATTTCTCTAGTGAGAAAGAAGAAACAAAGAGAAGTTTCCCTAGAACCATTTGTTCATCCAGATCCCCATAGTCCAACTTCACAACATTCCCCTGCTCCGGACATACAATAGAGAGACACTTTTACTATTTCCTCAGATTCTAAGGATAATATGCCTACTACGGAGGCACCTACTCTACCTGTGCTATGGAGAAGCAAAAGCAAAAGGTAGCTTACCTAAGATGAAAAAGATACTGGTCTCCTGGCTGAAGTTCTCTTAGGTTTTAGAGCTTCTGTAAATGAGGCTAGGCCTTCATCAACACCAATAATTGTATAGAGAAGTCAAGAGGAAACTCAAGGCAAGGAGATTGCAGGGGAAGAGAAAACAGAGCAAGTGGATATAGCTGGAAATGAGGAGCAAATAGCTAAGGAAAACATTAAGGTAGAACAAATAGAAATAGGGACTTACATCCCTCTGATCAGGAGGATATTGAGATTTCAAGGGAACATTAGATGTTAGAAGAAATAGATAATTTGAAAATATTATTATGGGGAAAGAACCTAATTATTACTGACCTCAAGAAGGTCACGAGAGAAAAAGAAATGGAGCAAAAATAGATGATTGAAGGTCTACAAGCGGAGCTCTAGAATAAACAGGAAATCATTTAGGAGAAAGAGGCAGAATTGAGAGAAAAAGAAACAAAGGCAGCCCAAAGCATTAAGGAAAAGGAGGTAGAGGCAGCCCAAAGCATTAAAGAAAAGGAGGTAGAGGCAGCACAAAATATCTCCAACCTTACAAAGACTCGAGACAATAGTCTCACATCAATTGCAGCAATTGTAGAGAAAGTAAAAAGCCAAGACAAATAATTAACATGGGCCAACAATAAGATATATGATCAAGAAGAGTACATTTAGGAGTTGATTTGCCCAAAGGAAACAATGGAACAAGAGGTGAAAATAGATCCATATTACAAAGGGTAGTAACTGCCATGTCCAAAAGAGTTCAAACTTTGGAAGAGTAAGTCCTTTAGGTAGGTTCTATTTCATCTGATATCCTATCTTGTAAACCCCCAAGTGGAAGTTATGCTCTATTTCTACAAGAGAGAAGCTTACAGAGAAAAATGTCTTTGGTTCTCTCTGATTTGATAGAGGACACAGAGACAGGGGTAGGATTCATGGAAGCATATATGAGAAGTTTTGATGAGGACAAAGATTTTTTGTGTGAATTATATTTGCATGGTCTCTACCTTAATGATATTACCTTCATCATCAACTATTTTGTAGGAGAATGTCAACTCAAGGCATTCATGTCACTGATGAAAAACCATCAAATTTGGAATGAGAGAATGGAGGCTGATCTTAAAAAGGATGTAGAAACAAGCCTTTTTATCAAAAAAGAATGTCTAACTGCCTATGGCTTTAAGACCCATTTAAGGGCAATCATTTACTCTTCAAATGCCAAAACTAGGATTTAGCCTTTATATCTAAAACTTCTACAAGAATGCTCCATTGATTTTGGTCTCCTCATGAATAGTTTATCCAATCAAATACTTCCAGTGGCAAAGAAAAGGTGGAACACCCTAACTACAGAGCAGAAGATGAGGAAAGTGGTGTCCCCTACCAACTTGAGACTGTTTATGAGGAAGGCCAGGGCGGTATCAAAAATGATGGATAAATACTAGCAAGAGTGGATAGGTGGCCAATTTAGACCCCCTCTCATCATTGAGCCACTACCTATCTGGGTGGAGCAAATGGAAGATGACAAATTTTAGGAATGGATGAAGCGAGTTGAGCAATTTAGAGGAAATGGTAATACATACCGCACCACTTGGTCTACTTATGCAAATGACTACAACTTGACCAATAGGATATTCTACCTGAATAAGTCCAAATTATGAGAAGTAGGAGGACCTGCTAACCATTAAGTACAAGGGGATGATGAGTTCCAGGTAGCACCCATGAAATACACCTTTTTTCCCATCTTTTCTCCCTTCTTATTCCATTGTCCTGATGACTGTACCAAAGTAGATTCACAAGATTGTTCTAATTATGATTAATGAGAGATGAATTACTTAGAATCATGATTTTTGATTAATGGACTAATATGCATTGAATTGATGGGAATATCCATAAATCTTCTCTTTTTGAATCAGCAAGTACAGGTGTTCAGGAAAACAATTTTGTGCATCTCTAGAGGTAGTCCTAATGATCTTTAGAGCCAATATAGGAAAACCATGATGATTAAAGAGATTTTGAGATAAGGGGGTGAATCATCTCTGGAGCTAAACTGAAGTCATGAGCATATCTCCAGAGCTGAACAAAAGGACAAAAGTATACATCTCTGGAGCTACCTTAGTACAAATGCAAATCTCCAACACAGCTGTCAGTAACACTTCCAGTAGTAATAGAAGTGCTCTAGATATTACTCAATCAGCACCTGCGTAATTGAGTGGAAACCATAGTTAACTGCTGGGAGTTTTATCTCTCTTTTGATTTTGCATGAGTTTTTAATAAATTGATTTAAACACCTATATTTTAGGGCCTCGCTACCTAGTTGTTTTTGAAACTAAGACTCATATTTAGTGAGACTGTTGTCCACTAAATCTATTTTTATTGCATGAATGTTTACTCTTCAGTTAAATATTTAGTAGAATAAGAGATTAGTACTATCTCACAGATGAACTAGTAGTTAGGGTAAGTGATATCTCATCACTCATTTTAGATATAAACTTACAAAAGTAGCAACAAATATACAATGGATGATTCTAATTTTTGTAATCACATTTTAATAGACATTTTCTTTTTGAATCCAAAAGTTGATGGAATTGGACTAAAAAATGAATTGTGATATTATCTTCTTGTGTAGATTCATTGCTTTAGTCTTCAGCCCCAAGGGTGTGGAGCAAGGGCCCACTCCCACCACCAAGGGAGAAGGCTAGTATTGTTTATTTTGTTATTCTATTTTCAGATTCTGTTTCAGGAAATAGTTATTATTTTTCTCACAAATAAATGTATGTTTCAATTGCATAGAATAGTATACATCTACATTTGCAATCTATTGTTTCAACTTTGTTTTCAACATTCCTAAAATTCATTTTCATAGCAGATAGATCAGTAGTAGTAGTTTCTTCAATCATAAGAGATCATTAGAGTTAGTTAAATAAACTGGCAACTATAGGATTCCTAATTGCAGATAGCCATGGACATAAGCCTGGATTTGACACATGAAATATGATTAAATGTCAAGGTACAATGACCCTTGTCATGGATCATGATGATTCAAATGATGAAACACTTTTCATGGTATTGAGTGTTGGTGACAAAAAGGATGATGTTGGAAAATGTGAGAAGACTGATGCCTTGCAAACAAACCAAAATAATGATAGATGATCAATGGTTGTATGGACTACCTTTCATGCAAGAGATGAAGCTAAGGCTTGGGTAATTGACAGTGGTTTCTCAAATCATATGACCAGTAATAAGGAGAAGTTTATCAACCTTGAGAAGTAGGATGGTTTAGCTGTCAAATTTGGTGGTGATGAGTCAAAACAAATTTGCAGAAAGGGTGCTATAACTATTAATGAGAAGAATAAGACTGAGGATGTCCTCTATGTCAAAGCACTAAAGAACGATCTTCTCATTGTTAGTTAGATGTGCAAAAAAGGTTATAATCTCACCTTTCATGCCAGAGGTTGTGAAATTAGGAAGGCAAGGTTTAGAAAACTAGTTGCAAAAGGCATTAAGTCATATGGTGATATCTATCATCTGAAGGAGGTAAATGGAAGAACATGTTTGTTGTCTCAATGTAGTGAGTGTTGGCTATGGCACAGAAGAATGGGACATGACAATTTTGATAATATGGTAAGGATCAACTCTACTCATGTAGTAAGAGACTTGCCCAAGATATTCAAGCCTTGAAACATAGTATGTAAGGAATGTCAGATGGGAAAGCAAACAAAGACAAGTTTCAAAAGAAAGGAGTATTATTATTCAAAGCCATTGGAGCTGATTCACACTGATCTATGTGGCCCTACAAGAGTAAAGACTCAACAAGGTGAGAGGTATTTTATGTTGCTCATTAGTGATTATTCTAGAATGACTCAGGTTACTTTCTTAAGAGAAAAATCAAATGCCATTGATAAATTTAAGGTGTTCAAAGCTATGGTTGAAAATGAAGTGGATGCTACGATCAAATGTTAAAGGTTTGATAGATAAGGTGAGTTTACTTCAAATGAATTTAAAATTTTTGTGAAGATCATGGTATTAGGAGACATTTGTCAGCTCCTAGGACCCCTCAGCAAAATGGGGTGGTTGAAAGAAAGAATAGGATTGTGCAAGAGATGTCTAGGGCATTGTTGAAAGATGCACATCTACCTAATATGTATTGGAAGGAATCAATTCACACTACTATCTATCTGATTAACAAAGTGCAACTGATGATCAACAACACTAAGACCCCTTATGATCTATGGTATGGAAGACCTCCCACTATCATATATTTTAGGATCTTTGGTAGCGAATGCTATATCAGAAGAGATGAAGAAGACCTAGGAAAGTTGATTCAAGAAGTGATAAAGGGATCTTTCTTGGTTACTCAACCAAAAGCAAGTTCTATAGATGCTACAACAAGAGGTTGGGAAAGATGATTGAAAGCACAAATGTTGAAGTAGGTGAAGACCTGTATCAGCTCTCACAAGAATCAGAGGACTCTAGATTTGATATATTTCCATGCATTGAAGATGAAGAAGAATTGAAAGAACAAAAGGAATAAGAACCAGAGTAGATGCCTAAGACTCTAGTAAAGTATGTTTAGAAGAACCACTCAGTAGATCATATCATTGGAGATAAGAATGAAGGTGTTCAAACAAGGAGAAGGTTTGCTAAGACACATGAGTAAGTCAAATTGTGTTTTCTATCAAAAGTAGAACCTAAAACCTTTGCTAATGCTAGAAATGATTATGGATAGATAATGACAATGGAAGAAGAATTGGATCAAATTGAGAAAAATCAGACATGGGAATTGGTTCCCAAACCAACCAATAAGAATGTTATAGGAACAAAGTGGGTATTTCAGAACAACCTGAATGAAGAAGGTGAAGGTGTAAGGAACAAAGCAAGGTTGGTATGTAAAGGATACTCACAAGTTGAAGGCATTGACTTTGAGGAGACTTTTACTCTAGTAGCCAAGATGGAGGCAATCAAAATGTTCCTTGCCCTTGCTTCTCATAAGAACATCAAGGTATATTAGATGGATGTTAAGTCAACATTTCTGAATGGTGATCTAGAGGAAGATGTTTACATTGGGAAATCAAATGGTTTTTAGAGGATCTGGACATGGTATGTAGACTCAATAAGGCTTTGTATGGTCTCAAGCAAGCACCTATGGCTTGGTATGCTAGGTTAGACAAGTACTTCAATAGGGCTTCAAGAAAGGTACTACAGATAGTAATCTTTATATCAAGGAAGAAGGAGACATGATATTGATAGTTGTAGTATATGTTGATATCAAGAGGTTTGCAAAGGAGATGCAAAAGGAATTTGAGATGTCTATGATTGGTGAGATGTCTTTCTTCCTTAGACTTCAAATTACTTAGCTAGATGGTGGTATCTTTATTTCTCAACCTAAGTATGTAAAAGAGTTTTTGAAGAAGTTTGGTATAGAGGATTCAAAACCAGTGAGTACTCCCATGGTCACTTGATGTCACTTGAGCAAGGATGATGAGTCTCTGGAGATGGATTAGACTGCCTATAGATCTATGATTAGAGGATTGTTGTACCTAACTACTTCTAGACCTAATATTATGCATGTAGTATGTGTGGTTTCTAGATATCAAGCCAATCCCAAGAAAGCACATAAGGTAGTGAAAAGGATATTCAAATACTTGAAAGGAACTCTGAATTATGGCTTATGGTATCCAAGAGGTAATGACTTTGATTTGAGTGCCTACACTAATGTTGATTGGGCTAGTTGTATTGATGATTGAAGAAGTACAAGTGATGGTTCTTTCTTCTTGGGAAGAAGATTGGTTTCATGGTAGAGAAAGAAGCAAGATTCAGTGTCCTTATCAACTATAGAGGGTAGAGTACATTACAACAACATCCTACTGTACACAAGTTTTGTGGAAGAAGCAAATCCTGAAGGATATCAATGTATTATATGATGAGCCTATTCATATTTTGTGTGACAATACAAGTGCTATCAATATTTGCAATAATCCAGTGATGCATTCTAAAACCAAGCATATAGCAATCAAGTATCACTTTTTGAGAGAGAAGGTTGCAAAAAAGGAAGTAAGGTTGGAATATGTTCCAACAAAGGATCATATTGCAGATATTTTCATAAAGGCTCTTGCAAAGGACACTATTGATGCTCTTTGGTAGAGATAAGGGGTAATTTCCCCTCCTTTCTAGATGCATAGTGGTGCATCTGTCCAAGGGGAGTTCATGTTATATCTTTTTCTTGGAATGATGGTGGCTACCTCTCAGGGGGAGAAGGTAGTGGTTGTTGATGATAGGGGGTGTTCGGCTACTACAAGAAAAAGTTATGCCCTAAGAGAGAAGAAGTTGCCCTTTTTCCTTGATGTTAAATGGGAAGAATGTGTAGGTATGTGTTGCCATCAATGTCAAAGGGGGAGATTGTTACACATATGGTTCCTAAGGTTGTCATTAATGTCAACACTATCACAAGGTTGTCAATGATGTCAACACTATCTTGGATGTGTGATGGTGTTCATGGTTGGATGTCATGTCCTATACAATAGAGAATATATAGTTCATGGTTGGATGTCATGTTGAATATAATGTGGTTACTGAAGTTCATGGTTGGATGTCATGCCTTGATCAATACAGAGTTGACTATCAAGATACATTAATATGGAATTAGAAGCACTAAGATGATTAGATGTGTTGCTGATGTTGGAAGATGTTACTGGTGGCCTAAATCATATTGTATGATCTCTCCTACTATTCCTAAGAATGCATGTGTTGATACAAAGAAGTCTGGCCTCTGAAAGTTAGTTACAATTTATGCTACAGGATGACTACCTTTGAAGACTATCTGGGAGATTTCTCTACATTCCTCTGCATTAGTAGTTATGGTTATGCAATTCTAAAAATATGTTTAGGATGTAGTGAAGGTGATAATTCCAATGTTTCAAATCATCTGTCCTTCCGGTGTGAAATTTATGCATGATAGAGTATCAGCATGTGTTCTGGCAGAGTAAGGTGGTGTTGAAGGCTTGTTGGAATGGTCCGCATTCCTTCGGATGTGAATGTTTACCTTTACAGTTTTATGGACAAGTTTAATGATGTGAAGTCCATGCTTTCTTGTAGTTTCAAGGTTATTAGTGACCTGCAAGTTCATTATTTCAATGACAGTATGTTGTAGTGTGTCCTGAATGATTGGTTGTTCTCAGAGTTCATGGTTGAAGATGTGTGACACAAAATCTTTGATATGTAGAGATAAAAGAGTGTTTGGAGATGTTGTATGAGTCCTATAGACTCATTTGGAAGAGTTTCATGAAGATCTTTCTTGTTTCTAATACCACACAAGGTTTTCAAGTTGTTATGGACATTGTGCTTCAAGTTTCATGTCTTTGCTTAAGACTGTCCTACATTTAAATGAGTGGAGAGTGTGGATGTAATTCCTTGATATTTGATGCTATGAAGAATGTTTTGGACTTGGTTAAGAAAGTGTTGATGTCTGCAAGGCATGGGTCTTTTGCTGATGTAGTGTGTAGTCTTGTTTAGGACTTATCTTCTACACATTTCATGTTGTGTGTTGTCTGGCCGACTTGTAAATTTATTTTTCATGTCTCTAGCTGACAAGAAATGTAATCAATGTAATATCTTGTATAAATTGTAAATCAAATTGAGTTAGGTGAGATGTGATTGCAATGTGATTTATATGGTTCACAAGCAAGATAAGGAGTAGAATGAATGCATTATGATGTACGACTGAAGGAGAAAGAGCAGAAGTTGTAGATGCTATCCTAATTCATCTTGAAGACATATTTGTGATAGTGATCAAATCTAGAGTGTGCTTAACTAATCCAATCATTAGAAGAAAGTGGTAAGAGGGAGAATTGCAATCATCAAATGTGTAAGATTCATTGTTAGTTTTTCAGGAAGTAGAGAGACTGTCATATTGTAATATGTTCTAAGTTTGTTCTCAAGTCAGGGAGTAGTTGCTTCCTTGGGAGTGACCCTAAAACAAAGTCTTTAGGGAGTTGTAACTTGGGAGTGACCCTAAATCAAATTTTTTAGGGAGTAGTAGCTTCCTTGGGTTGTAGCCCTAAAACATAGTTATTATTTTGAGCTTCATATATTGTGAGTTAATCCTCACTATGATTTTTCCCTTCTTGGGTTTTCCATGTACATATGGTGTTATGTGTTGATGTGCATTATGTTAATCTTTCATATTTATGTTAATGTTGTAATGCTTAAGTTTTAATCTACTCTACAGAAGTTAAAGTTTGTTTAGATACTGATTCATCCCCCTCTCAGTATTTTGGTGTGTTCAACACCACACACTAGACACCTCCGTGGAAAGACCTCTATTACCATAAATGTTCCCACTCATTCTTGCACCTAGGGATCACACTCATTTTAAGCAACTTGCAATACTTCATCTTGATCTAGCTTAGGGATTTGACTAAGGTAAAACCCTAAATTTGCCACATGCATTAAACTACCCTCAAATAATCATTCTAGTGAAAATAAAGATTCACAAAACTACAAAGGATGACATTATAGTTCTATGGGATACCAAAGCACCAATTAGACACTAGAATGACTTTACAAGACACCAACACACTAATTGGACACTAGCTTGGTTGTTTGGACAAGATCACACTTCATAGGATGCTACCACTTGTGGTTCCACCCCAATTCACATAGAGAGTAGTGTATACACCTAAAAATGGCTCGTGTCGAATTAAGTAAATATTTTAATATTTATCTTAATTCTTATGCTTCTATCAAATTAAATAAATATTATAATTTATTTTATTGATTCATTATCCCAAAATTAAATAAAAATCAATTTATTTAATTAAATTCCCTAATTCTTCTAATGCCTCATATAATTAAATAATCTTAAATTATTTAATTAATCCCAATTTCCTCTATTCCAAAGTCCTAATTTCATGAATCCACCTCACCTTTCCACCTCACACTATTGCACACATAGTTAAATATTTTAATGTTTAATTAGCCAATATTCCCTCACCCACATGTCCTATTTCTCCTACAGTCAAATTAGTTAACTCACCAATCAAATCAGTTAACTGATTAGTCATTTGAGTTCACCGATCAGTCAATTCAGTCAACTCCCTAATCAACTAGTTAACTAATCAATCATCACAATTAACTCCTCAATCTATTCTATTATCTCCCATAATTCATGAAAGGAGCTTGGACACTTGTCCTCTTCTAATTTGGGTACATTCCCTCAAACTTTCTCAACTGTACACCTCACAGGTAATTCCTCCAGTCATGGATCTATTGACACTTGGATTTGGTCTTTCCTCAGCCTATATAAGCATGGTCTTCACACCCATTTTAGATGAATCTAAGCTTTTGCAACCTTACTCTGTAGGAATCATTATAGCGTGCCTTTGGCAAAGTTATCTCCATTTGCATTTACACAACCTCATTGTCATACATCCTCATTCAATCATGTCTCCATCAGTCCATATCCATTAGTATTGCATTTGTAGTGAAACCTCCATTGCATAATCCACCCATAGCCATTCTACTCTTGTCATCTTCAAACAATGAGGAAGTGCAACTTCTGAGAGCTCCATTACTACAAAGATTAGGAGAAGATAGGAAAACAATGGAAGCATAGAGGTAAATCAGTCTTCGAAGGTATATTGTTTGTTTACTTGTGTTTACATCAATTTCCATTGAGTTATTGGATACTTAGTTGCTTTAAACTGTTATTCATATTTTCCACTAACATTTCGGGTACCCACCATGGGGCCTTGCCCCATTTTTAACTTCGATTTGAGTGTTTTGTGAAGGTTCTGTCACAACAGGTCATTCCTATGCATACAACTTCCAGTTCTAGGCATTCAACACTTTCTACACTGCATACATCTTTCTGCACATTCAATCCGTTATGTTGTGCATCTAACACGTCTTGCTGCACTTTGGTATTTCAGTGCATATAAAGCATAGCCCTGTGCATTTGATATCTTTTGTTGTGCTTTTGTAAATCTGTGCATATGAATCACAGTGTTGCACATATGACCTACAAATCTGCGCATATGCTCTTCCAGAGAAAGTTGTAATGTTTTTATGAGATCTTCCATACTAACTCTCATTTGCAGGTGTTAGGAGCTAGACTTAGTCATTTTAGCTGCATTATTAATCCACTTAGAACTAATTAGGAGAGAGTAACTTAATATGTTCATGCAAATCATCACATAGACATAACTAGGAGGAAAGTAAATCATTTTGTTGCATCACAACTTGCATCTAGTCCCAACCTAGGGGTTAAAACTAAACAATTTCTTTATGTTTTTACTATCTTGCACTACAATCCATCACATAGCTTAATAGGGGAAAGTAACACTTGTTTATTTCTTCAAGCAACAATCTACAACTAGATTTGTTAGAAGGATAAAATAAACAATTTTTTCCAAGTTATTGGTATCTTGTTATAAATTTATGTGCTTGGTAGAGTTAACACATTTAGTTATTTTTCTTTTAACTAGGAAGATAAAGAACCACTATTCTCCATGCTTGGAAATGATAATAGGCATATGCTCTCCCCTTTCTTGGGTGACCAAAATGCCAAACTTATCATTTTACATGTGTAACCTTTAGAGAGGCCTGCCCTTGGAATTCCTTCCTTCCAAGTGGGACAACCTTAAGTGATAATGGGCTAAAGCCAAGCCACCTCCAAGTCACTATAAATAAATTGGGTTTGTGATGAAAATTGCAAACCACGGGTGCTGTTGTGTTACACTGACAAATGTTTTCCCCAAAACCATGTAGAGTGTAACCTCTGCAGTCTAGGAAGCCTCCTTATCAGAGTGAATTGCCACATGTGTAACCACCTGAATAGATGTCCATACTAAAGAGTCAACTGTTTAAAAATCCAAAAAACCCTATTTGTTGACACAGGAGGAAAATCCTCTAGAGCCGTCCAATGTCATACACTCATTTAGTGTGGGGACAGAAAGGTTCAACTCTTTGGAGGAACTATAACTTGGTATGCATGAGAAGTGAGTACTGTGGAGGGGAACTGGTGCTACCAAGTTGCTATTTGTCACACCTTTATGCAAGTAGCTGGAGTAAAATCCAAGTTGGAACTCAACACATACTGTCCTGGCCAACCTTAGGATTGTGTTTACTTTTGGTCACAAAATTTGTAAAAACAACATGGAATCTTCTTGTCTAACATGTTTTCTTGCAACTAACTGATACAAATCATTAGCAAAAATACCAGACTTGCTTCAAGAAACATTGTGAAAACAAACCAAGATTGAAAAAATTGAAACAAAAAGACAACACTATCTACATTTCTACGCATTTAAACCATTCTGCTACGCATATGACAAATTCTACTACACATTTAATCCTATTGTGCAATTAACCCATTCTATTGTGCATTTGAGACATTTTACTGCATAGATAATACTTCTGCACATTTGACGCATACAGCGGTGCATGCAAACCATAGTACTGCACATTTAAAAATTAAAGAATCTCAACTAGACCTACACATTTGACCTACATAGCTATGCATTTGACCATGTTTCCTACGCATCTGAAGCTACGCATGCAAAACAAAGAGCTATTTCATACACTTTCGAGAAAAATTTAAACCAGTTCTGGATACCCATTATTGCATATACCTTGTTTATGATCTCAGGAAAACCATACAAATCTATTTAGCTTCCTTTTTCCAAAAAAAAAATCATTTGCCGTATCATCCAAAGCAAACAAGTTTCCTACTAAGGTGTCATTAAGATGTTCCAAAACTCGAAACAAAAATCCAGTTGGTTTCATAACAGGATATATCATCTTTCATCTCGGAACCACACTAGTGTAATCTTGATAAAAGTAGTTTATATCAATAGCAGTGATCAACTCTCCCTACTTTGACTATCATTTACCTCAAGAGCACGTTTGTTTGAGCAAACATAGATCAAAAATTTGAACCTTAGGAAAAATCTTGTCATCTCAACCACACCAAAAACATCCATCCACAACCATTTTCATCCAACATTCACCCCCATCAAACAATTTTTATGGTTGCAACTAGATCAAAATCCAAAGAAAAGAAAGATATAGATCCTTTGAACAAAGAAATACCATCTCCATCTCACAGTGATGGAGAGGAAGAAATCCCATATGAGGAAGTAGTTGGTGCTTTACAAGACTCAAAATTTCAAAAGATGATGGACAAGGTCCCAAATATGGACTTGTAAAAGTATTTCCTTATGCTCGCACAACAAGGGACCAAACTTCCATCAAATTTTGACACCTCCACCTTAAAAGACACCACCTCTATGAATGACATGAAACTCCAAAGATCACACAAGAGCTTCCCAAAATAGACAAGACAAAGGATATGACAAACCCTCTAGACTTATTGACTAAACAAATGCAAGTCTTGCAGCAACAGCTCTTAGACATTCAAACCAGAGCATCCTCAAAGCATTACTCTCTAGAGGATATTTCACCATATCCTTTTGACAAAGGCTTGATCATGGTACCTTTCCCCTCAAAATTTGAGGTACCCAAATTTGACAAATACCAAGGAAAGGGTGATCCGAGAGACCATATCAGAGAATTTAGTGCAGCATGTCTCGAAATCATCCACAATGAAACCTATCTCATGTGACTATTCCCAAGGAGCTTGGGAGGACAAGCTATGGAATGGTTCTCTTGCCTACCTCCCGGCATCCAAACTTTCAACGAGCTAGTGGATAAGTTTGTCACTCATTTCTCCTATAACATTGAGCATGAAATCTCAATGTTAGATCTTTGTAACACCAAACAAAAGGGTGGAGAATCCTTCACCTTTTTCTTACAAAGACAGAGACAACTAGCCAACAAATGTCCATATCATATGCTAGAAAAACAAATACTTGAGATGTTTGTACACAACCTAAATGCTAATCTTAGCTACCAAATACAAATCCAATGTCCTGCTTCATTTAGTAAGGTCATTGAAATGGGGTTACTCATTGAAAAAGATTTGATAGCCAAAGGACAAGTCAAAATCTACAAGGAAACCCCTAGCTCCAATAATAACATGGAAAAGATGAGATTTTAGACCAAGAATAAAAACATTGTTAACGATGGTGTTGTGGATGCAAAACAAGCAATCCCAAAACAACTGATCTTCAACTTGCCCAATTTGCAAAACAACACACCACAAAACAAGCCCCAAAATAATGTGACATGACCCACTAACTTTCATCCTTGACGAAAGTTCACACCTTTAGGAGAATTACTGGAATTAGCCCTGTGGAAGCTCATATCAAACAATGTCATAACACTTCCAACGACACGTGATTACGAACCTAAATTCAAACCTCCTTGGTGTAATGACTTAGACTTTTGTGAGTATCATAGAAGAAAGGGACACAAGACCAATGATTGCTAAAGCCTCAAAAACTTACTTCAAGACTTGGTGGATCAAAAAGTGGTCAAAGTTAAGGGACACGGATCCAATGAGGACCATTTGGCATTCAAGAATCCACTCCCCAACTATGAAGAGGGAGGTTCTTCAAACCAAAACAATAACAGGGGTAACAAAACCAACTATACAAATGTGTCTTATGACTATGTTGTTAACCACATTTCAAAAAGTGATGCATATATCAATGTCATCACTATAAACAAAAACCCTGATTGTAGTGCGACCACCCACAGTGGAAAAGTTATTCTTCAAGGAGCTCCATCCAAAACTCCATCCATGTCTAACCGGTACAATGTCTTAGAGCAACTCCACAAAACACCAATACACATTTCCATTTTGGAGCTCTTGTGTCTATCCCCATCCCACAAGGCCATCCTCGAACAAGCTCTCTCAGAAACTATAGTCCCAACTAATCTAGTAGAAGAGCAATTCTAGGCCATGGTAGGCCACCTAACCACACCTCATTTCTTGACCTTCATAGAAAAGGATGATATGTCCATCACAGAACTGTATAATGCATCCCTACACATTGAAGCCTTCATCCACAAGCATAAAGTAAGATGAGTCTTAGTAGATGGAGGAGCATGTTTAAATATCTGCACTTTAAAACTTATCCTTGCATTGGGGTTTTAAGATCATCCCATTGATCCCAAAAAGAAAATTACTATCAAGGCATATGATGAAGAGGAAAGGACTTCAAAAGGCATTGTTGTTTTACCTATCAGAGTGGGACTGGTAGTGGAATATGTGGTATGCCAAGCACTAGATATGGAGCTAGCATATAATCTCCTTCTTGGACGACCTTGGATACATGCAATGCAAGCCGTACCATCAACTTACCATCTGTTGGGACCTAAAATTTCTACCATTTTTTGGCAAAATTTAGGGCTCCCATGATGTTAAAATAGTTTCAGTACAGTGATAGCAGTGTTGCAACAATGGAGTTCACTAAATCTTTTAGATGGGATACATATGATTCTTTCATGCAACATGATGTTCAAGAGTTAAATAGAATGCTATCTGAGAAATTAGAAGACAAAATGAAAGAGACAGTTGTTGAGGGTAGAATACAGCACCTCTTTGACAAGTATCACATGAATTGCATTGAGTGCATAAATGTAGATTACAAGTCAACAAAGAAAGATTCATTCTATGATCTGCAGCTTGATGTTAAAGGATGCTGAGATGTCTATCCATCATTTGATAAATATGTTGAAGTTGAACACCTTGAAGGGGATAATAAATACCATGCTGAACAACATGTTACAGGATGGAAAAAAGGGTGTCCTGTTCATCAATTTTCCTCCTTTGCTCCAACTTTAGTCCAGAAGATATCCCTAAACATCAACATCAACATGGCAATGAATATCTTCTTTTATTAAAGAGCAAGTTGTTAGAGTACACTACACATGAGTGAAAGTCAAACCTTTCAAGTGTTAACTTAATTGAGTATTGGGTTTCGGTAGAGTTGAGTAATGTACAGGTGGAGTAGTATTGTACTATACTTATGATGGAATGGGATTCTCTATGCTCAATGTTGAAGAAAAATGACCATGAAGCTCTTAGAAATATTCCCCTATCATTAAGAAAGTTCTACATTCATGGATGGATCATCGCAAGAATCCCTCAGAGAAGGCATTGATGAAGTTGAGTGTTGATATAAATATAAGTAGCAATGGTGTTACTCAAATGCAACTAGTGTAATTGGTATAAGAGTATCACTCAAGTTTGGAAGGCCATGGCTCTTCAATATTTTTCATAGCTATTGCATATACTTTCATAAGCCTATCCATTCTAGAAATCTAGACTCATGGGTTATAGCTATGATATCATTTAGGAGATTACAATCGAAAACAAGAATGCAAGGGTCATCTATATCTAGAAACTTAGCTGGTGACACCACTCATATGGTGGTTTATGTGCCAAATGTTGTTAAATTATTATTCAAAACAATATTGCACAGTTTAAGAGAAACACAACGATAGCTGGTATGTGCCAATAACATTAATGTAATTCATCATGCTTGAATTGAATAATGCATCATATATGGGAAAAGGTTGGAGTCAGAACTTTATAGTCTCAGGAGTGATGAGGAACTTTAGTGCGTTCTTGCTTCAAATTTGTTTTGATGTTAAATTTGGCCTACATTCTTTATTTGAGAAGATAGTAATACAATCAAAAGTGGGGAAAGTTTACTCATTGAAAATCAAAATCTGATATGGAGAATGGATTAGGCTATGATAATCAAGGGCCTTTTAGTTTTGACAAGATCAACCTTGAATGTATCATGGAAAGAGCATGTAGTTAACAACAGATACATCATTCACCTATATTGATAATGTTGGCTATAGTTTTGAAATCTATAAGGATTCTGTTGATGTCATGGAAAACATGAGTCAACTCTTACTTGGGGTTTCATCCATCTTTTATTTGACTTACATCATATCTAAGCATTGTGAATATTGGTTTAATTCCATCAAATCAAGAAGAAACTGAGTATGAGCATTTTGCACTTCACACAGAACATTCAAGTTCCAATATGTTGGTTTTCATCCCAATTTAAAATCACTGCCAATGCTAACAAATTGAGGATGTTTCTGTGGGATTGACTTCAACAATGGAAGAGGCCATTAAAAAAGTTACCAACTTGAATCTGTGGATAGCTGAAATTTCAATCACATGCAATAAAATGAAGAGACTAAAAATGCATTGCAGTCAAATGACATCATGTTCAAAATGCCTCTCGAATATCCCATGTGGCATTCAACCCCAAGTGTCGGAAGGAGTCTACTAAAATATGACAATTACAATGATGCAAGAACTTGAGCCAAATTGCACTTGATGATACATTCAAGGAGTTTGATTTCCAACAATATCTTTTTGCTCGTCGGTCATAGAAAGTATGGGGTGATCTGCATTCTTTTAGCTATGTTAAGTTAATGAGACTGGCATACTTGATAAGATATGGGATGAGCATTGAGAGAAGTCCATGCAATAGTGTGGCTTTGAGCATGTTACCCTAGCCCAAACCAGATGTTTGGCCATCAATTCTACCTGATTCAGAATCAATGGTGCATGCAAAAGAGAAGGTCATAGAAATATTTCAAAAACTTGCTCAAGAAGGGCTTACTGTAGCGTGTACTATTCATTAGCCATAGGGTTCAATCTATGCAAAGTTTGATGACTTAATACTAGTATCTGAAGGTGGTGGAAAGGATGGAACAACTGCTGCATCTCTATGGCCTTCAACTTCAAGAGAAAAATAATCATGGCCCTAAGCTATCACCAACACAGAGACGGGCTTCAAATGAAAAAGGCAAAGCTATTGGCCATGTTGGATGAGGTTGACCAGAGATACAGATAATACTATCATCAAATGTAGATTGTAGTTGCATCATTTGAAGCTGCAATTGGGCGTGGAGCTACCAAGACATATCGAGACATTTTTAATAGATGCAGTTAGTGGACAAATTCAGTCAACCAACAAAACTTTGGGAAAAGAAAATAAATATGTCAGTTACAAAACCCTAAATCCAACAGAAACTGATCGGTGAAAGAAAATTGATCGGAATAAATTTTCTAGATCTCTCCAATTATGTGCATTATGCCGATGGGGTGGGCCACCAAAAATATGATTGAGAAACATTGCATAAAAAATATGAATTTATGCATGACAATAAAAAGAATATTATTAAATTCATTGCACTGATAAAAATCTCATCACCAAGAGAAAGGAAATCGGAATGCATTTTTAAAATTACACCAATTTGAGGAGTCATGCCAATATCGGCAAGAGATGGCTTATCAGTGAGAAAACATTGTGTCCTCCTGACTTATAATGTCAGCCCGATGATAAAATAAAGGCGATCAAAGATATAATTAATTTATCTAAAGAAAAGATTTAATAATCAAAATTGAGAATTTTCACTTTTAGAATAAAAATTTTTCACTGACGAAGTTGTAGGAGATAAGATATTTTCACTAAAGGATGTAAAATATTTTCACAAGGTTGTTAAAAACAAGATTTTATGAGTAGAAATTGTTTCTTACTCGAAGGGTAAAATATATTTTCCCAGTGGGTGAAAATATGAACAAGAGGATATGACAAATAGTTATATTCATATTGGAAAATTATTTTCGTGAGAATACAAGTCCCAAGAAGATTAATTAAATAAAGAATCAAGATACATGAAAGTAAATCCTAACAAAGATGAAGAGAAATAATTGAATTTTAAAGGACCGGAGGCTAATATTTTACATTAATAAAAATTGTTATCCTTCACGGAAATGAAGAGACGCACAGGATGGCAAGCGAAGGGTCCAAACCCTAAAAAATGCACAGTAGGTATAAAGATGAAATCAAAGAAGTAGATTAGGAAAAACATCAGTTAGATAACTGGATGGATTGACCAGTTGCCAAAATAAAACATTATGTTGTACATTGTAAAATCTTTCGAAATCGTATAATGGAGAAAATGTATAAATTAATTATTTAATATTGGTGTCTATTGTTTGTTGAGCTGAGCAATTATTTGGTTGTCTCCACATTGTTATTTCTTTGTTATTTGAACCTGAGTTTCCAAGTTGATATTTCAGTTTCATTGAGACACATTGGTTGTTTTCATGTAATTAAGTTAATTGGTTTCCATTAAAGATATAAAATCCTTTTGATTGATTATAGTAACTTGAAGTAACATTTGGATAGGTAAGAGCAGCCTAATAATTGACAAAATTGCCATACTGTCTCCAAATCGATATTGTCTTGTTATTCAAATTGAGCATCAACTCCATTTGTCAATACACATTGCTGTCATTGTATGATTCTATTGATTGGTTCCTTCAAGGAAGGATTAAAATCCTTTCAATAAGTCATTAGTAACCTGGTAAGGATTGAGTGGATAAATAAGTAGAGTCTGTTAATCACATTTTTGCACATTTATACAAGATATAAACAAACACAAGTGCCAAACAATTAGGATTGTAACCAGTAAGTAAATCATATATCATATACACCTTGACTCCATTAGCCCAACAAAAATAGGCACTGGTCATACCAATTTCACTCTAGGATTCCATAAAATCTTATTCAAACAATTACATCTCAGATTTTAGTATTAGGAGTATTAGTAGTTTGGAAGCTTTTATCTATTCCACATTTGATGCCATTGTGAGTAGATACTTAAATCCAATCAAGTCATATAGTGTTAAGTCTACTTTAGTTACAAAGGTACACCTGCCTAGGTTTGCAAGACTTGAAGTGTAGGGAACTAATAGCTCTATCAATTGGTCCAAAAATGTTGCAAATCCAAACATAGAGTCTAGCATCCTCTTAGGGTTAGCAACCTGCATTTTTGGGAACCAACACCATCAATGCATCAAGTTTGCCCACAATGGCCAGGAAATCACTATTCAAGGAGACCCTGACCCATTTTAGTAATGCAAGTCCATTCTTAATCCATACCAATCAAGTTAATCAATCTTGTCAAATTATCCAATCACATCCTTTTGGTATTGATCCTAAGCATGTCATAAACCAAATCAATCAATCATCATTAATAGTGGGATATATCTTTCCTGCATCTTTGTGTTGATCTAGGGATATATCGTTCCCCACAATGACAACACTATCGTCATCAATCATTATCGATTAATCATTGGTTTACCACTTGACAACGGGCAATACCTTGTTTGTTCTTGTATCATTTGTGCATACTTGCTTGCTTGCTTATGTGTGTTATAAATTTATCTTGCATAGCGTGTCATTTAACTCTTTCATCCATCCCTTATCTTGTATCCTCCATTTTCTTCACCCTAACATGTCATTCAGCCTATCTCATCATGAGATCGTCTGTCATCCTATCATCACATTCTTCCCATCTAATCTTTTGAGGGGGCATCCTATCATCATAAAATTATACTAGGGACAAACTAGACATGTATCAATCACAAAAAAAAATTATTTCTTTGAAGCAACACATTAAAACACATTGCATCAAAGAGGGGCAAAATGTATACACCTAAAAATGGCTCATGTCGAATTAAGTAAATATTTTAATATTTATCTTAATTATTATGCTTCTATCAAATTAAATAAATATTCTAATTTATTTGATTGATTCATTATCCCAAAATTAAATAAAAATCAATTTATTTAATTAAATTCCCTAATTCTTCTAATGCCTCATATAATTAAATAATCTTAAATTATTTAATTAATCACAATTTCCTTTATTCCAAAGTCCTAATTTCATGAATCTACCTCACCTTTCCACCTCACCCTGTTGCACACATAATTAAATATTTTAATATTTAATTAGTCAATATTCCCTCATCCACATGTCCTATTTCTCCTATAGTCAAATTAGTTAACTCACCAATCAAATCAGTTAACTAATTAGTTATTTGAGTTCACTGATCAATCAATTCAGTCAACTCACCAATCAACCCAGTTAACTAATCAATCATCTCAGTTAACTCCTCAATCTATTCTGTTATCTCCCATAATTCATGAAAGGACCTTGGACACTTGTCCTCTTCTGATTCATGCACATTCCCTCAAACTTTCTCAATCGTACACTTCACAAGTAATTCCTCCAGTCATGGATCTATTGACACTTGGATTTGGTCTTTCCTCAACCTATATAAGCATGGTCTTCACACCCATTTCAGATGAATCTAAGCTTTTGCAACCTTACTCTGTAGGAATCATTACAGTGTGCCTTTGGCAAAATTATCTTCATGTGCATTTACACAACCTCATTATCATACATCCTTATTTAATCATGTCTCCATCAATCCATATCCATTAGTATTACATTTGTAGTGAAACCTCCATTGCATAATCAACCTACAACCATTCTACTCTTGTCATCTTCAAACAGTGAGGAAGTGCAACTTGTGAGAGCTCCATTACTACAAAGATCAAGAGGAGATAGGCAAACAATGGAAGCATAGAGGTAAATCAGTCTTTTAAGGTATATTCTTTGTTTACTTGTGTTTACATCAATTTCCATTGATTTATTGAATACTTAGTTTCTTTAAACTATTATTCATATTTTCCAGTAACAAGTAGAATACAAGTCCAATAGTAGTGTTCCTCCCCCTAATCCTCTTCATCCACCAAAACTATAATTAGTCACGAAATCAAATATTCTTCTCTCACCTCCTTAGTTTTCTTTAAATAAAAAACCTCAACTCTCTAAATTCTCAATTTAATAAAGAAATAAAATAGATGTTTTGAATAGTCCTTTACCTTTTTACATTGTTAAACTAGAAATATTAAGAAAATGATAACATATTACTATAGTTGTGAAATTTACATACCCATGTCAATTCCATTTAGTTTTGTGCCTCTTTGAAGAGGGTGGCTTATTACAATTACATATTGACAAAGGACACAATCTTGTGCAAATTTAGGTTCATCCCCATTCACACACATTCACATACATTTATCCCCACTTTATCCATATACACATATATTTGGATAATTCACCTTGATTATTCATTTATCATGTTTATCCATGCACTTATTTCTAGAGATTCCATTTCCACCTTAATTCTAACTCCTTTTTGTCCTAGGTCAATCATGTGAGCACATGAGTGATCCCACACATCTAGATTTGACCCCTAAAATCTCAAGATTCTAATTCAAAATTGACCAATTTCTGGCCATTTCACTTACCATTATGAGTTGGCTAAACACACATTTGCATGATTTATTGTTATCTAGGGTTTGTATTTAAAGGCATTCAATTACATTCATTTTATTATTCTCTCATATCCAATTACATCTTAGCTTCATTCAATTAGTCATTCACAAAGCATGTTAGGAATACTTACATTAGTACACTAAAAATGTATTAAAATTTAAATAATCATCTTAGAAGTATATGCATGTTTGAAGATTATTGTCCTTGATCATTTGCATGATTGTAAAGTTGATCTCTTTGGGTGTTGATCTAGAACTTGTCCCTTAGTGATTTGATAACCCTCTCAAGGTATTCTTAAATACTACTAGTCCTCATAGTAGAGCAAACAACGGTGAATCAAACAAATCAAGAAGTAGAAGCAAACACTCAACTAGATCAGTTTTGTAAGCCATAGGACAAATTTGGACCCACAAACATGTCCCAAATCTATGTATTTGATCCATAATAGAGGTGACCCAGTATTTTGATCTTGAGGTAAAATATAGACATAGATATACCATTTCCTATCTCGATACATGACCTGGATCTATGAATTTGATCTACAATAGAGGTGATCAATTGTTCTAATCCCTAAGTGAATTATAGACATAGATATATCATTTCCAATCTTGAAACATCTAAATTTCAAAGTACACATCAAATTTATGTATCATCTTTATTCATAGAACTAAATGCCTTAATCCTCCTATTACTCTCTTATAACATTTAATATTTCAATATTCTAAAATCTATGTCCCCAACTTTATTATCTAAATTCTTTGTGTGGAGAAAATAGAAATCATCCTTTAACTTTAACCCTATTGTAGTAAACACTAGAATGAGGCAATTTATTAAGTATGAAAGGAACTTTGTTATAGACTTGAAAAAGACATGTATACTTGACCTCAGGCAATCGGTATTTAACTTAGGTTACATAGACATGCTTTTGTACTTTATTTGGCCGATAGGCCATTCTATATGTGCACACATTTTGTAACTGCCAAAAAAATTTGGTAGTCCTAATAAAAAATATTTTTTTTGGTAGTCCTTCCTTTTTCGTGGTCCAAAAATTTGTGTGGAGAGTTAAATACATGGCTATTTTGAGTAGCCACAATTTGTGTGGAGAGTTAAATGCATGGCTATTTTGAGTAGCCACAATTTGTGTGAGAGTTAAATGCATCACTATAACACTTAGTTTTGCAGATTATAAATATGGCTTTCACTCCATATTTCGAAAGGGGCATGAGCTCATTCTATTTGGTGCTTTCTCAAATGGAGCTTTCTCAAACAGAATTTCATTATGCGGTTTTTGAAGGTATTCTATCAAAGAATTCCAATCATCCTACCAAACATCTCATGATTTTCTACAACAGGACAATGAAAGTCTACGACGATTTTTCTCCTAAAAAAGTGATTCTTTTTTTATGTTTGATCCAATTTTTTCCTCAAGAGGTGAAACATTAGACTAAAAATCCATTAAAGCATGTTAAAATCTTAATCTTTTAACTCATAATTTGATTCATCAATGGGCACAGGCTATAATGTTGATGGCTATGGGTAATGGAAATGCTTTGCATTCTGATGAGGATTCCTTCTCTTCCACCACTGCTTCTAATTTTGTACCTTCACATTACGAAAAAATGTTGCAAACCTAGAAGAGCCCATAGCTAGACTAAATCAAACCCTCTTTTATACGACTAATTTCTCAACTCAGATTTGTAATAAAACAAATTTTAGTATATAGTATTAACCGAAAAACTTTGGTTTTACAAAGTAACACTTTCTCAAGAAATGGAAAGACGGGTAAATTTTAGCTTCTTGATTGATTTGTATGGTAGCTTTCCTGTTATCACCTGGGAAAAGAACAATTAATTAATAATATCTTTTTGTTAGATTAGAACATGTGAGCCTCTGTGAACTCATATAAAGTTGTTTAATAATATCAATGGAAAAAATTATGTTGATAAATTAAAGCTTTAGTTTTCTTGAGAGAGATAATTTAGAAAGTTAATTATGACTGAGATTGCCTTCAAACAAAATTATGGCTTAAAATTATCTAACAATTTTTTGCATAGAAAATTTGTCTATAGAATTATAAGCTTTTATTATTATTTTTCTTTTAGCTATTTGAAGATGGAACCAGATAACCATCATTCAAACCAAAATCATAGCAATGTCAAAATTGTTCAGAAATAGAAAGCTAGATCTTAAAGGTGATATCTTATTCTTCATTGAAGTAGCCAAATCTACCAAAGCCATTGTAGCAAGATATCTTATTCTTTTAATTTATTTTACTAGACAATAAAATAAAACTCAAGAGATTTTGCTCGTCCTTTCTCTCGATGGATGCATGTGGATGCATGTGATTTTTTACAGAGGGTTTTTTGAACCTTCCTTCTGCAACATGTAATTCACATTAACTTGGGGAAAATAAACTAGTTAGAAATTCTGAAAAATAAATTTATTTTACCAGACAATAAAATAAAACTCAAGAGATTTTGCTATTCATTTCTCTAGATGGATGCATATGCATGCCTGTGATATTTTACAAAGGGTTTTTTGAACCTTCCTCCTGCAACATGCAATTCACATTATAATCAAATCTAAATTTGGAGAAAATAAATTAGTTAGAAATTATCAAAAATAAATAATTAAAATTGTAAACCAAATAGAAACAAACAAGAGAAATTATCTCAGAGGCATGAAGGTGCACTATGGTTTTCATGCGCTCAGATTTATCATAGAATAAAATAAAGTAAAATTAAAAAAAACTAAATGAATAATTTGATGCGAATGAAATGTATTTTAAGTTTTAAATAATTACAAGTTTTCAAAATAGAAAAAGATAATTATTGCTTTATTTATTATTTGTAGATAACTTGAGTTAGTTTTTTAGTAACATATTGCTTTATTATTTGTTTAAAAATATGATCATGTTTTTTTAAATTTATGAAGTGTTTTTTTAATTTTTTATTATATATAGGTTATGATTATCCTTAAAATTAAATAAGATTAAATTAAAGATTTATATAAGATTTTATTGATAGGTTTTAAAATTTATCAAGTTTCTTTCATTTAAATAAGGCAACAAGGTTATTTAGAATAAAACAATAAAACTATTAATTTGGGTTAAATTTGATTTATTCATACAATAATTTATTTTATTTTATTTTAAATTTAAGAATATAAATATTAGTTGTATAATAATACAAACTATTTTAAATATTTCATTATTAGTTAGTCTTAATTAAATCTATGTATTATTAAAAGATTGAACAATGTAAAAAGTTATAAAAAATATGTCTAGGAAAAAAATATATCTAAAAGTAAACTATTGTGATGCTCACAACATGCCCCATTTTACTCCTTAGCAAAATGAGGAACCCTGTTGAAGTTGGTTTGCTTTGCTTGTTGGTGTGGTTTGCTTGGTGGTAAAAGGGAAGGGGAGCTGAAAATACAAACCTTGATAAAAATAGGGAAAATTTGCATTTTAGTACCAGGTCAAAATACAGGTGAATTCCTTGTTGAAAATAAATAGGGGTTGCTTTTTGAATTATTTTAAAATTTGCTATATTTTGCAAGTTATTGATGTCTTTGGTAAATGTACAATCAAAAGGTTTGTACTTTGTATGTACAAAGTTCTTTGTATATGCAAAGTCATTTCATATACAAACGCGCTTTTGTGTTGGTTGCAAAAAGGGAGGTCATCAGGTTTTCTTATTTTGTTGCTTTTTCCTTGTATGCATTTAAGAAATGTTTTATACATACATATAGGGTGGACCCGAGAGGAGTTAGGTTGGGATGAATACACATTGAAATCCGCTATGTATATTTTAGTTTGTATAGTTGGAAAATGGAAGACATACAAGTAAATATACAAGAGATTATACATAGCGCAAAACTGAAAAGGTATTAAGGTTGGTATAATCGATGTATGTCCGGCACTTGTATATTTGGCGGATGTGAAATATACAATCAAGGGATACAATGAGTTCGGTACATCATGAAATTGAAATGTTATCAAATAATGCATAATGATTGTATACGTTGGGTTTTGTAAGCAAGGTATCGGGAGGTGTGCATTTTGCTTTATACAACGCAAGTTTGAGGGTAAAGCAAATTTTGGTAAATACAATGTATCGAGACTTAATGAATATCAGGTATACATTGTGTTTTATGCAAGGTGGAATTAAGAAAGGTTCAAAGTTCAAGTGAATAAATAGTTAAGTCCGTCACTTGTATATCGGGGTTTGTATATTTGGATGAAACGAAATATACAACAAAATATACAAACACTTTATACAAGCCGGAATCGAGACAATTATGGAATAAAGTTAAATTGTTGTATGTTTTTTGCCTTTTGTATGTTTTGGGATATACAAGGTAAAATATACATTATTTTGTATACATTGCAGAACCGAGGAGTTATCAATTGAAGTTAATTTGTTGTATATTTATGTGCTTATATATATGTGCCGAAAGATACATTGATCTATACATACAAGCCGGAACTCAAGGAAATTGAAATAGGACGAATATAATGCATTGCGTCTGAATTGTGTATCAATGGATACATTGAGTTGTGTACATCTCGGATTTGAAGGTAAGTATAATGCAGTTTATAAGAGGGTTGGAATCTGAAAGTGATATGAAGGTTGTATGCATCGCAGAGATGCATAAATGTGAAAGGTAAGGTGGACCCCACCAGTTGTATATTAATTTTATATGTTTACAATGTATATCTGATATACAAACTAATATACATGCCCTGGATGTCAAAAAGAGTAAGTCTTTGTATATTTGGCATTTGTATGTTTAAATATACAATGTCGATATACAAAGGATCATACACATACCAGAAGGGAAAAGGTAAGGAAATAAATGTATAAGGTGTTTGTATGTGCACTTATACAATGGAATATACAAGTGAGATATACAAACCAAAAGATACAAAGAGGTATGGAAAGTGGAAAAGGCAAAAGCATTAGTTGGTTCTTTGCACAAAATGTTTATATGTTTTTAAAGATACAATGAAGAGATACAAAGAGAACATACAATGAAATATATGAAGGAAAAAATGTATGCAGAATTTGACTAACGGTAAAAAGGGGTTCAAAAACAAAAATGTAAACACTGAATTGAAAGCTGAAACCGTAGCGCATTAATGGCTGTAATTAATGTAGGCCTAACACTCAAGAAAAGAAGGATTTAACGAGGGTTAGGGCAATTTTAATGTTATTTTGCTTTCGAGATATACTATTAAGACTGAAAATTGCAGAAAAGAGAGTTGTTGTTGTGATCAAGCAGAATTTTCCAGGTGACAAAATTACAGTAGCTAAAAAAGGTGAAAGTGGTAAAGTAAGTCAACAGCAATGGTAAACAGTCACAAAAAAAAGGTATTTATCCAAAATGCCATTTCCATTTCTAATGGGAAAAAGTGAAGTTAATTTCAGTAATTTTGGGTTTAAAATGCATGCATTTGTCAAAAGTTATTGTTTTAACTGTGAATCAACTAACTAGAGCTTAGGAGTTAAAGGGTGGAGAAAAACATAAAAGATAAATGAGGTTAGGGTAAAATGGTAGAAATTGAGATACACAGTAAAAACTGTAAACATGAATATGAAGCGAAGATTGAGAAATGTACGTTTCCACAGGATGGCCCCAAAACAAAAGAAGGATGTAGGGGGCGAAGAAAAGAAAGAGAGAAAACCACAAAAGGAAGTGGAAAAGGAGGAGTTGCCTCTGCACAAAGGTTATCCGTCCCTGATTAGTGAAGCTGGAGTAGGCACAGACACAAACATAGGGACCTACGATGCTGAAGATGTCCTGAAGAAGATCACCACTGTGGATGCAACTCCAGATATGAAGTGTATCTGGGAGAGTGGGTTATACTGAGCCATGGGTTTCCCATTGGCGATGGAAGCCAGGAATTTGTGCTTAGACTATGTAATTATGAATAACCCAAGTACTAGGATGGTTATGCTATATGATAAGGTAATTGCTTATTTGACTCCAGAAGGAATTGCTAACACTTTTGGGTTGGAGATCACTGATAAGATGACAGACATTGATATTGATAAATATAATGAGGGCTTCTACACAAATGAGAAGGAATGCAAAGGGAAGATATTCCATGGTTGTTATAACGCAGAGAACAAACCGAAGGTTGTGGCCAAGATACCCAAGAATTTAATGAGGATATGCTTCAAGGAGGAGATTTATTTGATGGTCACCATGTTGAGCAGGCTAGTTGGATTAAGGGATGGAACCAAGTGTGAACCATGGATGTTCACAGTCATTGAATTTATAAGGTTAGGATAAAAAGACCAATGACAAATCCACTAGGCCAAGGCCATTAGTACTGTTATTTGGAGGCAGACCATGAGGAGGCAACATAAATGCCTGCCCTTCTATCTATCTTCTTATGTGTTATATGCATGTGTTGCAGAGGTTAGGCCTCATATTCATGGAATAGAAAGGGTAGGTACCCTGGGAAATGGTCCATACCAAAAGTTAGTATATGAGCATTACCTGGTATTACAAGAGGAAAATGCAATGAAGAATTTTGCTCTAGTTAATGATGTTTTTTATACCTACATGGTAAGAGAACTGAGGGAGGAACCAGGCAAAAGACTGTCTAAGGATGCAAAAAATGCAATTGGATTGCACAGTTCTTGGTTCATACAATTTGAACAGTTCACTTACATAAGGACTAAGGGTTTTGAGGGGAAGCCATTTATGCTTCCTAGGTATCCTTCTGATAAACTAATAGTGTTAGAGTTTTCAAGGCAAAACTTGAATATTTTCAGGATGTACAAGAGGAAATTCAATAACAGGGGAAACATGAAACTACCATGGGCTATTAGTAGGAATTCTTGCTACAGTGAAGAGGTTGCTAGTTTTTTAGAGTAGGAGCTGAGGTATTATGGTTTCAAAGAATTTGATTTGGCAAGGAAATTTGATCCCTTCCATAGAATCCAAAATTTTGTAAATAAAAACCATAAACATCAAGTACACATTGAAGACTTCTGGGCAGACTACAAAAATGACAGAGAGGTGAGGAAAAGAGCCCACAAAAGATTGACTATTGAACATATGAAGTCTATTGGAAACATATATGTGCCCCCTGAAGTATAAGATAATGATAGATTGTTACACCATAGTTATGCACAGGCAAGACTGGCTCCCATTACAGAGCTTGATTGGTCAAAGCCATGGAATACATCTCTGGATGTATTGTCTGAACCAATAATTTTGTATTCAAAAATATGGCTGAAGGACAGGGTTGAAGAACTTAGAGCTGAGGGTATAATAGTTACATACCCACAAAAGGGGAGGAAAATAAAGATAGAGCCCACTGAAGACTTACAGTGCTTCTATGAGAAGAAAAGAAAAATTGTTGAAGCAAGGATAGTAGAAAAGGATAAAAATGCTACACTAATGGATCCCTATGCACTGGGAATATCAGTAGTGGTTGCATCAGAAGTGTTTGTGGATCCAAAATCCAAGAGCCATGAAATAAGTCCAGAGGAAGCACAAGCTGCCAGCAGGGTGCTAGGACAACAGCCAATGAGGGCAATCCCAATAGGTTTGTCTAAGGGTGAGTCTTTGAAACCAAAAGATACAATTGGAGCCCAAGAAGTAGGGGAGAAAATGAGAAGTATATCTAGTACTTCTCCAATGGAACCAGGAAAAACATTCATAAAGGTGAAAACAAAGCTAGCCGAGGAGAAACGACAAGAATCAGAAATGCAAAAAGACAAGCAGACTATAGAGACTATGAACATTGTAAGCAGCGATAGTGAAGAAGGAGTGATGTTTAGAGGGAAAGAAATTGACATAGGGGAAGCCTTCAGTGATTCCCAAAGTGAAGAGGAGGGGCCAAGTGCTCAAGGTGAAATGGAAACAGGGCATAACGCGGAACCTGAAGAAGAACAAGTACATGAAGAGGTAGGATCAGTAGATCCATTTGGTACCTTAGTTCCACTGGAAATCATTAAGGACGTGTAGGAGGAAGCACACAAAATCAAAGATGCCGAAAAAATGGCATCTGATGAAAAGGCAAAAGAGGACACCTCAGGTGTAGATGCCTTAGACATGTTGAATATGTATGGAGAGCCTAGCGAAGAAGAAAGAAACACTGAAGGTGTACAGGATTAGGGGAAGGAAACAAGAGAAGATAAAACAAAGGAGAGTCCTCCTATACACACAGAGTCTGAGAGCACAAGACCTAAAACTTCAGGACAAATGCATGTAGAGGATGAATAGAGAGAAGAGTCATTTGCAGAAGAAAGTCATGAAGAAGATGCTGAGGATGGAGGGGACACTGAAATGGAAGAAGAGGAAAATGAAGCTAAATCCAAAGAGCAAAGAAAAGCCCCTGAAGAACAAGAGAATCCACTATAGCAATAAGTTCCAGAAGGGGAACAACAAGATCAACCAAAATAGCAAATACCTAAGCAACAACAACAGCAAGGGCAGCAATAAAGAGAAGCAGAAGTAGATAAACCTTATGAAGAGGTAATTAATGAAGAGAGGGCTGCAGAAGGCACAAAAGAGGTGCTTACCTAGCTAGAAGGAGAGATAAGGAAGGAGAAGAAAGAAATACATCTAGCTCCTATTGACATCAAAAGTTTATCAGGGGAGAAAACTACTCCAAGAAGAGAAAAGAGAAAAGCTAGGATGATGTCTGCAATACAAAGGGATCTAGATGGATCCAAAACCCTAAACATTGCCATACCACAGAAAGAAAAGGAGAAAGGTGAAATTACCTTGGAGGAATACAAGATACTAAATCTAGACCTTGGGCATTCCACAAGAGAACAACACATTGCTGAGTGGGAAGATATGTACCAGGTGACAGTAGAAATGCTGAGGAAGGACAAAAATAAACAAGAGGTATTAAAAGGACACATTATCCAGCTCCAGCAATTCATTCAGAGGATATTTGACCCCAGTGCCACAATGCCTGACTTACCTACTAACATAGCAATAGTATCTAAAGAGGAAGTACAGGACATGGAAAATAAAAGGTTCAAGGCCAACATTTTTGATGAATGGTTTCATGATTTTTTGGAAGGAGGTGAACAAAAAATAAGGCAAGCTATGAAGATCTAGAAAGTGGCCACAAAAGAGAAGAACAAATGTATGGTATTAATAAATAACTGTCAAGCAAGAGTAAAAGAGTGCAGATCTGAAATTGAACAATTGACTGAAATTGACACAAGAGCTGAGGAACTGATAAATGAGGGAGCACTCAATATCACATTGGCAAATCAAGTGCCACAGATGATATTGGAGCTCAAATTTGAGGAGGATAACCTCAAAAGATGCATGGGGGTTATGCAAGAGCTGGAGAGAAAAACAGCTGAGATGATTAAAATGCATAAGAAAATCATAGAAAGACTCTTACAGCATGAATGTGCAGAGATGCCGGCCTATGACTTAGACAGAGCATTGACAGAGTTTAGGGCCATATTCACACCCAGTATAGAAAATCCTAATGTAATCCTTAGCAAGCAAATGATGGATACACTGATGGAAGAAAGAGCCAAAATGAAGAAGTACAAGAAACGAACAGAGGGCTCAAAGGACAAAGAAAAAGAATTGAAAGAAAAGGTGATGATGCAAGAATATATTTTTGCAAAAAGTCTAGGAGGGGACCGCACCTTTGTGGAGGGCGTAATTGACAATTTCAAGAAATACTTGAAAAAGTGAGAAGGTAGGAGCAAAGAATCTTGAGAGGAAATCAAATGAAGAGCCTTGGTGGGAAAAGGTCACTTAAAAGTAGGAATCTTATTTATGAAAGATTCCAAGAGCATCCTTTGAGAGGAGAAGATGCCAAGTAGTGGATTGGCACACGGTTATGAAATGAAGGCACACCATTGGTCAATAATAAAAGGATCTTAACCGTAGAATTGTGGTTGTAACCATAGAGTGGAGGTTGGAACCGTAGTAGGGGAGGGAATTCAAATTCTATATAAGAAGCGTTGCTACTTGTATATTATTTACACAGGGATTTTTAGCATTTAGCCAGAAATTGTAAATTCTTTTTGGGAATTTTGAGTAGAATATTTTAGTTTAGAGGAGGTCACCTGTTGTTTGCATTAAGGAACATGTGGAATGTCCAGCTTTCTTAATGTATATATAAACCACTATAAGTTTTTTGGTATATTTGATTAATAAAGCTAAGAGTCATTCTTACATTATAAATCTTGTATGACTGTGTTTTGAATATAAGCGAATCTGGAAGTCTGCGTCTATTTTCTGAGTGTCTTCTAGCTCTTCCTTGTATTTAAAATAATTCCTCTTAAAGCTTGCAATCTTGAATGTAATATTCGTGAAAATACTCAGGGTATTCGCATTTAACGATTTAGTCTGCTGGTTTAATTGAATCTGCTATATTTCTTACTATGTGCATAACATAATGTTTAGATCCTATAGTGAATGATGGTGAATTTAAATTTCTCTAACTTTTCCCAACAACTCTAAAATACTTAGCTTAAACATTGAAATCCAAAGGAGATTATCTGACATTTGAAGAATTTTAAGAGCAATAAGTTGATATTTGATAATCTTCATAAATATTTGAAAACCAAAGCATGTTTGAATATAAATCGTATAAAGCTTTGAGGTACAGTAACAATCTTATGCAGATGAATGACTAGAAAGTTGATATTTGTGTTAGTTTGCATAATAAGAGTCCAGTAAGTCACAAACCCACTTTAAATAACGTAAGGCCCCTTACATATTACAGCTTCATAATAACCTACTGAACTATCCAACAGGTCAAGACCTGACCAATAAGGAAACTTGGGATTAAGAAATCTTAATTGATTTCTTCATATCTTTCAAGATAGGGGTAAGTGCAGGAAGATGGGGGGCCAAAAAGGGGTCTTAAGTGGCCAATTTTTTTCTGAAATCAGGAAATACTGGCCTTGGATGAGAAATTGAGCATAATTACACTCAAAATTTGGAGATGCAACCAAAACAATGTTCGTAGTGCTCCGAGTCTACTTTCTAAAATTCTATTTTGTTTTGAAAATGACATAGATTAAGGGGTTCAAAAGAGGGAGCCACAGAAATTGGTGTTGTTTCTGTCAAAAAAACATAACATAGCATGTTTTGTGGCTCCCTCAAAAGGTCAACTTTTTTTTGGTATTTTTAAAATCGCTTCAGTGAGAAATTAGCTAATAGCATGTAGTTTATGCCCAATTTTTCTGATAATTTTTTGATGAATATTTGATTTTATACTAATTTTCAAAGTGGACACATCCTAAAAAATAGAATTTTGGCCGGCTACCCCTATAAATTTTGAAAACTAATTGAAAATCATTTTTTTATTTTTTTAATATTTGTAGAATGGAGTCTAGTTTCTAAATATGTTATTTTTTAAAAATTTGAATAAATAGTTATTTTACAATGAAAAAAAGACCAAACAGTGGTTTTTGCCTAAAAATGGACACACAAACAAAAGAAATTAAAGATGAAAGGCTTAACATTGTTAAAATGTGAAAAAAATCACATCGTCAAATAGCTAAGAGAAAGCCTAACATTACCCATGTGTTCAATTTGTTTGACCTTGAAACATGTGCAAATCTAAGGGTTAGCATGAACGAAATTATGTGAAATTTTGAAGAATATAGAAAAACACGTCTGTGACTATTCATAAGGCACTCCAAGCCTTTGGGTTGGAAATCCAAAGCAAATCCCAAGCCCAAGGCTTGGGATTCCCAAAGCAAGACATAACGCGAGCATGTTATAACGTGCTCGCATTATGTTTTGCTTTGCATTTTCCTTTCTCACAAGTCTACTATTTGTCATGTTTGACATAACGTGAGCACATTATAACGCACTCGCGTTATGTTCCCCTTAAATTTTTTTACGTTCAAGGCTATTAATCATGAGGGTTAAGGGATAAGGGATTAGCATTTAAGGTATAGTATCGAGCCCATTGAGGATCTAGGAATAGGGATAGCATTTAGGGTTTAGGGATGAGGGATTAGAGTTGAGTGATGACAGATTAGGGTTGAGGGTTTAGGGTTTAGGGTTTAGGGATAGGGTTGAGGGTTTAGGGATCAGAGTTAAGGGTTGAGAGATTAGGGTTTGACATTGAGGGTTGAGGTTCAAGGGTCAAGGGTTTAGGGATAGGGTTTAGGGTCGAGGGATTAGGGTTAAAGTAGAGTGTGGAGGGTGTAAGGAATAGGGATAGGGTTGGAGGGTTTAGGGATAAGGGATTAGGGTTTAAGGTATAGTATGGAGTTTGTTGAGGGTTTAGGAATAGGGATAGCATTTAGGGTTTAGAGATGAGGGATTAGAGTTGAGGGAGGATGGATTCAGGTTGAGGGTTGAGGGATTAGGGTTTAAGGTATAGTGTTGAGGGTTGAGGGTTTAGGATTAGGGTTTAGGGTTGACGGATTAGCATTTAATGTCAAGGTTAGGGTTAGAGTGTCGAGGGTAGAGAGATTAGGGATAGGGTTTAGGGTTGAAGGTTTAAGGATTGAGGGTTGAGGCTTTAGGGATGAGGGTTTAAGGCTTAAGATATAGTGTCAAGTGTTGAGGGTGTAGGGATAGGGTTTAAGTTTTAAGGTTTAAGGGTTGAGGGATAGGGATTAGGGTTTAAGGTATAGTGTTGAGGGTCGAGGGATCAGAGTTAAGGGTTGAGGGATTAGGGTTTGACGTTGAGGGTTGAGGGTTGAGGTTTGAGGGTCAAGGGTTTAGGGATAGGGTTGAGGGTCAAGGAATTAGGGTTAAAGTAGAGTGTGGAGGGTATAAGGATTAGGGATAGGGTTGAAGGGTTTAGGGATAACAGATTAGGGTTTAAGGTATAGTATCGATTCTATTGAGGGTGTAGGAATAGGGATAGCATTTAGGGTTTAGGGATGAGGGATTAGAGTTGAGGGATGACAGATTAGGGTTGAGGGTTGAGGGATTAGGGTTTAGGGATAAGGTTGAGGGTTGAGGGCTGAGGGATTAGGATTTAAGGTATAGTGTTGAGGGTTTAGGGATAGGGTTTAGGGTTGAGGGATTAGAGTGAAGGGTTGAGGGATTAGGATTTGATGTTGAGGGTTGAGGGTATAGGGTTTAGGGTTTAGAGTTAGGGTTGAGAGATGAGGGATCAGAGTTAAGCGTTGAGGGATTAGGGTTTGACGTCGAGGGTTGAGGGTTGATGTTTGAAGGTCAAGGGTTGAGGTTCAAAGGATTAGGGTTAAAGTAGAGTGTGGAGGGTGTAAGGATTAGGGATAGGGTTGGAGGGTTTAGGGATAAGGGATTAGAGTTTAAGGTATAGTATCGAGTCTGTTGAGGGTTTAGGAATAGGGATAGCATTTAGGGTTTAGGGATGAGGGATTAGAGTTGAGGGATGAGGGATTAGGGCTGAGGGTTGAGGGATTAGGGTTTAGGGTTGAGGGATTAGGGTTTAAGGTATAGTGTTGAGGGTTGAGGGTTTAGGATTAGGGTTTAGGGTTGATGGATTAGCATTTAATGTCGAGCTTAGGGTTAGAGTGTTAAGGGTAGAGGGATTAGGGATAGGGTTTAGGGTTGAAGGTTTAAGGATTGAGGGTTGAGGCTTTAGGGATGAGGGTTTAAGGCTTAAGATATAGTGTCAAGTGTTGAGGGTGTAGGGATAGGGTTTAAGTTTTAAGGGTTAAGGGTTAAGGGATAGGGATTAGTGTTTAAGGTATAGTGTTGAGGGTTGATGGTTTAGGGATAGGGTTTAGGTTTGAGGGATTAGGGTTTAGGGTTGATGAATTAGGGTTTAATGTTGAGAGTTGAGGGTTGAGGGTTGAGGGTTGAGGGTTGAGGTTGAGGGATGAGGTTGAGGGATAGGGTTAATGGTCAAGGGATTAGGGTTAAATAAGAGTGTCGAGGGTAGAGGGATTAGGGTTTAAGATATAGTATCAAGCCTATTGAGGGTCTATGAATAGGGATAGCGTTTAGGGTTTAGGGATGAGGGATTAGAGTTGAGGGATGACGGATGACAGATTAGGGTTGAGGGTTGAGGGATTAGGGTTTAGGGACAAGGTTTAGGGTTAGGGTTGAGGGATTAGGGTTAAAGGTATAGTGTTGAGGGTTTAGGGATAGGGTTTAGGGTTGAGGGATTAGAGTGAAGGGTTGAGGGATTAGAATTTGACGTTGAGGGTTGAGGGTTTAGGGTTGAGGGTTTAGGGATAGGTTTGAGGGTCAAGGGATCAGAGTTAAGGGTTGAATTTAGGGTTTGACATTGAGGGTTGAGGGTCAAGGGTTTAGGGATAGTGTTGAGGGTCAAGGAATTAGGGTTAAAGTAGAGTGTGGAGGGTATAAGGATTAGGGATAGGGTTGGAGGGTTTAGGGATAAGGGATTAGAGTTTAAGGTATAGTATCGAGTCTGTTGAGGGTTTAGGAATAGGGATAGCATTTAGGGTTTAGGGATGAGGGATTAGAGTTGAGGGATGATGGATTAGGATTGAGGGTTGAGGGATTAGGGTTTAGGGATAAGGTTTAGGGTTGAGGGTTGAGGGATTAGGGTTTAAGGTATAGTGTTGAGGGTTGAGGGTTTAGGATTAGGGTTTAGGGTTGACGGATTAGCATTTAATGTCAAGGTTAGGGTTAGAGTGTCGAGGGTAGAGGGATTAGGGATAGGGTTTAGGGTTGAAGGTTTAAGGATTGAGGGTTGAGGCTTTAGGGATGAGGGTTTAAGGCTTAAGATATAGTGTCAAGTGTTGAGGGTGTAGGGATAGGGTTTAAGTTTTAAGGGTTAAGGGTTGAGAGATAGGGATTAGGGTTTAAGGTATAGTGTTAAGGGTTGATGGTTTAGGGATGGGGTTTAGGTTTGAGGGATTAGGGTTTAGGGTTGATGAATTAGGGTTTAATGTTGAGAGTTGAGGGTTGAGGGTTGAGGGTTGAGGTTGAGGGATAGGGTTAATGGTCAAGGGATTAGGGTTAAATAAGAGTGTCGAGGGTAGAGGGATTAGGGTTTAAGATATAGTATCGAGCCTATTGAGGGTCTAGGAATAAGGATATCATTTAGGGTTTAGGGATAAGGGATTAGAGTTGAGGGATGACAGATGATAGATTAGGGTTGAGGGTTGAGGGATTAGGGTTTAGGGACAAGGTTTAGGGTTAGGGTTGAGGGATTAGGGTTTAAGGTATAGTGTTGAGGGTTTAGAGATAGGGTTTAGGGTTGAGGGATTAGAATTTGGCATTGAGGGTTGAGGATTTAGGGATAGGGTTGAGGGTCGAGGGATCAGAGTTAAGGGTTGAATTTAGGGTTTGACGTTGGGGGTTGAGGGTTGAGGTTTGAGGGTCAAGGGTTTAGGGATAGGGTTGAGGGTCGAGGAATTAGGGTTAAAATAGAGTGTGGAGGGTATAAGGATTAGGGATAGGGTTGGAGGGTTTAGGGATAAGGGATTAGTGTTTAAGGTATAGTATCGAGTCTGTTGAGGGTTTAGGAATAGGGGTAGCATTTAGGGTTTAGGGATGAGGGATTAGAGTTGAGGGATGATGGATTAGGGTTGAGGGTTGAGGGATTAGGGTTTAGGGATAAGGTTTAGGGTTGAGGGTTGAGGGATTAGGGTTTAAGGTATAGTGTTGAGGGTTGAGGGTTTAGGATTAGGGTTTAGGTTTGACGGATTAGCATTTAATGTTGAGGTTAGGGTTAGAGTGTCGAGGGTAGAGGGATTAGGGATTGGGTTTAGGGTTGAAGGTTTAAGGATTGAGGGTTGAGGCTTTAGGGATGAGGGTTTAAGGCTTAAGATATAGTGTCAAGTGTTGAGGGTGTAGGGATAGGGTTTAAGTTTTAAGGGTTAAGGGTTGAGGGATAGGGATTAGGGTTTAAGGTATAGTGTTGAGGGTTGATGGTTTAGGGATAGGGTTTAGGTTTGAGGGATTAGCGTTTAGGGTTGATGAATTAGGGTTTAATGTTGAGAGTTGAGGGTTGAGGTTGAGGGATAGGGTTAATGGTCAAGGGATTAGGGTTAAATAAGAGTGTCGAGGGTAGAGGGATTAGGGTTTAGGGATAAAGGATAGCATTTAAGGTTTAGGGATGAGGGATTAGAGTTGAGGGATGATGGATTAGGGTTGAGAGTTGAGGGATTAGGGTTTAGGGATAAGGTTTAGGGTTGAGGGCTGAGGGATTAGGGTTTAAGGTATAGTGATGAGGGTTTAGGGATAGGGTTTAGGGTTGAGGGATTAGAGTGACGGGTTGAGGGTTTAGGGTTAGGGTTGAGAGATGAGGGATCAGAGTTAAGGGTTGAGGGATTAGGGTTTGACATTGACGGTTGAGGGTTAAGGTTCAAGGGTCAAGGGTTTAGGGATAGGGTTGAGGGTTGAGGAATTAGGGTTAAAGTAGAGTGTGGAGGGTATAAGGATTAGGGATAGGGTTGGAGGGTTTAGGGATAACAAATTAGAGTTTAAGGTATAGTATCGAGTCTGTTGAGGGTGTAGGAATAGGGATAGCATTTAGGGTTTAGGGATGAGGGATTAGAGTTGAGGGATGATGGATTAGGGTTGAGGGTTGAGGGATTAGGGTTTAGGGATAAGGTTTAGGGTTGAGGGCTGAGGGATTAGGGTTTAAGGTATAGTGTTGAGGGTTTAGGGATAGGGTTGAGGGTTGAGGGATTAGAGTGAAGGGTTGAGGGATTAGGATTTGACGTTGAGGGTTGAGGGTTTAGGGTTTAGGGTTTAGGGTTAGGGTTGAGAGATGAGGGATCAGAGTTAAGGGTTGAGGGATTAGGGTTTGACGTCAAGGGTTGAGGGTTGAGGTTTGAGGGTCAAGGGTTTAGGGATAGGGTTGAGGTTCAAGGGATTAGGGTTAAAGTAGAGTGTAGAGGGTGTAAGGATTAGGGATAGGGTTGGAGGGTTTAGGGATAAAGGATTAGAGTTTAAGGTATAGTATCGAGTCTATTGAGGGTGTAGGATTAGGGATAGCATTTATGGTTTAGGGATGAGGGATTAGAGTTGAGGGATGACGGATTACAGTTGAGGGTTGAGGGATTAGGGTTTAGGGTTAAGGTTTAAGGATGAGGGATTAGAGTTGAGGGATGATGGATTAGAGTTGAGGGTCAAGGGATCAGAGTTAAGGGTTGAGGTATTAGGGTTTGACGTTGAGGGTTGAGGGCATTTTCTATCAAGAACTTGATTATGAGGGCTTGCCCCTTCATTGTTATGCCTATCATATGGCGAAGCATCTGGCAAGCTCTTGCAGGAAAGAGATGTGATCAATGGAAAGGATGTGATGAATCCATAGCAAGACAAAATGTGAGTGCGTTATAGCACAAGCGCGTTATAACACGAGCGCATTATAACACGCTCGTGTTTTGTCTTTCTATTGAAATGGTAAAAAAGTGGTTACCCCTATGATCCAGGCCCACATGCTCTATTTTCTTACTGATTCTACGCATGCTCTGACAAAAAAGAAGTGCTTTCATACTGTTGGGAAGTTCACATGCATATTTGACACATTGTACCACCTTTGCATGATCTTTCCACCACCTTTTCTGCGTTGCCAACTTGAGAAGGAGGAAATAACATAGTTTTCACACCAAGTTTGATATATATCTATTCAAGTTTCAATTTTTGTAGTGTTGCAATGTTAATTGTGATTCAATTTTAGGAATTTAACATTATAGATAGGTTAATAGTATTGTTGTTAGTAATTATATTTGAGTGTTATTCAATTTAACATTGAAAAGGAAGTAAGTGGTGAAAAACTCAAATTGTTGAGGAGTTTGATGCAAGAAGAAAAAACACTACATAATTGGCTACTCTCTCCATTCGAATCTTCATTTTTTAGGTATGTCAAGTCTTTACATGTATGTTCTTTACATTTTCCTTAATTCGAATTGAATTACTTTATCATGCTTTATCATACATGTTTAAAATAGACACATTCCCAATCAAGAAAGCAACCTACAATCTCACATGATGCCATGTATATTTTCTACACTTGGGCTCTTTAATAATTATGTGTAATAAACAGACCTTAACATACCATGATGTCAAACTATACAAGAATAAATCCTTAAAACATAATAAAAGTACAATCCCACTATTATCTTGTATTCATTTCTTAGGAAGTAATATTGGTCTCTTTATCATGCTACAGACAAATTCTCTGTCATGCCGAGGAAACGATCAAGAATTAAACCAACACAGGAAGAGATAGAAGCTAAGAATGCAAAGAAAGCAGTGGCTATGAGGGAACTTCATGAGAGGAGGAAATTGGACATGATAAATGAAGATATACCAATTGAAGAGGAACCACAACCATCACAAAGAGATATGGTATTGGTAGCACAAAGAGAATGAATGCAAAAACTTCGTGGTACGAGAGATTTGAATACTATAGTTGGAGACACGTCCTCTACTGCAAGTCAACATGTAGGGACACCATCTACCACATCTCAAGTTGAGAGTACATCATCACTCACATGTGATGAAGGAGGTACACCATCATTCCCACCTCAACCTCAAGGTATGTCATCTATTCCATCTTCGATCGAAGGTATGCCATCTAACCCATCTCATTTAAATATTGATGAAATTCCTAATGTTGAGATGAATTTACCTAACTTGACACCACCTAGAATTTTGCATAGAAAGCCAAAGTATTTGATTGATATTGATGAGAATATTTTGCAGCCAATGGAAGGTAAGATTCCAAAATGCACTTGTAGAAGATATGCTAATAAGATTTGGAGATTGTTCTTTGAAAAGTTAAATGAGACTGCAAGATGTCAACTATTCATTGAAATGATGCAAAGTATAAAGTATAGGTCTATCATGAAGATTCTTGGGTTGAGAACATCAGAGGCGTCAAGTGAAAAATCTATTGTCAAGAATCTAATAAGTGCATATGAGAGTGTGGGTAACACCTCATGCACAAAAGATAGTAATGCAACACGGCATGTGATTACATTGACTATAGTAAGTAGTCAAACGAGGAAAGCTCATCTCATTAGAAAGAAAAGTCAAGAATTGAGAATGAATAGGAAAACTTTATCAAGAGCCGTTGGAAGATGCTAAAGAATTGAGGACACTAATGCCAATGAATTATGGGCATTCTCAGGGAGACTACCACGAAAAGATAAACCAATTGTTGAAGCATTGAGATCACTAATTGAAGACTTTTGGAAGAATTACACAAGGGTATCTCCGAATCAAAGGGATGTGGTAAGAAGGAGAATCGGTAGTCAAAACCACAAGCCACATCCAAAGCATTTTTTGGATGAGACTCAAACACAGTTTTATGGTAAATTTCTAAAGAAGTATCCTCAAATTAAAATTTGTCAAAGATATTTTGAATTGCTAAAACCTTTCTATGTTAAGATAAATCACACATGCACTACTTGTTGTTGTAGATTACATATTGAATTTTCTAGCCATTTTGATGCTTATAGGTCTATATGTTTAGATATGCATACGAACAATGATTTGCAGGGTTGTACCATATGTGCCCCACCAACATCTTCAAGAGACTTCATATCAAGAATTTTATGTGAAAGAGAGGAAGGTCAAATATTCTACAAGAAATTATGCTTGGATGGCACATGTCATCATTGCAGTGGCTTGCAACATTTGCCAATATGTGAACATATGGAAATAACACGTGGTTGGAAACGAACTAGTAGAGTTTGGCAAGTATAAAATAGTGGCATACAATACAAAAGATGGTAAAGAAGCAAAGAGGTGTGAATTAGTTATTGAAAAGATTCTAGTGTATCAGTTTATGCCTATATTTCATGACAGCATAGTGTATTAGTATGCAAGACATGCCCATAGAGCTCGATGGTTGGACTTGCAGTTCAAGTTATGCAAGGACACATTTCTAGTTGGTAGCATTGTTTCAGTCGTCAACTTTGCAGAGAACTACAGTCTACAGCCACAGCGTGAGGTACAATCACAATATTACAACTCCACACAGGTTTCTATATTTGTGCACATCGCATTCATTCATGTGAATCATAGTACAGTGGATGACAGAAAGATCATAAGGGTGTATAATTTCTATATTAGTGATGATTGCATGCATTCTACAGAGTTCGTGCAAGGTTGCTTTCAGGTGTTCTACAATGATTTGGCTAGAAGGGGCATATCGTTCAGTCAACATATCATATGGTCGGATAACTGTGTATCACAATTCAAGAACTTGCAAAATTTCTATTGGCTAAGTAGGAGGCATAATTTTACAGGTATTCAACATATGTGGAACTTTTGTGAGGCCAGGCATGGAAAGGGGGAGCATGTATCAAAAGAGCCATAGCATGAGAAGAGTTAAAGTATAAAGACAATGCAAAGTTGACAGATGCAAAATTGATTGTCGAGTGGTGTAATGCTTCCATGGGTCTAGGTAATGAAGGTAAGTCTTCAGTTCATAGATTTTTTTGGTTGATAGATGATACTAACATTGGACCATATGAGGATTGTTGTACACTGACAGGATCAAATGAGATGCACTCTTTCAGAAGCTCAATTGCAGGTTCATGGAGTATCCATACATGAAAGATGTCATGCTTTTGTTCTTCTTGTACAATTCAAGTCTGGGATGAGTGTGAGTCAAAGGAGTGGGTTGACGAATGGCAGTTAAGTTATCTTAGCCCACTTGACACATATCGATCCCCGACGGCACTGGAACTAACACAGATGGAATCATCAGTTGACTTTGACCACATATTAGATTTAGTTCAACCAGGTAATATAGGGCACGTATATGCATCTAATTTCATCTAGTTCAACCAGGTAATGTCACCTTACTTTGCAGTGTTTTTGTAATGTTGACTAATTTCATCTAATTTGCTACACATCAATGTAGGGTATGTATATGTAGTTATTGCAGATGAAGATAATGAAGAGGGAACAGATTATTACTTATGTTGTTGTGTTGAGGCCAAAAAGAAATTGGAGGCCCCTATTACAGATGGAGAAAACATCGAATACCCTACAGGCTTAGTGGTTATTACTGGAACATGACTTAGAAGGTACCCACATAAGAGTGTTAATATTTGGCTATTTCAGGACTTTGACACGCATCAGAAGATTCTTCATTACTCAAACCTTGTTGTGGCATCCACTGTTTATTTGATAAAGTATGGGGGTAGATCTTTGAACAAAATATTGTGGAAGGTGCGTGAGTCTGACCATGAAGCAATACTTGACACAATAAAGAGTAGAGTAGACCCGGATGGTTCATTGGATTAATTTGTAAGTATTCACATTGATTTTGTAAAGTCTTGTTACATTGAGTTGTAAGTATGCACATTAATTTGTTAGGTTTGACTTTTTTTTATTTCCTCCTGCATTTTTACACATATGTACACATTTTTACATCATCATGTTATGCATTTTTGGTGTCCTGCTCCTGATGCGACCAAACTCATAACTCACCCTACTTCCTCTAGAGACCATTTGATGATCTCTCTAACACTCTAGATCCAGGGCACCCAATCATGATGATGACCTATATACCATTCTCGCAAGACGCTCATAATGAATGAAAAGAAGACCAAGGGCACCCAAGCTTAATAGACTTATTTCTTTCAATTCTGATGATCCAAACTAGATGAAAGGAGACATGAAATGCACCTTAGGACTCCATGCTAAGGTTTGAGCCATTGAAGTCTTTTGATATTAGGCACTCATGATGATGAAACTTAGAGCTTTTTCCTTTCCTATGCACTCATCTAAGATGTTTGAATGATAAGGAGTGCCTCGACCTCTATAATGTACATTGGGCACCAAAATCAAGGTGATTTTAAGTCACTTTGAGTCATTTGGGGTCAGTTTGAGTCTTTGAGTCATGTTGCAAAAAAGTGTCAATGTTGTCAAGTTGCACAAAGCAACTTTTGCATTTTTGGTGTCCTGCTTGTGATGTGACCAAACTGACTATTCCAATGCATCTGGATGGGTATATTTATGCTAGGCATGGTCTTGTTTTTCACCCAAACATGTCAAAACAGTCTGAGCTACATTGTACCGACGATATCCCTGAAGAGTCCAAAGTGCAAAAAGGCTGCAATCTTTGATGAGATGTTACTTGAAAACCATGTCACTTAGAAACATTTTGTCTAAGACAACGCGATCATGTAAAGTGCCTCTACAATAACCTCTCTCAGTTTTTTATATCTCTGAGGCATTTGCCCGTGGTGAAAGGTTTTCTGCTGCCCCAAAAATTGTTAGAAGGCAGTGTAAAGTTGCAAAGGGGTGTAACTTTTGTCATGCTCCTGATGTGACCAAACTGACTATTCCAATGCATCCGAATGGGTACATTTATGCTAGGCATGGTCCTATTTTTTACCCAAACATGTCGAAACAGTCCAAGCTACATTGTACCGACGATATCCCTAAGAGTCCAAAGTGCAAAAAGGCAGCAATCTTTGACGAGATGTTACTCAAAAACTATGTCACTTAGAAATATTCTATCTAAGACAACATGATCATGTAGTGTGCCTCTACAATAACCTCTCTCAGTTTTTTATAGCTCTAAGGTATTTGCCCATGGTGAAAAGTTTTCTGTTGCCCCAAAAATCGTCAAAAGGAGGCAGTGTAAAGTTGCAAAGGGGTGTAACTTTCGTCTTGCTCCTGATGTGACCAAACTAACTATTCCAATGCATTCAAATGGGTACATTTATGCTAGGCATGGTTCTTCTTTTCACCCAAACATGTCGAAACAGTATCACTACATTGTACCGACGATATCCTTGAAGAGTCCAAAGTGCAAAAAGGCAGCAATCTTTGATGAGATGTTACTCAAAAATTGTGTCACTTAGAAACATTCCATCTAAGGCAACGCGATCATGTAGAGTGCCTCTACAATAACCTCTCTCAATTTTTTATAGCTCTGAGGTATTTGCCCATGGTGAAAGGTTTTCTGCTACCCCAAAAATTGTCAAAAGGAGGCAGTGTAAAGTTGCAAAGGGGTGTAACTTTTGTCCTACTCCTGATGCGACCAAACTGACTATTCCAATGCATCTGAATGGGTACATTTACGCTAGGCATGGTCCTATTTTTCACCCAAACTTGTCGAAACAATCTGAGCTACATTGTACTGATGATATCCCTGAAGAGTCCAAAGTGCAAAAAGGTAGCAATCTTTAATGAGATGTTACTCGAAAACCATGTCACTTAGAAACATTCTATCTAAGGCAATGCGATCATGTAGAGTGCCTCTACAATAACCTCTCTCTCTTTTTTATAGCTCTGAGCCATTTGCCCGTGGTGAAAGTTTTTCTGCTGCCCCAAAAATCGTCAGAAGAAGGTAGTGTAAAGTTGCAAAGGGGTGTAACTTTCATCCTGCTCCTGATGCGACCAAACTGACTATTCCAATGCATCTGAATGGGTACATTTACACTAGGCATGGTCCTATTTTTCACCCAAACATGTCAAAATAGTCTAAGCTACATTGTACCAATGATATCCCTGAAGAGTCCAAAGTGCAAAAAGGTAGCAATCTTTTACAAGATGTTACTCAAAAACTGTGTCACTTAGAAATATTTCATCTAAGGCAACATGATCATGTAGATTGCCTCTACAATAACCTCTCTCAGTTTTTTATATCTCTGAGACATTTGCCCATGGTGAAAGGTTTTCTGCTGCCCCAAAAATTGTCAAAAGGAGGCAGTGTATTAAGTCAGGATGAAAGCCTATTCACTCTAGGTGCCTATTTTTCACCAAATCACACATGCACCTTGAACAAGTGATGCTACAAGTGGTGAACAAAATGGACGCCTTGAAGAATTGAGCCCTTCAAGACATCTTGCAATTGCCTAAAAGTCCAAAATTTACATAAGCGAGTTAAGGCACCATTTTCCATCTCCAGAGCCTCCTTTGAGCGCCTTAACATGGAGTGAATGTTTTAGTCTATGAAAGATTGTGCCTAAAGAATATAACAATCCCTTGAGTCACTAGGATGAACTAAGTTAACAAAATAAACTTCATTGAGGGAGGCGCACTTGTGCATCTAGACAACTCCAGTTTATCGCCTAAGAAAAAGCATGTTTAGAGACACCCCCCAAATGAACCCTCTAGAACCAATAACCATAGCTCAAGATCCATAACCATGAGAAGATAAAGCATTAAAAAAATTCATCTAAAGGATGGGAAATACCTCTTAGATGATAGTCTACTGAGTAGACCAAGAGTGGGGAATGAGAATGCTTGTCAAAGATACACCAAGCCACAATGACTCTCTCCAATAAGAATCTTCTCTAGGTCCATAATTAACTCATGCTCATATCCAAGTGAAAGTCTCCTTGGTCTTCTTGCTAAAACCTCTAAAGGGTAACCATCTCAACAAGTGTCTCTAATCCCAAGAGAACTCTAGCCTCACCTAAGTCTTGAAGTATGTATGAGAACCTACAACCAATCAATCCATGTTAAGCTCCAAATGCAACACCACATTATCATGAAGCTCCCAAGCACATGACCAATGTACTCAATACCAAGAGAACCAACAAGACCACTATCAAAACTCCAACTACAAAATTAGGTATCCAAACATGACATCATGATCTAACATCTCCTCCTAGAAGATCACATGCACCAATATAGACATCCTAGTCTCAAGAGAACTTGTATCATGCTAATACTCTAATCTACAATCAAGAGTCCACCAAGACACACTACCAAACACCTCTAAACCAAGGATCAACATCTACAACCACATGAAGATAACCATCTCCTAAAAATAGTAGCCAAGATGTCAAAGCACTCTCACTACAAATAATAATCATAATCCAAGAGTTTGTCCATTACACCCAACCACTATATAAGATCATCCATCACTAGGTGACAAATACACATCACTATCAAAGCTTCCTCTAAACCATGATATGAACTACACATGGCATTGTGATAACCATCTCCTAAATGAAGATCACCATGGTCCACACACACTCAACTATAATACTAATAACTCCAAAGTAAAACGAAGATCTCCAATCTAAGAAGATAAACCATCATTACTGTCAAAAGTTCACATTAAACTATGCAACTAAGATATCCATGACATCATGATAAACATGCTACAAGTCCCAATAACCAACTATCCAATCATTCTCATCATCCATCCTCTCATCCCAATGCAACATACCAATGCATAAATGAGTATAGACAAGGAAAAATAACAAAGTCATCCCGTGGATATAGGCAATATGCATTCAAGTCATCCCACTACAATCAATGAGGTGTGCATCCCAAAAAAATGCATAACTTGTAGATCCCAACCATTGAAAACATACAAAATCATCATCACATTAGTAATCATCATCACATTAGTAAACTAGTAAACATCATTTGCATCCATACTTAAACCAATCTTATTGTTGTGTTTGATGTGTCCTCTTTCAAACAACCATTTAACAAAATTTGAGTCCAAACAATAAACATTTACAACCATAAACATCTCAAAGTCCAAAATCCAAACATTCTATCATCCATAATCATTTCCATCATGGACCCTTGGTTTGAAAAAATTATTATGCAAGATAAAAACCCTATGCCTATTACCTTGTTTGAGGCTCATGCAAAACCCAAATCACAATCAAAATAGGTCCTCAAACCATGTATCCTTTAAATGAGATCTTTTATCCAAATCAATCAAAAAATCCCTTTGACAATGATGATTATGATAGTCTTGTAGATCAAGATGATATCAAGATGACAATAGCATTAACTATGAGATCATTACATGCAAACTTTCCATAAACCTTCATCTCCCACTCATGAACATGCAAGAATATTTCAAACAAGAAATGACTAGCACTAGCTATCATGCCAATCCTAAATACACATCTAATGGTCATCCTTATGGTACCTTTGGTAAGGGAAGAACCACTTTAGACCAAGGTCCTCATATTCAATTCATATCTCCAATCCCAACCGCATGTGAGAACTGTTTATCCTATGTATCCTATTCAAATCCTCCATCTCATAATCCTTACATTCCAACTTATCCCATCAATCCAAACCCACTACATCCAAATCATCCTTTTTAGATTTCCTCCAAGGACTTCTAGTGGAGGAAAAATCTCAAACTAGAAATCACAAATTTAATTAGTGTACCTCTCCCAAGCCTATCCAAAAGTCACATAGTACCATGTGTCATGTCCCCGTTCCTGGCTTGATCATCAAGTGTATAATGGATTAGCCTATTCCTCATTCTCAGAGGCTAATTCCAAATGATGAGGGAATGAATTGGTTTCAGACTAACTCAATCTGTTTGTTTTGTAGGAACAAGGTCAAAACCCTAAAATTTGACTATGGAAGCTTGGGAGCCTAGGCACCCATTTCACTCTAGTTTTCCTTACTAAGTGCCTAGCACAAGGATCATCCAAATTAAGTGCCTAAGAACCTCAAGGCACCTATACATGTTTCTAGGGATCCTCCAATTGAGCACCTAGCATAGATGGATGAAGATTGAAAGTTTTCAAGTTAAAGATGTCCTTTGGGTGAACTCACAGCACTAGGCGCATGTGTTGGTTGGAACTCCTTGGATCTGGCACCTAGGATTGAAAGCCTTTGATGAGGAGAGAAGTCTCAAGGCCTGGTTTGGTGCCCTCACTTGCCTACCCCACCCTCAAAATGCGTCGAACCTTCATAAGGTGTTAACACTCTATTTTGAGCGCCTAGCAGGGGGTAATGGATAGATTGAAGGCTTGGGAGCTAAGGAAAGTCACTTAGATGAATAATCAAGATTGAAATGAGAAACTCCTAGCCAATGCACAAAATTCCTCAATTCTGGCATCCAAAAATCAAATCTAAGTAAGGCGCTCTTTCCATTTGCCAAAGGCTCTATTAGCGCCCTTGGTTGATGATCTCTCTAGACACCTGAAATGACGCCTAGTGGATCTTTCAACTTGTATCAGGAAGAAGGGAAGCATTCTCAGTGTTTTTCAGATAATCTAAGTTGTAAAGTTAACAAGGAATAGAGCCAAAGGACAAGGCGCACTTATTGGTCTCCATCACCTCAGAAATGTGCCTAATGCAGTTAGTGTCAACTTCCCTCTTTCTAGCCTCCAAATGGCGCCTAGAGTCAAAAAAGGATTTCACTGAATAATGTTAATGTTTTGAGCATCAAACTCTGCTTGGTACATACCTATGCTCTTGCAACCTCAAATTGGTGCCTAGGGTTTAGTCATCCTCCTAAGGCATGGTTCTGCTCCTCCATAACCCTATTTTGGTGCCTAAACTTGGAAGTACCTTGAAGACTTGGATTAAAATGGAATTCACCTCCAGAATGTTAGGCACTTGATAAAAGATAAAGGCACTAGGGTAAAAGAGCTTCAAAAGTTTGAGGTCAAGTGTGAATTGAGATAATAGGCGTTGATACCAGTTGACATTACTCCAAACATGCGCCTAAGAGAGATGCAAGTCCCCAAGACCAATTTTGGAACAAGGCACTCCATCAGAGGGTAAGATGATAATCCTTGGAAGTCAAGTGTTTTAAAGATTCTTTGAGAAATTGACAAGTTGTAACCTAGGTGCCAAAAGCCCTGAGAATCCTCCTATTTGGCGCCTAGTCAGAAGAACACTAATATTGTGCCTAAGTGAATTTGAGTGTCAATATAGAGTCATCAAACCCCACCAAACGTTCATCCATGTCTCTGCCACCTCAAGGAAGTGCCCAGCTTAGGATGGTGCCTAGTCTGGTCTCTACTACCTTCAGTTGGTGCCTAACCCTAAGAGTCTTGCAACTATGACATCATATTGGTACCTAGAACTCATGATGCATGAAATCAACACCTGGGTTCCAGAGAACTCATTTGGGCACCTACTCTTGGAAACAATCCAGAGCATCCATAAACTCTAATAGGCACCTAATGTTGGCAAGGCGCAACTTCAGGAGGAGATCACCTCAACTTGGTGCCCAAGTTAGAAATCTGCGCCTAAGGATCTCCAGAAGGAGTTAAGGTTGTTATAATTACCTAAATGCTCATTGGTCAGAAGGGTAGCATTTGGATCCATGTCAGGGCCCCTAGATAAGTTTGCTAACTCAGAATGAGTCATCAAATGGAATATTCCTTTGTATATGCTTCTTGGAAAACATGCCTTGGTTCCTCTTTGTGCATTGAAAAATGTGCCTTCATTACCTTTGGAAGGCCTATAAAAGGAGGAGCACTCTCATTCATTTGTTATCTAATCATTTTGACAAAATTCTCTCTGCAAAGCTATTTAGCTTGTGATCTTGAGGCCTGCGAGTTTCAAGTGTTGGGGTGATGCTCCCTCAACAAGCAAGGTGATGCTCCATTGTGATATTGTGAGGTGTTGACATTTAGTTGACATCATTGAGTTTGATTGAGTTGATCAAGTGTAGACGCCATTGTAAACATCAAGGCTTCAAGGCCTTTCTTTTGTATCTCCATTGAATAAGTTGTAACTTCATGCTATTGAAAGCATTATCCATGTAATAAGACATTGCAAGTTGATTGAGTCAAATAACTAGACAAGTACCCAACTCTAAGGTTGATTCATTCAAGTAGTTATCTTTGATGTATATCTTTGTGCTGTTGAAGTAGTTGATGAATTGATAGCAAGTAGAATTGTTTAAGTAAGGAAAAATTTTCGTAGAACTAGTTGGGTATCTTACACCATGCCTATCCATCAAACACCACAATGCAATCAAAATCCTAACAACATGCCCATGATCCAAGATCAAGTGCAATCATGCAAAGATATTATCAATCACAAGCCTATTAAGAATGAACTAGAGTCTTCTAGTACCATACTTTTCCATCGAACACCATCATGTAATCCATGGCCTATCAAGCCTATCAAAGAAAATGCAAACATCCTATGTAATACAATCAAACTTTAGATATTTGAAGTAGCCATCTACAAATATCTATTCAAACGTGGATTTATAATGCAAGTATGGACGCCATCAATAAAAAAGATTTGTATTAACCAAATATCCATATAGGCATACATCAATATCTGTCGATATAAGTATAACATATATACAAAATAGCCATATAGGCATACAATGTCAACTATGTACAATACAAAATATATGTCCACAAATGCCATATAGGCATACAACAAAGGAACACAATAAAAAGTCATTCCCCTCTGGCTGGTGAAGAGAATAAATCATGAGTAGCCTTTGATCTTCTAGGGGATGGAGACATGCATGTGGGTGGTCTACAACGAACCGGAGGGCTACTCCTCCTATTTAGTTCTTTCTGCATCTTTACCTGTTACAATAAAAAGTATAGACATTAATATATAGAAATTACATGTTATAAAAAATGAAACATTTAACAAAATAATCACTTACCGCTAACATATAATCTGTCTCCTCGCTTGCCTCAGTAGCAGGAATAGGCCCTGGTGATGTCATGTCCTATAGAAACCATCCAGATAGAAATTAAACTTCAAATCAATAATCTTTTGATTTTTCAAAAATAGACAACTATAACAATGAATGTAAATTGAAATTTACTAATCTGCCTCATACCCCTGTCAATGCCATGGAGCTATGAATTGCAGAGGCCACACCCTGCTCCATTGCCCTATGAACATGGGGAGGTGTCTCCGTAGCCTGCATCATCCAGAAATAAAACAACATTATTCAATTATGAAAACTATAATAGTGATGCAAACCATGGCTCCTAACATACACACACGTTCATCTAAACATGGAAGTACACACAATAAAGCACACAAATCACATACAAAAATTTAGTAAGTACAATTCATTCATTAAACTATTTATTTTATTACCTCCATAAAGCTTTGAAGTCCACCACCGATGGTAGGTGTTGCCATGAAATCTACAGTATTAACCTATTCAACATCCAAAATAAAAAATTAGAATACCATTCATATAACGATGCTATTAACATGTAATATTTATAATTGTTTACTAGTTACATACCTCGATAGTAGATGATCTAGTGAAAAATGCAGGTGGAGAACCACTGAAAACTGCATCGACGCTATGACCCTGAAATTTCATTAAAATCATCAATTTAAATTAGTTAATCTTGTATTTCAAAAATGAAATTTAATAAATTAAATTCAATAAAGTTGCTAATATTTACCTGAGTATCAAGGCCGAAAGTCTCACTCAGGAGGTATTTGTCATCACCATCTGCTCAGCTGTAGATGTAGCCTGTGCACCTGCATCCTGACTGTCCATGGGGTCATAACCACAGGCTGACCCACAAGCCTAGCAAGTATGCGGTGGGACCCTACTCCTCGCACTATCTCCCAACCCATTATATGTTGCAGGACCAGCATGCTCTGTGATGCTCTGGGTCAAGGCACTAATCAACTGAAGTGTATCAACCTCAACACTCTCCTTCACAATGGAAGGGATAGAAACATGCTCGTGGGCTGGTCTGTTGATTACTCATCTCACTACCCACTGTGGGTCAAGACGTGCCCCTGGTCTATCTTGTGTTGAGCCCCCACCTCTACCCTGGAAGTCCCACATATCAAAATAGTTTGGCACTTTATTGAGGACAAATTCGCAGTAGAGTTTCCTCAAAAAGTATTGCGGGACCTCATTATTATTGCATGGAGGATGGTCAAAAACCATCCACCACCTATGCCCAAAATTGTCCCTTATCGCTTGGTTGTTTCACCAATGGATAGGGAACCTCTTGCATGTAATGGGTGGAGGTTGATTTGTTTGTGGGTTTGTGAAAATTGAACACAAGTCTAATTTTGTAATTTGTAATTTTTTGACATCTTGGTATGACAACTTGTCTACATAGTAATCTCTAAACTCTCTCTTTTTATCCATCCAACTAGTTATTTGCTTGCTAATTGAATCTACATTTGACAACATAGACTCAAGTGATTCGGCAAGCGTGGACCTATGCAAGGTTGAAGTGGAAGGATCTTTCAACCTTGCAATTATATCTTCAATTTCTTTTTTGTTGTTTTCAATTTGCCCCATTATATTATCTTGTATTCCAGGGGCATGTCGAGGAATGAATGGAGGAGGTTGTTGTTCTGCAAGTATTTCCTCCTCAGGATTTTGTGGATTTTTAGGAGGAGGAGGAGGAGGTGCATTAACATTTCCTAACAATTAATGAAATATACATCAAAAATCAACAAAAACCTACCTATTTAGAAAGAAATTCAAACAAAAAAAAAGATAACTCACCCCTTTGGCATGCTCGACGTCGCAGCGGCATTTTGGCGACGAATCGATAAGCTTTTTGTGTTGATTGGTGTTTTGTAGAGTGTGAGCGCGTTTTTGAGGGTTTGAAAGCCATGGGTAGAGGAGAAAATTAGAAAGAAATGAAATTGGATTACTTTTTTCATTTATACTAGGTCATAATGAGAGCATGTTATAATGCGCTCACGTTATAACACGCTCGCGTTATAGCTCAGTAATGACGAGCCTAAGGCTTGTCATTACCAAGCCATAACGCGAGCGCATTATAATGCGCTCATGTTATGAATTAAATTTTTTTGAAATTAATTTGGCCACTTTTTGGCCCCCCATCTTCTTGCACTTACCCATAGTTAGGTTCATTTTATGAATTATAACTTTTGTTATGAGTGTGTAAAAAACAATCATCAACATAAACAATAGTTATAATCTTTTATACACTAATTATTTAACTTAGTGAATAGAATTAAATATTTACTTTTCCCTTTATAGGTTAAAAGAGTAGTATTAGTTGAGTGAGGAATTATTTAAAAAATTACTCTTTTCAAAAAATAGGGAATTCTTAAAGAGTTTATTCTTAAAAAATTTATTCTTCTTAAAAATAGGGAACTGTGAAAAAAGTTTATTCCTCCCTAAAACATACCATACCCAATTATTAAAAAATATTAGTCTAAATAAATTGAAACAATTAGAAAAAAAGAAATTATAAAATTGTATCCACAATAAAAAAAATTTAAGATTTTTTAATAACTGGTTAGGATTTGTTTTGATATTCTAATCTAATGTTAGTTTTATATTATTGGGTTAATAGTAGTGAACCTTAACTTAATGTCATAGAATGCATATGTAGTCATTAAATATAAATTGTATGTTCATCATTTTTATTTTAGTGTTAATTAATTTCATTGTAGAGTTATTTTGAATTAGGACTTTAACTTATTTTACAAATATATTGTGCATTACAAATTGATTAAATATATCTATCTTAATGGATATTTCTAACCCATTTACATTATGTTGTCAGGGTCGGGGTGTTTCTACTAAAATGGTAGAGCTAAGGATGAAAGACAGTGTGGAGCAAGTTCCTTTTTCAAGAAACCTTTTGACTTCCACCAGTGAAGAAGTGCAAGAATAGGCACTTTAGGCCTTAGCCATTCTTGCATACCACACTTTTCGCTCCCACAACTTTGAAGCCATCCCTCATGATATTATTTTTGATTTGTTACCTTTCTTATATCATACTAAAGGTCCTTTTAAGCTCTTTTGTCTTTCCCTAAAAGCAATCGTATACATTGTTCGTCGCAAACATAATCACACAGTTATTGCTTTTACAATTGTGAAGCTCCTTCTTGAAATAGGGGAAGACCTTTCACACACACACACACACACACACACACACACACATGTGCATGCACATAGAGTGAATGCCAACATTGATTCACACACATAGTGAATGCTAAAGTTAACTTCCAAAGCCACACACACATAGTGAACATCAAAGTTAGTTCAAACACACACACATGTACTTCAAACAAAGTGAATGCCAAAATTAACTTTCCACACACACACACATCCACATTAGACAAAGTGTGCAAAAATTAACTTTTCACTCACACAGAGACATGCATGCACATCGAGAGTGAATGCCAACATTCATTCACACATTCATTAAGGTTATTGTTAGGGTTAGGATTAGCAATAGTATTAGGGTCAGGGTTAGATTTATAGTTAGGATTAATGTTAGAATTAGGGTTAGGGTTAGGGTTAGGGTTAGGTTAGTTAAAATTAGGCTTAAGGTTAAGGTTAAGGTAAGAATTAGGGTTATAACTATGGTTGGGTTAGAATTACATGGTTAGGGTTAGAATAAGAATATCTCAAATTTTGTAGGATGCAAGAATGGTATCATAAATCTACATTGTAGAGTTCAAACATTCATCAAACACATATTTATAAGGCATGATTCAAAAAGTATTATTTTAATAAGAGAGTTGAATTGAAAGTATTTTTTCCATCCTTTTAAAACTATGCTTTATAGTTAAAAGAATCAACTAATCAAATCATGATGATACGTTACAAAGAATAGTTAGATTGTGCATATCAAAATGGTCAAAACATAAAAAGAATAGTGCATGTCAATATATAAATATATACTATTTGGTGATAGGCCTATAAATATTTTTGCCTATTGACCATTTGATAGCACCTTTGGTTCTTTTACTAGTACTAGGTAAGTCTATGTTTCACATTTGTTTTAATGTTGTGCATTTTTGGTGAGTTCTATAAATGTCTTAATGTGTCTCAGCTATGATATCATAATATTTAGAATGTGCATTTAAGAAGTAAGATTGAAGGCTTCATGTGCTTGTTAGCTATTCGCTCCATTCACCATTATTATGTTTCCTCATTTGTTTTTATTTTTATTATTAAAAAATTTTGTACCTTCATTCAATTAAAGCTTGATTATTGTCTTATTTATGCACATGAGGTTTAAATGAAAGTTTAGCTTGGTCATTTCTAGTGTTTCCATCAAAAGTTTAGTTTAGATTGGTTTTTTCCTATTTTTCTATTTATTTTGGTGGAATGTCTTAAATGCAATAATATATCATAAGCAAGATAAGGATTTAGTCAAATTCAATATAAAGCAAGTTAAACTTAGATTCCTTTGCTCCATCTAATTATAATGTTTTTTTAATTTAGTTTTTTATTCATTTAGATGGAATGTCTTAAATGTTATAATATATCATAAGAAAGATAAAGATTTCACTAAAAAATGTAAAATTGAGTGAAGCAAAAATAGCCAAAGGTGATGGTAAGGGTAGAAAAGGTGACTAAGAGTAGAATAATAAAGGCCAGTGTCCTTTGGATGAACAAATCCTCAAGCACAAATTGGAGGCCAATCAACATAAGGAGTGCTAGGGAGATGTAGATTTAAGTGCAAATAAAATGATTGGGAAAATTTTAGACAATCAAGAGATGGGGAGATTATTAGAAGAAACATGCAAGATTTCAATAGAAGCGTCAAATAAAGTTATGAAATAAATAAAGATCTCCTACATTTAATGTTAATGTCACTATAAATTCATAGATCTAGACTATTCAAATCCTGGATTGCTTCCTTAATACAAGAGTGGACATTATGAAGAGGACAACAATAATAGCTAAATTCATTGGGATATGGCCATCAATCAATAAAATAAAAGCCTAGATGGGGAAAGTGTGGGGGGATTGCCCCTACCCAAACATCAATTTCTTAGCTTTAGGCTTCCTATAGATAACCTTCCAATCAAATAAGGATAGAGATAAAATCCTAAAAGGTGGTTGATGGTTCATGGGGAGCTTTGTCTTATACATGAGAGAATGGTCTCTTGGCTTTGACCTAGAAAATAAGTTAGTTACTAATACTCCCTTGTGGATTTGGATGTGCAAACTCTTGAACAAATTATGGACATAAGACATTTTTAGATTAATAGGCAATTCACTAGGATAGTATTTATATAGCTCAACAACCATTGAAAGAAAAGAATTGGCTTCGTATTCAAGAATTTACATGCATGTTGATCTTAACAAGCCTATTAAACATATGATGGAGCTTTGATCTTCATTCAAAAGGTGGACCCATGAACTCAATTATGAATGCTTACCTATTTCTATGTTTCATGTGCTAGTGGGTGGGGCATGTGACAAAAAATTACAATGATAGAAATAAGGAAAAGAAGCGACTTCAGAATAAGTCGATGAAGGTATGCAAGAAAAACCAAAAGAGAGTCATATTTTAAATTTTGTGTCGATTAATAATGGGAAGGTCATTGGGCCTTTAATGAATAGTAATGTGGAAGAAGATAACAAGGATAAGAAGGAAGAAGAGGTCATAGGGAAATAAGAGTTAGAAACTAGAAAAATCCTAGAGGGAAAATAAAGTGAAATGATTATGGAGGATAAGATGAGCATCTTGGTAGATAATATTTTGGAAGGAGAACATAGTGAGGAGTAGGTGGTCAAAGAAGCTTTTGCAAAGAAGCAATTGTGAAATATTGGAAAGTGATGTGTAGAAACAATACTATGCAAAGTATGAGAAATCAATAAACCTCATTAACTCCATTAAATGTTGATCTAGGGTCAGGAAGGACAAGAGGTAGAAAGATGGAAGCTAGTAAAGTCAAGGTGTCAGCCATGGAAGAGTTGGAGAAACACACCCAATCTTCAATTAATAAATTTTGCAACATTGGAGGTAAGAACCTACCTACTTCCAAGAAGAAATGAAGCTACTAAGTTGAATATTTTGAGAAATACCATTTGGTAAAATGGATCATGAATTCATAAAGTCTAGATATTATATTTATGTGTAATGTAGAAAATTTCATACCCTTGCAATTTCATGCTACATTTAGTAACCATTTTAACATTTCACACCTCCTCTCTACTTGAGAGGGTAGGTTTGAGTGATGTTGGTCTATTTCTTCTTCTTTTATCAAAAATTTAATATAGTGCTTTAATATTGACATGGTCCTAAGGTGCCTTGTATGACCAAGAGTTGGTTTTACCTAGACTCGAGTGCTCCATGTAGACATCGATGTGTCGTGCTAGCATTTCACATCTATTTGTTAACAAGTATCTATTTCTAGCCATTACAACATGCCTTTAGTGATCATGAAGATTCATGGTAACACCTTTGGGAGTCACAAAATGACTCCTTACATCCATATTCATGATTCCTCCTCCTTTAGGAGAAGGCTAGAAAGAATTTTGGATCAATTCACACATTCATTAGCACTCTTCGATACTTTCTCAACAAGACTTTAATGCCCTTTGATGTTCTTGTATATCTTCTCATTAAACTTAAACTTCTACAGTAGCCATTGGTGATCTTTGATGTCCTTAAGCATTGAAAAACCATTTTATTTGGCTCTTGGGGGTTTATCTCTCTTTAATGCTCTTTGAGGAGGCTCTCTCCATTGGGGTTTTGAAGCTGCACTTGTTCTTGGAGCTCCTGGAAAGTGTGCTACCTCTTCTTTATATCAACATTGGTGAGATTGTTCTTTTATTGTGTTTAGAATAGCTTCCTTACAAAATTTCTTGCTTTTCATAGGTTATTATGTGGTGTAGACCACTATTTCATTTGTTTTCTTTCATGTAGACTACCATCATTTTATTAGTTGCACAGATTGCATATTGTCTAGACCAGGGATAGAACTTTAGTTGTTTTTAGTTGTGTATTGATGTTCTTACCTTCCTTAACACACTTAGGATAAGAACACACACTTTCCTTTTTAATTTTAATGTAATATCTTGTATCATTGCTCATGAAGGTAGAAATACCATTTACTGGGACTTGATTGAGGCAAGTCCCTAAGTAGCCCCACCATTTTCCTCTTCTTCTTACAAGTTTCTTAGAGTGGAGATCATACAATCACACAAAGGTTTTGTATTACTTCCTTGTGCGCTTGTCTCATTTCATTTACTTTAATTTATTTGGGTTTTTCCTTATTTCTATTTCAGCTAGATATCACTGGGTACATTGCATGTTGGGATTTGTGCTATGTAGAGTTTAAGGTCGTACAAGGTTAAACATTTTTATTTTACATTCATTTTGGACTCCAGCACCCAGTGCAGACATCCACACAACATGCTATCATCCTAGGTTGAGGCCCTCTCCTTGAAACTATAGGTTCCTCTTTGTAGTCTCTTTTCATTTTTACCTTTTTTTTCTATCATTTCTATTTCTATAGTGTCATTTCTACATTTTTTAGTTTTTCCCCTCATTGTTAATCACCCATTCGGGTTGCATTACTCTGTGTGGCACTCATAGTGGTTATACAGTGATTTAGGATAGATTAAATTCACATTCAACATCTCAAATAACAAAACCCAAGTGTGGTCATAGTGGAGAGTTTGCTCAATCAAAGCTAGTCGATTGAGAAGTAATTTTCCCATGATACATTTTTGGTGAACCAACATGTTCTAAAAATTTAAAAACCTTTTGCTTCACTATTATGGTCCACCACATTTTTGGTGAACCTAACTTGTCAAAACAAAAACCTTCACTTTTATTAGTTGTAGTTTAGCCTACATTGTAGGTGAATTCATTGTTCTAAACAAACACTTCTTCAAAAATCAAAATAACATTCAATTGTCATCACTTAACACTATACATTGTAATGCCTAAATGTAGTTTATGAGTTTTACAACCCAATCTTCAAATTCATAGTATGTAGTGTGTAGGAGTGAAAGGAATTTAAGGAAATCCACCTCAATGGTATTTTCTACAATTCCTTCCACCCCTATCTGCTTAGCTCCCAAATTCACAAATCTATCTTTTGAATAGCTTAATCTCTCTCATTCATCTCCATTCTTCTTGCTCTATGTTGATGACTTCATTTCATGATGTGGAACCCATTTTTGACCATGAGGAAACACTTGAATTTGTCCCGCAAGAACAAATTAATGCATTAGATTGTGAATTAGGTGATTTTCACAATTTCTTGTTGCATGAGGACATATCTAGATCTATTGTTCCTTTGGTCAATGCCCTTCATGTCATGTTGAACAATCATCCTAAAGGTATTACCTTACTTCAGGGCTTCGCTCACATTGTGCATAGCAAAACCCTACCATTGGTTAGTTGTATTTCAAGTGCTCAAGACTCCCAGTCTCACACCCTTGGTAATCAGCTCTCCATGGCTCTACCTACCACATGCATTTGTACTTATACTTCTATACAAATGACCACCAGTTGTGCTAATTCTAGTAGTGTTAGTTTTACCTTGTCTGCTGTTGGAACCAATCCTATTAATCAATATGGATTCATTCCATCTTCAAAGCCTTTAAACTTTAGTTTTCCTCCTAGTTTCCCTAGAATTTCACAACCTTCTAATTCTGGTTCACTTCCTCCAATGTCACATACTACTGATCTTGCAATCAACCAACTACTACAAAATGTTGGCTCTTTACAACAATAGTTGGCTTCTTTGTCTATTTCATCAGCGTAGCTGCTTGTGCTTTCTTACTGCCAACACAATCCTCTTTCTCTAGCTATCCTTGCCACGCCATTTCCACAGGGCTTTGAGGCCCCTAGATTTGAAAATTATACAGGCAAGGGTGACCCAAACATCCATATTTCTACTTTCACTATTCTTTGCAGTGACTTTTTATTTTAGAATGCTCTGTTAGCTAAACTATTCCACCATTCCCTCAAGGATACAACATTGGATTGGTTTTTCTCACTTCTTGACCATTCTATCCTATCTTTTGATCAATTATTAAATCAATTCTTACAACATTTCTAGGATAACATTGGACCTCAGGTTACTTTCACAAACCTGGTCCAATGTAGGTAGGGAAATAATGAAAAAGTAATTGATTTTATCTGTTGATACCAATCTTTGTTCTCATAGATTCCATACGTCTTACCTAATTCTGATGTGCAATGGGTTTTAATAGGAAACCTATAGCCATAGATCTCTAGGACCAAATACTTTTCATGCACTACTCTTCTTTTTCACATCTTTGCACATCATTGTGCAACTATCGATAGTCGTTAAGCTAGTTTTAGAGTTCTACCTCACTGACTCCTACTGACCAGTCCAATGCTTATACATAATATAACTATAAGAAAAAAAAATTACAAAAACAAGTCATCAATAATAGTTAGTAATCTAGCGGCTAAGCAACTTCACAAACTACTCTAGTCCTATCTACTCTAAAAACAAACAATAATAGAAAATTCACTCATTTAAAGGAGTCTCTTTATAGTATCATGATGTAGCTCCTGAACAACGGTTTGGTGTAGCTACCTTCCATCTATCCCCTTGATACTAGCAAGCCATTTCCACTTTCCTATGATGCAAAAGCCTTTTTTCAATTTCATTGAGTCCCGGATGTTAGAAATGAAGGTGAATAACTATAGATTTGTAATTTTCTCCACAAATCTATATCACCCAAAACCCCAAATCTACAATGCAACCTGCACAAAACCTTTTAATGTCCTAAATCATTTCATGCACTGCCATGGCTCCATTTTGTACCAAATCTACACACACAAGGGTTATCACAAATCTAGGGTGCTCACACCTCCCTCAACCACAAACATGGCTCTGATACCACATGTTAGGAATTTGTAGGTCTAATAAAACCAATTCCACATAACCCATAAGGAGAAAATGATGTAACAAATAACCATAAGCAAAGATTAAATGATGAACAAGAAAGAACACAGCCTCCAAAAGTATCCACACTCATATGTATTATTTAACAAAAGATATTACAATACATTCCATGAGTCTTCATGAATACCTATGAGCCATCAAGCACCTCCAATGCATCCTCCATGTGTCCAAGAATGACAACACATCCATGCCATGCTTCACAATATGCAGTTGCAAGGGAGAGATCAATAAAATAACAACCTCTCACAAACCTCTCCTCCGCCAACAATGAATTAGCCAACCTCAAATACTAACATTGTGTTTGATTTTATAATTCAAGCTCACACAAATACAGTGAGAAAACCATGTGCCCCAAAACCATGGGTAACACAAAACCATTGGCCCCCCATTTAATTATTGGTACTACATTGTTTCCCAACAATTAAATAATACAAATAAACAATTAATTACTCTATGTGTCCTACACACATAAAATAATTAACCCAATGTTACATACAACTTATATAAGTGGTGTCCAAATAAATAATACAATATTATGCAAGGTGTATAAAACTTATTTCCCAACATAATCTAGTGCAGAACTAGAATACAGATAGTATAAAATCAACACAAAGAAATAGTAGAATAGAAGATCACATGCATAACACAATGTTTACATGGAGAAATTCTTTCAAGAAAAAAATCCACACAAGAAGAGATGCACCAGTCTATATTAACTTAAAATAGAGTTTACAATACAACACTATCAATCTCCTCTCTAGTCTTCATTCCACCAGCACCTATAATACTCTCTCATATATAGTTGTAATACAATATCCTTATAAAAGGGGTTGCCTTCTAGGGCAAGACAAGCCAACAAAATCTCTACCATCAGATCTATAACCTAATGATGAATGGTCTAGATTTACAATAGTAATATATATAAAATGTGGCTTCTGGGGGCATTGCCCATGGACCCTCACTGGGGTGTGCAACCCTCAGACCCTTTGCCAAGGGGGGTATTCCCCTCAGACCCCTCAGTGGGTACCCCCTACAACCCCTTCGATAACATACATCCATCAGGTACTAGGATCAAACATGCGGTTAAAACAAGATCGCTACTTGGTGAATAATTCATCCCTTATGAATGATTTACAAACAATATTAAGAGTAATTAATTACATAGGATTTAAAAGGTTGATGGAACATTCTCCCACTTGACATCATACATTGTAAATACATCCATAGGAAAACATAAAATAACTGAGCACTAAGAACAAGGACCATGGCATTCTTGCACCACACAAACTTTTCTCTACTCATAGGTTTAGTAAGTGAATTTGCAACATTCTCCTGAGTGTTAACCTTATTAAGATCAATCTAACCATTAGAAATCATTTCATGAAAAAATGGTATTGAACATCCACATGCTTAGTCTATGCATGATACATGGGGTTCTTGGCCAAACATATTACACTTTGGCTATCATAACCAATCTGAATAATCTTGCAATCAAAACCAATACCTGAACACAATCTCTGTAGCCAAACTGCCTCCTTAGAGACATGAGTAGAAGCCATATACTTTGCTTTGGTGGTGGATAAAGCAATGGTGGGATGCATTTTACTCATCCAACTCACAGCTCCTCCAAACAAAGTAAACACATAGTCATTAGTGGGCCTTCAACTATCCAAGTCACCTATCCAATTTGCATCAACAAAACCCTATATGTCCAATGTCTTATCCACACTGTTAGTACTAGAATAAACCAAATAGTAATTAGAAGTATCACACAAATATCTTAACACTCTCTTTGCATAATTCCAATGTTATCTACCAAGGTTAGACATAAACCTACTCAAAACTCCCACTACTTGGGCAATATCTGGTCTAGTGAAAACCATTGCATACATCAAACTTCCTACAACACTAGCATATGACACATTAGATATATATCCTCTGAATCATTTTCATTCTTTGGACACATATCTAATGAAAGCTTAGTAATAGCTGGTAAAGGAATTCTAAATGGATTGTAATTCTACATGCTAAATTTGTGCAAAATAGTATCAACATACTTACTCTGTGATAACAAAAACTTTATGTTTACTTGATCCCTTTTGATCTCCATTCCTAGAATACACCTGGCTGCCCCTAGGTCCTTCATGTCAAATGCACCTAAAAGTTGAGCTTTCAACTCATTGATCATACCCTTAGTGTTACTAACAAATAACATATCATCCACATACAAGGAAATAATCAGAATGTGATCATCAATACATCTAATGTATACATAGTGATATTCTTCACTTCTAACAAAGCCAAATTTCAAAATAATTGAATCAAACTTCTAGTACCAAATTCTGGCCTCGAACTATTTTAAATCATAAAGAGACATTTTTAACTTACATACCCAATGTTCTTTCCCTTTTACCTCAAAACCTATAGGTTGTTGCATATAAATTTCTTCTTCTAGATCTCCATGCAAAAAAGTAGTCTTAACATTTGTTTGCTTAATTTCATAATCATAGGTGGTAGTAATGGATAGAAGAAATATAATAGAAGATAATTTAGCAACATGAGAGAAAATTTCACTGAAATCAACTCCCTCTCTGAGAGTAGCCCTTGTCTACCAGTTTAGCCTTGTACTTCTAAAGTGAACCATCTACTCCAAACTTCTTCTTGAAGACCCACTTACATCATATGGCCTTTCTTCCTTTGGGCAAACGTACAAGATCCCAAGTGCCACATGAGTCTAAAGCCATCATCTCCTCTTGCATGGATAGCTACCAAGACTCCATATCATTTACATGAATAGCTTCCTTATAGGATCTAGGTTCATTATTAGTACTCAATAAAGAAAATACACAATGTAAATCTAGTGGGCTACACCTATCATCTAGATTCTATTGTCTTGTGGATCTTCTCAAGGGTGGAGTAAGAGATTCTTCCTCATGTTCTTCTATATGATTAACTTCTTCCACAACAATAGAGTCTTCCTCATATAAACTTTCACTTGAATCTTTTTCTTCTTCTCCATCCCCTAATCCATCATTTTGTTCTTCCTAATGTGCATTTTCTTTTTGTAAATCAAAATGTACTATCCTCTTCCTTTCATTTATTCTAGTTGTACAGGATCAAAAATAGTTTTAAGTTCCTTGAAAATCAAATCTTTAGAAAAAATAACTTTTCTGGTTAGAGGATCCCAAAGCTTATAACCTTTTAAATTCTCACCATATCTAATAAAGGTGCATTTCTGTGCTTTTGGATCCAACTTAGATTTCTTTTCCTTAGGCACATGAACAAAAACCTCATAGCCAAAAACCCTTAAATGTGAAACAAAAGGTTTCTTACCTATCTGCGCTTCATAAGGTGTCGAATCAAGAGCCTTACAAGGAGATTTGTTTAACAAGTAACAAGTGTTACTCATAGCTTTTGCCTAGAATCATTTACCAATTGTGCATCACTTAACATACTTTTGGCTCTTTCTATTATTGTTTGGGTCATCCTTTCTGCAACACCATTTTGTTTTGGCGTATATGGAGTTGTCTTTTGTCTTATGATACCTACATGCTTATATAACTCATCAAATTCCTTAGAGCAATGTTTCCCTCCATTGTTAGATCTTAATATTTTTATCTTAAGTCCTGATTGATTCTCTACTAAGACTTTATACTCCTTAAACTTAGTGAAAAATTTAGATTTATACTTCATAAAATAAATCCATCTAAATTTGGATGCATCATCAATGAAGGTGATGAAATAATGCAATTTTCCAATAGAATCATTAGCCACAGGTCCAAACACATCTAAATGAAAAATTTCTAATTTCACTTTTACTCTATTGCTTCCTAAAGGAAAAGAATTTTTGTTCTATTTACCAAACACACGATGCTCACAAAAATCAAAGTGCTCATCAAAATAGGAGAAACCATCAAACAAATTTTTATTCATAATTGTTTTTAAAACATTTTCACTTGTGGCCCAATCTACAGTGTCACAACATACATGTTTTTTCAACAATTTTAGTTACATTAGTGGATCTACAAACTATAGTGTTCTCAAGCATAAATAGAGTTCCCATCCTTGTTTCCTTGGCTACCACCAAGCTTCCTCACACCAATATGCAACCATGCTTATTAAATGTTACATGCATTCTTGAATCATTCAACTTCAAAATAGAGATTAGATTTCTAGCCAATCCAAGAATATGTAAAGCACCAAGGAGGGTTTTAATCCTCCCATCATTGAAAAACAATTGTACCTTTCCATGACCAACAATAAGATATGTAGAGTTTTCCCCAAGCTAAACATTACCTCCATCATATTTCTCATATGTGGAGAACCATTCCTCATGAGGAGTCATATGATATGAGCAAACTGAGTCAATCAACCACTATTCATTAGACATAACATTAAATCTAGAAAGTAAAACTTCATCACCTGCATTTGAGGACTTTTCAATAGAGGAATCTCACCATTTCTTTGGATTTCTACATTCTTTTTTCACATGCACCCTCTTACCATAGTTCCAACACTTAACTCTATTTTTCTTCTTAGGAGTTTTAGACCAGCCTTTTGATTTCCTATGGCCCTTATGATCTCCTTTTGGTCCTCTTTCCTTAGACTTCCCCCTGACATTTAGAGCATCCACCAAGATATCCATAGCCTTCTTCCTCATTTCCTGTGACAAAAGAATTGCAACAAGGGCATCCATCTTTGGATCTTCGAGGTTAGCAGTGATAGAAAGAATAAAATTCTCTTAAGACTCAGGCAAAGAAAAAAGAATCATAATACACTTATCTTCCTCATCTATCTTAACATCCATAGAAGCTGACTTAGAATCAAATTAAATGCATTCAAGTGCTTGGCTATCGAATCACCATCCATTTTAAGGGAAAATAACTTTCTTTTGAGACATAGTTTATTTACTAGGCTCTTGGCTTGATATATTTCACTCAACTGCTTCCATAATGCATATGCATTCTTCTTAGCATAGACATTCAACATGACAGAATCTGCAAGGCATAACTAAATTGTTCCTCTTGCCTTTTTGTCCATCTTGTCCCACTCATCTTAACTAATAGTATCGGGTTTCTTCTATTTTGTTGTAGCCAACCATTGATCTCTTTCTTTAAGGAGATCCTCCATTTTTGGATTCCATAGCTCATAACTCGTTCCATTGAAGTTTTCAATGTCTAATTGGGATGAGGATGTAGCCACGGATTCTACACAAATCTACAAAAAATAAAATCAACTAGAAAACCCACTACAACTCAAAAAATCCTCACACTTCCACCCAAGACACAAAACTGGCTAGGCTCTGATACCAAATGTTAGAAATGAATATGAACAACTATAGAATGGAAACCTGATTACAACTATAGCTATTAACATAGAATAGAACCAGAATGGAGATAGTATAATATCAACACAAAGAAATAGAAGAATAGAAGATCAAATACATAACACAATGTTTACATGGAGAAACCCTTTTGGGAAAAAACTCCACACAAGAAGAGATGCACCAATCTATATTAACTTCAAATAGAATTTACAATACAACACTATCAATCTCCTCTCTAGTATTCAATCCAAAAGCACCTATAATACTCTCTCATACACAGTCATAATACAATATCCTTATAAAATGGGTTTCCTTCTAGGGCAAGACAAGCTAAGAAAATCTATACCATCAGATCTGTAACCTAATGATGAATGGTTCATATTTAAAAGGGTAATTTATATATGAAATGTGGCTTTCAGGGGCATTGCACTGGACCCCTATTAGGGTGTATGGTCTTTGGAACCCTCACCTGAGGGGCCATCCCCTCAAACCACGTAGGGGCGATACCCCCTGCAACCCCTTGGGATAACCTACATCCATCAGGTATGGAGATCAAACATGTGGTTGAAACAAGATCACTACCTGGTGAACACTTCATCCCTTATGAATGATTTACAAATAATATTAGGAGTAATTAATTACATAGGATTTACAAGGTTGATGGCACCTTAATCCTAACACCAAGTCACAATACTGAGTGATTTTTGCCTTTCAAGCACATGGTACAGTACCTCATCAACCAGGGTGTTATCCAAGTCTCAGGAGCAAATATAAAAAGTAATAAGTCAATCACTCCTGCTAATTAGCATCTGCAGATCTATACAAATTCAATGCCTCACCACAACTCTAACTTTGTTAACCTCACTTCTCCCTCTGTGGTGCTAGATTCAACCTCTAATTTTTCTTCTTCTCACTCCTATTCTGAGATGATAGATGTGGTGGATGTTCATTCTAGCCCTACCCGAGAATGTTCTATTCCCAAACCTCTTATCTCCTTTACCCCTTCTAAGATTATGTCTAACACATCAGAAGGCCCTCTCTACATTCTTGTGGATGTCAATCAGAAATGCATTAAGGGTGTCCTCATTGATCCTATTTGCATGGTCAATGTGATAATAGAGGCATTCTTGTATGTATATGAACTTTATAAAGACTTGTATGATTCATCTAACATCTTTATAAGGTGTCATGATGACATGTCTCACACCACCCTAGGTACGATCACCCTTTCTGTTCAGGTTGTACCCAAATCCTTGGACATTTTGATATCTATCATTCCTACTTTTGAATGTTTTTGTGTGAAGTTGGGCCTACCCTAGTTCACTTCCATGAATGTGGTCCCTTTAGTAGTTCATCGCTGCCTTAAGTTTCCCCATGATGGAGTAGTGCACACGATCTGTCACAACAGATACATACCACTCACCATGTAGGGCAACTTCTCCTAGGACTACTTCTAACTAGCCCCACTAAGCCACTCTAAACTTGTAATGACTTTCTATTTCTATATTATCAGAAGTTCAAAGTGAATAGGATCACTCCATTGTTTACTAGTCCCTTGGTTTCTTCTTCTTTGGCTACTTCCCCTATGGTTCCTCTATCTTCAGAGGCTACTCCCATTCCTTCTACTCCCCAACAGATAAAGGAAAGAAACCCATATAGAGTGCACCTCCCCGTTCTCGTGCACTTGGTTTGTACTCTATAGTGCCTCCTCATGTCTCTTATGCATGAGCATGGGATAGACCTATAATATAACAATGTGTACCACACTTCCCTAGAGCTCCTTAGCCTTCATTGTCTAGCTTTGTCCCTTCTACCTCCTCGGTGGCACCAGGAAACCTACCTCTATTGAGTACTCCTCCCCCTCCTCCTGTATTGGTTCCCTAACTTTCGATGGTTTCTTTTTTATCTCTTTGATGGCATGAAGAAAGAAACCCATGGTGTGGGCACCTTCCCCTTCCCCTAATCCTATAGTCTCTCGACCATTAGTGGTCACCTCCATTGGTCCATGTATCCCTATGAATGTGGATGGTGTGGAGCCCATGATGGAAGACCCCCTGACTTTGTTAGCAGAAGCCTTGGATCGTATGAGGTAGAACCAACTTGTGAGAGATCACAAGCATCACCGTTGTGCTACGGCTCGAGTGCGTGCTACTCATGTGCAACTCCCTTTGAGAATCCCTCTTCCTCTCAATAGTTTGTTGTGTAGAAAGAACATAATATACGTAGAGGGTGGGGTGAATCACTACATACTATTTTTTTAACTTTTCAAATCAATAAATAGACTAATCACCTATGAATCAAACACACATAAGAAGGAAACACTAGATATATGTGGAAAACCCAAGAAGGGAAAAAACACAGTGAGAAAATTACTTGAGTCTACTACTCAAATCCAAACTCATAATAAATAATGATTACATGTGTTTTGTAGGCACCAACACCCAAGATAATGTTTTGAGGTACCAACCTATTGGTACATCACACACCTTAATTGAGATCCAACTCAATACAATAAGGTACCAACCCCAATTTGGAATAAAGAGGCACCAACCCCTAAATTCTTAAAAATTCTTGTATGTAGATAATGGTTCTTTTTTAACCTGAAATGTACCTTTTCAATTCATGTACTATGCTCTCTTTCTCTACTTGGTATTCTCATGAACACAATCTTCTTCTCTCTCAACTCACCTTGCAATTTGTGTTCTCATTAACATAGTCTCCCTTTGTACTCAATACACTCTACACACACCTTTGAACATTTGTATTTTCATGCAAACCCTTCACACTCTACTTGTGTGTAAAAAATATTCAATTCAGTAACACTTCTACAATTGGATTCATCGTGTATATATCCTCTATATATGTTGCAGAATTATGTCTTTAGAAATGACCAACTGAATCAACAAATCCAAGATTGTAACTATTTCCAAAATTACAACTAACCCTAACTACTTCGCATTCCATTGAAACTGTTACCTAAATGATCTTGAACCATTTCTCAAAAATGCAGTCGAATCTGGTTCTTCTTTGTAACTGCTCATCAATTTTACCTTTAGGAAATAGTTGTTTTCTTAATTTAAATATCGACCATTTATCTTACCTTTTGCACCATCATTCAGTGGACACATATTATCATTTCATGCTTTCTCAATTGATGATTAAGAAACATGTATCTCTATGCATTGTTACAGTAGCCAACCAATTTCCTCCTTCATCGCACATCATTGATGTCACCTTTACACACTAGCCCTTTGAAAAGTATTTTGTTAATGAGACATTGCCATGGCATTAACTTTTCAACCTCAAGCCTAGTCAAAAAGTCTTCATTCTTACTGCATGCAACCGACTCTTGTCACTTGTCAACACTGCACAAATGCGCAGAGTTACCATCTTCAATCTCCATGTCCTTGCGCAAATGCACTAACCATTTTATCTTGAAGGATCGATGTACACCATTGGATCAACACTAAAGTGCTTACACTTTATTCTCCTTCGCAACCCATAAAATGAAATACCATCCAAGCTGGTAACTACTAGGAAATAAGGCTAGTCAAATCATGACACAAAGGTACATAAATGATAACTTAAGTCATGGTAACTACTAATACTAAGTCACCTATAGATCAGAACAAAAGTGCTTGTAGACTTAAACAATATTAAGGGCTTAGGGTTATAGAATGATGAAACCCTAATATCAAATCCTCTATGAAACTCTAATATCAAATCCTTTATAACTAACATAATATTGACAACATTTTGCAACCCTATCATACACCATTTGCACATTTGTTAAATTACATCATCTTGACAACATCTTGACGACCAATGACATACCTTGACATCAATGACAATAATGTGCCAACAATCTCACATTCATTTTGAATCATCTTGACAACCAATGATATCCCTTGACATCAATGACAATAATGTGCCAACAATCTCCTCCTTTGTCATTGATGGCAACACCTGAATATACATTCCCTTGTGCATCTCCAACAACACTATTCTCCTTACTACATGAGAGCCAGCTACAGTATTCTCCCCTTTGACATGAATTACAAAGAGATTCACAAAAAATGTCTTATCTATGTTGATAGTGCTTACGTGCTCCCTTGAGGACAATCATTCTATAGAGCAACTATGGTACCAGGGATAAAGGAATACTCTAAAATGCTCCCCCTAGATGATTACATTCTATATTCAAGGAGAGATAGGAGAAGGGACAACTCCTAACTTCTGCCTGGTTTGTTCAAATGTCTCCTTTGGAAGGGGTTATGTAAATATATTTTCCTGTTGGTGTTTTGTAGAAAAATATTCTAACTATACTTCCTATGCAACAAATTTTTCCCTGAGAAAATGATATGTAATGGATATGTTCTTGGTCCTTGAATGCATAACTAGATTCTTTGAGATGTTTATTGAACTGGTATTATCACAAAGAATGTTGACTAGCCCATCAAAATCTACCTTAATATCTTGCAATGTTTTCTTCACCCATAACACCTAAGTACAACAAGATACAACAACAATATATTCAACTTTAGATGTTGACAAAAAAATTGAATCTTATTTCTTACTTAACCATGCTACCAATCTATCTCCTAGAAATAATGCACCACCATTAGTGTTCTTTCTATCATCCACACAACCATCCCAATCTGTATTTTTGTATGCAATTAAAGTGAATTCATCACCAACAGGATACCATAGACCACAATCTAATGTATTTTTCAAGTATTCGTATATCCTCTTCACAGCTTTAACATGTGTCTCCTCAGGAGCAGCTTGAAATCTAGCAACCATGCAGACAATTTGCATGATATCAGGCCTTGTTTCTATAAGATATAAGAGACATCCAATCATGAATCTGTACAAATTTTGATCTGTTAAAATAGATTCATCATCTTTGTTGAGCTTACATCAAGTGACCATATGTGTACTAACTAGCTTGCAATCTTCCATCTTGAATTTCTTTAGAATTTACTTCACATACTTAGTCTAAGAAATGAAAATCCCTGTATCTAACTAACTGGCCTATAAACTAAGGAAAAAATGCTAATTCTCCTAGCATTGACATCTCAAATTCTTTATGCATAGCATTATTAAAGGTTTTGTACATCTTATCACTATTACTACCAAAGATTATATCATCAACATAAACAATAACAATCAGCATATGTTCACCTTCACATTTGAAATATAGATTGTTGTCAGTGATATCTTTTCTGTAGCCTTGTTGTTGAAGATGTGTGTCCATCCTGGAGTACCATGTTCTAGGGGCTTGTTTTAGACCATACAATGCCCTTTTCAATTTGTACACATAGTCTTTGTTTTTAGTCACCTTGAATCCTTCAGGTTGCTCTATATAAACTTCCTCATCTAGATAGCCATTGAGAAATGTAGACTTTACATCCATCTGGTACACCTTGAAGTTTTTAGAAACTAAATATGCAAGAAACATTCTAATGGCTTCAAGCCTGGCCATAGGTGCAAATGTCTCCTCAAAATATATGCCCTCAACTTGAGCATAGCCCTTTCATACTAATCTAGCTTTGTTTCTAGTTATTTTCCCATCTTCATTTAGTTTATTTCTAAACACATATTTTGTGCCTATGAAATTCTTATCAGCAGGCCTTGGAACAAGTTACCAAGTCTAATTTTTCACTATTTGACTAGGTTCTTCCTTCATGGCCTCAATCCAACTCTCATCCTATCATGCCCACATCTCCTATGCGAACGAGACGCACAAACACCCGTGTCACGACCACATTTGCCATGTGGTCACGACATGGCCACAAAAAAATTTTTCTCCCTAACCCTAAAAAAAACCCCTCGCACACACTTGTGTGCTCAGTGGCAATACGCCTGAGGTGTAAACATGACAACATACTCGATGAGGTGTAGGATGTCTAGGGGTATACCACACAAAGTGTGTCATTTCTAGGGTTAGACTGTTTTAAATTGGAATCCCTAGTTTCCTAAGTGAGAAGGTGATTTTCGGTAGGTTCGGCAACCAACCCTAACTCAAAATTAAAAAGAAATCAAAATAATAAATAAGAAGTAGTGGCATGATGGATGCATGATAAAGTGGAGTGATTAAATGGGAGTCGTAAAAATGCTATAAAAATAAACCCTAAAAGTTGGCAAAAATTTCGGTAGCATAATGCGTTATTAATAAACGCAAAAATAAATATTACAAAATGCCAATAGGAAAAATTAAATCTAATAAATGATCAAATATTATATACTCTTAAAAAAAATCAGCATTATAAATTAAAATAATAGATTAAATAAGAGCGACAAGACGTCAATCAAATTCAACTGGAAAACCCAATTCGTTATTAAATATAATTTGGTATTATATTTAATATCTCACTCAAGGAATTAATGGGTGAGGGAGGAGGGTTTAAGTAACCCTCCCCGTAAAACAATAATAATAAAATCGATTATAAATAACAACATAAAAAAAAATCAATAATAAAATACTCGATAAAATAAAATAGTAAAATAACATGGGTAAAATTCTACCCAATGATTAAATTAATACCCTCCCAAAATTTACAACACAGGACAATAAGGAAATCAATTGTAACAAATAACTCATTTAATTTAGAAAATAAATTTAAGTTCTCTCAAGAGTTAAGTTAAGTCAATATAAGAATTAAGGGATTTAGTTAAATTTGAAATTGCAAGCCCACCTCCTCACAAAATCCCTTCCCCAATAAATTTTTTAAAAAATATTGTTTTCAAAAAAAAAATTGAATACCATAATGAATTAGAATTGTTTTCTAAAAGCCATTGCCCTAATTTCTCCTTTCCATACCTTCTCTCATTGTGCCCTAATCTCTTAATCCTATTCCTTCTCTTTTGCATTGATTTTTGCCTCTTCTTGCAGGTTGGGGTTTCAATCTCCATGGGACCATGGAAGGAGCTTGCTGCTCCATTAAGTAGAGGTATACACAGCAATAGGGTTCCGTTATTACATTCTTCTCTTTTTTTGGTCACGGGGGTGTGTGTATATATATATATATCATTAAGTATGCTAATGGCAGTGTTACTGGTTGGGTTTATGTAATGCAAGGGTTAGAGAAGAGGACCGCTGTCGCCGCTGAGGAGATCACTATGGAGGGGCATTCTAAGGGGGATGATGTAGGGGACATTGGCCAGACAGGGGCCGCGGACTAAGGAACAGGGTTTACCCGCCAGGTGTGCTGCAAGGAGAACTGTGGGGAGCTAAAGGGGGACTTCGAGGGTGTGGAGGTGGTCGCCACTGCTATGGAGTGTTGGGAGTTCGGGGGCGTGGAGTTTACGGAGGGTAGCGGTAGCTACGGTTGATGTGGGACAGGGGTGTGGCTACTATGGTGGGGTGTGGTGGAGGCACCGCCTCCCCCACACCCCTCTAAATCTTAACAGTATAGGACTGTGGGCGCTGCCCACAATCCCTCCATTGTCTTTTTTTAATCTCTTTTTTTTGTTTTTTTTGTTTTTTGTTTTTTTTAAAGAAAAATAAAAATCAAATAATATATATATATTAACGTATATATATATAAATATATATATATATATAAATATATATATATATAAATATATATATAAAAATATATATATATATATATATCTGTATATATATTTATATATTTATATATGTGTTTTTTTTCTTTTCCTCTTTTTTTTTTCATATAATGAAATATATAAAACTTAGCTTTTCTATTATATGGTATATATATATTTAACATATATATCTCATATATACACACAAGCACATATATGCATTTAAGAATTCAGATTTATTTATCTATTGAATATACATATTTACATCACACTTACATTTTTTTTTAACAGAATCTACACTTAACAGATACATATATTTATTTTCATAGTTGTTTATACATCCCTTAATTTACACAGCAAATGGGTTATACATTTTCTACAGCAACTCATTATTTTAAACTCCTACTACTTAACTCAGAGAATAGAGATAATAATTTAAAAAAAAAAACATAAACTAATCTCACAACTAAGTGTCTTTCCCTACTTTCTGTTACTTTAATTTCTAGCAGCAATTTCAACTCACACATGTATTTTCTTTTCTGATAGGTTAATGTCTGAAATATAAAAAGCATTTTCCATGCATTTTTCAAACTAAACTCATAGAATGGAAAAATGAACAACATTGAATTAAAACAAAACACAACATTTCCATCAGTCCTCTAGTCTCTTTTAAAAAAAAAAAAAAATAGCATTTCTTTTCTGAAATAAGTAACTGGACAACTTGGAAATGAACTCTTTATTTTCCTTAGGACATACAATGGTAGATATGTAAGTAATTGTTTAGAGCCATTCAAAATATACAGACATATACATCCTTCTTTTTTCTTTGAACAACATGTACAATTACATCTTCTCATATATACTTCACAACTCTTAACTCCCAAGAATAGGAAAATTAACAGCATTAACTGAATACAAAGGTTCACATTTCAGTACTACCTCAGCCAACTCTGTGGCAGATTTTATAACAACCTTTACAAGAATTTATCAAGACACAAGGCCACTAAGGTCATGGCTAAACCAAACACTACATGCTACAAAGGCCACACAAAACAGGGGTTCCATATCATCTTCACTTCTCTTCTCACTACCTACAAAGAAACACAACAACAAGACAACAAAACCAGCCACTTCTAAAGCTCTCCTCCCTACCATAGGCCTGCAAGTGGGTCACCCCCAAGCTAGGGAGGTAGGGATTTCACAAGGGTTTTATTCCACAACAATATCTATCACAACAACACAAAAGCAAAACAACCCCATAGGCTTTACACATAACTTAACTCATAGAAATTAGCTTGGTGAGGGTAGGGAATAGACCTCTCAACTTAAAAAGGCTCCCAAATGAAAAGAAAATCTCAACTCCTGGCCTCCAGCCAAAATCCCAGAACACCACAATCCACAAGAATCACAAACAAATTGCATTGCACTCTTACCAATTCAGATATCTCCTCCTCAAATAATAATAAGCCCTCAAGGCATAAACACATACTGAGGGAGAGACCTCAAGGATTGTTCCTCTCCCCTACCCATACAAGTTGAGCATTACCTCCATAGGAGGTGCTCTCACCATTACACTCAACCCAACATCAAATGTAAAACATCACAATCCAAACAAACTTACAACCAAAATCCAAACATGGAACATCATATAAGCAAAGTAAGAAGCAAGTTAGGAGGCCTACCTTCAAGGCCTTGACAATGGAAGTAGAATTGGTGAAGAGCTCCAAGCCTTCCCAAGCCTTCCAACTTTCAGAATTTCTCCAACCCTCTCTCACTCCTCTAAACTAGAAAAGAAAATTTAAATTTTCAAGTAGTCTCTAATTGCAAGGAAAAAGACTAGAAAAGAACCCCCTCTCCTCTACAAGAGGAGCTATTATAGGCCATCCACTTGGCCTTGAGGGAATGGGAAGGTGACATTTGTCACCATCCCCTCCCTCCTCCAAAGGCCACTTGTAAGAGTGAGAAGGTAAGAAGATGACAAATGTCCTCCTCTCACTCCACCTCCATCTCCACCTCATCCACTTGTGCTTCCACACAAGTGGGAGGGGGACAAATGGTGAGTTGGATTCCCACTCACATCTCAAGAAGACAAGGGTCTTGAGTGGTGCTCCCACTCACTTGGGAGTTTGGGGAGGACTCTTGGAGACCTCCCAAGTCTTCCTTGGGAATGATTTCCAAAACGTAGGGATGGGAGATGAGTTTTTCCCAAGGCAAGGCCCATCCCCCATCTTCCCTCTTTCCAAATTCGTCACTTTAACCCAACCATGGTTTAGGGTGACCTAAGGTGAGTCAAAACTAGGGTTAGGTAGTCCAAGTTGACCCTAGACTCATGGTTGACCACCTAGGGTAACTTTTGGGACCCTAGGGTTCATGAAAAGGGTTAAAAATCCACATTTAAATGGCCCAAAAAAAATAATAAAAATACCAAGTAGCATAATCAATAAAATTTTACTACACTTAATATTAATCAAAAATAAGAAAAAGAAAGGGTACTAAGGCTCAAAATAATTAAAATTAAACCAAGCACAATAATTCATCATTCAATTACACACGTGGTCCTTATCCCTCTTGAGAATTGATCAACTTTATAGGGGATAACATGGTGTGAATCCTACCTCCGATTTCCCGTGGCTAGGGAACGTAAAACCTGTACATCTCGATCAAGTGTCAATCCTGTCATGAAAAGTCATAGTCGAAGCAACTGAAATTAGCTCCACGCAATCGTAATAAACATCGATACATAACTACAAATTAAACTGCATTTTCCATCACATGTCAAATAGTCCACATCACATAAATAACTACAATCTCATAATAAAATAACATCTAATATAAATCCCATTTATCGAACCACAACATATCATCCAATATGACCGAATCAAATCACATGTATCAAATCAGTGAGATAAAACATCAAGTCTACATAATGAGACATAGTCACTAAGGTTTGATAGTGTCATCTACTGGGTAGCATAATGATCAAAATATGGGAGGTAAAATAATCGGCCTCACATCCTCCCCCCCTAAGACTGAACTTCCTCTTGGAAGTCATCAAAAAGGTGAGGATAGAGTGCCCTCAAATTAGCTGCATCCTCCCAAGTCACCATGACCTCATCATATCGATCCCACTAGACCCTAACCTAGTCCATCTTTTGACCTCGAAGGCCCAGCATCTGACGAGCCAATATGCGAATTGGCTCCAAGGCCAATTGTCTGTTTGCCTCTACCTGCAAAGCACTCCAGTCCAGTACGTGAGATACATCAGATATTTATCATCTCAAAACAAAAACATGAAAGACATCATGGATACATGACAGGCTAGGAGGCAATGCTAGATGATAGGCAACTGGTCCTATCCGCTCCAAAATCTCAAAGGGTCCTACGAACCGTGGTGCGAGCTTAGAGCCCTTTCCATAATGGATTGAACTCTTGTGTGGCTGCACTCTAAGGAATACCCTGTCACCCACTAAGAGGCTCTGATCTATTCTCTTAGCATCGGCATACTTCTTCTACCTATCCTATGCCTCCTGCAACCTATGTCTAATCAGTGTGACCTGCTGCTCCATATCTTGAACTAGCTCTGGACCACTGTGCTCAATCTGATCCCAACTCAATGGTGTCCTATAAGATCTACCATATAAAGCCTGGAAGGGAGGCATACCTAACGAGCTATGATGCCCATTATTGTAGGCAAACTCAACTAGATAAAGATACTCCTCCCATCTAGACTGATGGTCCATAACATACATCCAAAGCATGTCCTCCAATACCTGATTCACCCACTCTGTCTGTCCATCTGTCTCGGGATGATAAGCAGAGCTAAAATTGAGTTGTGTGCCCAATGTCTACTATAAGGCTCTCCAGAATGCTGAAGTGAACACTGGATCTCTATCAGAGATGATGCGGTGAGGTACTCCATGTAGTCTCACAATATCATCCAAGAATACCTTCGCCACAGCGGGCGCATTGTATGTCATGTGTACAAGAGAGAAATGAGCCACCTTGGTCAAGTTGTCGACTGTCACCATGATGGCATCATGGCGATGTGAAGACATAGGAAGACCAACAATAAAATCCATGGAAATGGTGTCCCATTTCCACTCAGGTATATCATGTGGGTATAGGAGACCTACTAGATGCTGATGCTCTGCCTTGACCCTCTGGCACTCAAGGCAACGAGCAACAAACTCTGCTCTATCTCGTCTCATACCTGCCCAATAGTACAACTGTTGTAGATTGGCATGCATCTTCTTCACCCCCAAATGTGCTGCATATGGTGCTCTGTGAGCCTCTGATAACACTACAGTACATAGGTCACCTACGAGGGGTACATAGATGCACTGTCAATGACGAAGTAAACCATCTTCCTCAAGTGTATACCCTATCGACTTGCCCACAAGGGCCCTCTATGAACTGATCTCCTGCTGTACCTCAAGAAACCATCCATCCTCTGGCAGATGCTGTATAATGCGATCCCTCAAGTCCACACTCAAATTCAAGGTCAAGAGCTCGTGGCACCTCCAACTCAATGCGTCAGCAACCACGTTCTCCTTCCCTTTGATGTAGTGGACATCAAAGTCATACTTGCATAAGAACTCCATCCAACACCGCTGACGGGTGTTCAGATTCAGCTGTGTGAAGATATACTAAAGGCTATGATGATCGGAATGGAGCTCAAAGTGACAACCCAACAAGAAATGTCTCCAATGGACAAGAGCATGAACCACTGCCGCTAACTCCAAGTCATGCGTGGGGTAGTTCAACTCATGAGTCTTCAGCTTTCGCGACTCATACGCGATCACTCTACCACCCTGCGTAAGTATAGCTCCCAATCCCTCAAGTGATGCATCTGTGCAAACCATGAATTCTACTGCAGGATTAGGAACTGCTAAAATAGGAGCATTGGTAAGACGCTCCTTGAGGACCCCAAAGGCCCTCTCACACTACTCAGTCCAAAGAAAGCTCTTCCCTTTCCACTGGAGGGAAGTGATGGGGTACGCAATCCAAGAAAAGCCCTCAACAAAATGACGGTAATAACCAGCTAACCCCATAAAACTCCTAACCTCTATCACACTGGTGGGTGCTAGCTAATCCCTGATAGCCCTGATCTTCAATGGATCTACTGAGATTCCATCGCCAGAAAGAATATGCCCCAGATACTGAACCTCTATCCTGAAAAATGCACACTTTGCCAAATTCCCATAAAGTTTCTGCTCTCAAAAGCATTGTAGAACCTAATGAAGGTGCTCCTCATGCTCCTCCTTAGTCTGTGAGTAGATTAAAATGTCATCAAGGAAAATGATCATGAACCGATCTAGATAGGTACGAAACACCCCGTTCATGAGACTCATGAACACTGCAGGGGCGTTCGTCAAGCCAAAGGGCACCACAATAAACTCATAGTGTCCATATCGAGTCCAGAAAGTGGTCTTATGGATATCTGCCTCTACGATACGTAACTGATGATGCCTAGACTTCAGGTCTATCTTAGAGAACACCTTGGCTCCCTACATCTGGTCGAAAAGATCATCAATTCTAGGTAGAGTATAATGGTTCTTCACCGTCACCTTATTCAACTGCCTATAGTCCATGCACAAATGAAGAGACCCATCCTTCTTCTTCACGAAGATGACAGGAGCGCCCCAAGGTGAAATGCTTGGTCGGATGTGCCCCTTCTCCAGCAAGTCCTCCAACTGTAACTTGAGCTCAGTGAGCTCATGTGTGGTCATCCTGTAGGGTGCACGAGACACTGGCTCAGCACCCGGCACTAAGTCTATGCGAAAGTCTACCTCACGTCGGGGAGGCATCCCCGATAACTCTGCTGGGAAAACATCAGCAAACTCTCTAAGGATGGGATGATCATCCAAAGACACCTCTAGCTCGTCATCTGATTTGTCGCTCACTATGATGATGAACATCTGACATCCCTTCCGCATGCAGTGCTTAAGCTACTAAGTGGGTATCATATGCACTACGGTGGGCTTTTGCATGCCCACAATCTCAACTGATGTGCTGTGATTGTCTAAATAGTTGATCACCTTTCGGTGACAATCTAGCTTGGCTTGATGAGCCGCAAGCCAATCCATACCCAACACCACATCATAGGTCCTAATGCCATGACTCTAAGGTCGCATACTATAGTGAAGGGTCCTAAAGCAATCTCACAGTCATGGACTAATGCATCTACTGTCAGTTTGGCTCCTGAAGCCAACTCAACCACCCACCTATTACCCTGCCTAGAGGCCACCAGTCTGCAACGCTCCACTAACGATGGAGATATAAATGAATTAGTAGCACCAGAGTCAAAGAGAATAGAAATGGGGTTACCCCCAATCATACCTAACATCTCAATCATTGAAGCCTAAAAATCTGCTTGGCAGTTATCTACCACTGCAAACATATGGTGGGATCTACCCACATCACCCACTGTCTGCTCGGAACCTCCTGCACGAGGTTATCCCCCTGCTGCAAAACCCTGTGGACACTCTCTAGCTAGGTGTCCAGCTCCACCACAAACATAACAAGGGCCCCTAACCTGTACCTGTACAGTCTGAGTCCTACCCGACTGCTGCTATCCTGATCTGCGAGTAGACCCTTGTGAGCCCCTATAAGACTGCTGCGACCTCACGGGTCCCACAGGTGATCCTTGCTGCCTCTGATCTCTGTACGGGCCCTGCTGCTACCAACCTCTATTTTGTCCCCTTGTGTCCTCTGTTGTGTCCTAACTCTCTGTTGCTACTGTGACTGCTGCTGCTGTGAGGGTCTAGGAGGTAATGATGCTGAACTGAATCCTCCTCTGTGAGGTGGCTATGATGGTCTACGAAAACTCTGCTAATGCTACTACTGTCCCCGATCCTGAAATTGAGGGCAAAAACTCTGCTCTCATCCTTGAATCTCCTCAGTAATGTATGCCTTCTCGGCAGCATCACTCAAAGTTTGGGGGTCTGCCATCCGAACAGGCCCTGCTATACTGTGGTTAAGTCCTCTAATAAACTTATGCACCAAGAGTTTCTCATCATGGAGATACTCCACATATCTGGATAACTCTGTAAACCTGCTCTTATACTAAGCCACTATAAGTCCCCTCTACTGAAGGTCATGGAACTCGTCTATACGATGATGTCTATAATGGTCTGATAAGTAGTGCACATTGAAGCACTCAATGAAGGTCTCCCATGTGAGGGTGTCTAAAGAAAGGTGGTGCTTGCACTCCTTAGTGTGCCACCAAGTAGCTGCTGTGTCTCGCAACAAGTGTACTACCACACGGACCTTTGTGTTGCCCTTGTAAGGATGCAACGCGAAGCACTTGTCTAAACTAATAAGCCAGGCCTCTACCTCAGCTCCCTCTATGGTCCCAATGAATGTAGGAGGGTTCAACCTTAATATGTCCCTAATGGGATCTCCTCTATATCTATGCCCCCTGATTGGCTCATCTGCATGATAATCATAAGGCATGTGACCCAAGTGCTCTACACGCACTATCTCGTCCTACCTAGCCTGATGTGGGGGGCTCCTGCTATGGGCCCTATTGGCCAAACCAACCTCCTTTGTCTTTGGTAGCTCGACATAAGGCTCCACACGTGGCTCTATGCGGAGCTCTACACGTGGCTCTACTACAGCTGGTGGAAGCTTATCTAAGATAGCCTGTAAGGCCTGTAATATCTGTGGTCCCATATCTAGTGGGGCCGGTGATGCCTGCAGTACCTAAGGAACTGGTTGTACCTAAGGAACTGGCTGCACCGATTGAACTGGCTGACTCATTGGAACTGGCTATGGTGGTGGATCTGGTTGACCCGATACCATAGCTGAAGAATCAGTGTGTACCTCTGTGGGTGGAGTGTGGCAGGTCTGCACTCACCGAACTCATCTGGGAGGCATCCTACAAAATGAGGTAACCACAAATCAGTATGGTTGCGAAAGTGAAAATGTGCCCTAGTGAGCCTAGTGTTTAAACAAACCTGGCTCTGATACCAAATATCATGCCCGCATCTCCCACGCGGACGAGACGCACAAACACCCATGTCATGACCACATTCACCATGTGGTCACGACATGGCCACAAAATTTTTTTTCTCCCTAACCCTAAAAAAACCCCTCGCACACACTTGCATGCTCAGTGGCAATACGCCTGAGGCGTAAACATGACAACATACTCGACGAGGTGTAGGCTATCTAGGGGTATACGACACGAAGTGTGTCACTTCTAGGGTTAGATTGTTTTAAATCAGAATCCCTAGTTTCCTAGGTGAGAAGGTGATTTTTGGCAGGTTCGGCAACCAACCCTAACTCAAAATTAAAAAGAAATCAAAATAATAAATAAAAAGTAATGGCATGATGGATGCATGATAAAGTGGAGTGATTAAATGGGAGTTGTAAAAATGCTATAAAAATAAACCCTAAAAGCTAGCAAAAATTTTGGCAGCATAATGCGTTATTGATAAATGTAAAAATAAATATTACATAAACGCCAATAGGAAAAATTAAATCTAATAAACGATCAAATATTATATACTCTTAGAAAAAAAATTAGTGTTATAAATTAAAATAATAGATTAAATAAGAGCAAAAAGACGTCAATCAAATTCAACTAGAAAACCAAGTTCGTTATTAAATATAATGTGGTATTATATTTAATATCTCACTCGAGGAATTAATGGATGAGGGAGGACGGTTTAAGTAACCCTACCCGTAAAACAATAATAATAAAATCGATTATAAATAACAACATAAAAAAAAAATCAATAATATAATACTCAATAAAATAAAATAGAAAAATAACATGGGTAAAATTCTACCCAATGATTAAATTAATACCCTCCCAAAAATCCAAAATTTACAACACAGGACAATAAGGAAATCAATTGCAACAAATAACTCATTTAATTTAGAAAACAAATTTAAGTTCTCTCAAGAGTTAAGTCAATATAAGAATTAAGAGATTTAGTTAAATTTGAAATTGCAAGCCCACCTCCTCACAAAATCCCTTCCCCAATAATTTTTTTTAAAAATATTGTTTTCAAAAAAAAAATTGAATACCCTAATGAATTAGAATTGTTTTCTAAAAGCCATTGCCCTCATTTCTCCTTTCCATACCTTCTCTCATTGTGCCCTAATCTCTTAATCCCATTCCTTCTCTTTTGCATTGAGTTTTGCCTCTTCTTGCAGGTTGGGGTTTCAATCTCCATGGGGCCATGGAAGGAGCTTGTTGCTCCATTAACCAGAGGTATACACAACAATAGGGTTTCGTTATTACATTTTTCTCTTTTTTTTGTCACGGGGGTGTGTATATATATATATCATTAAGTATGCTAATGGCAGTGTTACTAGTTAGGTTTATGTAATGCAGAGGGTTAGAGAAGAGGGCCGCCGCTGCTGCTGAGGAGATCACTGTGGAGGGGCATTCTAAGGGGGATGGCGTAGGGGATGTTGGCCAGACAGGGGCCACGGACTAAGGAATAGGGTTTACCTGCCGGGTGTGCTGCAAGGAGGAGTGTAGGGAGCCGAAGGGGGAGTTCGGGGGTGTGGATGTGGCCGCCGCTGCTGCGGAGTGTTGGGGGTTCGAGGGCATGGAGTTTGCGGAGGGCAGTGGTAGTTGCGGTCGATGTGGGACGGGGGTGTGGCTACGGTGGTGGGGTGTGGGGGAGGCACCGCCTCCCCCACACCCCTCTAAATCTTAACAGTATGGGATTGTGGGCGCTGCCCACAATCCCTCCATTGTAATTTTTTTTCTCTTTTTTTTTGTGTTTTTTTTGTTTTTTTTAAAGAAAAATAAAAATAAAATAATATATATATATATTAATGTATATATATATATAAATATATATATATATATATATCTTTATATATTTATATATGTTTTTTTTCTTTTCCTCTTTTTTTTTCATATAAATGAAATATATAAAACTTAGCTTTTCTATTATATGCTATATATATTTATTTATCTATTCAATATACATATTTACATCACACTTACATTTTTTTTTAACAGAATCTACACTTAACAGATACATATATTTATTTTCATAGTTGTTTATACATCCCTTAATTTACACAGCAAATGGGTTATACATTTTCTATAGCAACTCATTATTTTAAACTCCTACTACTTAACTCAGAGAACAGAGATAATAATTTTTTTTAAAAAAAACATAAACTAATTTCACAACTAAGTGTCTTTCCCTACTTTCTGTTACTTTAATTTCTAGCAGCTATTTCAACTCACACATGTATTTTCTTTTCTGATAGGTTAATGTCTGAAATATAAAAAGCATTTTCCATGCATTTTTCAAACTAAACTCAGAATGGAAAAATGAACAACATTGAATTAAAACAAAACACAACATTTACATCGATCCTCTAGTTTCTTTTTTAAAGAAAAAAAGCATTTGTTTTCTGAAATAAGTAACTGGACAACTTGGAAATGAACTCTTTATTTTCCTTAGGACATACAATGGCAGATATGTAAGTAATTGTTTAGAGCCATTTAAAATATACAGACATATACATCCTTCTTTTTCTTTGAACAGCATGTACAATTACATCTTCTCATATATACTTCACAACTCTTAACTCCTAGGAATAGGAAAATTAACAACATTAATTGAATACAAAGGTTCACATTTTAGTACTACCACAGCCAACTCTATGGTAGATTTCATAACAACCTTTACAAGAATTTTATCAAGACACAAGGCCACTAAGGTCATGGCTAAACCAGCCACTACATGCTACAAAGGCCACACAAAATAGGGGTTCCATATCATCTTCACTTCTCTTCTCATTACCTGCAAAGAAACACAACAAAAGACAACAAAACCAACCACTTCTAAAGCTCTCCTCCCTACCATAGACCCGCAAGTGGGTCACCCCCAAGCTAGGGAGGTAGGGATTTCACAGAAGGTTTCATTCCACAACAATATCTATCACAACAACACAAAAGCAGAACAACCCCATAGGCTTTACACATAACTTAACTCATATAAATGAGCTTGGTGAGGATAGGGAATAGACCTCTCAACTTAAAAGGGCTCCCAAATGAAAAGAAAATCTCAACCCTTGGCCTCTAGCCAAAATCCCAGAACACCACAATGCACAAGAATCATAAACAAATTGCATGGCACTCTTGCCAATTCAGATATCTCCTCCTCAAATAATAATAAGCCCTCAAGGCATAAACACATACTGTGGGAAAGACCTCAAGGATTGTTCCTCTCCCCTACCCATACAAGTTGAGCATTACCTCCATAGGAGGTGCTCTCACCATTACACCCAACCCAACATCAAATGTAAAACATCACAATGCAAACAAACTTACAACCAAAATCCAAACATGGAACATCCTATAAGCAAAGTAAGAAGCAAGTTAGGAGGCCTACCCTCAAGGCCTTAACAATGGAAGTAGAATTGGTGAAGAGCTCCAATCCTTCCAACTTTCAGAATTTCTTCAACCCTCTCTCACTCCTCCAAACTAGAAAAGAAAATTCAAATTTTCAAGAAGTCTCCAATTGCAAGCAAAAAGACTAGAAAAGAAGAACCCCCTCTCCTCTACAAGAGGAGCTATTATAGGCCATCCACTTGGCCTTGAAGGAATGGGAAGGTGACATTTGTCACCATCCCCTCCCTCCTCCAAAGGCCACTTGTAAGAGTGAGAAGGTAAGAGGATGACAAATTTCCTCCTCTCACTCCACCTCCATCTCCACCTCATCCACTTGTGCTTCCACACAAGTGGGAGGGGGACAAATGGTGAGTTGGATTCCCACTCACATCTCAAGAACACAAGGGTCTTGAGTGGTGCTCCCACTCACTTGGGAGTTTGGGGAGGACTCTTGGAGACCTCCCAAGTCTTCCTTGGGAATGATTTCCAAAACTTAGGGATGGGAGATGAGTTCTTCCCAAGGCAAGGCCCATCCCCCATCTTCTCTCTTTCCAAATTCGTCACTTTAACCCAACCATGGTTTAGGGTGACCTAAGGTGAGTCAAAACTAGGGTTAGGTAGTCCAAGTTGACCCTAGACTCATGGTTGACCACCTAGGGTAACTTTTGGGACCCTAGGGTTCATCAAAAGGGTTAAAAATCTACATTTAAATGGCCAAAAAAATAATAATAAAAATACCAAGTAGCATAATCAATAAAATTTTACTACACTTAATATTAATCAAAAATAAGAAAAAGAAAGGGTACTAAGGCTAAAAATAATTAAAATTAAACTAAGCACAATAATTCATCATTCAATTACACACGTGATCCTTATCCCTCTTAGGAATGGATCGGCTTTACAGGGGATAACATGGTGTGAATCCTACCTCTGATTTCCCGTGGCTAGGGAACGTAAAACCTACACATCTCGATCAAGTGTCAGTCCTATCATGAAAAGTCATAGTTGAAGCAACTGAAATTAGCTCCACACAATCATAATAAACATCGATACATAACTACAAATTAAACTACATTTTCCATCACATGTCAAATAGTCCACATCACATAAATAACTAGAATCTCATAACAAAATAACATCTAATATAATTCCCATGTATCGAACCACAACATATCATCCAATATGACCAAATCAAATCACATGTATCAAATTAGTGAGATAAAATATCAAGTCTGCATAATGAAACATAGTCACTAAGGTCTGATAGTGTCATCTACTGAGTAGCATAATGATCAAAATATGGGAGGTAAAATAATTGGCCTCACACATCCTTACTAGCTTCTTCATAAGATTTAGGTTCTATTTTAGATAGTACAGAATGGTTTGCATGTTCTTATTGTGCAATCTTTTTCCTTGTCATGACACCATCAATTTTGTTTCCAAGAATTTGATTCTCAGAATGATCTCTTTGACATACTTGGGTGGAGCCTTTGGAGTAGATTTTGGTTGTTCTTCTTCATCAGTGTCATTCTCCTCTTGTGACTCTTCTTTTGTAGCTTCTTCTTCTTCTTCATAAGTAGGGTCCTTTGAATCAATGTCACTTTTATGTGACAACTGAGAGAAATCTTCATCCACTCTAACATTTATACTTTCAACTATCTTCTACAACCTTTTATTGTAGCATTTATAGGTTGTTCTTGTAGTTGAATAACCAAGAAAAATACCTTCATCTGCTCTTGTATCAAACTTACTTAAGGTATCTTCATCTCTTTTCATAGAACATCTCCTTCCAACTATCCTGAAGTTCTTCATAGAAGTAGGTCTGCCTTTCCATAATTCATATGGAGTTTTATCATGATTTACTCTTAACTACCTGTGTTATATGGAGCCTAATCAGACTCAGAGGTTAAGTTTTCTCCACTTTTATCATTGCAGTTTCTCCCTAAATTATTTAATGGGGGTTTGGGGACAACACCCCTTGTGGGGTCTAGGGGAAGCACCCCTAGTATGCTCCCTATTACAATATAGGGTGGGGTCGAGGGGCAGCACCCCCATGGGGGCTCAGGGGTAGCTCCCCCAAAACCTCAAATGATTTTTATTATTTATAAAGGTGTTAGGAGTTATTTTTCTATTAGTTGACATAAAAAGAGCCCTATTTTGTAACTGACATAAGTCTTGATAAAAATGACTAAGGGTTAGGGTTTCTGGGGATATTGTACTGTAGTATTTGTAGCGATATTGAGTTGCAAGGATTGCTTGTTGTAATCAATTTGATTTACTTGATAATAATATTGGACACTCTATCGGTGGATGTAGCCTGAGTTTGGGTGAACCATGTTAAAAATTGTCTCTCCCTGTCATTATTTGTGTATTTTCATTCCTCTATTTAATCTTTATTTGCATTTAATTGATATCTTCTCAATACAATTCCTAACAAGTGGTATCTAAGCAGGTTGTGCTTGATTATCATATGCAAGAAGGTCTCATAGTTGAGTGGGAGTCTCATGGTTAAGTGGGAGCAATGGCAGATGAGGGTAAATTGAAGGTAGATAAATTCAATTGACAAAACTATTAGTTATGGAAGATGCAAATAGAGGATTATCTCTATTAGAAGAATTTATGGAGGTTGTTGGAAGGAATAGCCAAGAAACTGGTAGCAATGACTGATGAGGATTGGGAACTTTTGGATAGAAAAGCACTGGGACCCATTCGGTTGTGCTTCAAACCATCTATGGCATTCAATATAATAGAAGCGAAGACACAAATGAACTGATGAAAGCTTTGGCTAAATTGTATGAAAAACCCTCAACCTCAAATAAGGTATTTCTCATGAAGTATTTGTTTAATTTGAAAATGATTGAAGGTGGATCTATGATAGATCATTTAAATGAGTTTAATATGATTACTAGTTAGTTAACTTCTATAAAAGTGAAATTTGATGAAAAGGTGAGGGCTCTCTGGGTTTTATGTTATTTCCTAGAAAGATGGAATATCTTGGTAAAGTCTATAAGTAACTCTATCTCTAGTTCAAATACTTTGAAATTTGATGATGTTGTTAGTGTTATCCTTAGCGAGGAAATGCGATAGAAAAGCTCAGGAGGGTCCACATCAGGTACTATTTTGAATGCAAAAAGCAAGGGCAGATCAAAGGAGAGAGGAAAAGGTTCTGGAGGTCATGGGAAGTCATGAGGAAAATCAAAGGACAAGAGGTCCCAATCTAGAGGATGGAAGGATTGCTAGTACTATGGGAAACTAGGTCATCTGAAGAAATATTCTTTCCCTAGATAATGTTGATAATTCATGGGTTTTAGATTCAAGGGCCTCATTTTATGCTACACCCCATAGAAGTTATTTTCTTGATTATGTCTAAGGGGATTTTGGGTTGGTTTATTTGGGAGATAACAAACCCTGTCAGATTGTTGGAAATGGAAGAATTAAGATTAAATTGTATAATGGGAATCATTGGCTACTACAAGAGGAAAGGCACGTTCCAAGGCTAAGTAGGAATTTAATTTTAGCAAGGTAGCTAGGTGATGAAGGTTGTATAGTTACTTTTAATGATAAAAATTGGAAGGTTTCAAGAGGTTCATTAATAGTAGAAAAAGGTGTGAAAGTAGGCACCTTATATCTTTGTACAAGTCATACTATTCTTTTTACTTTAGTTGTTGCAAAGAAAAAACAAATAGTTCAAGAATAGTTTTTGTGGGTTTGCAGGAAGAGACTAAAATAGTTGTTGCAGGTTCTAAGACAATGTTGTGGCATAATAGACTTGGGCATATGAGTGAAAAAGGTATGAAGGTACTTCATTCTAAGAAAGTTTTACTAGGTCTGAAATGTATTAATATGGATTTTTGTGAAAGTTGTGTGTATGGAAAACAAAAGAGAGTTTGTTTTCTCAAGGATGGGAAGCAAAACAAAGATGAAAAGTTGGAGCTTGTGCATAGAGATGTATACTGACCAGCTCAGGTATCTTCTCTTGGTGGCTCTTGGTATTATGTTACATTCATAGATGATGCATCTAGGAAGGTTTGGATTTATTTCCTTAAGCAGAAATCTAATATATTTGAAACATTTAAGAAATAGAGAAGCTTCGTTGACAATGAGATAGGTAAAAGATTAAAATGTCTCAGATCTAATAATGGTGGTGAGTATTACAGCAAAGAATTTAAGGATTATTGTTCCTTTAATAGAATTTGTAGATAGAAAATGGTTCTAGGGACTTGTTAGGTGAATATTTTGTCTTCAACTAACTGAAGGCAAAATGGTTATATCAACCACAGTGTAATGAGATAAATCTCTCCTCTCAGTAAGGGGAGGTTCCCTATTAACTATTACAAACTTATTTACACTAAAAACTAATTTTAAGGTGAAACCATGTCATCCATTTCTCTTTTTTCAGAAATGATGTTTACAATATAAAATAGCACTTTCATAATACAAATCAAAATTACCAAGAAAATCATGAGGGCACAAAGTCTATCATTGCTCCTTTTACTGATTTACAATTTAGGACCAAGTAGGATAAGGTGCAACTCAAAGTCTTCACTGAATACTATGACAAAATATACGATCACAAAAGATAATAGTAGTTCAAAGCCTTTCCAATAGCTTTTACTTCAAACATAAAATCACAAGCTAAAGATAATTTTTGTAGCACAAAGTCTCCAAAATCAGATTTAGAACATCTCCTAGATTATTCACATTCACACTATAATTTGATCAAGTAGACAAGATAGTATAAGGAAAAGGACATAAGAACACTTTCCAATACACCACAAGTTATTCCAATGTAAATATTTAAAGATCACTTGCTTTTCTATTCACTTTATAAAATATGATATACAACTTGAAAACAAAGTCTCAAAATGCTTTTCAATTTGGCAGAGTTTCACTTCAATAACTAAAAGATGATACTTACAATGGGGGTCCTCTTTATTTATAGGAGAAACTGAGAGAAAAAATAGGAAAAGAACAGCTAACTATGACTTATTCAACAAATGAGTCCTTTTTGATTTGGGACTTTCTACATTTTTACATGTAATTACATATGAGAAAAGTACATGTGAATATGTCCAAAATTATTTCAAAAGTACATCTGAAAAATAAAAAATAAACTAAGTGATGAAAAACCTGCTTCAACTTGCATTACCTTCTTTCTTCATGTGACAATCATACATAGTAAACATAGCTTGCATCCCCAAACTATCCAGACTAACTGTGTTCTTGAAAACCATCTGGGCTTTGACTATTGCATCTCTGACTATGGTAATTGATTTTGCATGGCTAGTTAACTTGGGCTTTAGATTATCCAAAGTTAACTGGTTATCAAGAATATTATCCACGGAGGCTACTAAAAATTATCCTCAAACTCCTAAAACATATTCTCAAATTCTTGGATCATCTCCTCTATAGAAAGAAATTGATTATCCTTTGACACCAAATTGCATGGAAGCTCCTCCAACTTGTGTAAGAGACTAACATCACTTTGGTCACTCAGCTTTCTTGCAGTTTCTAAGTCATTGATCAGATCTTTCAACACATGGTTCTGATATGTCAATGCCTCCTTAGTCTCAGTATATGAATCTCGATTTGGAATAAAACCAATTGATATTAAAGCACTTATATTCAACTTCCTCATTTCTACCCACTTATCATGATTCTGTTCTAAACGCTCAATATCCTGAGAAATAGCATCAATCAAATCATCAAGTTCTACCATGAATTTCTCCATTTTTCTTGTTTTCTCAACTAGCTCTGTAAAAAGAGAGAATCCATGTGTGCGCAACCTTTCCAAATATTCTTTAGGCACTTTTCCCTTAAGGTGAGTCTTCTTAGCTTTCTGGATGATAGGATCTTCAATAGAAACAACCTCAAGAGTCACAGATTCTGAATTCAAAGTAATCTTCCTTACCACTATAGTCAATTTCTCTACCATTTCTTTATAATGATCTTTCATCTCTTTTTCTTTATCAAACTTTTGAATCAAAATATCCATTGCCGATTGCATGTCAGTCTTTGCACTCTCATGTGTTATTTTACTTAGCTCAATTCTAGAAATAGAGTAATCATTCATACTAAAATTTTCTATGGTAGCATCCTGTGGAGGCCTTGCAATCTCCACAAATTTGTGCCCTTTGTCTCCCAACACCTTTGAAAGAATTTTTCACTTCTTTGGAGTCTTAGCCTTAACAAGCACTAGCTGACCAAAATCAAAGTCATCTGGAGAGATGGCTTGTTTCTTTCTTTTAGGTGTATATGCTGAGAACCATGGAGGAAGCACAGAAGTACTCACATTTGAATTTAGTTCCATTGTTGGTGTTATGAGAACTATACTGGCACTAGAAATAGAAACAATAGGTGGAGTATTAGTAAACACTGCACCTGACACATTTACATTTAAAACTTGTTTAGAACCTAATACAAAGTGATCAAATATTGAAGAATCTCCAATATCAAAAGATGAGGAGGATAGACAAGGAATGGACCCAGAAGAACGATGAACATCATCAAAAGTAGTTTGAGGATTATCAAAAATTATTTTTGATGGTGATGGAGATTTAGAAGATGGGATGTTGATAGGTGAAACAGATAGAGGAACTGAAACAGGTATGTTTGACAAAGGAGAAGAGACTCCCATATCCTGTTGTACTTCCTTCTGTGGAGACAAAACTTCATCTCCTTGTTCTTCTCCCATCTCTTTTGTTGATATATTTTCAACCTCCATTTCTTCGGTAGCTAGCTCATCAGTATTATGTTTCTCAATTTCCATTTCTTCTACCTCAAATTCTTTCTCTACAGCCTTTGACTTTTTTGACACAAATTTGATCCTAGGTTTATGTGGCTTGGAAGAAGCAGGAATGTCACTCTTATTCTTTGTCCTATTCTCCACCTTCTTACTTTTTTGTTCTTAGACTTCAGTCTCTGATCTAGTAAGGAATTATTTCAAATCAATTCCCTTACCTTCTAACCACTTGTTTGTGTCAGCCAATACAGGTTCAAACCTTGTCCTTAAAGAAGTCAATTCTTTCTAAGACCATTGGATAGGAGGAAGAGGAGAACTAGTAATATGTTCAATGTTATACCTAGGATCAATCAGTTTTTCATCATCCACCAGGTCTTTAGGAATATCAACCAATCCTAGATACTCAATATGTTCTAGACATAACCTTCTATAGTCCAATTTTCTGATATCCTCTTCTGTCCTCAAGCCAACCCAGATGTCTTCAACCATTGGTTCATGAAATAGGGTCTTCCTTTTGATCTTGTCTTTTACACCCCTATAATCAAACCTTGGTCTTCATTTGAATTGTTTCATGGTCACTAACTACATTTCAATCTCCATGGCTCTAGCCTTTATGGCAATTGACATTGAAAACCTGCCAACTTCAACTAGAAATCTAAATCCTAGTTTCTTGAGTTCCATTTGCTTAATATGTACGACAATCATTTGTCTACATAATTCCATCAAAACAAGTTTATCTGAAAGAAACCTCGGGAACATATAATTATAACCTTAGAAAAAGCCAACCCTTAAAAATGAGAAAGTCTGGAATTGTAAGAACATGCACCCATAATCATTCACAACTGACCAATCTTCGTCTGAAACTCTTCTTTGCTCTAACTGAGGGTCAAAAAGACACAAGAAAACTCTGAAGAAAGCATCATTTACCCTCCTAAAGTGGTGAATAGAACCTTTCAATGTTAGTTGAGGATAGTATTGATACACAGGAACCACTCTTCTATCTCCTTCGGATGTCAAACCCAGAAAGATCCTCATTGAGGCTGCTATATACACAAGGTAAGAAGTCATATAGAATTTGAAAGTAGTGGATACCTTAGTCAATTGCCCATGTAGAGCATTGCTGATTTGTTCACCCCAAAAGATGGCTTGCTTGCCTTGAAGTATAACCTTGATAAAAGGGTCCATCCATTCATGGAAAAGAGAAGAAGACTTATCCTGCTAAGAAGAGTTATGAGATCACCAACCTCCTCAATAAAATCACTTCTAGGAAAACTCCTCAGCCACCTAGATAAGTTTGACCTTGAAGTCCTAAGCCATTTGGTGTTAATTGTCTTCTTAGCCTTCTCATAATTCTTGTCATATTCTTTTTGAGCTTCAGTAAAATCTAGTTTCACAACTTCTGTAGTAGCAGGACACATGAAAACTTTATCAATGAATTCTAGATCCAATCTGATGATTACATTGCCATTCGTATCCACCACTGCCCTAGTGTCTTTGTTGTAGAACTGAGCACATTGAAGAACAAACTCAGTATTATGAGTTGCCATCAGGAAAGATGACACTAAGTGAATGTTGCTATCAACAATCTTCTTCATCATAGAACTAGGGTTTTCAGAGTTAGTTCTTTCCACAAACTCAGCCATGTCTACATGGCCAATCTTTGTATCCTGAATGTCATCAACATTGGAGGTAAATGAGGTGATTGGAAAAACACCCTGATACTTATACTTCATTTCTTTCAACTTCTTTGGAGATAACTCAGTCATCTAAAAAAACTAACACCAGAAGGATGTCGACGAAGAGAGAAAATCTGCAAAAGAAACTACAACAAAAAGCCATGATCATGCAATTAGGGGAAATACTGGCAATATGGGAAAATTGCATGTCGATGATCATGACTACTGGGATAAGCTTGAAAAGAGCTAGACCGCAAGGAGGTGAAAAAATGGAGGAAAGCAGGCTCAAGAAAGTAAATTTAAAAATCTCTCAAAGTTAGAGAAAATTGAGAGAGTGAATGCATGGGTGGCAAAATTTGCCACCCTTGCATTTGAGGGATAAATGGCAGGTGTTAGGGCAGCAAAATTTTTCGACCCTGCATATTGGGGAAACATTTTCATGTCTAAGTGACAATTTTTGCCGACTATGCACGAGGATGGATTGGCAAGTTTGAGGCATGTGTAGAAGCGGTGAAAAGGTTCGTCGATGCATGTTGAAGGAAAAACTTTGATATATAGTCAGTTGGAAAGACCACTTATGCAGGTGTTTTTAGAAACTCCAAGTTATATATGCAAGAGTAGGAGTTTTGGTTGTTAATGCACATTGGTAGGTAATGCAAAGTTTGTGTAAGGGTGGCAATTTTAACCACCCTTACATATAGGGAAGACCACATGAAAGAGATGTGAGGGTAGGGAAAACCCCTACATTACATATCCAAAGTAAAACATGCAAATTCATGTAGGGATGGTGAAAAGTCCCGCCCATACATGAAATATCAACACTGAGGATGAGAACATGTATCGACGGTGATTTTTACCATCCCTATATGCGTTAGGAAACTAGGAAAAAATCTAAGTTTAATATGGGTGGTAAAAACCCTGACCCATTGAAATAAATGCATTCAAAACAAAAATGAAAACTAGGGTTTAAAGAAAATGGAGAAAATACATATATGGATGATACAGCTTTACTAATCCATAAAAGAGAAAACAAAAGAAAAGAAAATATGGATTTCACATGCCAAAACCCTAGTCTTTAAAACAAAAATGAGAATTAAAAACAAAGACTTACCTAGTCAAAAAAGTGAAACCCTAAATGCAGTCACAGAGGCAAGATATGCTTAGATCTGAAATCTACGTAAGTTTCATGAAGAAAACTAGTATCAAGGATGTATAGCTCATTGGAGGTCTCAAAAATAAACAATAAGAAAATTAAAATGAAAATAAAAACCTAAAAAGGCTTTAAGAGTTGTGCATTAAACATGGCACAAGTGCCATTAATGCTAACTTCAAGTTCATGGATTTTGCGGGATATGTCAGAGCAGCAAAAAACTGTGACACTACACAAAATAGGAACATGCTCAAGCGGTGAATATGACCGCCTTTACATTTAAAATTACTACAGGAAACATATGCCCAAGTGGTGATTTTAACTGCTATTGCATATGCGACATAAACCTGAAACATGCATGGGTGGCAGTTTTAAATGTTCATGCACATTTATAAAAAATAAGACAATTAAATATGCATTGGTGGCAGTTTTGGTCAACATTGCATATTTCACAACACACATGTAAGAGTGGTAATTTTTACGGCTATTTTATGTGAAAACAAAAAACTTTCTAACACCCGAAAATAGTCAAAACTGATATTTTGACAAGCTTACAACCTAGTCAATTTTCACGATTTTCAAGGAATCAACCTAGGAGAACATCACAAACTATTTCAATGCTATTAGAAGAATTCACTTGAGGCCAAGAGGACTTGCCTCAATAAGCAAACTTAGAATGTAGACTACAAAATGGACAAGTTTCATAGAGGTTGTCTACAAAAATGAGCATAGCTGATTTTGAGAACAGCAGCTAGCTCTAACTGGGGAACTTCCATCGATCGAACTTTGAAATGATCGAAGGGAGAAGAATCCTATCTCCAAGTGCCTTCATCGATGCCATTGGGCCATAGAGTCAAGCTACCAAAAAGAAAAAGACACAAAAAGCTAAACAAAAATGAAAAATAAAAACACAAAACTATGCAAATCTACAAATAAACTTATGTGATACTTCAAGGATTGAAGTGCTTCAGATGTTGTCCGCTATGAGGCAGAAAGAATGGAGTTCCATCAGGATACTCCAACAAGAATCTATTTTCACCACAAAGCTGATAAATGATGAACGGGCCTCTCCATAGGGAATCAAACTTCCCATGCATTCCTTTTGGCTCTCTCCTCTTGTCCCATAACAAGACTTGATCTCCAATTTGAAAATCACGAGCCTTTACCTTCTTGTCAAAAAGCTTCTTCACCTAAATTTGATGTTTAGCAATACGGTCTACTACCATAACTTGATGTTCTTCAAGTTCGGTGAGGTACATGATTCTTTTGTCAATAGAACTTTCAAAAGTTCCATCTTCTACTGCCTTCCCCAACTTTAGTGTCGGTAACTCCAAAGTAATAGGTATCTCTGCATTTAGACCATACAAAAGTTGAAACAGTGACATACCTATTGCTCTTTTGGGGTTAATCCTGTCTACCCATAAAGCATCAAACAATGCTTTAGGCCAAGTTCTCTAATTATCTTCCACTAGTTTCCTAATAATAGTAACTAGATTTTTGTTACTAGATTCTACCTGACCATTTCCTTGTGGATAATAGTCTGAAGAGTGAGAAAGAATGATCCCATGTTCATAGCAAAAGAGAGTAATCTTGTTGGAAGAGAAACAAGTAGCATTATCCGCTACAACTTTGTTTGGAACTCTGAACTGGGAAATAATATTTTCCTTAAGAAAATTACATACCACTTCAGAAGTAGCATGCTTTACTAGGATGACCTCCACCCACTTGGTAAAATAATTAGTTCCGGTGAGAACAAAGTTGTATCTCGCACTTGACGATGGGTTCATAGCACCAATGAAGCTAATGTTCCATTGTTGAAAAGGTTCTTCAATCACAACTGGCTTGAGAGGTAGTGCAGCCAACTTAGGCCTTCCAACAAACTATTGACATAACTCACACCTACGTACCCAATTGTACGCATCCTAAAATAGTGTGGGCCAATAATACCTAGCCCACATAATCTTATGAGTCGTAATAGGTATAGAAAAATGTCCTCCACAAGACAAATTGTGAAAACACTCTAGAAGTCTGTTTTGTTGTGCTTTATCCATACAACGGAGAAAAATTCCATCAAGGCTTCTTTTATACAAACCATTGACCCATAGGACATAGTTAGCAGCCTTCAATTTGACAGTTCTCTTTTCCTTATATGATAGATGAGAAGGACACTCACCATAGGTGAGAAAATGAGCAATATTTGAATACCACTCATCTGTAGTAGTGACAAAAAGAACAGTTGGCATATCCTCAACTTCTTCATCTTCTGTTTCTTTTGGTACATTGTTGGTGATCAACTAACACAAACCTCTACCACGCACAAGCTTGGTAGGTTTGATATCAAGATCAAACTCTTGAATCTTAGCAATCCAATTGCCTCTTTTGGTTCCAAACTCCTGTTGAGTCAGGATCAACTTCACTGTTGTGTCTAGCACCAAAACAATAGTGTGTGAATTTAAAATATAAAACTAGAAATGCTTTACTGCCTTGACCATGGCATAAGCATGTTTCTCCATATTTAAATATTTCAACTCATGAGCCTTCAAAGGACAACTCATAAATGAAATAGGAGATTCCACACCTTCCTAATTCTTCTAAACAAGAATGGCTAAAAGTTAATGCTTGGAAGCATAACTGTATACTACGAAATCCTTGGTCTAACCAGGACAAACTAGAACTGGAGCATGAGCTATGGCCCTCTTGATGTCCTCAAATTTTTTTTACCTTCTTCATTCCAATGGAAAGTAGTCTTACCCTTCATCATGTTGACAATGTGATAGGTTTTCTCTGCGAATTCCATAATGAATCTTAGCAGCAAATTTACCTTTCTAAAGAAAGAGTGAACTGTAGTCTTACTAGCAGGAAAAGTAAGACTTTGGATGGACTTGACTCTTTCTGAGTTAATTTTAGTGCCTTCTCAGGAGACAATGTGACCGAGAAGCTTACCTTCTGTAACCCTGAAAACTAATTTCTTGGGATTAATAGAAATACCATTTTGTTGACATCTTTCCAGCACCTGTCGCAAATGATATGCATGATCTTGACATTGTTTGGAGAAAATGGTCAAGTCATCAAGATATACCATAATGAATTTCCCCATTTCATCTCTGAAAGTGAGGTCCATTTCTCTCTAGAAAGTAGCGCCAGCATTGATCAAACCAAACGACATCCTGCAATATGCAAACATACTCCAAGGTGTTGTGAAAGAAATCTTGTACTGATCTGCTTCACTAACCTCTACTTGATTATATCCCCAAAAACTATCTAACATGGACAGCATCTTTGAACCAGCTACAGTTTGCAACACTTGGTCCATGATGGGTAGGGGTAGTTATCCTTTAGAGAAGACTGGTGGAGATTCCTGAAATCAATGCAAGTAAGGATTTCTCCATTCTTCTTTCTTATAGGGACAATATTCACGATCTAGGTAGAATGATGAATAGGAAAGATAATTCTTGCATTCAACATTTTCTAAATCTCAGAAAGAATAGTACCTAATATTGTAGGATTATAGTGCCTCTGTTTCTGTTTGTGAGGCAATGACACAACCTTGAGAGGAATTTCATGTTGAATCTCGTTAGGCCTAAAAGACTTCAGATCATCATAAGAATATGCCAAAACATCAATGTAATGGTGAAGAAGTGTAGTGAATTTAAATTTCTCATCGATAGTGCAACACTTCCCAATGTTGACCATTTTGGGATCTACCTCAGAACTCAAATTTACTTGTTCAAATTCCATAGATGAACTTGAATCAAGTTGTTGCTACTATTTAATGTATCTGTCATGCTTATCAAATAGTTTTTCTAGGGAAACCAAACCTTTTGGAATCTTATTCCCTTTTAGTTGAAGAAACTCTTCACCAATTTGTGAATCTATTTCAGAAACGTATTCCCATGGTGGAGGTTCACTACCTTCAAAATAGAGCTCATCAAAGCTATCCATCTTTTCCAAGAAAGCTATGATTTGATTATCACCATTGAACACCTACCAATGGTCAATATTATCTGGTGCACTTGGTTAGAAAACCAACTCAATTATGTACTTGTTACTTTTTAAGTCCTTATGGGGAACCATGAGGGTGGCAGAGACAGCTAATGAATTAGTACAATCATTAAACTCTCTCGGTACTACAAAAATGTTGAAAGCATCAAAACCTTCGATGCAATCCCAAACATAGTTGCAGTAATGCCTCAACCTTTCATTTTTGGTTTGATAAAGATTTCTTACTTTACAAACCACAAGTTCAACATCACCTTGAGCATGAAGATTTTTAACACTTTTAACACGAGCAGCTTCCAATCTAAGCAACAATGACTCGTATTCAGTGGTGTTATTGGTATTATCAAATTACAGCTTATAAGAGAAAGGAAAGATATCACTTTGTGGCTCCAGATTCAGTGGAAGAACAATTGCCATCAAATTCTAAAACCCAAACATCATTTGAATTTCTTACTTTGATGTTTCTATTACTAGTAGATTCTTCTTCATTAGAAAGAGAAGATTTCAGCATCACTATGCTCTCATCTAAACTTTCATCTGATTTACTAGAAGTATCCTCTGATTCTGCATCTGAAATGTCAAAACTCTTGTCTAATGAACTAGAAGTATCTTTAGAAGACAAGAAATAATTACCCATTCCCGAAGACTCAAACAAAATTTGGGCTTTGGGATTTGTAGTTTGGGTAACAATATATTTTGCTTCCTTCTTAGGAAGCAACTTTTGTATGATGCCTTTAACAAGTATCCTTGCTTCGGATAGGTCCATGTTTAGTTCTGTACCCACATCTTTACAAAAATTACACCTGAGTAGGACACCATAAGAGGCTGGAACATCAGCCACTAGAACAGTCATCTTGATCCTCTTGTCTAGAAAGGCTGCAAATGCAAATTGGGCATCTTTGATTTGACCCAACAATGGTAGTTGCTTATTTTCCATTGAGAAACATCTCCCAAAGGTCTTGGTCAAAGTAAGACTAAGGGCATCTGCCACTTTGGCAGGCATGACATTATCGAAGGCCCCAAAGTCTATTATGCAATTGCTCAACTTGTGACCATTTACCAATATAGAAACGTAGAAAGGTTCTATTTTTCCTGGGGCAATAAGGGGAGTAGTGACAAGATTATTTTGGGTGGATTTGTTCTTTGAGGAATCATGGGAAACTTTGGGAGAATCTTGTCCTGTAGGGACAGTCTTGTTTTTAATGTATTTAGCTAACCTATCAAACTATTTGGGATTAGCTTGTAAATAGTCAATCTCAGACATTTAGATTTTGGTTTTCCTAGCATGATCTATTATGTCAAATAGCTGAAATTAACTAGATATAGAGCAAGGAAATCCATCATTCTAAGTTTTATTAGGGGTAGTACTGGTCTGAGGGACAGAAGTAGAAGACACAGGATTGTTAGATGTACTTACTTGCTTATCAACAATCGGGTCCTTTGACTGAAAAGGCAACGGAGTTCCTCATCTAGCAATTAAGATCATTGGCTAAGGTTCCTCTCTTGTCTTTCCTTTATGAGCTTGCTAATTTGACTGATTCTAGGACCTAGTAAAAATAGCATATGCTTCATCATATACTTATCCTTCTCTTTCAGCTTCATCTTGGTAATTTAGAAAGCCAATGGTAGAGTCACCAGCTAATTCTTCTTCTCCTTCTATAAAAAGATTAGCATCATTCTCTTAATCCAACTTGGGTTGGAAAGAATGGTCATGTTCTACTTCATAATAGCCAACTGCTGAGTTGACCAGTGCTGCTTCAATGGCAAGCTTCCCTTGTGTGGGTGGAAGACAATTTTGTTGCCCTTGATTTCTGGCAGCATTGCCTTGATATGAATTGTTAGGAAATGTTCTCCTTGGTATATCCCTATAAGAAGGAGGGGCGGTCATACCTTGAGACATTTGCCTTTTCAAAGCTAGTAGCTCATTTGCTAACTTTTGCACCATAGGATCTGTGGTGCTTGTGGAAGGATTATTAGTAGAGGGTTGACCTCTATTTCTATTGGAATCTCTTCTTATCTTACCCGCAAGGATAAGATCATCTTCCACCTTTGTAGCCAATATTTGAGCTGTGACAAGATCTGTAGGGCCAGCCCATCTTAATAGAAAGCTTACCTCAGGAAGTTGAGTATTGATAAAGAAACATTTAAGATTGTTTGTTGTTGGCTGAGCGATTGTAGGAATCCTGTTTGTCAGCTTATTGAACGTAGCGATAAAGTCTCACATGGGTTCATGTGGCTCTTTCTTCATTTGCGTTATTTGTGCTAACAAGGCATGTGCATCTTCCATAGGTTTAAATCTGGCTTCGAACTTGGTCTTGAGAGTGTTCCAACTCGTTATAGTTTGAGCTTGAAGATGGTAAAAACAATCTGTAGCAGCACCTTGCAGTATTTCCACAAAAAGTCTTACTGCTACATCTTCATGTTCCACACCTAATACACCGCAAGCTATGCAGAAAGTTGCAATGTGTTCATCTGGGTGGACTTTCCCATCGCCATAGAACTTAGGAAAATTCTTCCTCAAACTACAAAGTAGTTCATGCAATGGTGGAGTTAAATTCAAAGGACTAAAAGTGTTACCCCAAGGGCCTTGAGCTGCCATGGTGGACTAATTAAAGGATGTGATAACAAACCTTTGTGGAATAATAACAAACAAAACTCTGTTAGTGCTAGAACTAGAAGCTTCACCTGGTATTGGAGATCTAGCATTAGTAGAAGGAAAACTCCTAGTTTGTTGAAACTGAGGTCATGGAGGCAAAAGACCAAAGTTATTTTGCTGCATCAACTCAAATATGGGATCAACAATACCTTGATCTCTCTTTCTTCTTGTATACTGTGAGTCTGCCAGAATGCAATGTACTCAACATAGCTTTGAAAATAGCTTGAAATAATGGAAAAGAACTGTAGTACTTCAACTCAGAGCATGAGGCTTCAAGTTGCGCGTTCCTTCCCTAGTAGAGTCCCCAAAAACTATTGGGTGAATATTTTGTCTTCAACTAACTAAAGGCAAAATGGTTATATCATCCACAGTGTAATGAGATAAATCTATCCTCTCAGCAAGGGGAGGTTCCCTATTAACTATTACAAACTTATTTACACTAAAAACTAATTTTAGGGTGAAACCATGTCATACATTTCTCTTTTTTTAGAAATGATGTTTACAATATAAGTATCACTTTTACAATACAAATTGAAATAACCAAGAAACTCACGAGGGCACAAAATCTATCATTGCTCCTTTTACTGATTTATAATTTAGAACCAAGTAGGATAAGGTGTATCTCAAAGTCTTCACCGGATACTACGAAAAAATATACGATCACAAAAAATAATAGTAGTTCAAAGCCTTTCCAATATCTTTTACTTCAAAACATAAAATCACAAGCTAAAGATAATTGTTGTAGCACAAAGCCTCCCAAATCAGCTTTAGAACATCTCCCAGATTATTCACACTCACACTACAATTTGATCAAGTAGATAAGATAGTATAAGGAAAAGGACATAAGAACAATTTCCAATACACCACAAGTTATTCCAATGCAAAGATTGAAAGATCGCTTTCTTTTCTATTCACTTGATTAAATATGATTTACAACTTAAACACAAAGTCTCAAAATGATTTTCAATTTGGTAGAGTTTTTCTTCAATAACTAAAAGATGATAATTACAATGGGGGTCCTCTTTATTTATAGGAGAAATTGAGAGAAAAAATAGGAAAAGAACAACTAACTATGACTTATTCAATAAAGGAGTCCTTTTTGATTTGGGACTTCCTACGTTTTTACATGTAATTACATATGAGAAAAGTACTGTAAATATGTCCAAAATTATTTCAAAAGTACATCTGAAAAATAGAAAATAAACTAGGTGATGAAAAAGTTGTTTCAACTTGCACGCACTTCTTTCTTCATGTGGAAATCATGCATAGTAAACGCAGCTTGCATCCCCAAACTATCCAGACTAACTATGTTCTTGAAAATCATCCAGGCTCTGACTGTTGCATCTCTGACTATGGTAATTGATTTTGCATGGCTAGTTAACTTGGCCTTCAGATTATCCAAAGTTAATTGGTTATCAAGAATATTATCCACAGAGGCTACTAAAAATGTTTTGTCCTTAAACTACTTCTAAAACATATTCTCAAATTCTTGGATCATCTCCTCTATAGAAAGAAATTGATTATCCTTTGACACCAAATTGCATGGAAGCTCCTCCAACTTGTGTAAGAGACTAAGATCACTTTTGTCACTTAGCTTTCTTGCAGTTTCTAAGTCATTGATTAGATCTTTCAGCATATAGCTCTGATATGTCAATGCCTCCTTAGTCTCAGTATATGAATCCCAATTTGGAATAACACTAATTGATATCAAAGCACTTATTTTCAACTTCCTTATTTCTACACACTTATCATGATTATTTTCTAAACACTCAATATCCTAAGAAATAGCATCAATCAAATCATCAAGTTCTGCCCTAATTTTCTCCATTTTGCTTGTTTTCTCAGCTAGCTCTATAAGAAGAGAGATTCCCTGTGTGTGCATCCTTTCCAAATATTCTTCAAGCTCTTTTCCCTTTAGGTGAATCTTCTCATCTTTCTAGATGATAGGATCTTCAACACAAACGGCCTCAGGAGTCACTGATTCTAAATTCAAAGTAATCTTCCTTACCACTGTAGTCAATCGCTCTACCATTGCTTTATAATAATCTTTCATCTCTTTTTCTTTATCAAACTTTTGAATCAAAATATCCATTGTCGATTGCATGTCAGCGTTTGCACTCTCATGTGTTATTTTACCCAGCTCAATTCTAGAAATAGAGTAATCATTCATACTAAAATTTTCTATGGTATCATCTTGTGGGGGCCTTGCAATCTCCACAAATTTGTGCCCTTTGTCTCCCAGAACTCTTGAAAGAATTTTTGGCTTCTTTGGAGTCTTAGCCTTAACAAGCACTAGCTTACCGAAATCAAAGTCATTTGGAGAGATGGCTTTTTTCTTTCTTTTAGGCATATATGTTGATAACCATGGAGGAAGCACAGAAGTACTCACATTCAGATCCGGTTCCATTGTTGGTGTTATGAGAACTGTACTAGAACTGGAAATAGAAACAATAGGTGGAGTATTAGTAAACACTACACTGGACACATTTACATTTGAAACTTGCTTAGAACCCAATACAAAGTGATCAAATATTGAAGAATCTCTAATATAAAAAGATGAGGAGGACAAACTAGGAATGGACCCAGAAGAATGAAGAACATCATCAAAAGAAGTTTGAGGATTATTGAAAATTATTTTTGAGGGTAATGGAGATTCAGAAGATGGGATGTCGATAGATGAAACAGACAGAGGAACTAAAATAGGTATGTTAGACAAAGGAGAAGAGACTCTCATATCTTGTTGTACATCCTTCTGTGGAGACAAAATTTCATCTCCTTGTCCTTCACCCATCTCTTCTATTGATCTATTTTCAACCTCCATTTCTTCGATAGCTAGCTCATCAGTATTTTGTTTCTCAATTTCCATTTCTTCTACCTCAGATTCTTTCTCTACAACCTTTGACTTCTTTGACACAAATTTGATCCTAGGTTTATTTAGCTTGGAAGAAGAGGGAATGTCACTCTTATTCTTTGTCCTATTCTCCACCTTCTTACCTATTTGTTCTTGGACATCAGTCTCTGATCCAGTAAGGAATTCTTTCAAATTAATTCCCTTACCTTCTAACCACTTGTTTGTGTTAGCCAATATAGGTTCAAACCTTTTCCTTAAAGAAGTCAATTCTTTCTCAGACCATTGGATAGGAGGAAGAGGAGAACCAACAATCTGTTCAGTGTTATACCTAGGATAAATCAGCTCTTCATCATCCACCGAGTCTTCAAGAATATTAGCCAATCCTCGATACTTAATTTGTTCCAGAGATAACCTGCTATAGTCCAATTTTCTGATATCCTCTTTTGTCCTCAAGTTGGCCCAGATGTCTTCAACCATTGGTTCATGAAACTAGGTCTTCCTTTTGATCTTGTCTTTTACACCCTTGTAATCAAACCTTATCTTCATTTGAACTATTTCATGGTCACTAACTACATTTTAGTCTCTATGGCTCTAGCCTTTGCGGCAGTTGACACTAAAAACCTACCAACTTCAACTAAAAATCTGAATCCTGGTTTCTTGAGTTCCATTTGCTTATTATGTATGATAATCATTTGTGTACATAATTCCATCAAAACACATTTATCTGAAGGAAACCTCGGCAACTTATAAGGATAACCTTGGAAAAAGCCAACACTTAAATATGAGAAAGTCTGGAATTGTAAGAACATGCACCCATAATCATTCACAACTGACCAAGCTTCATCTGAAACTCTTCTTTTCTCTAACTGAGGGTCAAAAAGACATAAGAAAACTTTGAAGAAAGCATCATTTACCTCCTAAAGGGGTGAATAGAATCTTTCAATGTTAGTTGAGAATAGTATTGATACATAGGAACCACTCTCCTATCTACTTCAGATGTCAAAGCTAAAAAGATCCTCATTGAGGCTGCTATATACACAAGGTAAGAAGTCATATAGAATTTGAAAGTAGTGGATACCTTAGTAAATTGCTCATGTAGAGCATTGCTGATTTGTTCACCCCAAAAGATGGCTTGCTTCCCTTGAAGTATAACCTTGATAAAAGGGTACATCCATTCATGGAAAAGAGAGGAAGAAGCCAACCCCCTTATCGTGCTAAGAAGAGTTATGAGATCACCAACCTACTCAATAAAATCACTTCTAAGAAAACTCCTTGGCCACCTAGATAAGTTTGACCTTGAAGTCTTAAGCCATTTGGTGTTAATTATCTTCTTAGCCTTCTCAGAATTCTTGTCATATTCTTTTTGAGCTTCAGCAAAATCTAGTTTCACAACTTCTGTAGCAGCAGGACAGATGAAAACTTTATCAATGAATTCTGGATCCAATCTGATGATCACATTATGATTCATATCCACCACTGCCCTAGTGTCTCTATTATAGAATTGAGTAGATTGAAGAACAAACTCAATATTATGAGCTTCCACTGGGAAACATGACACCAAGTGAATGTTGCTATCAACAATCTTCTTCATCACAAAACTAGGGTTATTAGACTTAGTTCTTTCCACAAAATCAGCCATGTCTACATGGCCAATCTTTGTATCATGAATGTCATCAACATTGGAGGTAATCGAGGTGATTGGAAAAACACCCTCATACTTATACTTCATTTCTTTCAACTTCTTTGGAGACAACTCAGTCATTTGAAAAAACTAACACTAGAAGGATGCTGATGAAGAGAAAAAATCAATAGAAGAAACTGCAACAAAAAGCCATGATCATGCAATTAGGGGAAATACTGGCAATCTAGAAAAATTACATGTTGATGATCATGACTACTGGGATAAGCTTGAAAAGGGCTAGAGTGCAAGTAGATTGAAAAAAAGGAGGAAAATGGGCTTAAGAAAGTAAATTTGAAAATCTCTTAGAGTTAGAGAAAATTGAGAGAGTGAATGCACGGCTGACAAAATTTTCCACCCTTGCATTTGAGGGATAAATGGCAGGTGTCAAGGCAACAAAATTTGCCAACCCTACATATTGGGGAAACATTTTCATGTTTGAGCATAAGTGGTGAAAAGGTCCGCCAATGCATGTTGAAGGAAAAACTTTGATGTATAGTTGGTCGGAAAGACTGCTTATGCAGGTGTTTTAAGAAACTCCAAGTTATATATGCAACAGAGGGAGTTTCGGTTGCTAATGCACATTGGTAGGTAATGCAAAGTTTGTGTAAGTGTGGTAGTTTTAACCACCCTTACATATAGGGAAGACCACATGAAAGAGATGTGAGGGTGGGGAAAACCCCTGACATTACATATCCAAAGGAAAACATCCAAATTCATGTAGGAAAAGTCCTGCCCTTGCATGAAATATCAACACCGAGGATGAGAATGTGTATTGACGGTGATTTTTTCCATCCCTATATGCATTAGGAAACTGGGAAAAAACCTAAGTTTAATATGGGTGGTAAAAACCCTGACCCATTGAAACAAATGCATTCAAAACAAAAATGAAAACTAGGGTTTAAAGAAAATGGAGAAAATACATATATGGATGATACAGTTTTACTAATCCATAAAAGAGAAATCAAAAAAAAGAAAACATAGATTTCACATGCCAAAACCCTAGTCTTTAAAATGAAAACAAGAATTAAAAACAAAGACTTACCTGGTCGAAAAAGTGAAACCCTAAACGCAGTCATGGAGGCAAGATCTGCTTAAATCTGAAATCTACATGAGCTTCATGAAGAAAACTGGTATCAAGGAGGTATAGCTCATTGGAGGTCTCAAAAATAAACAATAAGAAAATTAAAATGAAAATAAAACGCTTAAAAAGGCTTTAAGAGTTGTGCATTAAACATGGCACGAGTGCCATTAATGCTAACTTCAAGTTCATGGATTTCGTGGGATATGTCGGAGAGGCGAAAAACCCAGACACTACACAAACTAGGAACATGCTCAAATGATGAATACAAATGCCTTTACATTTGAAATTACTACAGGAAACATATGCCTGAGTGATGATTTTAACCACTATTGCATATACGACACAAACCTGAAACATGCATGGGCGGCGGTTTTAACCAATCATGCACATTTATAAAAAATGAGACAATTAAATATGCATCGGTGGTAGTTTTGGTTGACATTGTATATTTCACAACAACACACATGTAAGAGCAGTAATTTTGACCAATATTGCATGTGAAAACAAAAAATTTTCTAACACCCCAAAATAGTCAAAACTGATATTTTGACAAGCTTACAACCTAGTCGATTTTCATGATTTTTGAGGAATCGACCTAGGAGAACGTCACAAACTGTTTCAACGCTATTAGAAGACTTTGCACAAGGCCAAGAGGACTTGCCTTGATAAGTGAACTTAGAGTTTAGACTACGAAACAGACAAGTTTCCTAGGGGTTGTCTACAAAAACAAGCATAGTTGATTTTGAGAACAACAGGACTCCATAGGAGAATTGAGTGGCTGAGCACATGACTAGGACAATAATGGAGCATGCAAGGACCATGAGATTGCATGTTGGGCTGTCTTTAAACATGTGGGCAGAGGCTATCAATACTATTGTATATTTAATTAATAGAGGTCCTTCAGTTCCTTTAGGTTGTGGTATTCCAAAGGAAGCATGGATAGGTAAGAAGGTGAGTTATTCTTTTCTCAAAACCTTTGGATGTGAAGCATTTACACATGTAGATTCTAAAAATAGAACCAAACTGGATGCCAAATTAAAAAAGTGTATCTTCAATTGATATGGCATGATGAATTTGATTATAAGCTTTAGGATGTTGAAAATATGAAAATTGGGAGAAGTAGGGATGTTGTATTCAATGAGAAGGTATTGTACAAAGATCAGTTGCAGCAATATGAGAAGAAAGAAAAGGATTATGTGGTGCTAGATGATACTACAAAGAGTGATGTTCCAGTGGTTCCTCATGCTCTGCAATAGCAACAAGAAATACCACAAACTCTAGTGAATATTAGATGATCAACAAGGCTATGTAGACCTCCTGAAAGGTTTTCTCCCTCTTTGTATTCTATTTTGTTAATAGATGCTGGTGAATCAGAAGGGTATGATGAAGCTATGCAGGTGGATACAAAGGTTTAGTGGGAGCTTGCAATGAAAGAAGAAATGGACTCCTTGCTGAAAAACTAAACTTGGGAATTATGTAAGTTGCCTGCAGGTAAAAAGGTTTTACCAAACAAATGGGTTTATAGGCTAAAATAGGAAGATGGAGCTAAGAAAAGATTTAAAGCTAGGTTAGTTGTAAAAGAATTTGCACATAAAAAAGTATTGATTTTGATAAGATTTTTTCTTTAATTGTTAAGATGACTTCTATTCATACTTTATTAAGTATTGTGGCAGCTGAAGATTTGCATTTGGAACAGCTAGATGTGAAAACTACCTTTCTCCATGGTGATTTGGAGGAGGAGATATATATGGAACAACCACAGGGATTTGAGGTCAAAGGTAAGGAGAAATTGGTGTGCATATTGAAGAAGAGTTTATATTACTTGAAACAAGCACCTTGGCAATGGTATTTAAAATTTGATAGTTTTATGGCTAAGCAAGGCTACAGTCAGTGTAATTCTAACCATTATGTTTATTTTAAGAGGTTGGATAATGACAACTACATTATTTTATGTTTATATGTTGATGACATTCTTGTAGCAAGGTCTAACATGGATCACATAAGAGAATTAAAACATTAGTTAGCACAATCATTTACTATGAAGGATTTGGGGGTAGGAAAACAAATCCTTGGTATGAAAATTTGCAGAGATAAAAAGAACAAAAATTGACTCTATCTCAGGTTGATTAAGTTGAAAAGGTGTTGCAGAGATTCCATATGGAGAATGCAAAAGCTGTGAGCACACCTTTGCCTAGTCATTTAAAATTGACTAAGGAGATGTGTCCTAAAACACAAGAGGAGGAAGAAAAAATGTACAAGGTACCATATGCTTCAACTGTAGGTAGTTTAATGTATGCCATGGTATGCATGAGACTAGATATTGCACATGTTGTAGGAGTCATAAGCAGGTATATGAGTAATCCTAGATTGGAGCATTGGAATGTGGTAAAATAGATTCTCAGATATTTGAGAGGTACATCGAATAAACATTTATGTTTTGGGGGCTCCAATACTAATTTAGAAGGTTATGTGGACTTAGATTTGGCAGGGGATATTGATACTAGGTGGAGTACTACAGGTTATGTCTTTACTGTAACTGGGACAATGGTGAGTTGGATCCATAGGTTGCAAAAGGTGGTTTCTTTATCCACCATGGAGGTAGAGTATGTAGCTACAATAGAGGTAAGAAAGGAGATGATCTGGCTACAATCTTTCATGGAAGAATTGGGAAACAACAGGCTAACAATTATTATTTTATAGATAGTCGGAGTGCCATACATCTTGTAAAGAATTTTGCCTTGCATTCAAAGAGCAAATACATATAGCTAAGGTATCAATTCATCTGGTTGGTGTTGAATGATGGATAGTTATGGCTAGAAAAGGTACATATAGATGAAAATCTAGTGGATATGTTTATGAAGGCAGTGACAAGGGAGAAGCTAAGCTCCTCTTCAGCTTTGGTTGGTCTTCAAGATTGAAAATAATAAAATTAGTATAGCAGGGTTCAGGATGTTTATTTCTAGTGGGAGCTATAGGGACAATGGTGTTATGATCAGTCTCCAAGTGGGAGATGATATGTTGTGGAGTCTAATCAATCTCTAAGTGGGAGATTGTTGTTATATGGAGCCTAATTAGACTCGGAGGTTAAATTTTCCTCACTTTTATCAGTGCAATTTCCCTCCAAATTATTTAATGAGGGTTTGGGGGTAATGGCCCCAAGATGAGGTCAAGGGGCAACGCCCCTATAGGCTCCCTATCATGATACAGGGTGGGGTCGAGGGGCAGCACCTCCTCGGGGGCTTAGGGGCAATGCCCCTGAAACCTCAAATGACTTTTATTATTTTATAAAGGCATCAGGAGTTATTTTTCTATTAGCCAACATAAAAAACCCCTATTTCATAACCGACATAAGTCTTGATAAAAATTACTAAGGGTTAGGGTTTTTGGGGATATTGTATTGTAGCATTTGTAGTAGTATTAAGTTGCAAGGATTGCTAGTTATAATCGGTTTGATTTACTAGATAATAATATTGGACACTCTGTTGGTGGATGTATCCCGAGTTTGGGTGAACCATGTTAAAATTTGTCTCTCCTCTATTTAATCTTTATTTGTATTTAATTGATATCTTCTACTTGCAATTCCTAACACTCTCCTCTATTAAGAATGTAAACAACAATATGAACTGCTTCCTTCCAGTATCTATTAGGCAATTGGGCTTCATTCAACATTATTCTAGCCATGTCCTAGATAGTTTTGTTATTTCTCTCAACAACTCCATTTTGTCAAGGTGTTCTAGTTGTAGAGAAATGTCTTCTAATTCCATGCTTTTCACAATACTTATCAAATTCATTAGAAGTGAATTCTTGACCTCTGTCAGACCTTAAACATTTTATCCTTGAACCAATCTCATTCTCAATCATAACCCTAAAGATTTTGAACCTTTCTAAAGCTTCAGATTTATCTTTAAGAAAAGTTACCCATGTCATTCTTGAATAATCATTTATCAATAACATTAAATAACTTTCTCCATTGATGCTTTTGGTTCTAGTTGGTCGACACATGTCTGTATGTATTAACTCCATGGGTTTTGAAGTTGAATACTCCTTTGTCTTGAAATTGACCCTTGTTTTCTTCTTGGCATTCTTTATAGAAGGTACTTTCTGGCTTGCCAATACTAGGCATATGTATGATTACATTCTTCTTGCTAACCTTCACTAGATGGTCAAAGTTGATGTGGCCCATCCTTTTGTGCCATAACCAACTTTCATCAGTTTTCCCTAACAGACATCTTCCACTTTTCACCTCTTTTAGATGGTATAGGTTGTTGTTTGTTCTACTTGCCTCAACAATAAGTCTACTAGAGCTAGATTTTCTTATCTCACATCCATTAGCATGAAATAACATGTTACACCCCTTGTCACACATCTGGATGATACTAAGCAAGTTATGTTGTAATCCATCCATGTACAACACATCTTGAGCATTAGTTTTACCATCTATACATAATGTACCTTTTCTAGCTATCTTAGTAGTGGTATTATCACTTGATTTGATAGAACCACCATTCCATTTCTCCAAACTAATGAGCTTGCTCTTATCTCCAATCATATGACTAGAGCATCCAATTTCTATCACCCAAGGATTGCCTTGTCCTTCGGCATGAAAAGTTGTTTGGACTATCATGGACTTTTCATTCTTTGTATCGGTCTTCTTCTCTATCCAATGCCTTTTTGAACTTTTCTTCTTTTCCTTAGAAGGATGTGCAGGTTCTTTCTTCTGAACAAGAGGTGTAGATCCTTTCTTTTGATTTGCAAAAGATTGTGCATGTCTTTTCTTTTGTCTTGCAGGAGCATGTGCAGGTTTGTCTTACCTTGGAGGAGTAAATCTCTTTTTCTCATGTCTAGGAGACTGTATAAACACACTTCTACAAAACTTGGCAATTTGTCCATAGTTGTTACAATTATAGTAAACATCATTCATAAAATCTAAAGCGGCAAAAGGATTCTTTCTTACAAAATCATGCATCTCATTTCTCCTAGGTCTAACTCTACAATTTATAACTTTATGTCCATAATGATTACACAAAAAATAGTAACCATGAAAAGCATAATTAAACTTGGTTTGTCTTGCAACTTGGTCCTTGAATCTCCTCTTTGGATTGTGGACTTTGATGAATCCATCATCTATCTCTCTGAGTTCTTCAATCTTCTTATTCTTCCTAGACCCTTTAGGCTTCCTAGAAGCAACAACACTCTTTTTAGGCTTTTTTGTCTTCTTAGGCATAGTATAACTTGACTTGTCTTTGACTCACCTTTTTCTTCAATTGCTTTTTGAAAAAGAGTAGTAGCTTTGATAGTCTCCTCTTCAACATTCTTCTTAGAGACAACATCCTTGAAACTCTTATCTTCCACATATCCTAGCCCAAGTATGTTGGAGAAGGACCTTTGACAACCAATTTTTTCATCAAGAATTTCAGAGTTCTTCACAAACTTAAGGCTTCTATTTAATTGTATATTTACCTTTTCTAACTCCTTCCTTAGAGAGACAAATTCAACCTCTAGTTTTTGACATTCTTCTATTTTGGTTTTCAAACTCAAACTAGTAACTTCCTCTATTCTCTTAGACTCTACTAATTACAGTTTTAGGACTATTACAAGTTTCTCAGATTCTTCAATCCTTGTATTTTTCATTTTGTTTTCTCTCATCTTTCAAGTCTTCTAAGGCAGAGACTAGTTCACCTTCAAAATCAACTTCACCCTCTTCTTCATCATCAAAGTCTTCACAGCAATCTTCTATAGGAGAGTTTTCATTTTCTTTGATTTCAACATCCATAAATGTAGTTTCATAATTTTCACTTGCAGAAGAACAGTCATCTAAAGAACTAATTTCTTTGTGTACATATACTCTTTTTCTTCTTATTAAAGCTTCTCTTTTTTATATTTGGAAACTTCTTGACTCCTAGAACTATCTCCCTTTTCATTTTCACCTAAGGGACATTTAGAGGCAAAGTGACCAATTTTTCCACAATTAAAAAATTTAAAGGGTAGCTTACCTTTGTATTTGCCAGAGCCCTTCTTCAAATTTCTAACAAAATTTACTTCTTCACTTGAACTGGTACTTAGTTTTAAATCTTCTTGAATCTTCTTAACTTTGTAAGTCTTGAATGCTGCTTCTTTCTTTGTTGAACTAGTATTCTCACTTCTCATCTCATATGTTGTGAGTGACCCAAATAATTCATCCATAGAAAACTTATTTAGATCTTTTGCTTCCTCAATTGTAGAGACTTTAGACTCATACCTCTATGGAAGAGACCTTAGAACCTTCTTTACAACCACCTTATCTTCTACATCCTCTCCAAAACCTTGTTGAACAGAATGGGGTGCTGAGAGGGAGGGTGAATTAGTACATTTAACAACTTTAGCCAAACATTTACTGATAAAAATGAACAACTTTGAAACATGAAAGAAAAAATGCAAATCAAGAGTCAACACATAACACCAATATTTTTACTTGAAAAAACCTAAAACAAGGAAAAACCATAGTGAGGATTAGCTCACAATATAATATGCTCATTGTAAAAGCTATTACAAATTGTTTAGGGCTTCAACCCAAGGAAGCTACTACTCCCTAAATGCTCAACTTATTGCTATTACAATGATAATATAGATATAAGGACTTCTATGGAGAACACATCTATTGTATGTTGATGGTGCAATCTATTATTCTTGCTCAATATCTATCTTCAAAATAATTCTATGCATTTCATATCTTTCTTTGCTCTTCCATATTATTATTTTCTTGATTACCTTTCAAATGAGTTATATCTTCTATATATATCCTCCACAAGATCTTGAAACATTAATTAGGTCAGTAGCTAGAGTAATACAAAGTGTAACATGTAGCTTATCACTAGTCAGCCATAACACATGAAAAATAATAGAAAAGTTTGTTGTGGACCTCAAGGCCTTGTGAAAAACATCAAGACACATCATTCCATAACTTCTAGACTTAGAGAAACTAGTTAGAAGCCTCCGCATGCACTAGGTACTTCGCCAGTTGGTTCATACTGCTTAATACTATCAACAGTTCATCTTGCAACTGTTGGGGAGAATCTAAAACCTTAATGTGGACCAAGGATTCAATCATGTACAAGTTCAATAGCAATCAAACACCTTATTAGAGAAGTATCATGCTAAACTATGCATCCGTAAGATAGGAAATATATCAATATGTAGAGAACAGAGTCTTCCAGACCTTATTTAGTGCTTCACAATCCAAGATATGAAGTTGTGGTGAAGTGCATGGATTGAAACCTTTTGTGGATGTACAAATACATCAATGTATGTAACTCATTAGATTTTCACACCTTTTAATGGAGCTTTTAGAGGAATGAAAAAATGGCTTAAGTATATGCAGTTTTGGAAGACAATTCTACTTGAATTCTATTTGTAGACAAGAATACTTAATGTGGTATCAAAGAATAAGAATGTCTACATGCGGATCAAACCTAATGTATTATGAGCCATGTAGAATCTCCACATAAGATTTGATAGTAGAACTATATATGTTTTACTTTTTGAAGAACTTAACTTGTATATTCATTCTCTAGAATACAATGTGATCCCTCAGTCTCTTGAGTAATGTCTTTGTGGACCACTAAAACACTTGAAATGTCATCATAGCATATAACATATTTATCTTAGTCATTCCTTACATATGCATGACAAATAGATCTCTTCTAGTGGAATGCAGAGCATTCCATTGTCCCCCTAATACTAGTTTGCTCTATCTTAGTGATGTTTGATGAACTATCCCTTGTAACTTTTCATGCTGAAGGAATGAGAGATTGAAACCTTGGATATAACATTTCCATACATGTCAGAAACTATCATTAGAACCACATGGCCAAATCTTTATTTGTGAAGAATTGTAGACCAATTCAAGTTGACACTTCCTTAGGCTTTGCACTAAGAATGCCTTAAACACTTTTCTACTCCTTACCTTTGAGTGTGGTACTCCCAATTGATAATATATGTATAAATCATGCCAAGATAGGATTGTTTATCTCCACATCATGTTCAAGCCCAAAGCTGATCCATACTTAGACCATTTTCCTTACTCCTAGACTAATCTATCTTAACCATTTTGACTCTAAGTTTGTCTACACATTTCCATCTGTTATGTTGACATTAATGACAACACATTGCCAATAGACCTCTGATAGCATTCACTACCTCATGTACTCTGAGCATGTAGGCTACAATAGTCTCATCATATTTCATTTTTAGAGCCTCAAATTTGCCTCTATAAGTTTGTACTTTTGCTTCCTTGACTTTATCATCGCCCTCATAGATGTTGTGCATCTTATCCCATATGTATTTGGTGGATTTACAATGCATGACTTCACAAATTTTGTATTGGTTTGACCACACAACATAGCATTCTTTGCTTTGGTAGCTACAGTGGGCGTACTTGTTGGTGCTGTGTAGCCATCTACAACAGATTGCCATACATCAAATCCAAGAGAGGTCAAGTAAGTCTCCATTTTGATGCTCTAGAAAGCATAATTGGTTCCATTAAATAATGGTACTTTATTTGAAGAAGAACCCTCATGTCCTACCATAGTGTCCTTATGACCATATCTTCCTTAAGTGGTTAAACTTTCTTCAAGGAACCCTAGGCTCTGATACCAATTGTAGAAAGAACACAAACATACTGAGAGGGGGGATGACTCAGTATATAATAATTCTTTTTAACTTTTTAAATAAATAAACAAACTAGTCACATATGAATCACATACACACAAGAGGGAAACACCAGATATATGTAGAAAATCCAAGAAGGGGAAAACCACAGTGAGAAAGTTGCTTGAGGCTACTATTCAAATCCAACCTCACAATAAACAATGATTGTATGTGTTTTGCAGGCACCAACCCACAAGTACACCAACACCTAAGATAATGTTTTGAGGCACCAACCCATGGGTAAATCACACATCTTAATTGAGCTCCAACTCAATACAATGAGGCACCATCTCCAATCTAGAATAAAGAGGAACCAACCCTTGAATTCTTACAAATTTTTGTATGCAAACAATGGTTCTTTTCTAACCTAAAATGTGCCTTTACAATTCATGTACTATACTCTCCTTCTCTACTTGGTGTTCTCATGAACACAATCTTCTTCTCTCTCTCAACTCATCCTACAATTTGTGTTCTCATAAACATAGTCTCCCTTTGTACTCAATACACTCTACACACACCTTTGAACATCTATATTTTCATGGAAACCCTTCACACTCTACGTGTGTGTGAAAAATATTCAATTCAATAACACTTCTACAATTGGATTCATATTGTATATATCCCCTATACACATTGCAGAATTTTATCTTCAACAATGACCAATTGAATCGACAAATCCAAGATCATAACTATTTCCACAATTACAATTAACCCTAACTACTTTACATTCCATTGAAACTATTACCTAAACAATCTTGAACCATTTTGCAAAAAATGCAGTTGAATCAGGTTATTCTCTATAACTACCTGTCAATTTTACCTTCAAGAAATAGCCATCTACTCACTTTAAATATCAGTCATTGATCTTACCTTTCATGCCATCATTCATTGGACACATGTTATCATTTCATGCTTTCACAGTCAGTGATTAAGAAACATGTATCTCTATGTGTTGTTGCAATAGCCATCCAATCTCCTCCTTCATCGAGCATCATTGATGTCGCCTTTACACATTGGCCCTTTGAAAAGTCTTCGATCAATGAGACATTACCACAGAATTAACTTTTCTACCTCGAGTTTGGTCAAAAAGTCTTCATTCTTATCATGTGCAACCAGTGCTTTCCACTTGTCAACATCACACAAACATGTGGAGTTGCCATCTTTGATCTCCATGTCCTTGTGCAAATGCGCTAACCATTCAATCTTGAAGGATCGACACACATGATTGGATCAGTACCAAAGTGATTGCACTTTATTCTCCTTCCCAAACCATAAAATGAAATATCACCCAAGCCTGTCAAATCATGACACAAAGGTAATTAAGTGAAAACTCAAGTCACAGTAACTATCGATACTAAGTCACCTATAGATTACAACAAAAGCACCTATAAACTTAAACAACATTAAGGGGTTAGGGTTTTAGAATGATGAAACCCTAATATCAAATCCTCTATAACTATCAGAATATTGACAACTTTGCAGTGACAATATTGACAACATTTTGCAACCCTGTCAAACACCATTTTAACATTCATTAAATTGCATCATCGTGACAGCCAATGACATGCCTTGACATCAATGAAAATAATGTGCCAACAATCTCACATTCATTTTGTATCATCTTGGCATCATCTTGACAACCAATTACATTGCTTGACATCAATGACAATAATGTGCCAACACATTGATCCCATTCTTCCTCTAGATCCCCACCTTCTTGTCTCCCTTCCTCTATCTCTCCTATACCCTACCCCTAATTCAATTGTTAGTGATGATCCTAGCACCACTTCTGCTGCTATTGTTCCTACCCATCTTGTGTTGACTAAGCGTAATCTTGAGTGCTATCCTACACCATCATAGCTTTGACCTTAGTGCATCCTCTAGTTGTCTTTGTCTCCTACTCACCCTTCTTCTTCCTCTTCTTTCCTATTTGTTGAGATTGTGACTCCAACCATGTCTCCTAATGCTTGTCGTACAACTAATAGCAATCAAGATCCACCTATGGTTTGTATCTCAAATAGTGAATATCCTAATTCCTCCCTTATGAGAATAGTAGAGTCTATTCCAAACATCCCCACATTGTCCATGATATTTTCAAAATTACTGAAAAATCACTAAACTTAGCGCTCAAGGAGATCTAGCCCCACCTAGTGATCCTCCACACATGGTTCTGAGAGAGTTTCCTTCAACTGCTTTAGTTGTGGTCTCGTTATCAACAATCCCTCTATCCCATTATGAATATTAAGATTGGGACCAAGATGACCTATTTGCAGACAACCCATGAGAGGTTTACATTTGTTTTATGTGTTTTCATGCTTGTCAGTAATGTTTAACCCTATGTTGTGTTTTTATGTTTGTTGGTTTTTCCTAGAGGACCCACGATGCCCTTGTAGACATGTGGATATAGGTGGAATGCATCTATTGTGACATTCTTCTATTTGTTCATATTTCCTTTCTATGTTGTCCTTTTGTTTATTATTGTGACATTTTTGGGATGATGCAAAGCGTTGGAAGATTTAGCTTCCTTCCATGTTGACCCAAAATTTTAAATATTTCATTTTTTTATTTTTTTTTGTATTTATCTCTTTGTGACCTTCTCCCTTCATACACGTAGTTCTACGTGCTTGGGAGATGATGATAATATAGAAATTGAGAGGTTATGATTTAGATATGCATTATTTTGACCCCAAACCACATAGATCCCTTAGTGTGTTTGGTGTTGTTTCTTATTTCATGTGGCATGTGTTAGCATTGCTCGATGCCATACCATGCTTACAAAATCTCTTTGTGTATCATGCTTACAACATCACCTCAGTTGTCCCTCTTTGGGGGCATCTCTTTTCTTTTGCAAGATGCATCTTTGAGAACATATCTGTTGATATATGTCTCTTAAAGCTCTCATCCATGTTTATCCCTTAAAATCAATTGCATACATGTAATTCATGCAATTGTTTTAAGGTGGGGGCATATATTTCTTGCTTTATACATTTTTACACACACCACTTTGTTGAAACACTCCTTGAGGCATTGGTTTTTGAAATGCTCACTCAGGCATTGGTTTTTGTTATGCTCCATGAGGAGTGCACTCCCTATATCATGTTGTAAGTATGGGCCTAACCGGTGTTGTCATTGATGTCAACATACTCCTATTGCATTAATGATAAGGATGGATGAGCTGTGTGCTGAGGGTATTGAGAAAATTAGCTTTAATTAGGAACATAGAAGAATAGTGAAGATAGTGAGCTAAAGATCCCAACTAACATAAAGATAAGAGGATATGGTTCAAAGGGTTTGTAGATAGGTGTCTTAAGGTGTTCCAGTAAAGATTTCAGAGGTCCACATGAAGATATGAAGAATTTGTGGCCGCTCAAGTAAAACCAGTTCTGACAGGTGTTTAGAGATGATAGAGTGATATAGATAGGTCCGGTGAGATCCATAAATGCATTATCTTGTTCTGCAGATTTGGTGGAGTGTTTAGGAAGTCCATGTGGAGTGACAACTCAATTGGATCATGGTCTAGAGGTCCGCAAGCATCTATTCTATTATGATAGTGATGACAGACTGTGCTCTTGAGGTTCTGGATGAAGAGAGAATGATTCTAGTAAGCAGATATAGTGAGGATGTTCTTGGTGACTCAAGAAAGCTTGTGGGAATCTTTGGATCGTGTCCAGTTCGGGTTGGTGATCCGCATTGAAGTTTAAGCTCACATTTGAAGAATTACTTCTAGATGATGGTGTTCTTCATAAGTCTGGCTAACCGGATGAGTTACACCTCCTGCGGATGATCTTGAGGATGTTATGTGAAGATTGGCGTGTTCCCAGAAGAAGATTGAAGTCTCAGTTTTGTGTGGCCGACAGTGTGTTGATCCACATAAAGTCTTTTGTAATTAAGTCATGTTGCATTTGTGTATTTGCTCTATAATGTTTGCTAACTTAGATGATCTTTCCTAAGTTGATGTTTTGTATAAATAAAGAATTGTGAAGTCATTTCAAAATGTGTGGAGAAGAGTGTGTGGTAGCAAAGAGGAGAGTGAAAGGTAGAGCAGAAGTATTGGGCTTAAACGGAACTGACTCAAGCATGGTGAAGATGCTATTTACCAGTTCAAGTATGCGATATTTATTATTTTGTAGATAGTGTGTCTCTTGTAGGCAGTGGGCCTCTTGTGAGTAGTGTGCTTAGGCAGTGAGCCCTAATTGGCATGTGCCATTTGTTCTTTCTATTCTTCTAATAGAGAATACATTCTTGGGTTAGACAACCCGTGCTTTTTCCCTTAACTAATTTTTCCACGTCAAAATCTTGGTGTCTCATGTGTTAATGTGTTTCTTCTCTTAACTTAATGCATTGTGTTTCTATGATTGATTTATTACTATGTTGCTAAATTACAAAGTGGATTTAAGTGTTTAATTAGAAGAAAGTTTTGGACAACTGATTCACCCCCCCTTTTAGTTGTCTGCCTTGAATCTAACAATTGGTATCAGAGCTAAGTTCCTTTGAAAGAGCTTAACCGCTTGAGGAGATCCAGGATGTCGTCCTACAAGAAGGATAGTCCGAAGTTTGATGAAACCAATTTTAATCTTTGGAAAAGTTGCATGCAATGTCACTCGCAATGTATGGAAATGCAGTACTAGACCATGGCTACAATGAAGTATACTCCTCCACAGAATGGCCCCAAGACCACAACTGAAATGACAAATGCTGAAAACAACCTATGGACTAAAGAAGTCTTCTAAGTGCACTTTCTGATTCAGAGCTATTAAATGTTGTTGACTTACAAACTACTTTTGAGATTTGGGAAAAATTGGAACTTCTGCATGAAGGAGACAAGTATGTTAAATGTGCAAGGTTACAAAGTCTAAAAAGAAAAATAAAAAATCTAAAGATGAGAAAAGATGAAAATATCACTACTTTTATGCCAAAAGTAAATGAACTTGTTTGTGGCATTAGATGTGCTAGTGGAGTCTTGGATGAAGATGAGATTGTTGGTAAAGTTCTCAAATCCCTTCCTACTTCTTATAAAATCAAAGTTGCAGCCATTAAAGAATTTAGAGCTCATACAGCTATCACAAGCAATCAATTGGTTGGTAAATTGGTTGCATTTGAATTGACCAAGTTTGGAGATGCCCCCCCCCCAAGACTGAATCTACATTAAAATCTAGTGCCTTTGTAAAAGGTAAACAAAGGTTTGATCTGGGAGAGAACTCTTCAAGGAAACCCTCATGGTATGAAAAAGCAAGAAAAGACCTAGAAGAAGAAGAAGCAGAAACTACTCAACTTGAAGCCCTTATTGCAAAAAGACTGCCAAGAGGATCCGGTAAGTATGAAGGGAAACTTCCTTTTAAATGTTTTAACTATAATAAGATTGGTCATTTTGCCTCAAGGTGTCTGGAAAGACTCTCAAGGCCAAATCCTAACAAATCAAGGTTCCAAAAAAATTGTTACTATGTTCATGAAGATGATGAAGGAGTAACAGATGATGAATTAGAATCAGGAAACAAATCTAGAAGTGATTGGGTGTTTATTACCATCAAGGAAGAAGATCCAATGCCCTCTGAATCTGTCAACCATAAAGTTGTAGAAAGAGCTCTGGCTACCCAAGTTGAAGAAAAGGATGATTGGGTCATTGATAGTGGATGCTCTCACCATATGACAGGTGACAAAAATAAGTTCATAGATTTGGAAAGGTATGAAGGAGGAGTGGTAAAGTTTGGTGATAATTCTGCTGGTAGAATCAAAGGTAGAGGAACTATTTCTTTTGATGGAAAGAACAAAATTGGTAATGTACAGTATGTTGAAGGGTTGAAACACAATCTTCTTAGTGTTGGATAGTTGGTGGACAAAGGCTATTATCTCTGATTGAAGAATGGAAAATGCAAGATCTTTGAAAGTTCTAGAACAGAGATTGCATCCGGTACGCAAACAAAAGGTAATATCTTTCATTTAGTTGGTACTGGTAAAAGTTGTTTATTTGTGCAAATTGATCAGAGTTGGTTATGGCATAGGAGGATGTGTCATATAAATTTTGATAATATCATCAAGATAAGCAACACTCAGGCTGTAAGAGATCTTCCAAAATTGGTGAAACCTACAAATAGTTTGTGCAAAGAATGTTACTTACATAAACAAAGTAGAGTCTCATTCAAAAGCAAGGAACAATCTTCTACCAGGTTATTAGACTTAGTTCATACTGATTTATGTGGTCTGGCAAGAATCAAAAGTGTGCAAGGTGATAGATACTTCATGTTATTAATTGATGACTATTCCTGGATGATGTGGGTAACGTTTCTAAAGGAGAAATCAGAGGCTCTTGCGAAATTTAAAATATTCAAGGCTATGGTTGAGAATGAAACTGGATTGAACATAAAATGTCTGAGGTCTGATAGAGGTGGTGAATTCACATCCGATGAGTTCATAGAATTATGTGAGAAGCATGGAATCAAAAGACAATTGTCTGCTCCTAAGACTCCACAGAAGAATGGAGTAGTGGAAAGAAAGAACCGGACCATCCAAGAAGCATCTAGGACCATGATGATCGAAGAAAATGTTCCTCAGATCTATTGGAGAGAAGTTGTCAACACTGTAGTCTATACTCTCAATCAAGTACAAATTAGAAGCAATACCGGTAAGACTCCTTATGAACTTTGGTTTGGCATCACTCCTACTATGAGGTATTTCAGAGTCTTTGGTAGAAAATGTTACATTAAAAGAGATGAAGATCTAGGCAAGTTTGATGCTAGAAGTGATGAAGGAATATTCTTGGGTTACTCTACTCAAAGCAAAGCATACCGGTGTTATAACAAGAGATTGAGAAAGATTATAGAAAGTACTAATGTGAAGGTTGATGAAGGAATTGAAAAAGCCTCAAGGTTTTATGAATATGATGAAGATGATCAGAATGGTGTTTTGATTCAAGGAGCCCAAGTCCCTTCTAAAATTTAGATTCAAACTAATCTGGTAAATCAAGAGATGAGTTTTAATGAGCCTGATCAAGAATTAGAAATGCAAGAAACTCCCAAAGTTCCCAGGTATGTAAGACTGAACCACTCTGAAGATTAGATCATAGGTGATAAAAGAAAAGGTGTTCAAACAAGAAGAAGGATTGCTCAAGATTCAGAAGAGTATTGTCTGATTTCAAAGATTGAACCAAAGACAGTGAATGAAGCTTGCAATGATGAAAATTGGACTAAAGCAATGGAGGAAGAGCTGATGTAAATTGAGAAAAATCACACTTGGGATCTTGTTCCCAGACCTAGAAACAAGAATGTGATTACAACCAAATGGGCCTTCCAGAACAAACTGAATGAAGTTGGTGAAGTAATCAAAAATAAAGCCAGATTGGTCTGCAAGGGTTACTCTCAAATAGAAGGAGTTGACTTTGAAGAAACTTTTGCTCCAATAGCAAGAATTGAAGCAGTCAGGTTATTTCTTGCTTTTGTTGCCTTCAAGGATTTCAAAGTATATCAGATGGATGTCAAGTTTGCCTTCTTGAATGGTGACTTGGAAGAAGAAGTATACATTGAGAAACCAGATGGATTTTAATTATCTGATCATGGTGATATGGTCTGCAAGTTGAAGAAAGCATTGTATGGACTCAAGCAAGCCCCAAGAGCCTGGGATGAAAGATTGGATAAGCATCTTTTGAAGATTGGTTTCAACAAAGGTACTACTGACAATAATTTATATTTCAAAATTGATCATGAAAACATCTTGATTGTTGAAGTGTTTATTGATGATATCATTTTTGGAGGAAGAGATAGTATGTGCAAAACTTTTGTAAATCAAATGAAAAGTGAGCTTGAGATGTCCATGCTTGGGGAAATGAATTTCTTCTTGGGTCTGCAAATCATTAAAACTAAGAAAGGAATCTTCATTTCTTAGACCAAATATGTGAAAGAATTGTTGAATAAATTTGGGATGGAAGACTCAAAACCAATGAGTACTCCCATGGCAACCAAATGTAAATTGAGCAAAGATGATGACTCTCCTAAGGCTGATCAGAAAAAGTACAAGTCAATGATTAGAGGATTGTTGTATCTCACTCAAACTAGACCTGATATTATGAATGTTGTTGGTCTTGTTGCTAGATTCCAAGCTGATCCTAGAGAATCTCATGTCATGGCAATCAAGAGAATTTTTAGGTATTTAAAAGTGATAGTTGAGTATGGTTTGTGGTATCCCAGAGATCATAATTTCTCTCTTCATGCATATACAGATGCAGATTGGGCAGGAGATGTGGATGACTGGAAGAGTACCAGTGGTGGAGCATTTTTTTTGGGAAAGAGATTGGTTTCTTGGTTAAGCAAGAAATAAGAGGCAATATCTCTATCCACTATAGAAGCAAAATAGATTGTAGTAGCAGGTAGTTGCACTCAAGTTTTGTGGATGAAGCAAATGCTAAGAGATATAGGAGTGGACTATGAGGAGCCTATCACAATCTTCTGTAATAATTCAAGTGTAATAAATATTTCAAAGAATCCAGTGTTGCATTCAAAGACCAAACATATATCCATCAAGTTTTAGTTTTTGAGAGAACAAGTGAACAAGAATGAAGTCAGATTGGAGTTAATACCTTCAAAGGAGAAGATTGCAGATATTTTTACTAAACCTCTTCCTAAGGATTCTTTTGAGTATCTCAGGGAGAAGTTAGGGGTTATTTCCCTCTAGTTCTGAATTAAGATGCACTGATGTGCATCATTCTGGTGGATATCATAGTCATATCTTGTGGTCTAGATTGATGTTGGGGAGTTGCTACTTAGGGGGAGTAGCTAGTATGATTCTAAAGTGTTAAAGTTGCAAGTATGTGCCCTTTGCCATTGATGTCAAAGGGGGAGAGAAGACATGTGAAAAACAAGTGGTTGATGATCAAAGGGGGAGCAGTAAAGGAAGAGAAGACATGTGAATGGTTGTAAAGGAAAGTTCTTGTCTTGATGGTCAAAATAGTTTTTCACATTATATGTTGCCATCAATGACAAAGGGGGAGATTGTTGCAATTATGGGCCTAAGCAGTGTTGTCATTGATGTCAACATAGTCCTGTTGCATTAATGATAAGTATTGGATGAGCTATGTGCTGAGGATATTGAGAAAATTAGCTCTAATTAGGAACAGAGAAGAACATTGAAGACAGTGAGATAAAGATCCTAGCTAAGATAAAGATAAGAGGATGCGGTTCAAAGGGTCTATAGATAGGTGTCTTAAGGTGTTCTAGTAAAGATTTCAGAGGTTCGCATGAATATCTGAAGAAGTTGTGGCCGCTCAAGTAAAACTAGTTCCGACAGGTGATCAGAGGTGATAGAGTGATACAGATAGGTCCGGTGAGATCAGGAAATACATTATCTTGTTTTGCAGATTTGGAGTGTTTAGGAAGTCCATGTGGAGTGATAATTCAATTGGATCATGGTCTGGAGGTCCGCAAGCATCTATTTCATTATGACAGTGATGACAAACTATGTTCTTGAGGTTCTGGATGAAGGAGAGAATGATTCCAGTAAGCAGATATAGTGTACATGTTCTCGGTGACTTAGGAAAGCTTGTGGGAGTCTTTGGATCGTGTCCAGTTTGTGTTGGTGATCTGCATTGAAGTTTAAGATTGCATTTGAAGAATTACTTCTAGATGATGATGTTCTTCATAAGTCTGGCCGACTGGATGAGTTAGACCTCCTGTCGATGATCTTGAGGATGCTATCTGAAGATTGGCATGTTCCTAGAAGAAGATTGAAGTCTTAGTTTTGTGTGGCCGATAGTGTGTTGATCTGTGTAAAGTCTTTTGTAATTAATTCATGTTGCATTTGCGTATTTGCTCTATAATGTTTGCTGACTTAGATTATCTTTCCTAAGTCGATGTCTTGTATAAATAAGGAATGGTGAAGTCATTTCAAAATGTGCAGAGAAGATGAGTGTGTGGTAGTGAAGAGGAGAGTGAAAGGCAGAGCAGAAGAATTGGGCTTAAACAGAACTAACTCAAGCATGGTGAAGATGCTATTTACTAGTTCAAGTATGTGATACTTATTATTTTATAGACAGTGTGTCTCTTGTAGGCAATGGGCCTCTTGTGAGCAATGTGCTCAGGCAGTGAGCCCTAATTGGCATGTGTCATTTGTTCTTTCTATTCTTCTAATAGAGAATACATTCTTGGGTTAGTCACCTCGTGGTTTTTCCCTTGACCGAATTTTCCACGTCAAAATCTTGGTATCTCATGTGTTAATGTGTTTCTACTCTTGACTTAGTGCATTGTGTTTCCATGATTGATTTATTATTATGCTACTAAATTACAAAGTAGATTTAAGTGTTTAATTGGAAGAAAGTTTTGGATAACTGATTCACCACCCCCCTCTCAGTTGTCTGCCTTGAATCTAACATATCATTTGTGGCTAGTGGTCCCAAGTAGATGCACTTGTTTGGCCTATCCATGCTTTTAACTACTTATTTTTCACTCTCTATGAGTCACCTAATAATGTGGTTTGTTAGTCCATCCACAAGAGTTGGTATGATTCCTAGCTCTCATAGTGTGCTAGCCCTAAAACCATACTTGGCATTCTTTCTAGCTCTCATAGTGTGCTATAAATGCCTTTTTTTTCTTTGCATTATTTGTTTTCTTCTATGTGTGTGTGTGTGTTTGTTGTTGGGATAAGGTGCCATTAACCTTGTAAATCCCAATATTGTACTTATTCCATTTATTATATGTAATTTGTAATTATCCATGAGGAGATATACTAGTTTCATTGGAAGGGGTAATTTTAGAGTAACTAGAGGTAATTACGGAGTGACTTTTACTATTGGAAAATGTAAAAACTTAAAGTAAATGAGGGTAGGCATGCTCCCTTGAGGAATATACTATTTTTGGTATGTATGGCAACTGCCATAATGTTTGGTAAGTGAATCTATGATAGCTGCAAGTTGTCATAAGATTATGAGATTCTATGGCACATATGACAGATATTAATGAGTTGTAAGTTGTTAGTTTTAGCCCAAAGTTCCTATCTTGGAAAGATACTCTTTTGTGGAATCTATGATGATTATGACATGTCATAAGATGTTGTAAGAGGCTAGATTTAGTCTTGGGTGCCCAACCTTTGCATGGTTGTTTTTGGACAAGTGTAAGGTGCTTGTAAGATGATAATTAATGTTTACAGGCTGGAGAATCTTAGGAGAGGGAAGGTGAATTCCTAGGATGAGTTGGAAAATGTTTCTATAATTATTTGCCATGTATTTATTTCTGTAATATGGATTTTAGGTACTCGTGTGTTGTTAAAATGTTGCCAAATTGAAGACTTGTGGAGAGAGTTGTGTAGTTGATGTATTGTATAGATCTTTTATAGATTAATACAAACTAGTGCCTCTTTCCTAGTGGAGTTTTTTACCCACAAGGGTTTTCTCCATGCAAACATTGTGTCATTGTGTTGAGTTCTTCATGTTTGACATCTTTTCTGTAGTAGATTTTATGTTTTGTTACAATCTCCATTGTTAATGCACACTTAAATATTGCTGAAATTTATTCAAATCAGATTTCCATTAAAGTAGTGTTGCTTTCATCTCTAACATTTGGTATCAGAGCCTAGCTAGCTTTGACTCTTGGGTGGTAGTGTGGAAGATGTAGCTATAGTGGGAGATTTGGTTGTGTTTTTTTTGCAGATCTTGTATTGTTATTATGGCTACATCCACTGTTGCATCAAGCTCTCAAATGGACATTGAGAAGTTTAATGAAACAGGGTATGAGTTGTGGAAGTTGAAAATGGAAGATTTGTTGGAAGAAAGAAACCAATGGTTGGTTGTCCAAAAAGAGATGAAACCTGGCGATGTCTCTCAAGATGAGTTGGATAGACTGGATAAGAAGGCACGAGGAACCATCTAGTTGTGTCTTTCAGCCTCTATCCTATTAAATGTCACAAAGGAGGAGACTACACACAAGTTGTGGAATCGGTTGGGTGAGATCTATCAAGCCAAGAGTATGGTAAATAAACTTTATTTAAAAAGAAAATTATTTTCCATAAAAATGTGAGAAGGTGAATCAATTGCAGAGCATTTAAATTCTTTTAATTTGTTGTTGACTCAGCTTGCTTCAGTAGATGTTGAAGTTAGTGAGGAAGATAAATGTATCTTACTTCTTTGTTCTTTACCTGAGTCTTGGGAGAATGTTATCCTTGAAATCACTGCTAACCTCATAGGTTCAAAGTTGGATGCTCTTGTTTCAATGCTACTGTAATAGGAATTAAGGAAGAAGAGTTTAGATAGTTCAAGGGATGCTCTTAGTATCAGGGGAAGGTCTAAGGAAAGGGGACCTAAAGGAGATTAGAAAGGGGCTAAGGACAAGTCCAAGGGCCGGTCTAAGACTCCTAGTAAAAAGAACAGAGTTAAGTGTTGGAACTGCAGTAAAAGGGGACATGTAAAGGAGTGTAGAAACCCCAAGAAATAATGGGAGAGTGCTTCAGATAATTCCTCGAATGCAAGTGAAGAACTTTTACTTTCTACATGTAATCTTGTTTCTAATGATCACTAGTTGGCTAACTCAGGATGCTCATTTCATATGACCTCACATAAGGAATGGTTCTCCACATATGAAGAATATGATGGAGGTAATATCTACCTTGGTGACAACTCTTCATATCTGATTGTTAGGAAAGGAAAGGTATTGTTGTGTTTTAGTGATGGGAGGATTAAAACCCTCCCTGGTGTTTTGCATGCTCTTGGATTAGCTAGAAATCTGATTTCAATTTTAAATTTGGATGATTTGTAAATGCATGTGACATTTGACAAGCATGGCTACAAATTGGTGAGAGGAAACTTGGTGGTAGCAAAGGGGAAGAGATTGGGAAACATGTCCAAGTTTGAAGCCACTACAATTTATAATGCCTCCTATGTATCTGAGGTTGCTACTGAAAATACATGTATGTTGTGGCGTCGTAGATTAGGCCACACAAGCAATAATGTACTGAAAACTATTAAGAAAAAAAATTTGTTGGATGTTTTCTCCTATTCTGATGAGCATTTTGATTTCTATGAGCATTGTGTTTTTGGTAAACAAAATAGAAAATTATTTCCTTCAGGAAGCAATAGAGCAAAAGAGAAATTTGAGATTATTCATACGGATGTGTTTGGAGCTGTGGATAATGAATCTATTGGAAAATCTCACTATTTTGTCACCTTCATTGACGATGTATCTAGATATACATGGATTTATTTTATGAAACATAAATCTAAAGTTTTCACTAAGTTTAAGGAATTCAAAGTCTTAATAGAAAACCAATCAGGTTTAAAGATAAAAATATTAAGATCTAACAATGGAGGGGAATATTGCTCTAAGGAATTTGATGAGTTTTGCAAGCATGTAGGTATAATCAGACAAAAGACAACTATGTATACACCACAAAAGAATGGTGTTGCAAAAAGGATGAACCGAATAATTATGGAAAGAGCCAAAAATATGCTTAGTGATGCACAGTTGGATAAATGTTTTTGGGTAGAAACTGTGTGTACTTCTTGCTACTTAATAAGCAGATATCCTTGTAAAGCTCTTGATTCAACACCTTATGAAGTGTGGACAGGTAGGAAACCTTTTGTTTCACATTTAAGGATTTTTGGCTATGAGGATTTTGTTCATGTGCCTAAGGAAAAGAGATTTAAGTTGGATCTAAAGGTTGAAAAGTGTACATTCATTAGATATGGTGATAATGTCAAGGTTATAAGCTTTGGAATCCACTAACCCACAAGATTATATTTTCTAGAGATGTTATTTTCAAGGAACTTAGAGCTATTTCTAAACCTGAGCAACCAAAAGAGAAAGAAGAAAAGGTAAAGAAGGTGCACTTTGATTTAGAGTAGAAAGATACACCTCAGGAAGAATAGAATGATGGATTGGGTGGTGAAGAAGAAGATGAAGATTCAAGTAGTTTTGATGAAGATGAGTCTGTAGTTACAGAAGAAGTTGTTGCAGATGATCATGCAGAAGAGCAAGTAGAGTATCTTACTCCACCCTTAAGAAGATCCACAAGACAACAGAATCCAGTTGATAGGTATAGCCCACTAGATTTCTGTTGTGTATATGCTTTATTGAGTACTAACGATGAACCTAGATCCTATAGGGAAGCTATTTCTGCAGATAATAGTGAGTCTTGGCAATTAGCCATGTAGGAGGAGGTGATGGCTTTAGACTCTTGTAACACCTGGGATCTTGTTCATTTGCCCAAAGGATGAAAGGCCATAGGTTGTAAGTGGGTCTTCAAGAAGAAGTTTGGAGCAGATGGGTCATTGGAGAAATACAAGGCTAGACTGGTGGCCAAGGGCTATTCCTAGAGAGAGGGAGTTGATTTTGGTGAGATATTCTCTCCTATTGCTAAATTAACTTCTATTAGATTTCTCTTATCCATTGTTGTAGCGTATGATTGGGAAATTGATCAAATGAATGTTAAGACTGCATTCTTGCATGGAGATCTTGAAGAAGAAATTTATATGCAACAACCTATAGGTTTTGAGGTAAAAGGAAAAGAACATTGGGTTTGCAAGTTAAAGAGGTCTCTTTATGGTCTAAAATAGTCCCCCAAAATGTGGTATCAAAAGTTTGACTCATTTGTTTTGAAATTGGGTTTTGTTAGAAGCAAGGAGAATCATTGTATTTACATTTATTGTGTTGGTGATTCTATACTGGTTATTGCATTGTATGTTGATGACATGTTATTTTTCAGCAATACTAAGGGTATGATTAGTGAACCTAAAGCCCAACTTTTAGGTACATTTGAGATGAAGGATTTTAGAGCTACTAGGTATATTCTAGGAATGGAGATTAGGAGGGACCGATTTAACAAAAATCTTTAGTTGTCACAAAGTAAGTATGTGAATACTATTTTGCAGAGGTTTAGTTTGCAGGACTGTAACCTAGTTAGAGTTCCTTTACCCATTGGTACTAAGCTTTTATTAGATATGTGTCCAAAGACTGAGGATGATTTTGAGGATATGTCTAATGTGCCATATTCTAGTGCTCTAGGGAGTTTGATGTATGCAATGGTTTACACTAGACCAAATATTGCCCAAGCAATGGGAGTTTTGAGCAAATTTATGTCTAACCCTGGTAGATAGCATTGGAATTATGTGGAGATGGTGTTTAAATATATTGAAAGTACTCCTAATCATTGTTTGGTTTATTATGGTACTGATAGTGCTAATAAATCTTTGGACATATAGGGTTTTGTTGATGCAGATTAGGCAGGTGACTTGGATAGTCGAAGGTCCACTAGTGGCTATGTGTTTACTCTGTTTGGAGGTGTAGTGAGTTGGAGGAGTAAGAGGTAGCTCACAGTTGCTTTTTCCACCATAGAAACAAAATATATGGCTACAACTCATGTCTCTAAGGAGGTAGTTTGGTTGAGAAGACTGTGTATAGATATTGGTTTTCATTGTAGGATCATTCAAATTGGTTGTGATAGCCAGAATGCTATTTGTTTGGCCAAGAATCCCATGTATCATGCTTGGATTAAGCATGTTGATGTTCAGTATCACTTTGTTCAAGAATTGGTTGCAAATGGAGAGATTGAGTTGAAGAAGATAGACACGCAAGAGAATGTTGCAAATTCATTGACCAAGCCTATGAGCACAGAGAAGTTCGTGTGGTGCAGAGAGTCCATGGGCCTTTTTTCTAATGCCTGATTATTTTTATTTGATTTCCTATGGGTTGATTTACAATGTATAATGTCAAGTGGAGAATGTTGGGATAATGTGCCATTAACCTTGTAAATCCCAATATTGTATTTATTCCATTTATTATATGTAATGTGTAATTATCCATGAAGAGATGTACTAGTTTCACTGGCAGGGGTAATTTTGGAGTAACCGAAGGTAATTATGGAGTGACTTTTACTATTGGCACATGTAAAACCTTAAAGTAAATGAGGGTAGGCATGCTCTCTTGAGGAATATACTATTTTTGGCATGTATGACAACTGTCATAATGTTTGGTAAGTGAATCTATGATAGCTGCAAGTTGTCATAAGATTTTGAGATTCTATGATGCATATGACAGATATTACTGAGTTGTAAGTTGTTATTTTTAGCCCAAGGTCCCTATCTTGGAAAGATACTCTTTTGTGGAATCTATGATAGTTATGACACATCATAAGATGTTGTAAGAGGCCATATTATGTCTTGGGTGCCCAACCTTTGCATCGCTATTTTTGGACAAGTGTAATGTGCTTGTAAGATGGTAATTAATGTTTACAGGTTGGAGAATCTTAGGAGAGAGAAGGTGAATGCCTAGGATGAGTTGGAAAATGTTTATATAAGTATTTCCATGTATTTGTTGCTTCTATATAGATTTTAGGTACTCAGGTGCTACCAAAATGCTGTTGGATTGAAAACTTGTGGAGAGAGTTGTGTAGTTGATGTATTATACAGATCTTTTACAGATTAATACAAACTTGTGCCTCTTTCTTGGTAGAGTTTTTTACCCGCAAGGGTTTTATCCATGTAAACACTATGTCATAGTGTTGAGTTCTTCATATTTGACATCTTTTCTATAGTGGGTTTTATGTTTTGTTACAATCTCCATTGTTAATGCACACTTAAAGATTGCTAAAATTTATTTGAATTAGATTTCCATTAAAGTAGTGTTGCTTTCATTTCTAACATTTGTTGTAGATAGTAGTAGATTGTGCATTAGTTCATATGATTTTCTAAGCACTAATGTTTGGGCAAATCATATTCAATCTAATCCTTTTAGGATGTTCTATGATTATGACATTGCCTCTTGTGTAGGTTCTCATCCTAGGGGCTTCATACCTCTGCTCAAAGAATCTCTTACATCCTCTACGACATTCCTATTGGAGGTATAAAATGTTATGTTAGTTCCTTTCTACTTTAGCTTGCATAGGCATGTAGTGTCATAAGTTCACTAAAGTGGGGGCTAAATGTAACATAGAAAATTGCATAGCCTTGCAATTTCATGCTACATTTACTACCCATTTTAGCATTTCACACTTCTTCTCTGCATGATAGGGTAGGTTTGTGTGATGTTTGTCTATTTCTTCTTATTTTATCAAAAATTCAATATAGTTCTTTAATGCTGACATGGTCCTAAGGTGCCTTGTACAACTACGAGATGGTTTTACCTAAATCAAAGTGCTATGTGCATATGTTAGCACACTGTACTAGCATCCTATGTCTGTTTGCTGATAGATATATGTTTTTGGGCATTACAACATGCCTTGAGTGATCATGAAGATTTGTAGTAACACCTCTGGGAGTCGTAGAATGACTCCTTGCATGCATATTCGTGATTCTTCCCCCTTTGGAAGAAGGTTGGAAAGAATTTTGGATTGATTCACACATTCGTTGGCACTCTTCCACACTCTCTCAATAAGAATTTGATGCTATTTGATGTTCTTTGATATCTTCTGGTGAAACTTGAACTTCTACAACAATAATTGGTGATCTTTGATGTCCTTAAGTATTGCAAAACCAATTTCTTTGGCTCTTGGGTGTTTGTTCTCATTAATGCTCTTTGAGGAGGCTCTCTTCATTGAGGTTTTAAATCTGCACTTGTTCTTTGAGCTCTTGGAAAGAATGATGCCTCTGCTTCCTATCGGCATTAGTGAGATTGTTCTTTTATTGTCTTTAGAATAGCTTCCTTTCAAATATGTTTCCTTTGCATAGGTTATTATGTGGTGTAGACCACCATTTCATTTATTATGTTTGGTATAGACCACCATTTTCTTATTAGTTACATAGGTTGCATATTATGGTTTCTCTCCCTGTAGACCAAGGAAGGAACTTTAATTATTTTTAGTTGTGTATTTTTATTCTTACCTTCCTAGACACACTTACGATAAGAATACACACTTTCCTTTTCAATTTTTATGCAATATCTTATATCATGTGTTGTGAAGGTAGAAATACCAACACTGGAACTTGATTGAGGCAAGTCCCCAAGAAGCCCCACAATTTTCCTCTTCTTCTTGTAGGTTTATTGGAGTGGAGATCATATAGCCACATAGATGTTTTGTATTACTTCCTTTTGTGGTGAAGGAGCACCAACACCATTATTTGCAAATGTGACCATTGGAAGGTCTTGACAAGAGGATCAATATTTAAGTCTAGGATGTTTTGAAATAGATTGAGTCTTTTTGGTCATTATAGACCAATTTCCTTGTAATAAATGTCTTTTATGACCACTCTTCATGTTCATAAACCACTTGTAGTGGGGGTTTTAAGATTTAGTTGAAAATAGGATATTCTATGTTAAAGAGTGTTAGTGGGTTGGGCTATTTTTAGCCTTTTCCTTTGCATGTTAGAGAGGAATAGAGTGATGGAATGTTGGAGAAATATGAAGAGATATTATTTATGCCTTTGGATAGGAGGAAAAAGCGAAAGTTGATGTTTTGAGAAAGAAATTAGTAATAATATTCCCGTTTTTCTGCATTTTCACTGTTTTGTTGTTGTTTTCAAGCATACCATAGGGTCTGTCTAGTGTCTTCATAGATCCAAGTGTTCAAATTGTTTAAAATAGATTGGGTTACCATTGTTTTATACCAGATTGGAGGAGTTTTGATAAAATTGGAAGCATTCTACAAATGTTTTCTTGAGGACTGCTCTATATTTTCTAAATTTGCTGCTATTCAAATGCCTGGTACTTGACCGTATAGTCTAGTCAAGATTCCAAATGCATGAAATATTGGGGTGCATGGAAATACCTTTCATTTGAGTTAGATTAGGTGCATTATCATTAGGTTTAAAGCATTTTGTAGTCATTTTTCTGAAATTGCCCATAAAACTAGGATTTTGACAGTTTCTTAAGGGTTTTAGTAAATCGATGGATTCTTGGCATAATAAACATGCATCATAACTTCAATATGGATGGAATGGGGTTGTCTAGGCATACGTTAACCTTTGTTTTAATGGTAGGAGCAGGGGATGGGTCTGGAGTGGAGTTTGCAAGGTGATCATGCCTAATATCTTCATGTGTTAGGTAGCCAAGAGTAGGTAGATTTGTCATATGAATGAAGAGTGACCCAAGCTAAGTCAAACCCCTTTAAACCAACTTAAATAATCATTATTCAACCCCTCAAGCACATTGAAGCAGGGTTTAGTAGTGTAGGTGGAGGTTTCCATACTATGGCTATGAAGAGGAGGCCTAATTAGGCCTAGAGCAGCAGGTGTAGTTAACTTTTGAGGGATATGTTGTGAAGAAACCTATGTTGCATGTTGGATATGTTGTAAAGGAGGCTAATGGGTATCTGAAAAGCCAAATTGTGGTTTGGATTAGATTTTACAAGTTATGCCCCAAAAACCCCTTTTCTAGGGCTACAAGCAAGAAGGTCAAATTGTGAAGAAACAATAGGTGAAACCAACATTTAAGGAGTTTTGTGAGTTCAATGTGATTGGGAGGTTTGACAAGTAGTTTATGTATGCAAACCATGAAATGGTTCTTTTTTCCTATCATGCAAGCAATGCATGTTGAGAAGACAGTCAGTTATGATCATGACCAATCAAAGATCCTTTAAGAATAGAAAAAGATGCTTCCCTTGCTCTGCATCAAGTGGTATCAGTGCTCAGGTTTAGGATTCTAATTGGGAAGGAAGAAGGAAGTGGAAGTGTGAAGAGTTAAGTTCACAAGATGCCTCTAAGAAACAATCCAGAAGACACCATGGCAAAGGACATCAGAGAGTTGAAGGAAATGTATGCTAAGTTGAAGGAGATGACTCCAAGGAGATCACTATTCAAGACAACCTGCAAATGCAAGGAAAAGGTATGTAAAGTTGTGATAGATTCTGGTTCTACTGACAACATGGTTTCAATAGAAATGGTGGATAAACTAAGTTTGGTAAGGATTCCTCATGAAGCACCAAATAAAGCATCATGGTTAAATGCTAATCAATCAATCTTGGTAAATGAACAAGTTTTTGTTGAATTCAATATTGGTGGGTATAGGGATAAAATCCTTTGTGATGTAGTACCTATGAGTTGTTGTCATTTGTTATTAGGGAGGCCTTGGCAGTATGATAGGCATGCCATATATGATGGAAGATGTAATACCTACACCATAGAGAAGGATGGAATTTCTTTCAAACTAACACCACTACAAGAAAGTATTGATGAGCAAACCAAAGAAGCTAGAGTGATCATGTTTGGCAAAAAGGAGTGTATGAAGGTTGAGGAAGACAAAAGCAATGAGGATGCAGACACCATAGTGAAAGAAGATGTTGTGACAACAAATATAGATGGGGATACAAAATTGAGGAAGCAAGAAGATAATAAGTTGTTAAAGAAGACTGAGGTAGAGGAGGTCAAAAATGTAATGACCTTGAAAGTCCAAGACAAGTTTGGACAGTATGAAGGAGAAAGTAAATTTAGACAAATAGAAGCAAAGAAATTTGTGAGATAGTCAAACACTGTCAAAATAGAGGCGTGTAAGTTTGGCACAAAAGTTTGTAGGATAGGGGAAGAAGGGGCAAGGACCCTCACAAAAGGAAGAGTTGTGGTAAGTGCAAGTAAGTTACCCAAGGAGGGGCAAGATTGGCCTAGTAAGGTCACCATGAAAGAGTTATTTTGTCCATTGGAAGGACAAGAAGGTAGAAGATAGCATGGGTATGGCAATGAAAAAGATGGAAGACCAAATGTCAAGAAGGTCTTAGAGGCAAAGAGAAAGAAGACAAAGGAACAAGGTTAGAGAGAGGATAGTAAATGGACTGAGGTAAGCCAAGGAATCATGATAGGGGTAGTGTTGTGTCCCTTGAAGGCAAGAAAAGATACTGGACAGTTAAGGACTGCCATGATAGAGATGAAGTGCAACTTGAGTTTGAAAGGTAATAATGATAGTTTAGTGTCAATGACTGATGGAGAAAAGATCAGAGGTAAGTTAGTAGAGGGTTGGCATGACAATGCCATGTCAAGGACAACATTTAGTCCTTCAAATTCAACAAGAGTTAGTAAGCAACTGATGACTACAAATACAATGGTCCTTATGACTAAGAATACAGTTATAACAAGCGTAGAAGGCCTAAGAAAAAAAGGTGAAAAGTGCCAAGGGAAATGGCAAGTGAAAGAGCATAAGGTAGTTGAGCTAGGAGATTAGCAATGTGTGAATATGGTGGTTAAAAAGGAAGGTGGACAGTCAAATTGTGCCCCTAAACTTAACATGACAAAGGTCCTTGGGATAGAGTCTCAAAGACAAAGTGTGGACAGTCAAGAGAAAGAAGTGCAAGGTGAGAAGCCAAACACAAAGGTGGACAATACAATGGGCAGAGTAAAATGGAAAAGGATAGTAGGAGAATTTGTAAAGGTTGAAAAGAGAAAGGAAGAGGTAAGGAAGAAAAGCAATAAGAAGACAGTAGAGGAAACTTTGATTTTGCAGAGTCAAGAGAACAAAATGGTGGCAAAGATAGTCCAAGAGGAAGCAAGAGATGAGTTGTTTAAGGAGGAACAAAGTGAACATAACAAAATCATGGATAGGATAGTCAAAAGGCAGTTAAAGGTCATTGGGATAGAGGTTCATGAGACAGTGAACAAGGTTTTGATGATAGAACTATTGGAAGACAAAAACATAGAGTAGCCTCAGCAAGAACAAGAAGAACAAGAAGGATAGGAGGAAATGAAGATAGAAGATACAAACATTATGCAAGAAGAGGATGACAAGACAGTGGAGATAAAGACTGATGGGATGAAGATGAACCCCAGTAGCAAGGCAAGAAGAAGACCACTTAGCATGAACAAACCAAGAGTGAAGATGAAGAGGAGGTGTTTCAAGGAGAAGATCATCAAGGAGAACCATGCAAAGATGAAGATGGACCAGTTACAATTTCCAAGAGACTTGGAAAATTTTCAAGGTGGGGTGTATGGTGCAGAAGCACCAACACCATTATTTGCAAATGTGACTATTGGAAGGTCTTGATAGGAGGATCAATATTTAAGTCTAGGATGTTTTGAAATAGGTTGAGTCTTTTTTGTCACTATAGACCAATTTCCTTGTAATAAAGGTCTTTTATGACCACTCTTCATGTTCATAAACCACTTGTAGTGGGGGTTTTAAGATTTAATTGAAAATAGGATATTCTATGTTAAAGAGTGTTAGTGGGTTGGGCTATTTTTAGCTTTTTCCTTTGCATGTCAGAAAGGAATAGAGTTATGGAACATTGGAGAACTATGAAGAGATATTATTTATGCCTGTGGATAGGAGGAAAAAGAGAGAGTTGATGTTTTGAGAAAGAAATTAGTAATAATATTCCTATTTTTCTGCATTTTCACTTTGTTGCTATTTTCAGGCATACCATAGGGTCCGTACGGTGTCTTCATAGATCCAAGTACTAAAAATATTAAAATAGACTGGGTTACCATTGTTTTAGACTAGATTGGAGGAGTTTTGATAAAGTTGGAAGCATTCTACAAACGTTTTCTTGAGGACTGCTCTATATTTTCTAAATTTGTTGTTGTTCAAATGCCTGGTACTTGACCATACAGTCCAGTCAAGACTCCAAATGCATGAAATGTTGGGGTACATGGAAACACCTTTCATTTGAGTTAGATTAAGTGCATTATCATTGGGTTTGAAGCATTTTGTAGTCATTGTTTTCTAAAATTGCCCATAAAACTAGGGTTTTGAGGGTTTCTTAAGGGTTTTAGTAAATTGATGGATTCTTGGCATAATGAACCTACATCATAACTTCAATATGGATGGAATGGGGTTGTCTAAGAGTATGTTAAACTTTGTTTTCATGGCAGGAGTAGGGGATAGGTCTGGAGTGGAGTTTGCAAGGTGATCATGCCTAATATCTTCATGTGTTAAGCAACCAGGAGTAGCTAGATTTGTCATATGAATGAAGAATGACCCAAGCTGAGTTAAACCCATTTAAACCAACTTAAATCATAATTATTCAACCCCTCAAGCACCTTGAATAAGGGTTTAGTAGTGTAGGTGAAGGTTTCCATACTTTGGCTATGAAGAGGAGGCATAATTAGCTCTAGAGCAGCAGGTGCAGTCAACTTTTGAGGGATATGTTGTGAAGAAACCTATGTTGCATGTTGGATATATTGTAAAGGAGGCTAATGGGTATCTGAAAAGCCAAATTTTTCATGGGCTTGGGTTAGATTTTACAAGTTATGCCCCAAAAACCCCTTTTCTAGGGCTACAAGCAAGAAGGTCAAATTGTCAAGAAACAATAGGTGAAACCAACATTTAGGGAGTTTGGTGAGTTTTATGAGCATCTCCTAGTCAAATCAGAGTGGTTCAAGGTGATTGGGAGGTTTGACAAGTAGTGTATAAATGCAAACCATGAAATGACTCTTTTTACCTATCATGCAAGCAATGCATGTTGAGAAGACAGTCAGCTATGATCATGACCAATCAAAGATCCTTTAAGAAAAGAAAAATATGCTTCCCCTACTCTACATCATTTTTTGCTTGCCTCTTTTCATTTCCTTTAATTTATTTGGCTTTTTCTTTATTTTTGTTTCAACTAGATATCATTGGGTGTATTACATGTTGGGATTTGTGTTGTGCAAGTAGTTTGAGGTTGTACAAGGTTGAACATTTTTATTTTGCATTCATTTTGGACTCTAGCACTCAATGAAGACATCCTCATGGTGCATTGTCATCCTAGGCCAAGGCTCTCTCCTTGTAGCTATAGGTTTCGCTTTCTAGCCTCTTTTTATTTCTTCCTTTATTTTCTGTTATTTATGTTATTGCAGTGTCATTTCTACATTTTTCTAGTTTTTCCCCTCATTTTTAATCACCCATTTAGGTTACATTACTTTGTGTGAGACTCATAGTGGTTATGTAGTGATTTAGGATAGATTAAATTCACATTCGACACCTCAAATAGCAGAACCCAAGTGTAGTCGTAGTGGAGAGTTCACTCAAATGAAGCTAGTAGATTCAAAAGTAATTTCCCCATGTTACATTATGCAAGAAACTAAGGTGAGTAAAGAGGGTAATATCAAAATAATGAAAACATGTGGTTCTTAGGTGAAGATATGACACTTAGTGCAATTGGGTCTATGGGAGGTGTAGTGCTAATTTAGCATAAGACGAGATTTTTAGATGTATTAGTAGGGGAATCACAATTGGCATTACATGTGAATTTCTTAGATATCTAGAAGGGAAGTAAGTTTCTCTACTCTAACCTCTATGGTCTATGTAATAATGAGGCAATGGAAGCCTTATGGGGGGAATTGCTGCACTTAGGATGCTTTTATCTAAAGCAACTATGATAATTAGAGGTTGTCTAAACATTACATTAGGCCTAGAGGAAAAAGGCAGTATTCCTAAGTTGTTTACTAGGATGATTTATTTTAGATCAATGTGCTCTAATTTGTGCCTATAGGACATTAAACCCAAAGAAGGATGGTTTACCTAGAGCAATAGAAGAATGGGTGATGATGGTATTAAATGTAAATTTGATTAGCTTTTGATCAATTCTGACTGGGCCGTGAAGGAATTGGATGTACCTTCTAAGGTTACACACTATGCTGGATCTAATCATTGGTTGGTAACTCTAGAGATGGTGGATGATATTAGATTGATGGCTGGCCCTTTAATATGGGATTCATGTGTCTTATCCAAAATTCAAAAATCTTCTTCTTTGAAGGTGGGGGTATAAAATTAAAGTTTGTAAGAGATATATCCTCCAAAAGAAGTTAGAACATGTCAAAAATGAAGTCAAGGTATGGAATAAAGAGAATGTAGGGATCTTTTTGAGGAAGGGATTGAATTGGAGATGCATATTAATTAGGATAGAATTGTGAAGGTGGTATAACTGAGGATCTAAGGGAGAAGGAATTTGAAGTGATGAAGAATTTGAACTCTGTGCTCAGGTAGGAAGAGAGGTTTTGGCTCCAAAAATCAAGGTTATAATGGTTGGAGGAGGGAGACTGCAATACTAAGTTCTTCCATACTTCCACAAATATCAGATTGTAGATTAATAAAATTGAGATCACCCTTCCCATTGTAGTAGAGATGGTGGAGATGAAGGAGATAAGAAATGAAGGAATGTAGATTTTTCAAGAAGAAATTGGGTTGATATATGCTAGACAATCATTTGTTTAGGAAACCTTTTTTAGTAATATTCTTCTGTTATGGAGTATTACCTTCTTATTTAGCTCCTAGGTCCCCATGAAATAATTATACATTCTAAATATTCATCCCGATGCAAAATTCCTCAAAACCAATGTAAATTGGGAACAAGGGGCCTATATTTTACCTTACCCCAGACCAAAAAGGAGCCTCAAGACTTGGGTACCACCACCCAAGTCTTCCTTGATTGGTCAAAGCAAATTTAGTTGTATGTCAACATAAGACCTTTAAAAAGGTTTCTCTTTCTCAGCTCTTTTGGTTTAATTTGATGAATGTTAGCGGGAAAGCATATATACGTGTATTTTTTAGTTCATTTGTAAGCAAGATAGAGATAGCCAACTTGAAGCATTGGAGTAAAGATCATTCAAAGCATTCATTGTGATTCTAGAGCATATATGTGTTGTCATTATGTGTGTTGTTATAGGTTTGAAGTTATCATCTATCTCTCCTTATGAGTTGAAGATATTTCATCCTCATGAGGATTTCATCACATAGGTAATATCATTATTGTTCATCGTCATTTGATTCATCATATTGATTTTTTGTTTAGCCTCTTCCTTACAAGGGCATGCTTTATTTATCTATCAATGGTGTTGGGAAGCTTGAATGTTGTCCTGGGATTTGACTGAGGCAAGTCCGTAAACACCATAACCCCCAAACCCCTTCTCTTCTTCTTGTGTGTAGGTTATAGGTGTGAGACCCATAAAATATGAAGATACAGCAAGACTAAGCAAGGATCAAGGTTTTAGGATTTGAAAACATTTTAGGAATATTCCTCTATGAAAGACTTGGGTGGAGGCACCCTAGTCTTTATGTCCCTGCTAACTCTAGATCTAGCACTAGAGCATTCTCTGTAGCATTTCTCTAGTTTATAATTTTTGAAGATTCAACATTTCAGGACTTAGGTGGTCCCAAAATAGTCTTTCAACATCTCTACTTCTAGGACACAAGTTTTGACACCTTCCTAATTCTCCCTATGCAATTGGTTTTTGGAGATTTTTTGTACATCTTCTATTATAATCAGATGATCATAGAACTAGGGTTTAGTGCATTTTTACCTAGGGTTTGATTAAAAGGCTTGATTAAATCTAATATTTTTATAGCACTCTTGAGTACAAGATCTTTACCTAAGTCCACCTCCTTTTGGTAGTGATTTGGCTCAATCTTGTCCTTGAATGTTTTTGTGAAAGAGGGTTTGATCTAGAGTCCATGCTAGTTGTTTTCATTCTCCTTTTTCACATTTAACATTTTGATGAACCTATATCTTTGAGCATTTGCATCTTGTTGATAGTTAAAATCAGATCTTGGATTGATTTCATTGCATATTTATCACTATTCAATTGAAAATCTTGCATGATCTTGGGAAAAGTGCATATTTAGGCCTTAAAATGCTTACATTTTAGTTAAATCTTGCATTAGGGTTTCAAAAATTCTCTTGTATAATCCTATTGGTTATGTTAGATACTCATAAAATCTGATTTTCTATAATAATCTTGCATCATTTCATATATTTGATTTGAAAATTTTGTATCATTTCATATCATTGGTTTGAAAATTAATGGTTTTGTAATTACACGTTGTGTATTTAAGCAAGTATAAATACTTTAATATCAATAATCTTATTGATAATCTCATTGATTAGTTCATTGAGTGTTATAAAACTTTACATGAGTTGTATAACCCGTTGCCCTAACACTAACACCTTGGTAAGAAGAAGTTGTAAATTGATGGGTTCTAGTGCTCTAAATAGCAACAGTGTGCAAACATTAGAAAATCCATTACTCAACTACTTTACTAAAGGTGAATAAACATATTTTCAAGATATCATAAACACCAACATGTCATAAGAATAGGCATTTCATGATCCTAAAGATGTGATTGACATAGTTACACATGTGCCTAAAGATCAACTCAAGAAACTTGACAAACAACTAGCTAATTTCCAACAAATTGTAGGAGGTGCACATCTAGCTCAAGAAGTGATACCTCTTGTTGATGGTATAAGAGGATTATTACAAAAACACAAAAGTGCTAACATGCTCCATGGAATAGCCCACATAGTGGATCATAACATTATGTTAGCGGCTAGCCACGTGAATGTCATGGAAAATGTGTTACCACTGAAGTATATAATCTCATAAGTATCGAAACCCTACTAACTGCTGGAATATCCACTTTTACATCACCAATTCTCACTACTAATGCACAAGCTTGTAGTATTTCTACCATTACCATGGGAACATCTACTGGAAACAATTACAAAGCTATAACATTTAATTATCAAAACTCAGTACCTCCTATATCCATACCGTTAATAATTATTCTCAACCGCCCATCACCTCCACTTATTACCAACCACCTCTCAATTTCATGACTATAGGATAAAATACTCTTGTCTCAAATCCACAAGCTACATCACCCAATGATGAACTCCTCAACCAACTTTTGTAAATATGTCATCCTTTCAGCAAAAAGTGGCAAACTTGACTAATGCTTCCTCTCAATCAAGTATACCAACATTTCATGCTCACAATCCTTTATCTTATACAATCCTAAGAGCTCAAATGCCTAACAAATTTGAGACTCCCCACTTTGAAAAGTATAGTGGTAAAGGTGATCCTAATACTCATGTGGTAGCATTCACAACAATGTGTAGTGATTTCTTCTTTGATGAGGCATTGTCAACAAAACTCTTTCCTTGTTCTCTCAAAGATACCTCTTTGGAATGGTTTTGCTCTCTACCTCTTAATTCAATACATTCTTTCTCACAGTTAGTTGATCAATTCTTGCAACATTTTTAAGAAAATATTGGACCTTCTATCTCATTGATTGATTTGATCCATTTTAAACAAGGTCTGAAAGAAAAATTAATGGAATTCATCAGTCAATATCAATCTCTCTTTACATAAATACAATATCCAATTATAGATGAGGATGTTCAAAAAGTATTCATTACAAATCTACAACTGAACATGCGTGATAAAACACTTTTGATGAAGTATAGTTCTTTTCAACAGCTATGCACAGGTCTTCGAGATTACCAAGTTTTGGCTAGTCAGTATGAGAATCATAACTCATTAGCCATTGTTGGTTAATCCACAACTAGAACATCTCAACACTGATTTAAGCATCATAACAAGAATTTCATCAAGACCAATGGGAAACATTCGAACAACTTTCAATCACAAGTGTCTGCCATTACAAAACCTAATTGGACACCAAATCAATTCAAGAAACAATATAGACAATTCACTCCATTATTAGATTATGTACATTCGAGCATGACTCAAGTAGTGAACAAAAATATTTTGAAGCTTATGTTGCGAGTATGTGCTAATCAGTGTTGTCATTGATGTCAACATGTTTGTATTGTCATTGTTGTCAATTATATCTTCTAATGTTGTTGTTGTTGGTTGATTGAGTTATTGTGTTAAGGTGATCTGAATGGCTTGCAGAACTGATGATGACATTAGTATATTGTTCTTGTCACTATATTTACAAGTGCTTTTGATAAAACTTGATAAATATTGAAGATAGTGTTGAGAAGAAGTATTCTGGCTTACAGGATACTGTCTGAGTTTTTGCTCCAAATTTATTCTATGTTGAAGACTAGAGTGTGAGGTTTGGATATGCTTTATATAAGTGGTTGAAGATGTTAAATCCAAAATTTGGTGCTCTAGAACATTATTGTTTGAAATTTATGTTCACCAATTTGAAGATTATGCCTGACAGTGTTTGCAGTGTGACCAGGAGAAAGTATTTTGTTCCGCATTTCTCTACAGTTTGATTTTTTGTCTTGTGGTTCTAGATGAGTGTCCAGAAGGTTTATATCTATGTTCTATCTAAAGGGCTTGTGATTTGGTGCTCTGGAATATAGTTTTCTTGAGTAGCAGAACTTGGTAGTGTTGGTTGTGAGCAGTCTGTGAATTGTCTTCAAGTGAAATTAGTTGTAGCTAGATTTGTTGGTTCTCAAATGATTTCATGTTGTTTGTTGATGTTTCTAGATTGTGTTAGAGGCTTGTCTTGGTCCACAAGTTATGGTTGTGTTCTTGGAAGTGTGTGTCTAAGTGTTCTTGGTGTTTACACAAGTTTAGCTGACTTGGGTGTTAACACTAATTGCAGGTGTGCTTCATGGATAGAGGAAGCATGTTGAAGCATGTGAAGATATTTTTAAGTCTAAGATAAGCTATGAAGTGGTCTACCTTCATTCCTTTGTTCCATGGGAATGTTTAGGTCCAAACCTAATTTGAATTCTATATGTTTTATGATCTTGGAGATTGTTTCATAAGTTGTAGAGTGTGTTTCTGACCTTGGTGAATGTTTCAATGTTTATCTTGATATAAATGAGTATGAAGGATTCATGTATATGTGTGTGAGCATGAGAATGGTGATGTTTGTGTTGTGAATTTGAATTAGAGGCAGCAAGGACTTTCATGCGGTAGAAGACCTAATGCAGTGAGCAGAAGTCATCTACAATTTCCAGATTGGCTACGAAGGTGATGTTTGTTGTGCTTCATTGGAACTGAACTTAGGCATGTGGTAGATTCTATCATATTAGTTTTTGGCAGTGAGCCACCTCTTCTCTTCTATCTTTCTTTGTCAATAGGTAGTGAGTCCACTTGGACAATGAGTCCCTTGCAGTGAGCATTATTTCTTCTATGAGTAGTGAGCTTAGGGATGTGAGCCTTTTGGCAGTGAGCCTCTTGTAATTCAGCATTGCTACTACTTTATATTGTGGGCTAATCCTCACCATGGCTTTTCCCTTTTAGGGTTTTCCATGTAAAAATCTAGTTTTCTTTTGTGCATGGTGTTGATGTGATTACGTTTCTGTTATCTATTTTTCATGTTTAAATCTTCATAATAGATTAAGGGTTTAAGTGAACTAATGTGGATGTGATTATGTTTGTGAGGGTTTGAAATTTTTGATAAAACTGATTTACCCCCCCTCTCAATTGTCTTGCATATTCAACAATTGGTATCAAAGCCAAGTTTCTTTGAAGAAAGCTTAACAGCTTGAGGTAGATCTAGGATGATGCATAGGAAGGATGTTTCCTTGTTTGTTTTCTAAAAATGAGAATAGTAAGCCATCTAATCTCTCTTAGGTATGAAGTCTAGAACTCAGTTGTAACTACACTCAGTACTAGAAAATCTATGAAGACTGTGGAAATGGATCAGAAGATTGTTGATGATATGGAAACTGACTTTGGGAGAAGAATAAAATTAGATATTGATAAGCATAGGGATAATTTGTTGCTCAATTGTTTCATTTGTGGCAAGATAGGTCATTATGCATCAAGATGTCCGTAAAGAATTTTGAGAAGTAAGAAGGAAAATGAAATTGGAGTGTCTAAGAAAAGCTACTATGTGAAGATGGATGCAAGTATATCTAAATCTAATGTTGAAGAAAATGAAGATAATGATTGCCTACTCACTAATTCGAAGGATGATACTTGTGGTGCTAACTCTAAAGGATGTATGGAAGAAAATGTTTTGGAGCTAAGTCTTATTAGTGAAGATACTTTTCAAGAAAATAACTACTGGGTTATTGACAATAGTTGCTCAAATCATATGACTGATGATAAAAGAAAGTTTGTTAATTTTGATAAATGTTATGGAGGGTCAGTTATATTTGGTGATAATTGTACTACTAAGATATGTGGAAGAGGCTCAATCAGTCTCGATGGAAAACATAATACTAATGATGTTCTTTATGTTAAAAGTTTAAAGCAAAATCCCTTGAGTGTTGAATAGTTGAGTAGTAAAGGATACAATCTTATATTTTAGGATGATGGTTTTGAGATCAGAAAGAATTCCAAAACTATGATAGCTTCTAGAAAAAAGGATAGAAGGAAATATTTATCTCAGAGAAGGTGATAGTTATTTCTCTATGACTTAGATCCATAAGTGTTGGCTCTAGCATAGGAGATTATGTGACATCAATCTTGATAGTCCGATAAGGATAAGTTCAATTCAAGTTGTGAAAGATCTACCAGAGATTACAAAACCTATTAGTGCCATCTGTAAGGAGTATCAAGGTGGAAAGAAAGTAAGAAGAAGTTTACAAGATGAAGAAAAATATTCTACTAGATTGTTATATTTGGTTCATACATACCTTTGTGGTCCTACAAAAGTAAGTAGTTTCCAAGGTGATAGGTATTTTATGTTATTCATTAATGATTACTCTAGAATGGCTTGGGTTACTTTTCTTAAAGAAAAATTAGAAGTCCTAGATAGGTTTAAAGAAATGGTTGAAAATAAAATGGATATGAAGATCAAATGTTTGAGCTCTAAAAAAGGAGGAGAGTTTACTTCTAATGAGTTTAATGTGTTTTGTGAGAATCATGGGATAAAGAGGTAGTTGTCTACTCCTAGAACTCCATAGTAGAATGGAGTGTTTGAAAGGAAGAACGGGACTATTCAAGAAGCTACAAGGACAATGATAAAGGAAGCAAATCTACCAAAAGTTTATTGGAGAGAAGTAATTCATATTGCTATCTACATACAAAACAAAGTGCATGTGAAAGAAAATGATACAAAGAATCCCTATGACCTATGGTATGGAAGGACTCCCGCTACTAAATATTTCAAAAATTTTGGAAGAAGATGTTTTATCAAAGGAAAGAAACAAATAGGAAAGGATGATGCAAAGTATGATGAAGGTATTTTCCTTGGGTATTCTACCAAGAGAAAATCTTACCAATGCTATAACAAAAGGCTAAGGAAGATTATTGAAAGTACTAATATTAAGGTTGATGAAGACATATAGAAGTATTTAGAAGTTAATGAATATGTATCAGACTCAAATGGGTTCTCTTATAGAGAAAAAGAAAATGCTACAAAAGGGGAAGTACAAACTAGAGAAGAAGAAGAAACTAAAGAAAAATAAATACAGGTTGAAGAACAGGAAGCTCTAGAAAGAATCTCTAAAACACCCAAGTACATGCAAAAGCATCACATTGAAGACCAGATCATTAGTGATAAGAGCAAAGGTGTATTGACAGGATGTAGAACTACTAAAGAACAAGTAAATATGTGTTTGATTTCTAAAGTTGAACCTAAAATAGTGACTGAGGCGTGCAATGATGAGAATTGGATTGGGGCTATAGAAGAAAATATTCCTATAGTTAAATTTTCAAAAGATGAATGCATGTCCACTAACATTGAACAAATCAAAATTGGTCTTGAAGACCTAGAGAGATCTGAAAAAGAAAAAATGGAGTTGAAGGAGAATGTCAAAGAAGAAAATCAATGTATCAAAAATCTGAGAGAGCAAATCAAGAAATTCAAGGATAGGCTTAAAGAGGTCAGTGATCAATTGAGGTTAGAAAATGAATCCATGAGTGGATTGGAAGTACAAGTTGTAGCAAAGGTAAGAACTGAAGAGTATCTAAACTCTTTGGTGAAAGGAAAAATTGAAGATTGTATATGGTTGGAGCAAGAAGTTGTAAAGTTGAAATCAGATTTAGAGAAGACAAAGAGTTCTGAAGAAAAATTTAGAATAAGTTCTACAAGGCTTGATGAGATGACTGTAATTCAAAAAGATCCTAATGATAAAGAAGGCTTAGGTTTGAGAAATGTGAAAGTTAAAAGTTCAGTCAAGCATCAAAAGTTAAAGACAAAAGGAATAATGACAAGAAGATCTAGAATCAGAGGAAAGGAGTCAGAAGACCATCTGTTAGACAACCTGATTCTCCAAGCTATCCATCTTTCAATGGTCATTGTCACTCTTGCAATAAATTTAGACACAAGGCTACATAATGTAGGAGCAGAATGAATCAAAATGTTCCATTTTTTTCTGGTCAATGTTTCACATGCAAAAAAGTTGGTCATAAAGCTAATGAATGTAGAAGTCAAAGAATGAATGGCTATAACAATGATAGAATGATTCAACCCTTTAATGGCAATTGTTATTTATCCAATAGATTTGGGCACAAAGCTAATAAATGCAGATCTAGAATGAATGAAAGGAACAATGGTCAAAGGAATGTTGTATGCTATAATTGCAGTAGGCCTAGACACATTTCAAAGTTTTGTAGAAGTAGAAATATGAAGAAGGATATTCTGATAGAGAAGAGCAAACTAGTACAAAGAATTGTTTTGGCAGAGACTAAGAGGGAGACAAGTAAGATTCAGATTAAGAAGGATGTAATAGAGGCTAAGAATGTATCTGTACCAACCTCTAGTATAAATATTTCCTCTAAAAACTAAGTTGGAGGCTACCTCTCAAGGGAAGTAGGTAGGGGCATTGGAGAATGTTACAATTAGGGGGAGCAAGAGTTGGTACAAGATTGATCAGTACTTCTAAGGGGGAGGTATTCAAAGTAGTTGAGGTTAGTGCAAGTATGTACAATATCATACTCACGAGGAGAAAGATTTAAAAAGGTGTCTCACCCTTTTCCATTGATGTCAAAGGGGGAGAGAGTTCATGTAAAAAATAAAGGAAGAGTAAGATGTATAAATGAAAGGGGGAGAATGAGATTAGTGCAGAATTGTGTCATGATGGTTTTTCACATCATATGCTGCCATCAATGACAAAGGGGGAGATTGTTGCAAGTATGTGCTAATCAGTGTTGTCATTGATGTCAACATGTTTGTGGTGTCATTGGTGTCAACTGTATCTTCTAATGTTGTTGTTGTTGGTTGATTGAGTTATTGTGTTAAGGTGATCTAAATGGCTTGCAGAAATGCTGATGATGCTAGTATATTGTTCTTGTCATTAGATTTTCACATCTTTTCCTTAGCCTATTGATCCCCTAGTTTAGGTATTGTGATTTTCCTTAGGGTTGAGGGTGGCAATAAAAATAGCCAACAGTGCTTTTGAGAAAATTTGATAAATACTAAAGATAGTGTTGAGAAGAAGTATTCTGGCTTACAGGATACTATTCAAGTTTTTTCTCCACATTTCTTCTATGTTAAAGACCAGAGTGTGAGGTTTGGATATGTTTTAGAGAAGTGGTTGAAGATGTTAAATCCATAATTTGGTTCTCTGAAATGTTGTTTGAAAGTTATGTTCACTACTTTGAAGACTGTGCCCAGTAGTGTTTGCAGTGTGACTAGGAGAAAGTATTTTGTTCCACATTTCTCCATAGTTTGGTTTTTGGTCTTGTGGTTCTAGATGAGTGTTCACAACGTCCATATCTATGTTTATCTAAAGGACTTGTGATTTGGTGCTCCAAAATGTAGTTTTCTTGAGTAGTAGAACTTAGTAGTGTTGGTTATGAGCAGTTTGTGAACTATCTTCAAGTGAGATTTGTTGTAGCTGGATTTGTTGGTTCTCAGGTGATTTCATGTTGTTCGTGGATTTTTCTAGATCATTTTAGAGGCTTGTTCTTGGTTTGCAAGTTATGGTTGTGTTCTTGGAAGCATGTGCCTAACTATTCTTGGTGTTTACATAAGTTTAGCTGACTTGGGTGTTAACACTAATTATGGATGTGCTTCGTGGATAGAGGAAGCATGTTGAAGTGTGTGAAGATGTTTTTAGGTCTGAGCTAAGTTGTGAATTGGTCTACCTTCATTCCTTTGTTCCAGAAGAATTTTTATGTCTTGACCTAATTTGAATTTTGTATGTTTGTTGACCTTGGAGATTGTTTCGAAGGTTGTAGAGTGTGTTGCCAACCTTGGTGGATGTTTCAAGGTTGATGTTGATATAAATGAGTGTGAAGGATTAATGTGTATGTGTGTGAGTGAAAGGTTGGTGATGTTTGTGTTGTGAATTTGAATTAGAGTTAACAAGGACTTTCATGTAGTAGAAGACCTAATGAAGTGACCAGAAGTCATCTACAATTTTCAAAGAGATTGTGAAGGTGATGTTTGTTGTGCTTCATTGGAACTAAACTTAGGTAGATGATATCATATCAATTCATGGAAGTGAGTCACCTCTTCTCTTCTATCTTTTTTTGTTAGTGGGCACTGAGTCCACTTGGACAGTGAGTCTCTTGCAATGAGCATTCTTTCTTCTATGAGTAATGAGCTCTAGGTTATGAGCCCTTTGGCAGTAAGCCTCTTGTAATTTGGTATTGCTACTACTTTATATTATGAGCTAATCCTCACTGTGGATTTTCCCTTTTAGGGATTTCCATGTAAAAATCTAGTGTTCTATTGTGCATGGTGTTGATATGATTAAGTTTTTGTTATCTATTTTTCATGTTTAAATCTTCATAACAGATTAAGGGTTTAAGTGAATTGATGTGGATGTGATTATGTTTGTGAGGGTTTGAAATTTTTGATACAACTGATTCATCCCTCCTCTCAATTTTCTTGTGCATTCAACAACTTCCACCTTCTCATCCACTAGACAATAGCAAGATGCAACGACCTTCATTTGATGCTAATTCCTATTGCCGCTATCATCACTCAGCAGGGCATGACACTGAAAGATGTATGTGTCTTAAACATGAAATTCAAGACCTAATCAATTATAACATAATACAAGTGACTAGTGTGAATGACAATGGAAATAATTTGATAGCCCCTTAGAATCAAAATCTACAAATCTTCATTGATCCTTTTCCTAAGCATAACAACAACAAGGTGGAACAACAGAATGAAGAAGAGCATGAAGATGAATATCTAGACTAGGATGAAATAATTGGCATAACAGAAGAAGATAAAATAGAAAATGAAGATCTACCTCAACCACAAGGAAAAGGTATCTACATTGAGGTTCCTCCTCTATTATCCCTTCAAGGATTGAGAGATAACCAAAATGCACAAGATATGTAAATGGAACAGCCTACATGTAATCATTTCAAGCAAGAGAAAGTTGTAACGATGAAAGTCATCCCATTTCATCATGAGTGGTTCAATCATCACACAAAGTAGATTAAGAAAGCAAAAGAAAGGAAAAGAGAAAGGCATGAGTCATCTGTGGAAAAAGGTAATGATTCACTTCCATGCAAGCATTTAAAGATTTCAAACATAAGCAATATTGTGAAACAAGCATCATGTGACTACTTAGGTAATGAAAATCAAACATGTATGAATCTCTCCCCTATTCCACCATTTGATGGAGCACCTTTCGAAGATGCTCGCAAGTTTGGCCTCTTCTTAATAGATATATTTATATGTGTATGTGTTGTGTTATGTTTCCCCTGTATTGTGTTAAATGTTGTTTAGGTCTCCTTGGATGACCCTTGATACTCTTGTAAGGTCAAGGATACAAGGAGGCCACCTCCATTGTGATACTTCTATTTGTTTCTCTATCCTTCTAATCTCCTCTCTCTTATTGCAATTGTTGCCTATGGTTCCTTGAGGGCATAATGTTGTGGAAGTTGTCTTGGGGGCATCTTCCCACATTGTAGACCTAAGTCACTTATATCTCTTCTCTCATTTTTTGTGTATTCATTCTTCCATGGTTGTACTAGTTGGTAGAAGACGATAACAAATAAACACTGATAAGGATTGTGCATCCCTACAACAAGAAAACAAAAAATGAACATAGTCCATGTATGAAGGTGGGGTTAATTTGATACTAATGCTTGACTAGTAGAATCACTTTGTGTTGTGATGTGATCATGTATTGTGTTGTGAATTTCTTCTAACAAGCCTTTGCAATACTCTAAATCTACTTCTAAGAAATTTGGAATGTTTTGTGTCTCACCTTGTAGCTACACTTAGTTCTGAGATACCTGAAGCATGACCTCATGGCTATACTTGGTTCCAAACCCGCAAGTGTAGCCTTGGTTTATTAAGTGGTATGTTGCCTTATTTCTATTTCAATTATTCACAAGATGATTTGGTTGTTGTCTTAGCTAAGATTTTCTAACCAAAGTTTGTTAATTGTTAGCATATAATACTAATGTGTTTCTATTATGATTACTGGGAACAATCTATGATCATAAGCACATGTCACTTGGGGGCATGGGCTTTGTGAAAGCTCTTGTTCCCTTGCATGTTTTTAACCTTAACTTAAACATGATTGCTACCGGCAAGTGGGATCAACCACTTTAAGGTTGGGGCATATATTGTGGTAAATGATTGGATATCTTAGACATTGTGATAAGGCATGTTTATGTATGCTTCCTTTTCATTGTAAGGCATCTCTGTGATGCATGTGGGGTTGTATACTTTGTTTTGAGTGTTGCATATGATTCCTTTTCACTGTAAGGCACCTCCATGATGCACGTGGGGTTGTATACTTTGTGCACATGCTTCCTTTTCACTGTAAGGTGCCTCTATGATGTAGGTGGGGTTGTATGTTTTTAAAATCTCTTCTGCAGAAGGCAAGATTATGTATTCCCTTGAGTGGTTGCACATCCTTTTAAAAGTCCTCTCTATAGGCAAGGTTGGATCTTGAGTTATTCACCCTTAAGCATGTCTTTGGTGGTTGTGGTAGTGTAACTCAACTGTTGGGTGTGTTTGGTGTGTCTTAGATGGTGGTGCATAGTGATGAGCTCCCCCCGTCACTCATGTTTGATGTGTTTAAGATGTATAGTGTGTTGATGGTATACTCTATAACTCTCATGTATTCCGTGTGTTTTCCATGTCTTCCTTGTGTTGGTAGGTGGTGACTGATCATGCAAGTACTGTACACTAGTGATGTATTCTCATAGGGGTTTGGGGATGGGCCGCGCCTCGAGCGGGGGTTCAAGGGCGGCAACCCCCAAGAAGTGGGGGTTCGGGGGCAGCAACCCCTGAGAAGCAGGGTTTTGGGGGTGCAGCCCCCAAAAAAAATGTTTTCCCTCTTTTTGCCCATTTGGAGTCAGTTGTTAATTTTTTACCGACAAAAGAAAAACAATATTATAAAACCCTAATTCTAGAAGCTTCCAAAAAAGCTTGTTATAAGTGGGTGGGATTTTGATATTGTATTGTAGCATTTGCAATGGTATTGAGTTGTAGGGATTGCTAGTTGTAATCAGTTTGATTTATTGGATTATAATATTGGACTCTTTGTTGGTGGGTGTAGCCCGAGTTTGGGCGAACCATGTTAAAATTGTCTCTCGCTATTGTTATTTTTCATTCCTCTGTTTAATCTTTATTTGCATTAATTGATATCTTCTGCTAGCTAACCCTAACAAGTGGCATCAGAGCAGGTTGTGTTTGATTATTGACTATAGGAAGGTCTCACGATTGAGTGGGAGTCTCATAGTTGAGTGGGAACAATGGCAAACAATGGTAAATTGAAGGTCGATAAATTCAATGGGCAGAACTATTAGTTATGGAAGATGCAGATGAAGGATTACCTCTATCAAAAGGATTTATGGAGGCCATTGGAAGGAATAGCCATGAAACTAGCAACAATGACTGATGAGGATTGGGAACTTCTAGACAGAAAGGTACTGGGAACCATTCAGTTGTACCTGACATCATCTATGGCATTCAATATAACAGAAAAAAAGACAAGTGAATTGATGAAAGATTTGGCTAAATTGTATGAAAAATCCTCAGCCTCAAATAAGGTATTTCTCATGAAGCATTTGTTTAATCTAAAAAAGATTGAAGGTGGATCTATGACAGATCATTTAAATGAGTTTAATATGATTGCTAGTCAGTTAACTTCTATAAAAGTGAAATTTGATGAAGAGGTGAGGGCTCTCTTAGTTTTATATTCTTTGCCAGAAAGTTGGAATAGCTTTGTAATGGTTGCAAGTAACTCTATCTCTGGTTCAAACACTTTGAAATTTGATGATGTTGTTGGTGTTATCCTTAGTGAGGAAATGTGACAGAAAATCTTAGAAGGGTCCACATTAGGTAGTGTTTTGAATGTTGAAAGTAGGGGCAGATCAAAGGAGAGAGGAAAAGATTCTGGAGGTCATGGGAAGTCACGAGGAAAATTAAAGGACAAGAAGTCTCAATCTAGAGGATAGAAGGATTGTTGGTACTGTGGGAAACTAGGTCATCTGAAGAAAGATTGTTGGTCTCAGAAGAATAAAGGAGACAAACAAGAAGGCAATAAGGAGGCAAATGTGGTAAGTAATAAATCTAAAGATGATACTTTGATTCTTTCCCTAGATAATGTTGACGATTCATGGGTTTTAGATTCAGGGGCATCATTTCATGCTACGCCCCATATAACTTATTTTATTGATTATGTCCAAGGGGATTTTGGGCTGGTTTATTTGGGAGATAACGAACCCTGTCAGATTGTTGGAAAGGGAATAATTAAGATTAAGTTACAGAATGAGAATCATTGGCTACTACAAGAGGTAATGCACATTCTAAGGTTGAGTAGGAATTTAATTTCAGTAGGGTAGTTAGGTGATGAAGGTTGCACAGTTAATTTTAATGATAAAAATTGGAAGGTTTCAAGAGGTGCCTTAGTAGTAGCAAAAGGTGTGAAAGTAGGCACCTTATATCTTTGTACAGGTCATACTTGTTGCAAGTATGGGTTTAACCAGTGTTGTCATCGATGTCAACATACTCATGTTGCATTAATGAGAAGGATTGTATGAGCTATATATTGAGAAATGCTGAGGATATTAAGAAAATTAGTCTCAATCAGGAACAGTGAAGAATAGTGATGACAACAAGGTAAAATTCCAAGATAGGTTGCAGATCAGAGGATGTGGATTAAAGGGTTTGTAGATATGTGTCTTAAGATGTTCTAGTAAGATTTCAGAGGTCTGCATGAAGATATGAAGAAGTTATGGCAGTTCAAGTGAAACTGGTTCCAACAGATGTTCAGTAGTGACAGAATGATACAGATAGGTCCGGTGAGATCTGGAAATGCATTCTCCGGTTCTGCAGATTTGAGGAAGTGTTAGGGAAGTCTGTGTGGTGTGTTAACTCAATTGGTTCATGGTTTGAAGGTTCGGAAGTACCTATTCCTTTGTGATAGTAATGACAGACTGTGTTCTTGAGGTTCTAGATGAAGGAGAGAAGGATTTCAGTAAGTAGAGGAAGTGTGGATGTTCTTGATGCTTCAGGCAAGTTTGTGAAGGTCCTTGGATTGTGCTCAGTTCATGTTTATGGTCTGCATTAGAATTGGAGTCCTAGAAATTAAGAATAACTTCTGAATGATGGTGTTCTTTCTATGATTGACCGACCAGATCAATTTTACATCTTGCAGATGTTCTTATGGATGTTTGCCGACTTAGATGTTTGTTTCGAAGTTGATGTCATGTATAAATAAGGGGTTTTGAAGTCATTTCAAAGTGTGACTGGTGAAGATGAGACTGTGGTAGTGAGGAGAAGAGTGAAAGGCAGAGCAGAAGGTTTGAACTTAAATGGAACTGACTCAAGCATGGTGAAGATGCTATTTACCAGTTCAAGTATGTGATACTTATTCTTTTATAGATAGTGTGTCTCTTGTAAGCAGTGATCCTCTTGTGAGTAGTGTGCTCAGGTAGTGAGCCCTAATTGGCATGTGCCATTTGTTCTTTCTATTCTTCTAACAGAGAATACAATCTTGGGTTAGTCACCCCGTGGTTTTTCCCTTAACCAGATTTTCCATGTCAAAATCTTGGTGTCTCATGTGTTGATATGTTTCTGCTCTTGATTAAATGCATTAAGTTTCATGTTTGATTTATTGTTATACTTCTAAGTGAATAAGTGTTGAAAATGGAGAAAGTTTTGGACAACTGATTCACCCCCCCTCTCAGTTGTCTGCCCTAAATCTAACAATTGGTATCAGAGCGAGGTTCCTCTGAAAGAAGCTTAACTGCTTGAGGAGATCCAGGATGTCATCCTACAAAAAGGATAGTCTGAAGTTTGATGGAACTAATTTTTCTCTTTGGAAAGGTCGCATGAAATGTCACTTGCAGTGTATGGGATTTGCATACTGGTCCATGGTTACAAAAGCTTATGTACCTCCACAGGGTGGTCTGACAACCCTAAATGAAATCATAGATGCTGAAAACAATCTACGGACCAAAGAGGCTCTTTTAAGTGCTTTATCTAACTCAGAACTCTCAAATGTTATTGATCTACCAGCTGCCTTTGAGATTTGAAATAAACTAGAACTTTTGCATGAAGGAGACCAGTTTGTTAAATGTGCAAGGTTACAAAGTCAAAAAGGGAAATTTGAAAAACTAAAGATGAGAAATGATGAAAATATTACCTCTTATATGCCAAGAGTGAACGAACTAGTTTGTGGAATTAGAAATGCAAGTGGAACCCTGAGTGAAGATGAGATCGTTGGCAAAATTCTCAGATCCCTTCATGAGTCTTATAAAATCAAGGCTTTTGCAATTGAAGAATTCAGAGCTCACACAACAGTGACAAGAGATCAATTAGTTGGTAAATTGGCTACTTTTGAAATGGCTGAGTTTGGAGATGATCCTCCAAAGACTGAATCTGCATTCAAAGCTAGTGCCTCTGTAAAAGGAAAACAAAGGTTTGATTCAAGAGAAAATTCTTCAAGGAACCCATCATGGTATGAAAAAGAAAGAAAAGACTTGGATGAAGAAGAAGCTGAAACTGCTCATCTTGAAGCTCTTATTGTAGAAAGACTGTCAAGAGGATCTGGTAAGTATGAAGGGAAATTACCTTTTAAGTGTTTTAACTGCAATCAAATTGGTCATTTTGCCTAAGTATGAAGGGAAATTACCTTTTAAGTGTTTTAACTGCAATCAAATTGGTCATTTTGCCTCAAGATGTCTAGAAAGATTTTCAAGACCAAATCCTAATAGACCAAGGTTTCAAAAGAATTGCTACTGTGTTTATGAAGAAGATGACAATGAAGGAGTAACAGATGATGAATCAAAGACAGGAAACAAATCCAGTAATGAATGGGTGTTTATTGCTATCAAAGAAGAGGAACAAATATCCTCTGTATTTGTCAATCATAAAGTTGAAGAAAGAGCTCTAGCTGCCCAAGTTGAAACAAAGGATGATTGGGTCATTAACAGTGGGTGCTCTCACCATATGACAGGTGACAAGAACAAGTTCTCAAGTTTGGAAAAGTATGAAGGAGGAATTGTAAAGTTTGGAGATAATTCTACTGGCAGAATCAGAGGTAGAGAAACTATTTCTCTTGATGGAAAGAACAAAACTAGTAATGTACTGTATGCTGAAGGTTTAAAGCACAATCTTCTCAGTGTTGGACAACTAGTGGACAAAGGCTATGATCTCAGATTTAGGAATGGAAAGTGCAAGATCTTTGAAAGTTCTAGAACAGAGATTGCATCCGATACTCAAACTAGAGGTAATATCTTCCACTTGGTTGGTACTGGTAAAAGTTGCTTATTTGCTCAAATTGATCAGAGTTGGTTATGGCATAGGAGGATGTGTCATGTGAATTTTGATAATATCATCAAGATAAGCAATACTCAATTTGTAAGAGATCTTCCAAAATTATAGAAACCTACTAATAGCTTGTGCAAAAAATGTCAGTTGGGCAAATTGAGTAGAGTCACATTCAAACGTAAGGAATTGTCTTCTACCGAACTGTTGGACTTAATTCATACTAATCTTTGTGGTCTGGCAAGAGTTAGGAGTATCCAAGGTGATAGGTACTTCATGCTGCTAATTGATGACTATTCTCAGATGATGTGGGTAACTTTTCTAAAAGAAAAATTAGAAGCACTTGAAAAATTCAAAATATTCAAGGCCATGGTGGAGAATGAAACTGGATTAAAATTGAAATGTCTGAGGTCTGATAGAGGTGGAAAATTCACATCCGGTGAGTTCATAGACTTCTGTGAGAAACATGGAATAAAGAGACAGTTGTCTACCCCTAGAACTCCATAGCAGAATGGAGTAGTTGAGAGAAAGAACCGGACCATCCAGAAAGCATCCAGGACCATGATGATGGAAGCAAATGTTCCTCAAATCTATTGGAGAGAAGTTGTCAGCACTGCAGTCTACACTCTCAATCAAGTTCAAATTAGAAACAATACTGGTAAGAATCCTTATGAACTTTGGTTTGGCATTACTCCCATTATGAGATATTTCAGAGTTTTTGGTAGCAGATGTTACATTAAAAGGGATGAAGATCTAGGAAAGTTTGATGCTAGAATTGATGAAGGAATATTCTTGGGTTACTCTACTCAAAGCAAAGCATACCGGTGTTACAATAAGAGACTGAGAAAGATTGTAGAAAGTGTAAATGTGAAGGAGGATGAAGAAGTTGAAAGACCCTCAAGAATTCATAAGTATGATGAAGACAATCATAATGATGTTCAGATTCAAAGTATCCAAGCCTCTTTTGAGAAACAAAGTCAAGTTGATCTGGTAAGTCAGGAAGAAGATATAAATCTCAATGAGACTGATCAAGAGTTAGTGGTGCAAGAAACTCCCAAAGTTCCAAGGTATGTAACTCTAAACCATTCTGAAGATCAGATCATAGGTGACAAAAGCAAACGAGTGCAAACAAGGAGGAGAATTCCTCAAAATTCAGATGAGTATTGTCTAATTTCTAAGATTGAACCTAAGACAATGAATGAAGCTTGCAATGATGAAAATTGGTCAAAAGAAATGGAGGAAGAACTAATGCAAATTGAGAAAAATCACACTTGGGATCTTGTTCCCAGACCTAGAAACAAGAATGTGATTGGAACCAAATGGGTCTTCCAGAACAAACTAAATGAAGCTAGCGAAGTAATCAAAAATAAAGCTAGATTGGTCTGCAAGGGTTACTCTCAGATTGAAGGAGTTAATTTTAAAGAAACCTTTGCTCCAGTGGCAAGAATTGAAGCAGTTAGATTATTTCTTACATTTTCTACCTTTAAGGATTTCAAAGTGTATCAGATGGATGTCAAATCTACCTTCCTAAATGGTAATTTGGAAGAAGAAGTGTACATTGAGCAATCGGATGGATTTCAATTATCTGATCATGGTGACATGGTCTGCAAATTGAAAAAGGCACTATATGGACTGAAGCAAGCCCCAAGAGCCTGGTATGCAAGATTGGATAAGCATCTCTTGAAGATTGGTTTCAACAAAGGTACTGCTGACAGTAACTTGTATTTTGAAATTCATAAAAATATCTGAATTGTTGAAGTATTTGTTGATGATATCATTTTTGGAGGAAGAGATAGTATGTGTAAAACTTTTGCAAATCAAATGAAAAGTGAGTTTGAGATGTCCATGCTTGGAGAAATGAATTTCTTTTTGGGTCTACAAATTACTCAAACAAAGAAAGGAATCTTCATTTCTTAATCAAAATATGTGAAAGAATTGTTGAGGAAATTTGGGATGGAAGACTCAAAGCCAATGAACACTCCAATGGCAACTGGATTTAAGTTGAGCAAAGATGATGACTCTCCCAAGGTTGATCAGACAAAATATAGGTCAATGATTGGAGGATTGTTGTATCTCACTCAAACTAGACCAAACATTATGCAGGCTGTTGGTCTTGTTGCTAGATTCCAAGTTGATCCCAGAGAATCTCATGTTATGGCAATCAAGAGGATTTTTAGATATCTAAAGGGGACAATTGAGTATGGGTTGTGGTATCCTAAAGATCATGATTTCTTTCTTCATGCATATACAGATGTTGATTGGGTAGGAGATGTGGATGATCAAAAGAGTACCGGTGGTGGAGCATTCTTTTTGGGAAAGAGATTGGTTTCTTGGCTAAGCAAGAAACAAGAAGCAATATCCCTATCTACAACTAAAGCAGAATACATTGCAGCAATAGGTAGTTGTACTCAAGTTTTGTGGATGAAGCAGATGCTAAGAGATATTAAAATAGAGTATGAGAAGCCCATCACAATTTTCTGTGATAATTCAAGTGCAATAAATATTTCTAAGAATCTGGTGTTGCATTCTAAGACTAAGCATATATCTATCAAATTTCACCTTCTGAGAGAGCAAGTGAACAAGGATGAAGTCAGAGTGGAGTATGTGCCCTCCAAGGATCAGATTGTAGATATCTTTACTAAACCTCTTCCCAAGGACACTTTTGAGTATCTCAGGGAGAAGTTAGGGGTTATTGCCCCTCCGGTGGTGAACTAAGATGCACTAATGTGCATCAATTGGGTGGATATCATAGTCATATCTTGTGATCTAGATTGATGATGGGGTGCTGCTACTCAAGGGGAGCAGCAGGTGTGATTCTGAAGTAGCAAGTATGTGCCCTTTGCCATTGATGTCAAAGGGGGAGAGAAGATATATGAAAAACAAGTGGTTGATGACTAAAGGGGGAGCGGTACAGGAAGAGAAGACATGTGAATAGTTGTTGTTGATAGGGGGAGTTGTGATAGTAAGGAGAAGTTCTTGTCTTGATGGTTTTTCACATCATATGTTGCCATCAATGACAAAGGGGGAGATTGTTGCAAGTATGGGTTTAACTGGTGTTGTCATTGATGTCAACATACTCATGTTGCATTAATGAGAAGGATTGGATGAGCTGTATATTGAGAAATGCTGAGGATATTGAGAAAATCAGTCTCAATCAGGAACAGTGAAGAACAGTGATGACAACAAGGTAAAAGTCCAAGATAGGTTGCAGATCAGAGGATGTGGATTAAAGGGTTTGTAGATATGCATCTTAAGATGTTCCAGTAGAGATTTTAGAGGTCTGCATGAAGATATAAAGAAGTTATGGTAGTTCAAGTGAAACCAGTTCTAGCAGATGTTCAGTAGTGACAAAATGATACAGATAGGTCCGGTGAGATCCAGAAATGCATTCTCCAGTTCTACAGATTTGAGGAAGTGTTGGGGAAGTCTGTGTGGTGTGTCAACTCAATTGGTTCATGGTTTGAAGGTCCAGAAGTACCTATTCCTTTGTGATAGTAATGACAGACTGTGTTCTTGAGGTTCCAGATGAAGGAGAGAAAGATTTTAGTAAGTAGAGGAAGTGCAGATGTTCTTGATGCTTCAGGCAAGTTTGTGAGGGTCCTTGGATCGTGCTCAATTTGTGTTTATGGTCCACATTATAATTGGAGTCCCAAAAATTAAGAATAACTTCTGGATGATGGTGTTCTTTTTGTGACTGGCTGACCAGATCAATTTTACATCTTGCAGATGTTCTTGTGGATGTTTGCCAACTTAGATGTTTGTTCCTAAGTTGATGTCATGTATAAATAAGGGATTGCAAAGTCATTTCAAAGTGTGACTGGTGAAGATGAGAGTGTCATAGCGAGGAGAAGAGTGAAAGGCAGAGTAGAAGGTTTGAACTTAAATGGAACTGACTCAAGCATGGTGAAGATGCTATTTACCAGTTCAATTATGTAATACTTATTCTTTTGTAGATAGTGTGTCTCTTGTAGGCAGTGAGCCTCTTGTGAGAAGTGTACTCAGGCAGTGAGCCCTAATTGGCATGTGTCATTTGTTCTTTCTATTCTTCTAACAGAGAATACAATCTTGGGTTAGTCACCCCGTGGTTTTTTCCTTAACTGGGTTTTCCACGTCAAAATCTTGGTGTCTCATGTGTTGATATGTTTCTGCTCTTGATTAAATGCATTAAGTTTCATGTTTGATTTATTGTTATACTACTAAGTGAATATAAGTGTTGAAAATAGAGAAAGTTTTAGACAACTGATTCACCCCCCCTCTCAGTTGTCTGCCCTAAATCTAACAATACTATTCCTTCTACTTTAGTTGTTGCAGAGAAAAAACAAGTAGGTTCAAGAACAATTACTACAAGTTCATAAGAAGAGACTAAAACAGTTACTGCAAGTTCTGAGACAACACTGTGGCATAATAGACTTGGGCATATGAGTGAAAAAGGTATGAAGGTACTTTATTCTAAGAAATTTTTACCAACTATGAAATGTATTAATATGGATTTCTATGAAAGTTGTGTATATGGAAAACAAAAGAGAGTTAGTTTTCTCAAGGATGGGAAGCAAAAGAAAGATGAAAAGTTGAAGCTTGTGCATACAGATGTATGGGGAGTAGCTCAGGTATCTTCTCTTAGTGGCTCTCGGTATTATGTTACATTCATAGATGATGCAACTAGGAAGGTTTGGATTTATTTCCTTAGGCAGAAATCTGATGTATTTGAAACATTTAAGAAATGGAGAAGCTTGGTTGAGAATGAGATGGGTAAAAGATTAAAATGTTTCAGATCTGATAATGGTGGTGAGTATTGCAGTAAAAAATTTGAGGATTATTGTTCCTTTAATGGAATTCGTAGGCAGAAAATAGTTCTAAGGACTCCACATGAAAAATGGAGTGGCTAAACACATGAATAGGACAATAATGGAGCATGCAAGGACCACGTGATTGCATGATGGGCTGCCTTTAAACATGTGGTTAAAGGCTATCAATACCATTGTATATTTAAATAATAGAGGTCCTTCAATTCCTTTGGGTTGTGGTATTCCAAAGGAAGCATGGACAGGTAAGAAGGTGAGTTATACTTTTCTCAAAACCTTCAGATGTGAAGCATTTGTACATGTAGATTTTGAAAATAGACCCAAGCTGGTTGCAAAATCAAAAAAGTGTACCTTCGTTAGATATAGCATTGATGAATTTGGTTATAGGCTTTGGGATTTTGAAAATAAAAAAAATTGTGAGAAGTAGGGATGTTGTATTCAATGAGAAGGTGTTGCACAAAGATTAGTTGTAGTAACATGAGAAGAAAGAAAATGATTATGTGGTGCTGGATGATACTCTTGATAATGATGCTCCAGTGGTTCCTCATGCTCCACAATAGCAACAAGAAATACCACAAACTCCAGTGAATGTTGGACAGTCAACAAGGCCAAGTAGACCTCTTGAAAGGTTTTCTCCATCTTTGTATTCTATTTTGTTAACAGATGCTAGTGAACCAAAAGGGTATGATGAAGATATGCAAGTAGATACAAAGGTTCAGTGGGAGCTTGCAATGAAAGAAGAAATGGACTCCTTGCTAAAAAATTAGACTTGGGAATTATATAAATTGCCTGCAGGTAAAAAGGCTTTACCAAACAAATGGGTTTATAGGCTAAAAGAGGAAGATGGAGGTAAGAAGATTTAAAGCTAGGTTAGTTGTAAAAGGATTTACACATAAAAAGGGCATTGATTTTGATGAGATTTTTTCTTCGGTTGTTAAGATGACTTCTATTCATACTGTTTTAAGTATTGTGGCTATTAAAGATTTGCATTTAAAATAGCTGGATGTGAAAGCTACCTTTCTCCATGGTGATTTGGAGGAGGAGATATTTATGGAACAACCATAGGCATTTGAGGTTAAAAGTAAGGAGAAATTGGTGTGCAAATTGAAGAAGAGTTTATATGGCTTGAAACAAGCACCTTGGCAATGGTATCTTAAATTTGATAGTTTTTTGGCTGAGCAAGGCTACAACCAGTGTAATTCTGACCATTGTACTTATTTTAAAAGGTTGGATAATGACAAATACATTATTTTATGTTTATATGTTGATGTCATGCTTGTAGCAGGGTCTAACATGGATCACATAAGAGAGTTAAAACAACAGTTAGCACAATCATTTGCTATGAAGGATTTGGGGGCAGCAAAACAAATCCTTAATATAAAAATTTATAGAGATAGGAAGTGGTGCAGGAGCATCCCTTCTGTTAGCACTCATTTTGACCTGGGGTTGATTTGTCATGATCAGGAGGTTTCTTCATTTGAAGCCTTTATCTTCTTGCCCATTCTTTCTAAGTGTTGGACCTCCTCAGCGTTTTTCAGCTGCAGCATCATATTTTCCTGAGGAGGAGGTCATCATCATCATCTTGTCTTCGATGATGGTCTGCATCATCATGTTCTTCGTCGACTGGTTTCTCATCGTCATCATCATATTTCAACTATCGGGTGATGTTTGGTTATTATCCTGATGATGCTGATGAGCTACAGTGCGCCCTGATCTGCTTGCGAGGGTGATTTTTCAAAGTATCCGGTGATCTTCCATATATCACCTTGCCCAAACATGATGATGATGTTGCCCCGATATCCTGAAGGGGTTATTCTCTACGTTGTTCGACCTGACTTGTTTTTTCTTAAGGGTCGTCGTCATCATCATGATATTTCCAGTTATCATCCTGCTGCTTGCGGAGGTCATCATATTTTTTGCCTTCATGATATTTCGCCGGGGTGATATTTTTATCATCGGGTGATCTTGGTTATGATCATCCTGATGATGTTGTTGAAGAGTTCTAAGTGCGACCCGATATTCACTAGGGTCATCATATTTTGAACGTCAGGATGATCTTAGTCAATATCATCCTGATGATGTTGTATCACTTCTTGTTCGTTGTTTTGTCATCCTGATGATGCTGACGTCATCCTTATATCAGGGTGATATCTTTTTCTCTGCCTATCTGCATCATGATTTTTCCGAAGGAGGGGGTGATATTTTCATTTTTGAATATCATCCGGATATATGTTTGTTCCAGCATCATGATGATGCTGATATCAAGGAGATATCCGCCTGCTGGCTTCGCGCATTATCTACTGGGGGTGATCTTTTCAAGCATCATCATCATATTCAGTTATCGCCCCAATCTTATGGTGGAGCTACAATGCAACCTGATATTTGTGCATCAGGAGGATATTTCCAAATATCCGGTTGTCTTCCGAATATCATGATGATGTTAATATGATGATGACATCATCAAGGTCCCGGGGGGGTCATATTTCTAACACTGATCATCTTGAGGAGATCTCCTGATATTTGCAAACATGATGATGACGTCATCCGGATATGAGGAGGTGCGCAGTAGGCAGATATGATGATGACGTCAGCAGGATATGATGATGACGTCATCAGGATGTTCATCGGCCAGACTTTTGGTATAAGCTCAGCAGGAGTATGTTCCTCCAATGGATCAGGTTGTGCCGATTATCATGAAGGTTATATTTCAAATATCATGATGACGTCAGGGTGATATTTCGAACAACAGGATATCATGCTGCTGGAGGATGATGATGATGAGGTCTTATACTAGTGTCGTCAGGAGCAAAAGCACCGACATGATATATGCTCATGACCTAGTATATAAAGTGTTAAAGAGGTCATCGCGGGGTGCATGTGGGATAATTGATATCCTGCATTTTCAAATATCATGATGATGAATCTCGGTGGGAAGTGGTTGCGATAGACTGTTAGATGTTCTTCCCAAGGCCGCGGGTTGGTGCGCCATTAATGGCGATGGTTGCAGAGGTATGGGCGATGGCGTGGATGGATCCTGTACCCGACTGAAGATGTACATCAGCGGATAGTGGCGCAGGGCTCGAGAAATCTTCCTGTCTCCTCCCCTACCTGCTGCATTCAAGTTTGGGCGCCAATCCGGTTGTGTTTGAGCGCCATTTTCATGATACTGTGTATCTGGCGGGATTTTTGGTCAACCATGTAATTAATTGCTGAGCACCTACCTGGCTGTTATAAGCAGATTGTGTTGCTCATTTGAAGGTTGTTGAAAGTTGAAGATTTTGGCTCTGTAATGCATAACAAGCTGATCTGGTTGCTCTGTACAGCTTACCTGTGAGTTTATGTATCTCTTGTTGTATGTTTTTGGCATGAACCCACTGATTTCATGATTAAACTTATATGAGAAATGTTGTTTGGCATGTGTTGTGTTAATTCTGTCTCCAGTATTGCATGTATTCTTCTTCTGAATCTGGATGTTTGGTGATGTTTAGATTCTAGAGCATAGAATTCCTATGTTGAATGTCTGATCTTTTAACTTCTGCTCAAGGGGTAGATTAAACTGTTTTCAGATTGAACATTGGGAAGGGTATACTGCAGTAGGGATACCATAAGTAGAGATAACCTAACACTCTGTATTGGGAGATACCTGTAAGGCAGGTATCACATATATCCCCTTGAAATCCAGTTTTAGCTGTTCATGCTGATCATTCACAGGTGTATGTCTACTGACTCCAGGCCCTGGATAGGCACCAATCATGCTTTGTTTTGTGTTATAACCATATCCAGCTTTGCATCCAAGCTTAAAATCCAAATCAAAATCTAAAACAAACATTAGGACATTAGAGTTAGTTTTAGGAACCTCAGTCCTCTGTCTACAACTGCAAATAGGCCCAAAGCTAGCCCCTTTGCTCTTATCTTTCAGTTTTGGTCTACTTACAAGAGGACTATCTGCTTTCTGTCAGCATCCCAGCCTTGTATGCATATCCTCATGGATGTTGAGTAGGGAATACCCCCCTAGGTCTTGCAGAGCCTGAAGAAGAAGAGGAGATAAAATATAGAGTCTATCTCCTACACTGTTGACCCCCTGGCCCAGAGATCCTGTTGATCACTGATGGCTACCTTGTAGGGAAATCTGGGAATAAGCATCCAGTCTGGGAAAAAGTCAACAGAAATTGGTGACTCTGCTGGGGAACCTTGTGAAAGAACCCTGGTTTTCAGAAGAAAACGGTTCCTAGTAATAGGTGGCGACTCCGAAGTAATCTCCCAACCGGTCAAGGTAAAATTATATGCAGGGGAGAAGATCCCAACAAAATCCTTTATTTGAAGAGTTACCATTAACAAAAAGAATGATGTATAGAAGAAAGGGAACTGTCTCAGTTAGTCATGAGAGCTCCCCCAGAAAAAGTGATGATGTACAAGATAACCCTAGGCCATCAGGACAGCATGCGCCTTATTTTTCAAATGCAGAAGCTGACATTCAAGGTGCATATGAGAGACAACAGGGTGGTAGTATGAGAATGAGGTCAGAGGTGTTCCAAGAACGCCCTTTTCTAGACCCAAGTGAAAGGTTTGAAGAGGCAGAGTCTCTGAGGGATGATGAGGATGATGACCAGAATGGCATGAGACCATCTACCTCCAGACCTAAGGATGAACAGCTAGTTGAAGAAATCAGAAGTCTAAGAGCAGAACTAGAATACCTACAAGCCATGAAAATCAGAGATGATATGAAGCAGAAAGTGCAAGCCTTAAGAACTGCCCAAAATGATTCAGTTCCTACCCTAGAGAATGCAAGTATGCAAAGACATCAGCAAAGATATGAAATGCAACATCAGCATCATGATGACAGACAATATGTGAATGATGCTAGGATACCACTGAACAATGCAGGAAACCAAAATGCAAACAGAAATGTTAATGTTAATCAGCCAAACAGACAGCCCATGCAGCTAGATAGATTCAGGCAGCTGGTGTTTGATGGTATTCCTGGGTATCCTAACCCTATTGATAAGCATCTGAGGCTGCAAGTGCCTAAATTTTTAGGAAACAACACAGTGTCAGGAGAAGATCATCTAAAGGCCTTTCAAAATGTCATGGATAATTTTGAGGTGGAGCATGAGGATGTTTTCATGAAGTCATTCATGCAATCCTTAATAGATGAGGCAAGAGAATGGTACAGGAATCTGCCTGACTGGAGTATTTCATCATGGGATGATTTTAAGAGGATGTTCAAGGAGCAATATGGTGATAAAACTGACCCTAGCTTCTTTGTAAATGAGTTCACCAGTATCACTAAAGGGTCAAATGAGCAGGTTGCAGACTTTAATGCAAGATTTACTAAAGTGTTGAACAAATTGCCACATCACATGAGGCCAAATGAACCAATGTGCATAATTTTGTATATCAATGCCTTTGATGCAAAGACTGCATATGGACTGAGAGATAAAGGTCCTGCCACTCTCAGGGATGCTTTCAGAATTGCAGTAAATATTGAAAACAATAGGAAAGCATCAGGCAAAACAAATAGAAGGGATGATATAAAAATTCTGCAGAATCCAAACAAGCCTCAGAACACTCAAGGTAGTACATCTGCTCCTGAGGATAAGATAGACAAATTGGCAAATGTTGTTAAGGACCTGAGCTATAGATTAGCTAGAAGTGAAAAAGGGATGGGTCCTGATAGGCAAGTCTATCAAAGGCAAGAAAAGAGGCCATCATTACATGATATGCCTTATAACACCAATTGGCATGATTGTAAGCCTGTATTTCCACATAACAACACAAATCAGAGGGCTCAACATGTCAAGGAAACTCCTGATCCCCTAAAGAAAACTATAAATATTGTTGATGATGCTCCGTGGTGTATAATTTGTCAGATGCCACATTCACAGTCACAGTGCATGATTGCTCAATCTTTGTATGATAATGCTACATCTTGTAATGAATGCAATGAGCCACATCATGTGCAGGATGATGATGTTAATATAATGTCCATAGGCAATGGATATACTCTTTATGATGCTGATGAGAATATAGATCATCAAATTCAGGCCTCCCAACAGTTCTCATATGATGAAGATAATGAAGATAACTATGTGTATGCTCAGAACTCACACAATTTTCTGAGTAACTTACAACGACCTTCTGATGAGGAAATCAGAGCCTTCACAGCTGCAGCAGTTGCTCAAGTCAAGAGCAACTACAATCTCAGAGGTAGAAATCAAGTTGGCAGCCCACATCAGCCAGAAGATATTTCTGCAGGTCAGCTGGTGCATGGTCATAAAGGAACTGAACCACAAAAAAGGTAGTGGGTGAATAATAAGCAGAACTTTAGATACAGAGCAGGTCCTAATTTTCAAGGACCAGAAAACAAAATCCCTCAGGCTGAAGATCAAAGTAGAGGTTCCCAAGACAAGAATGATGATCAGGGAACTATGAAAATGAAAACTAAATCAGCTCAGGATAAAAGCAAGATTGTGGAGCAAGCCACAACTGTTGTACAAAACTGTGCTCCATTTGATATAGCCCAGATCCTCTCTCAGGTAAAGGTCTCTGTTCCACTTATGGAACTCATGAAAGTGGAAGAGATCAAGAATAGGACAATATCCCTAATCTCAGGGGTACCTTTTCAAGCTAGACAAAATGATCAGACCCAGGGTGAGAAACATGTCATGTGTAATGAAGAAGATGAGACTCCTGAAGTCTATTTAGGAATGACCATGACAAAGTGTCCTTCACAGGTGGAACCATTTTATGTTTCCCTGGTTATAAATGGTAAAATAATTAGAAATTGTATGCTTGACTCTGGAGCATCTACAAATGTCATGCCTTTGGCCATCATGCAACAAACTGGATTAAAAATTGACAAGGCATGTGGAAAATGTTATGCTATGGATGCCAGAGAGGTACCAGTTATTGGAATCATGAAGGATGTAGATTTCAAGCTGGCAGCATTTCCTGAAAAAAGATATAAAATGAATATAACAGTGGTTGACATTAAGCCACAGTATGGTATGTTGCTGTCAAGAAGATGGGCAGCACTAATTGGTGGAAGTATGCAGCTGGACCTGTCATATGCCATGATTCCAATGAATGGCAGGGATGTCAAGCTAATTAGAGAGCAAAGATCATCAGAGACAGTGGAAGACCAAGAAGCAAATGAACAGGTATGCTTTGTAGACACTGACTGTGATAACTTCAAGGTTGTCTCAGATGATACTGAAGATAAAGAAAAAAATGTCTGCATTGAAGAGCTGGATCAGCAAGGCTTATGGACCATGTTTTTTGATGGAGCTTGTGCAAAAGAAGGCTCTGGAGCTGGAGTTGTTTTCCTGTCTCCAACTGGTAAGCTCCTCAAATTCTCTTTCTTGCTAAGGTTTGATTGCACAAACAATATTGCAGAATATGAGGCTTTACTCTTAGGCCTAAATATTGCTCTCAAACATGGAATTAAGATGTTAAGAGTATTTGGGGATTCTGAGCTGATTGTATCCCAAATCAGAAATAAGTATGCTGCAAAAAATAAAAGGTTGAAACAATACAAGCATGCTGTTTGGGATACCATTGAGTTATTTGATGCATTTTCAATTGGCTGGGTAGAAAGGTCAAAAAATGTTATGGCTGATTTCTTAGCTAATATTGCAATAAGGCCAGATGACATCACTCTGTCAGGTGTCACAGATGTAGAAGTTAAAATTAGGCCTGCCATACCAGAAAATATATGCAGTTGGCAAGTTTTTAATGATGATAGGGATTTGCTGAAATTTTTGCACTGCATAGATGAGTATGAGAATCAACAGATTGATTTCCAAGCCTTTGTAGAGACTGTAAATGGAAAAGAAACTCTTGTGGGAAAAGAGATCATTCAGTTGAAGACTAATAAGATCCCTTGAGGGTTGGTAGCTTTGGAAAGAGCCTTTGACAGTAGAGACAAAATGGTCACAAGGACATCCCCCACAAATAAGGAGGATTTAGAAGAAATAAATTTGGGGACATCTCAGGCCCCTCAGAAGGTATATATTGGTAAACAGCTCAAACCACATATTAGAAGTATGCTGATTGCATTACTGAGAAGGTATAAACATGTTTTTGCTTGGTCATATGAGGACCTAAAAGCTTATAGGGAAGACTTATTCCAGCATGAGATCCCATTGAAGCCTGAAGCTAAGCCATTTAGACAAAGGCAAAGACCTATTAATCCTACCTTAGCTCCCAAGATGCAAGAAGAACTCAAAAGGCTCAGGGAAGCTGGAATAATTGTGCCAATCAGACATTCAACTTGGGTGTCTAACCTTGTCCCAGTCAGGAAAAAGAATGGTGATATTAGGTTGTGTGTTGATTTCAGAAACTTGAATGTATCCTCTTTGAAGGATAACTATCCACTGCCTAATATGGAAGCTATGTTGCAGAGAGTGACTGGTTGTGAACTCCTATCCATGATGGATGGATTTTCAGGATATAATCAGGTAAAGGTAAAGGAATCAGAACAGTATAAGACTGCCTTTACCACTCCATGGGGGACATATGTGTATGTTAGAATGCCATTTGGACTAACAAATGCAGGTGCTACATTTCAAAGAGCAATGGATGTTGCTTTTGCAGGGTTGATTGATTCAATCCTGGCTGTATATCAGGATGACTTGACTGCCTACTCAAAGAAAGAAGAGCAGCATTGTTTGCATCTAGAGCAGATTTTCATAAGAGCACTAGAATATGGTATTTCTTTAAACCCAAAGAAGTGTGCCTTTGGAGTAGTTGAAGGAAAGCTTCTGGGACATATTGTTTCCAAGGATGGAGTCAGGATAGATCCAGAGAGAGTGGCAGCTATTGACAGGATTCAAATGCCAAAAACTGTGAAAGGAGTTCAGTCCTTCTTTGGACAAATAAATTTTGTTAGAAGATTTGTTCCCAACTTTGCAGAAACCACAAGGAACATTTCCAAGATGATGAAGAAGGATGCAACTGTCAACTGGGAAAGGGAAGCAATAGAATCATTTCAGAATATCAAAGAGGCAATTAAGATGGCCCCTGTTCTTAAATCTCCTGATTTTTCTAGGCCATTCCAAGTGTTTTCATTTGCTTCCTTTCATACTGTTGCTGCATGTTTGTTACAGAAAAATGAAGATGGTTTTGAACAGCCCATCGCTTTCTTCAGTATGTCCCTGCAGGCCTCTGAGTTGAAGTATGACATTATGGAAAAACAGGCATATGCACTTGTTAGAGCCATCAAAAGTTTCAGACCATACTTGGTAGGGTCATATATAATTGCATATGTACCTCATGCAGCAGTCAAAGACATATTCACTCAGCAGGAGGTGACTGGAAGAAGGTGCAGATGGATAAACAAACTGCAGGAGTTCAACATAGACATACAAGTTACTAAGTTGATAAGAGGACAAGGATTAGCCAAGATGATGGCACAGTCAAACTTGGAAGCATGCCAAGTTAATGCAGTCCAAGATGAGAGTGTAAATGTATCAGGATCTGAATGGTACAAGGATATTATCTATTACTTGCAAAATCTGAATTGTCCTTCCCATTTCAGTGACTGTCAAAAGAGGACTCTAAAGTTACATGCAATCAGGTATGTCATTGTTCAAGGTGAGCTGTACTGGAAAAACCCTGATGGTGTGCTGCTGAGATGTGTGGATGAGAACATGGCTAACAATGTTTTGATTGACATGCATAAAGGATTGTGTGGTGGACATTATACTGCCCAAACAACAGCTCATAAAATTCTTAGGGCAGGATATTGGTGGCCCACTCTCTTTTCAGATGCACAAAGGTTAGTAAGGAAGTGTGACCCTTGCCAGAGATTCTCAGGAAAGCTGAAATATGATGGTGCTTTACCCCTCAGAGCTGTACCTGTGGATGCTCCATTCCAGCAATGGAGAATTGACTTCATAGGGGAAATTGCAGACAAATCAAGTGGGGGACACAGTTGGATTTTGGTGGCAACTGACTACTTTACCAAATGGATTGAGGCCATTCCAACTAAGAGAGCTACAAGTAAGGTGGTGACAGATTTCATACTAGAGAACATCATCATCAGGTTTGGAGTACCATTTAAGATAATCACTGATAATGCTATGTGCTTCAGATCAGGTGAATTTGTTGATTTTTGCAACAGGTATGGGATAAATCTGTCATATACATCACCATATCACCCACAAGGAAATGGTCAAGCAGAATCAAGCAATAAGAGCATCATGAAAATTGTCAAGAGGATACTGGACAAGAACAAGAGAGCTTGGGACTCAAAGTTGAATTTAGCAGTATGGGCTGACAGAGTGACAGTGAAAAGGGCTATTGGGAAGTCACCTTTTGAGCTGGTATATGGTGCATCAGCTAGACTGCCCATAAACAATCTCCTACCAGTTTACAGATTCATTCAGGAAAATGATGAGGAGATTGAAGATCCCATGACAGAAAGAGTGAATCAGCTGGTTGCATTGGATGAAGACAGGAGGAAAGCCCACCAGATCAATCTCAAAAGACAACAAGATATGAAATATCAGTTTGACAGGAGAACTACAAAAAGGAAGTTTCAAGTCAATGATCTGGTGCTCATTTGGAATGCTAAAAGTCAGGAAAAGGGTAAACATGGTAAATTTCAACCCTTATGGATGGGCCCATATCAGGTTTGCAATACTCATGGGGAGGATTCTTATTTCCTCCGGGCCCTAGATGGTGAAATTCTGGAATTGCCTGTGCATGGCCAATTCCTTAAGTTCTATTTTGCATGAATAACTGGTTGCTGTGCACATTTGTAAAATATGTATGTAGTGTAAATGCCTTGTGCAGCTCGTGTTTTTTGGCTTTTTGTCTGGTCTGCCCGGAGATCTGGTTCTCGCTGCAGGTTTTCACCTGCACGTCCCCATTCGGAGCCACTGTTAGCACTCATTTTGACCTGGGGTTGATTTGTCATGATCAGGAGGTTTCTTCATTTGAAGCCTTTATCTTCTTGCCCATTCTTTCTAAGTGTTGGACCTCCTCAGCGTTTTTCAGCTGCAGCATCATATTTTCCTGAGGAGGAGGTCATCATCATCATCTTGTCTTCGATGATGGTCTGCATCATCATGTTCTTCGTCGACTGGTTTCTCATTGTCATCATCATATTTCAACTATCGGGTGATGTTTGGTTATTATCCTGATGATGCTGATGAGCTACAGTGCGCCCTGATCTGCTTGCGAGGGTGATTTTTCAAAGTATCCAGTGATCTTCCATATATCACCTTGCCCAAACATGATGATGATGTTGCCCCGATATCCTGAAGGGGTTATTCTCTAAGTTGTTCGACCTGACTTGTTTTTTCTTAAGGGTCGTCGTCATCATCATGATATTTCCAGTTATCATCCTGCTGCTTGCGGAGGTCATCATATTTTCTGCCTTCATGATATTTCGCCGGGGTGATATTTTTATCATCGGGTGATCTTGGTTATGATCATCCTGATGATGTTGTTGAAGAGTTCTAAGTGCGACCCGATATTCACTAGGGTCATCATATTTTGAACGTCAGGATGATCTTAGTCAATATCATCCTGATGATGTTGTATCACTTCTTGTTCGTTGTTTTGTCATCCTGATGATGCTGACGTCATCCTTATATCAGGGTGATATCTTTTTCTCTGCCTATCTGCATCATGATTTTTCTGAAGGAGGGGGTGATATTTTCATTTTTGAATATCATCCGGATATATGTTTGTTCCAGCATCATGATGATGCTGATATCAAGGAGATATCCGCCTGCTGGCTTCGCGCATTATCTACTGGGGGTGATCTTTTCAAGCATCATCATCATATTCAGTTATCGCCCCGATCTTATGGTGGAGCTACAGTGCAACCTAATATTTGTGCATCAGGAGGATATTTCCAAATATCCGGTTGTCTTCCGAATATCATGATGATGTTAATATGATGATGACGTCATCAAGGTCCCGGGGGGTCATATTTCTAACACTGATCATCTTGAGGAGATCTCCCGATATTTGCAAACATGATGATGACGTCATCCGGATATGAGGAGGTGCGCAGTAGGCAGATATGATGATGACGTCAGCAGGATATGATGATGACATCATCAGGATGTTCATCGGCCAGACTTTTGGTATAAGCTCAGCAGGAGGATGTTCCTCCGATGGATCAGGTTGTGCCGATTATCATGAAGGTTATATTTCAAATATCATGATGACGTCAGGGTGATATTTCGAACAACAGGATATCATGCTACTGGAGGATGATGATGATGAGGTCTTATACTAGTGTCGTCAGGAGCAAAAGCACCGACATGATATATGCTCATGACCTAGTATATAAAGTGTTAAAGAGGTCATCGCGGGGTGCATGTGGGATAATTGATATCCTGCATTTTCAAATATCATGATGATGAATCTCGGCGGGAAGTGGTTGCGATAGACTGTTAGATGTTCTTCCCAAGGCCGCGGGTTGGTGCGCCATTAATGGCGATGGTTGCAGAGGTATGGGCGATGGCGTGGATGGATCCTATACCCGACTGAAGATGTACATCAGCGGATAGTGGCGCAGGGCTCGAGAAATCTTCCTGTCTCCTCCCCTACCTGCTGCATTCAAGTTTGGGCGCCAATCCGGTTGTGTTTGAGCGCCATTTTCATGATACTGTGTATCTAGCGGGATTTTTGGTCAACCATGTAATTAATTGCTGAGCACCTACCTGGCTGTTATAAGCAGATTGTGTTGCTCATTTGAAGGTTGTTGAAAGTTGAAGATTTTGGCTCTGTAATGCATAACAAGCTGATCTGGTTGCTCTGTACAGCTTACCTGTGAGTTTATGTATCTCTTGTTGTATGTTTTTGGCATGAACCCACTGATTTCATGATTAAACTTGTATGAGAAATGTTGTTTGGCATGTGTTGTGTTAATTCTGTCTCCAGTATTGCATGTATTCTTCTTCTGAATCTGGATGTTTGGTGATGTTTAGATTCTAGAGCATAGAATTCCTATGTTGAATGTCTGATCTTTTAACTTCTGCTCAAGGGGTAGATTAAACTGTTTTCAGATTGAACATTGGGAAGGGTATACTGCAGTAGGGATACCATAAGTAGAGATAACCTAACACTCTGTATTGGGAGATACCTGTAAGGCAGGTATCACATATATCCCCTTGAAATCCAGTTTTAGCTGTTCATGCTGATCATTCACAGGTGTATGTCTACTGACTCCAGGCCCTGGATAGGCACCAATCATGCTTTGTTTTGTGTTATAACCATATCCAGCTTTGCATCCAAGCTTAAAATCCAAATCAAAATCTAAAACAAACATTAGGACATTAGAGTTAGTTTTAGGAACCTCAGTCCTCTGTCTACAACTGCAAATAGGCCCAAAGCTAGCCCCTTTGCTCTTATCTTTCAGTTTTGGTCTACTTACAAGAGGACTATCTGCTTTCTGTCAGCATCCCAGCCTTGTATGCATATCCTCATGGATGTTGAGTAGGGAATACCCCCCTAGGTCTTGCAGAGCCTGAAGAAGAAGAGGAGATAAAATATAGAGTCTATCTCCTACACTGTTGACCCCCTGGCCCAGAGATCCTGTTGATCACTGATGGCTACCTTGTAGGGAAATCTGGGAATAAGCATCCAGTCTGGGAAAAAGTCAACACCTTCTAAATACAAATTAGGTCTAATTATAGTATGTTTTACTCTGTGATGTAATAAGGTCCATGTGACCAATTCTTATGTGTTAAGTCAATCTAGGGTTTTGTGTAGTCTGTTATAGTTTGTTATGCTATCTGTCCTCCTAGCTGCTTGGAACTGTTTCTGTACTACTCATGAGGAGTAGATATATTTGCCCTAGATCAGTTTGTTTTAGACAGTGGATAGTTCAGTATTGCATAGGAGAAACAGGGAAGGTACATTTTTATGGTTTTACAGAGTAGTGTTGTGTAGTGGAACTGTGATATCAAATAAGTTGTATGCATTCCTGTGATTGAAATAAAGAAGATCCCATTGGTGTTATTTGTCTGATTTCAACTTATCTATGTGATCATATTTCCTATTTTGTAGTTGGGATGGAATCATTCACCCATTCCACCGGTTGATTCTCTGAATCGGTGGAATGGACATGTACAGTAGTTTAGTTTGCATTTCCATTTTTCTATTTTTACATTTCATGGTTTTGGGATCAAAATGTTGCATGCAGTGAGCAACCTAGCATCCTCATGTGCTAGGGCTCAAAGGATAAGATTCTAAGCTGAATTGGTTAAGATAGTGGATCGGGCTGATCCTAGATTTTTCTATGTGAAACTTGTGAAGTTTCAAAGGTTTTACTTTGTTATACATTTGAGTTTTCATAGATGCAATAGAGTCCACGACAGAGTCAAAGACACGATCGCTGAGGTGGACAAGTCGTCGGTTGGTCAGAGACATCGACATGAGAAGAACCATCAAGTTGAAAAGTTTTCATTGCGCCGACAGGGGTACTTTCGCCGATCGGGGTGATAATTACAAAGTGTTACCGACAAAGAGTCTATCGGCATAAGCCATAGTATCGGCTGAGCAAAGTTGAGATTCGCCGATGCGGAAAGTCTTACCAATGGCAAGTTGATGGTTGGCGCATCGGCATAAGATATACTATCGGTGGAGAAATGAAATGTTCCCCCAATGGTGTTAGTCACACCGATGCATGAAGTCTGAAGGTCCATCGGAGTGACCAAAGGTATCAGCATAAGTTTCATTGGTGTCGCCAACAGTATATGTCATACTGACAGGCGCGAAGGAGAAGTCATCAGTGTGAGTTGGTAGATCGGAGGACAAAGTGAAAGTCACTCTGACAACATAAGTCTAACTGATAGATATGTTGAGAGGTGAGTATTGGCATGAAATGTGTTATTGGTACGAAGGAAATTAGTTCGACCGATAGAAGGTAGTCTTGCCAATAGGCAATAAGGTGAAGGATATCCATCGGTGTGAGGGAGACTTCGGCATGACGATCTCCTTGTGTGCCGACAACAATTGTTAGACTGATAACATGTATCAGAGAGACATTATGGTAGATCTTGCTGATGAAATGAGGACAATTAAATCCCGCCAAGTTTAAACACTTGTGCTGGCCACTCTGCATCAAAGTGGTATCATAGCGAAGGAAGAATCTTCTAGGAGGATAAGAAGACAGTAAGATGTTGGATGAAGAAGGAACATTAGAGATTCTGGCAAGGATGACCAATGATAAGTTGGTAGTTTTGGTAAAGAAGCAGATTGCAGAAAGCAAAGTTGTGAAGGCTCAGAATCGGGCATTGAAAGATGAGTTAGAGAAGTTGAGGGACAAAATAGGTTCTGGTAAAGAAGAAGATAGGGACGAAGAGGAGATCCCTAGGTGGAATGAGGTAGATGTTCCTACAAACCAGAGACCTTTGATTAATGCCCTCAAATCCATGGAGTGGAGAACCATGGATGCGAAACTAGATTTGCCAGTGTTTACAAGAAAGATGGATCCTGATTCGGTGATGGAGTGGATAGACTCCCTAAACAATTTCTTTGAGATAGAGGAGATACTAGAACACTAGAGGGTAAAGATAGCCCAATCAAAGATGAAAGAGGCTACATTAACTTGGTAGAATTTTGTCCAAGATGACAAAGTACAAGAAGGAAAGCACAGAGTTGCTACATGGAAGAAGATGATGGCTTTAGTGAAAGAAGCCTATGTTCTGTTGGACTACAGCATCCAACTACATAAGAGGAAGCAAAACTTGAAGCAAAAGGAGCTAGATGTCAACTCATATACAGAAGAATTCATGAAGCTTTGTGTCAAGACAAAGGTAAAAGAGAGTGAGGAAGAAATGGTAGCTGGATACCTTAATGGATTGAGGTTCAACATTCAGGAAGATTTGAATCTGCATAACCCAGATATAGTCTAGAAATGTTTTCAGTTGGCATTGAAAGTGGAAGAGAAGTTAAAGAGAAGACAAGAATAGAAAAATAGAGGAAGAGGAAAACAACAAAGAGGTGGAAGAGGTCCTTTCAGAGGAAGAGGACATGGATTTGGATATCAGGGAGAATCTAGTCATGACAATAGCAAAGGAGATAACAGTCAAAATCAGAGAGGAAGTTACAATCAGCAAGGAAACTTCAGAGGCAGAAGACCTTTTAGAGGAAGATCCTAGGGCAGAGGATCTATTAGATGTTATAACTGCAATAAAGAAGGCCATATAGCCAGTAGATGTTCATAAAAGGCAACAAGCTCAATAGGAGAAAGGAGAATGAATCTGATCCAAGAACCTGATAGTCACAGTGCAACAAGCCCAAACACTTTTCAAAGTGTGAATGCTCTTGAAAATTATGGATATCTAGAGAGTGGAGAATCTCTGATGATGAGATGAACAATGACCACCATGAAGGTACCTAACAAAGAACCCCCACAAAGAAAGTCTCTTTTTAGAACTACTTGTAAGGCAGGAGGTAAGGCATGTAAAGTTTTAATTGATTCTGGTTCTACTAAAAATTTTGTATTTGATGAAATGGTAACAAAGCTTAAGCTTAGAAGATTTCCTCACCCATCCCCATATAAGGTCTCATGGCTTACCCAAGGTCAGCAAACAGTTGTAGAAGAGCAGGCTTGGGTAGAATTTTAGATTGGAGCATATAGAGACAAGTTGTTGTTTGATATTACCAAGATGGATGCTTGTCATCTCTTATTTGGAAGACCATGGCAATATGACTTGAAGGCACAACATAATGGTGTTAGGAACACCTATACAATCACCAAAGATGGTATGGTGACAGAGTTGATCCCAAGGACAGAGGAGGAGCAGAAATCAAAAGGAAAAGAGGTGAAGGTAATGCTGATGGAGGGAAAACAATTCATGAAAGAAGTAGCAGCAGAAGGTGCAATTGCATATGCCCTAATTCCATGTCTCACAGTGAACAAAGAACAGTAGCAAGAAGTCAAGAAAGAGAAGAAGCAGAGGTTCATAGACCCAGTTGTCTAAAAGCTATTGGATAAGTATAAAGGCATCATCTCTAATGGAATTCCAAGATCCCTACCACCGGTAAGGGCTATCAGCCATTGCATAGATCTAATTCCAGGATCTACACTTCCAAACAAGGCAGCATATAAGCTAACTCTAGAATAGAATACAGAAGTAGCAAGACAAATTGAGGAATTGTTAGACATAGGTTTGATTGGTAAAAGTTTAAGCCCATGTGTAGTACCAGTTGTACTAGCACCAAAGAAAGAAGGCACTTGGAGGCTTTGCACAGATTCCAAGGCTATTAATAAGATCACAATCAGGTATAGGTTTCCAATACCTAGGATAGAGGATTTACTTGACTATTTGAGAGGTGCTAAGTATTTTACAAAAATAGATTTGAAGAGTGGTTATCATCAGATCAGAATTAGGCCAGGAGATGAATGGAAAATAGCATTCAAAACCAATGAAGGGTTGTATGAGTGGAAAGTTATGCCATTTGGTTTATCTAATGCACCTAGTACTTTTATGAGATTAATGAATGAGGTTTTGAGAGAATTCATGGGCAAGTTTGTCATAGTATATCTAGATGACATTCTGATTTTCAACAATACTAAGGAAGAACATCTCAGGCATATAGATTTGGTTCTCAAGAAGTTACATGAAGAATAGCTAATGATAAATTTGGACAAGTGTTTGTTCATGCAGGAGGAGATCACATATTTGGGTTTTGTCATTTCATAAGGCAAGTTGCAAATGGATAAGGAGAAGATGAGTGCCATATTATCTTGGCCAACTCCAAGGACTATGAATGATGTCAGAAGTTTCCATGGGTTAGCAACCTTCTACAGAAAGTTTATAAGAGGGTTTAGTCATATTTGTGCACCCATGTTTGATACCATAAAAGGAGGATAGAAGTGCAGATTTGCTTGGACTAAGGAAGCAGATGATTCCTTTGAAACATTGAAGAAGAAGGTGGCACAGCAACCAGTTCTTGCACTTCTAGATTTTAACAAAATTTTTCAGGTAGAATGTGATGCAAGTCACATGGAAATTAAAGTAGTACTCAGCCAAGAAGGTAGGCCAATTGCATTTTTTAGTGAGAAGCTCAATGATGCTAAGAAGAGGTATTCATCATATGATTTGGAAATGTATGCTCTAGCCCAGTCACTCAAGAAATGGAGGCATTACTTGATGCCAAGAGAATTTATAGTATTCACAGATAATCAATCTTTAAGTTTCATAAACAACTAGGAGAAGTTGAATCATAGGCATATGAAATGGGTAGAAACTTTGCAAGCTTTTACTTTCACATTGAAGCATAAGAAAGGAGTCAAGAATAAGGTAGCAGAAGCCTAGAGCAGGAGAGCTCTAACAGTCAACTAGATTTAGTTGGAAAGTGTTGGCATTGATGCATTGAATACCATGTATGATGATGATGAAGATTTTGGAGAGATATATTAGGTATGTACTTCTTTTGGAGATAAATATCATGCTGAGTTCTCTGAATTCCTGATCCAAGATGGATTGTTGTTCAAAGGTGGATAGTTGTGTATTCCAAGGTGTTCTATAAGGTTGAATATCATCAAAGGAAAACATTATGGAGCTATGGCAGGACATTTTGGTTTGGATAAGACTCTCGATCTTGTTAGAAGACATTATTTTTGGCCTAAGTTACAATCAGATGTTAGAAAATTTGTCAAGACATGTGTGATATGTCAGAAAGCAAAAGGGAGATCAACTAATGCAAGGTTATATCAACCATTACCCATCCCTTCCAGACCATGGGAAAGTATCAGTATGGATTTTGTGTTGGGTTTACCCAGAACAAGAAAGGGATATGATAGTGTTTTTGTTGTAGTGGACAGATTCAGCAAAATGGCACATTTCTTGCCATGCAAAACCACTGCTGATGCTTCATATATTGCAGATTTGTTTTTCAAGGAAATAGTAAGGATACATGGACTGCCATTGAGCATTGTGTCAGATAGAGATGTGAAATTCATTGGTCATTTTTGGAAGACTCTTTGGAAGAAGCTAGGCACAAATTTGTCTTTCTCATCCGCATATCATCCTCAAACGGATGGACAGACTGAAGTAGTAAATTGTTCCTTAGTGAATTTGCTTAGATGTTTGACAAAACAACATGGAGACAAGTGGGATAATATCCTATCTCAGGTAGAATTTTCCTATAATGATACTATCAACAGGAGTACAGGGAAATCACCTTTTCAGATAGTGTATGGTATGCATCCACGAGGTATTTTGGAGCTGAGAGATCTACCTACAGGAGATTTTGTTAGTGCAGATGGAGAAGCTTTTGCAGAAGCCATAAAAGAGGTCCATGATCAGGTCAAACACCAACTCCAACAAACTACCTTGAAGTATAAGGAGTATGCTGATAAAAAGAAGAAAGATGTATAGTTTGATGTTGGAGATCTGGTTTGGGTCCATTTACAAAAGGAAAGACTTCCTAAAGGAAAATATACTAAGCTCATGTAGAGGAAAATTAGACCATGTCATATTTTGAGAAAGTGTGGACAGAATGCTTATACGATCCAACTTCCTTCAGATCTTGGATTATCACCTATATTCAATGTATGTGATTTAACGCCATACAAGCATAATCCAGATGAAGAATAGGAACTACTACAAGATCCAACCGCTGATGACATTCCAAAACATGATCCACCACAGTTACAAAAAATTTTAGACACAAGAGTGATTAAGAAAACCAGGAACAAGGAATATTTGGAATATTTGGTGTCTTGGCAGGGAAAACCTAATTTAGAAGCAGTGTGGATGACTGAAGAATAGATCAACAAACATGGAACAAATTTTCAAACTCTCATCTCACGTGGGCTTGAGATTTCTTCTTCTGGGGAGTATGGTGCAGGAGCACCCCTTCTAAATACAGATTAGGTCTAATTATAGTATGTTTTACTTTGTGATGTAATAAGGTCCATGTGACCAATTCTTATGTGTTAAGTCAATCTAGGGTTATGTGCAGTCTGTTATAGTTTGTTATGCTAGCTATCCTCCTAGCCACTTGGAACCATTTCTATACTACTCATGAGGAGTAGATATATTTGCCCTAGATCAGTTTGTTTCAGACAGTGGATAGTTCAGTATTGCATAGGCGAAACAGGGAAGGTACATTTTTATGGTTTTACAGAGTAGTGTTGTGTAGTGGAACTATGATATCAAATAAGTTGTATGCATTCCTATGATTGAAATAAAGAAGATCCCATTGGCGTTATTTGTCTGATTTCGACTTATCTGTGTGATCGTATTTCCTGTTTTATAGTTGGGATGGAATCATTCACCCATTCCACCAGTTGATTCTCTGAATCGGTGGAATGGACATGTACAGTAGTTTAGTTTACATTTCTATTTTTCTATTTTTACATTTCATGGTTTTGGGATCAAAATGTTGCATACAGTGAGCAACCTAGCATCCTCATGTGCTAGGGCTTGAAGGATAAGATTCTAAGCCGAATTGGTTAAGATAGTGGATCAGGCAGATCCTAGATTTTTCTATGTGAAACTTGTGAAGTTTCAAGGGTTTTACTTTCTTATACATTTGAGTTTTCGCAGATGCAATAGAGTCCATGACAGAGTCAAAGACACGATCGCTGAGGTGGACAAGTCGTCGGTTGGTCAGAGACATCAGCGTGAGAAGAACCATCAGGTTGAAAAGTTTTCATTGTGCCAACAAGGGCACTTTCACCGATCAGGATGATAAATACAAAGTGTCACCGATGAAGAGTCTATCGACATAAGCCATAGTATCGGTCGAGCAAAGTTGAGACTCGTCGATGTAGAAAGTCTTACCGATGGCAAGTTGATGGTCAACGCATCAGCATAAGATATACTATTGGTGGAGAAATGAAATGTTCCCCCAACGGTGTTAGTCACACCAATGCATGAAGTTTGAAGGTCCGTCAGAGTGACCAAAGGTATTGGCACAAGTTTCGTTGGTGTCGCTAACGGTATATGTCATACCGACAGGTGCGAAGGAGAAGTCATCAGTGTGAGTTGGTAGATCGGAGGACAAAGTGAAAGTCACTCCGACAACATAAGTCTAACCGATAGATATGTTGAGAGGTGAGTATCGGCATGAAATGTGTTATCGGTGTGAAGGAAATTAGTTTGACCGATAGAAGGTAGTCTTGCTGATAGGCAATAAGGTGAAGGATGTCCATTGGCGTGAGGGGGACTTCAGCGTGACGATCTCCTTGTGTGTTGATAGCAATTGTTAGACCGATAACATGTATCGGAGAGACATTGTGGTAGATCTTGGCAATGAAATGAGGACAATTATATCCTGCCAAGTTTGAATGCTTGTGTTGGCCACTCTACATCAAGAAGAACAAGAAATTGACTCTATCTCAGGCTGATTATGTTGAAAAGGTGTTGCAGAGATTCTATATGCAGAATGCAAAAGCTATTAGCACACCATTGCCTGGTCATTTGAAATTGACTAGGGATATCTGTCCTAAGACACTAGAGGAGGAAGAAAAAATGTCCAAGGTACCATATGCTTCAGCTATAGGATGTTTAATGCATGCCATGGTATGCATGAGACTAGATATTGCACATGTTGTAGGAGTCATAAGCAGGTATATGAGTCATCCTAGATTGGAGCATTGGAATGCAGTAAAATGGATTCTCAGATATTTAAGAGGTACATCTAATAAACACCTATGTTTTGGGGGCTCTAATACTGATTTAGTAGGCTATGCAGACTCATATTTGGCAGGGGACATTGATACCAGGCAGAGTACTACAGGTTATGTCTTTTTTGTAGGTGGGACAATGATGAGTTGGATCTCATAGTTGCAAAAGGTGGTTGCTTTATCCACCACAGAGGTAGAGTATGTAGTTGCAACATACACAAGAAAGGAGATGATATGGCTGCAATCTTTCATGGAAGAATTGGGCAAACAATAGGCTAATAGTTATTTGTTTATAGACAGTTAGAGTACCATACATCTTGCAAAGAATTTTTCCTTGCATTCAAAGACCAAACACATACAGCTGAGGTATCACTTCATTCGGTTAGTGTTGGATGATGGACAATTAAGGCTGGAAAAGATACATACAGATGAAAATCTAGTGGATATGTTTACAAAGGCAGTGACAAGGGGGAAGCTGAGCTCCTATGCAGCTTCGGTTGGTCTTCAATACTGAAAACAATAAAATTAGAACAGCAGAGTCCAGAGTGCTTATTTCTAGTGGGAGATACATGCGCAGCGGTGTTGTCCAAGATCAGACTCCAAGTGGGAGATTGTTTGGTGTGGAGCTTGATTAGTCTCCAAGTGGGAGATTATTGGTAGGTGGTGACTGATCATGCAAGTACTATACACTAGTTATGTATCCTTGCCAGGGTTCGGGGTTGGGCCAAGCCCCAAGCGGGGGTTTGGGGGCAGCAACCCCCGAGAAGCAGGGGTTTGGGGGTACAACCCCCGAAAAAAATGTTTTCCCTCTTTTTTCCCGTTTGGATTCAGTTGTTAATTTTTTACTAACAAAAGAAAAACAACATTGTAAAACCCTAATTCTAGAAGCTTCCAAAAAAGGTTGTTATAAGCGAGTGAGATTTCAATATTGTATTATAGAATTTGCAGTGGTATTGAGTTACAGGGATTGTTGGTTGTAATTGGTTTGATTTACTAGATTATAATATTAGACTCTCTATTGGTGGATGTAGCCCAAGTTTGGGTGAACCACGTTAAAATTGTCTCTCACTATTATTATTTTCCATTCCTCTATTTAATCTTTATTTGCATTTAATTGATATCTTCTACCGGCTAACCCTAACACCTTGCATGTCTTGTCTATTTTAGTGGCAGTGCATAGTGATGAGCTCCCCCACACCATGTATCTTGCATGTTTTGTGGTGGCACATAGCGATGAGCCCCCCTACGCTGTCTGTTTTGTGTGCTTTTGATGGTAGCGTATAGTGATGAGCTCCCCCCATCACCTAGTTAGGGTTTTATAATTATTTAATCATGTCTTCTCTTCATGTATGCCTTGTGTATTACATGACTACATTCATGCCTTCTCTATGTATTATGTGCTTCTTCACTGTCTTCTTCATGTATTGTGTGCTTCCTTACGATATTATCTATGTTCTACATGACTATCAATTATTTTCTTATGTTTGCCTACGCTTGGGGGCTAGAAATGGTTCTTCAAACTTAGGGTGTGTCTTCACTCTAGAGTTTGATGTACTTTGACCATACTTTAATGCATGTACTGATCATAAGATCATACACACATTAAAGTGTGGGCTAAATGTTATGGACTAAAAAGTGGCCACATGCCTTTTTAGCTCCTAGGTCCCCATGAATACATTATACATTCTAAATATTCATCCCGATGCAAACTTCCTTGAAACCAATGTAAATTGGGAACAAGGGGCCCATATTTTACCTTACCCCAGACCATAAAGGAGACTCGAGACTTGGGTACCACTGCCAAGTCTTCCCTAAATGGTCGGGGCAAATTTAATTGTATGTTGACATAAGACCTTTAAAAAGGTTTCTCTTTGTCGGCTCTTTTAGTTTAATTTGACGAATGTTAGTAGGAAAGCATATATAATTATGTTTTGGAGTTCATTTGTAAGAAAAATAGAGATAGCCAACTTGAAGCATTAGAGTAAAGAGCATTCAAAGCATTCATTGTGATTTTAGAGTAGATTTGTGTTGTCATTGTGTGTGTTGTTGCAGGTTTAAAGTTATCATCTGTCTCTCCTTATGAGTTGAAGAGATTTTATCCTCCTAAGGATTTCATCACATAGTTGATGTCTTTATTGTTCATCATCATTTGATTCATCATATTGATTTTGTGTTTAGCCTTTGTCCTACAAGGGCATGCTCTCTTTATCTATCAACGGTGTTGGGAAGCTTGAATGCTATCCTAAGATTTGATTGAGGCAAGTCCCTAAACACCATAACCCCCAAACCCTTTCTCTTCTTCTTATGTGCAAGTTATAGGTGCGAGATGTAGAAAATATGAAGATACAAGAAGACTGAGAAAGGATCAGTGTTTCGAGATCTGACAACATTTTAGGAATATTCCTTTGTGCAAGACTTGGGTGGTGGTTCCCTAGTCTTCTTGCCCCTGCTAACTCCAAATATGGCACTAGGGTAGTCTCTATAGCATTTCTCCAGTTTACAGTTTCTAAAGATTCAACATTTCATGACTTGAGCAGTCCCAAAATAGTCCTCCAACATCTCTACTTTTGAGACACATATTCTAACATCTTTCTGATTTTACCTGTGCAATTTCCTAGAGATTTCATGTATGTCTTCTATTATAATCAAATGACCATACAATTAGGGTTTAGTGCATTATTGACCTAGGGTTTGATAAAAAGGCTTGATTAAATCTAATTTTTCTATAACACTCTTGAGTACAAGATATGTAGCTAAGTCCACCTCCATTTGGTAGTGATTTGGATTGTCTTGACCTTGAACATTATTATGAAAGAGGGTTTGGTCTAGTGTGCATGCTAGTTGCTTTCATTCTCCTTTTTCACACTTAAAACCTTGTTTGATCTCTTAGGATCAAAATGAGGCTCTTATGGCACCCTCATGTTGGATGAAGTGAATCTAGAGACTTTTTCCATGGGTGATAATAAAGCCTTAGGTCTTGATGGATGCCAAGATAGATTTTTTCAAAGGTTTTGGCACATTGTGGTCTAGGATGTCTTAGAAGCAACTAAGGAATGCAAGAAGAGGAAGGCAATGCTAAGGGGATAGAATTCAACCTTCTTGGTGCTTATCCCCAAGGTAAAGAGCCCAAAATATTTTGATGAATATAGGTTGATTATCCTTTATTAATTCCATCTACAAGATTTTAACCAAGGTGATGGCCTTCCCTTTAAAAAAACCATAGTTGGGATTATATCAGAAGAACAAAGTTGCTTTTCAGAGGGTAGGTAGATTTTGAATGGAATTATCATTGCCCGTGAGGCTATAAACTCAATCAAGTAAAGGAATAATAAAGGAATGTTTCTTAAAGTGGATATGAATAAGGCATATGATATAGTTTCATGGAGATTTTTTATCAAGGTTCTAAGGATGTTTGGGTTCTATGAGGATTGGAGATGGACTAGGAGTTACATTTCTATTGCTTCAATTTTAGTTTTGATCAATGGGGTCTCCACAAAAGTTTTCCCCATGAATATATGTATCAAAAAAGGGGATCCCTTATCCCCCTTAATGTTTTTGGTTATAGTGGAATTATTGGGTAGAAATTTAAAAGTAGAATCTAGGCATAGAGACTTAAGTAGATTGCAAAATCTCTTCTAGATTGCACAACATTACTCATTTACAATTTGTTGATGACACCCTTCTATTTGATGACATGATATCTAGGAAGCTAGGATCTTTAATAAAGTCCTTAATAGGTATATGTAGACACATAAAATCTATCTCTACATTTTATCCTAACATCACTTGTATTCCATCACTAATCCTGTATCACTCCACACTAATTAATTAAATAAATTATTTAATTAATTAGGTTACCCCTATCTTGCTAAGTAATTAAATAAATTATATTTATTTAATTAGCCTACTCAAATATTAGTTAATTAAATAAATTACCTTATTTATTTAACTAATCCAATGTCGCCTTTGTTAGAATCTAAGAAATAGATTATAATCCAGAATCTAATTGAAAGAGTTATAAACAAAAAATAGTAAATAGAAATGAATGAAATAACATATCAATGATACTAAGAGATTTGATGTGAATGCTCAAATGACACAATAGCATCAAGAGAGATCTATAGCTCCAACATGAATGACTCAAAATACAAGCTAGGTAGTGAGTTTATATAGAAAAGGGAGAGGGTAGAGGTGGCAACAACAACCAATAGGAAGCAACCATCTATTGGTCTAAAGATAGAAAAGTATCTTCCCAAGATAGCTAATGGAAGCTCCCCTGTAGCGTCGCAAAACCTCATAACCCACTCACTTAATTAAACCCACTTTAAGAACCTAAGAAAGTTTAATAAAAGGTGTAAAGAATAAAAAACCTACAATAACACCCCCCCTTAAGCACAACTTAGGTGGGTGAAAAATATGGGTCCTGACAAATCAAGCCTAATGAGGTACCCATGTACATAGAATTCCTCCCAAAGAGAAGTAGTCCCACCCACAAAAGAGAGTAAGCCCCCCCCCCCAAAAAAAAAAATAGAGAGAAAGAAAGAAAGAGCTAAGAAACCCCCCAAAAGAGGACACCTACCACACCCCAAGCAAAACTTACAAATGAATTAACTTGCTCTTAGTGAAAGGTTTGGTGAAGATATCTGCAGTCTCATTTGATGTCAGATAGTACCTGAGATCAATGATCTGTTCATGAATCAGCTCCTGAATATAGTGTGTGTGGATCTCAAAGTGTTTGGTCTGTTGATGATGGACTGGGTTGCAAGAGATATGTATCACACTCTAGTTGTCACAAAGGATGAAGGTTGGCTTCTAGAAGGGAATACCAAACTCTATGAGAATTTGTTGAAGCCAAATGGCCTCAGTAGTAGCATTATCTACTCCTTGGTACTCAACCTTTGTAGATGAAAGAGCAATAGTAGTCTTCTTCTTGCTTGACCAAGAAACCAGACCAGAACTAAGAGAGAAACAATATCCTAAAGTAGACTTGTGATCCTGAGAATCACTCACCCAATATGAATCTATATAACCGACCAAGTTAATATCCATGCCTGCTACATAGTGAATCCCATAAGTTGGAGTGCCCTATACATAGTGAAGAATCTTCTTAGCTGCCTTTCAATATAGCTAATGTGGATCCTATATGAACCTAGATACCAGGCCCACAACATATGATAGATCAGGCCTTGTGTGAGTCAAGTAGATGAGACTCCCAACCAATTGGTGATACAAGGTAGCCTCCACCAATGGTGAAGAACATTGAGCCTCAAGTTTGACCCCTAACAAAAATGGAGTCAGTGTAGGCTTACAGTCAACCATGTGAAATCTAGAAAGCATACCAAGTGCATACTTAGGCTATGTAATGAAGATACTAGAAGGTGATTGAATGATCTCGACCCCTAAGAAGTAGTGTAGTAGACCTAAGTTTGACATCATAAATCAATCATGAAGGGCACTTTTGATTGCCTTGATGTGAGATGAGTGACTCCTTGTAATCAACAAGTCATCAACATAGAGAACAAGGAAAATAGGAGTATCATCCTATTGCAAAATGTAGATGTTCAGATCAAAATGGTACTAAGTGAACCCAACTGATAGAAGGAAGGAGTCCATCTTGGCATACCAAGCCAAAGGTGCCTATTTGAGACCATAGAGAGACTTCTGAAGTAGACAAGCAAGTGAAGGATCCTAGACGAAACCCTGTGGCTGCTCCATGTATATCTCCTCCTAAAGGTTAGCATGAAGAAAAGGATTCTTCACATCCATTTGATGAACTTCCTAATGATGCACCATAGTAATGGCAAGGATAAGTTAGATTGAATTTATATCAGCAACTAGCGCAAAAGTGTTAGAGTAGTCAATCTCAGGAACCTAGGAGAATCCTTTTACACTAGGTGAGCCTTATATTTATCAACCAACCCATCTACAAAAACTTTTGTTTCATAGATCCACTTGTATTGAACAAGTTTTCTTCCCTTAGGAAGTGGAACTAGATCCCAAGTATGGTTCCTCTCCAAGGAACTAAACTCTTCCTACATAGTAGCATCCCACTCAAGGACACCATAAGCTTCCCTAAAAGATTATGGATCAGAAGCTGAAGAAAAGAAGAGATGAGGAGATGCTTGAACTATGACCTTATCCTTCTTGCATCTGAAGGATCACCAACTCAATTACTTGCTAACTCCAAAGTCTAACGAGCCCAAAGAGTCTCAATAGATGGAGAACCTGAAGGAGAATCATTAGCCTCTGATTGATGACTTGAAGAGGAGGTAAAAAGGTCCTCAACATCATCTTCACCATCTAAAGTAGAGGAAGAAGACTCATCATGTGGATCAAGAGGATTAAGATCCTTGAAAGAACTATCATCATGTCATTGTGTCTCCAAAGTGATAGACTATGGAGAAGTTTTGGAAGAAGAGATAGAAAGATCATCCTCAAATCAAAGACTCCTCTCAATGAATGACTCATATGTAGTGGGTTGAAGAAGCTGATAGCCTTTGGCACCATCTAGATACCCAAAAATATGGAAGGCTTGCTTTGCAGGTCCAAAGCCTTGCATTTCTCCACTCAAATGCAAGCCCATGCAAGAGATACAAACACTCAAAATTGCTTCATTGTAGGCTTCCGAGCGATCCAAGCTTGCAATGGAGTGACCCCCTTCATAGCTCGATGAGGAACCTGATAATGGATATATCATGCATAGTTGATGGCCTCTACCCAATACTGAGGTGCCATTGACCTGGAATGAATCATATAATTAGCCATCTCTTTCAAGGACCTATTCTTTCACTCTATGACACCATTTTGATATGGACTATAGGGAACTATGTGCTGAAGATCAATGCCCTCTAAGGTACAAAACTACTCAAACCTCTAGTTGACATACTCCCCCATTGTCTATATGCAAAATCTTGATGGACTTCTCAGATTGTTTCTCTATAAAAGCTTTGAAGTCTGGAAAAGACTCAAGGACTTGAGACTTTTCTTTGAGAAAATATACCCATGTGTATCTAGAAAGCTAATCAATGAATGTCAAGACATATCTAGCCCTATTGAAAGAAGGATGTGGCAATGGACCCATCAAGTCACTATGTACTAACTCCAAAAGTTGTGTTTCCCTCAATTCTTTGCCTTTATCAAATTTTTCTTTATGATGCTTACTAAGAATACAACTCTAACAAACTCCATCAGAAAACTAAATAGAAGGCAACCCAGAAACCATGTCCTATTGACTAAGCTATTGCAAGTAATGATAGTTCAAGTGGCCAAACCATTAATGCCACAATGCTCACCTCATCTGAGTGAGTGAAAAAACCAAGTGAAGGAGAATTAGGAACAAAGTGAGAAAAGTGATACAATCTAGACTAATGATCAACCTTCCCCACAACAATTATAGACCCGTTGTGCATCTCACTGATAACCACTGTATCTGAAGTGAACTCAACCTAGTTGCTAGAGCTAATGTGAGTGATCTGATAGATAGATAGAATATTAGTTGATAATGAAGGCACACAAAGAACATCATAGAATATGCCATCCCACACATCAATAGACCCTCTTTGTTGTACCTATGTAGGAGTATCATCACCCAATAGAATAGATTGTAAAGAACATGACTCCAATGAGGAAAAACTACCTTGTGATGAAGCCATGTGGTGTGAAGTACCTGAGTCAATGATTTGAGAATTTGGCTATGAAGTAACAAAAGCTAGGGCCTTACCCTTTCCTTTCCCCTTACCATTATCTATTTCCTTTCAAGATTCTTGAGATGAACATTGTTTGATAGAATCAGGCATCTTGATGTTGTTCTTTTCTAGAAGATGAGTTAGGTGATCAATCTACTTCTTTAAACACTTATGCTCATCATGACCAAGTTTCTTGCAATAGGAACATTGTGTTTTCTCCTTCTTAGGCTTGTCACCTTTTGAAGAAGAGGTACTATAAGTTGTTTTTTCTCCTTGATTCTTTTGTTTCTTATCTTGCTTACCAGATTCTTTCTGATCTTTATTGCCCTAATTTGTAGCAAAGGCATGAGATTTAGAGGGCTTAATTGTGCCCATTTGAACCAATTTGTAAAGAAGGACCAAGTTTGGAAAGAATGTTTAGAATTAATTGTTCATCTTTTTTCTCTATCCCACACTGCTTCAATTGAAATCTTAAGGCCTTTAGTTTTGTGAAGAAATCTTGAATTGTATCAAAATTACATGGATTTAACCTTATTAGCTCATTCTCCAGTAGATGTCCTCTTATTTCATCTTGTGTACTAAAGAGATTTGCCAAGGTGGTCCAGACATCATTTGGTGTTGTTGCAGATTTAATATGAAAAAGTAAATCTGGAGATATAGACATACACAGGGTTCCAAAAGCTTCATCCAATTTGTTAAACCATTTAATCTTATTTGCATCTATAGCAAGTTTAGTTTCAAGACCCATAGTTACTCTAAATAACCCTAACTTCTTAAGATATATTGTCATTTTTGACTTCCACTCATAGTAGTTGTAGGGTGTGAGTATAGGTACTGTTAATTGATCCATTTTAGTGCAAAAAGAAAGATTGTGTTATTGTTGTGTAGGAAAGAAAACTAAAATGCAATGGAAGAAAGAACACGCTAAAGACATCCCCTTTTTAACTAGATTAGAAGTCACCCCCCAGAGATTACAAGTTTGGCACTTTATAACACGGTGTGATTACAATGCTTTTCAAAAATCACAAGTCATAGGGCCCACAAATAGACAAAACATGACTTTTGATCCAAAAAATGGAGTTCCAAATATGAAAAAAAGAAGTGTATGGTTGTGTAGTGCACTACAACACCTTTCCAACACCTATTTTTTCTTGAAAATTTGATTTTGTAGCAAAAAGTTATGGTCATTTTTGTAAAACTACTCATTTAGACCCTGTAGAAGAAAATTAATCAATAAAAGAGTAGGGGGTTGGATGGAAGATTGCTTTTAACCATTGGATAAAAGGATGAACCCTAGAGATCATGCTTCTAACCATTAGACAAAAGGTTGAACCTGCGGAGCACCCTTTAGACTGTTGGACAAAAGGCCACACCTGTGGAGCACCCTTCGGCCTGCTGGACAAAAGGCCATACCCTGTGGAGAACCTTTCGGACTGCTGGACAAAAGGCCGCACCTGCGAAGCACGCTTTAGACTATTGGACAAAAGACCATATTATGGAGCACCCTTTAGACTGCTAGACAAAAGGTCGCACCTTGTGGAGCACCCTTTAGACTGTTGGACAAAAGGTTGTACCCTCAGAACACCCTTCAGACTTTTGGACAAAATCTGAACTACAGAGTACCCTTCAGATTGCTGGACAAAATGCCGCACCCTACAAAGCACCTTTTGGACTGCTAGACAAAAGGCCATACCCAGGGAGCATGCTTCAGACTATTGGACAAAAGGCCATATTGTGGAGCACCCTTCGGACCGCTAGACAAAAGGTCGCACCTTGCGGAGCACCCTTTGGACCCTTGAACAAAAGGATGCACTCACAGAACACCATTCAGACTGTTGAACAAAAGATAAACTATGGAGTACTCTTTGGACTACTGGACAAAATGTCACACCCTGTGAAGCACTCTTCAGACTGGTAGACAAAAGGACATACCCTCAAAAAATCATAAATTTTTTTTGAGATCCGATTTCAACATTTGAACATGTGTTCTTAGGGTTTTTGGGCCTTCTGGTCACAATGGTAACATCATTTTAGCCTTAAAATGCCCTAGAAAATAGTTGTGTGCCAGATCTTTGCTTGATATCCTTTCTCACAACTGCACTTCCTAATCTTTGATTTGGGCAAAATGAAAGCCAGATCCAGCTTTCTTGAGCATTCTAGACATAATGAGACAACTGAAAACACTATCTAGATAGCCAGAAAGTTGCAACCAACTAGATTCAGAAGATACAAGTATATGAACCCCAAGGTTAAAAACATTTTCATCAAACTTTCTTGATTCTCCAAATCATCCAAAGATGTAAGAGAAGAGCATACTAGGTTTTCTAGAATCCTACATGCAAAGCTTAGTAACCCCCCAAAATCTCTCAAAATATAAATCTGATCTTCCAAAACATGCTCTGATACCATGTTAGAATCTGAGAAACAAATTACAACCTAGAATCAAATTAAAAGAGTTAGAAATAATAAACTGTAAATGAAAATGAAATGAAATAATATAATAGTGATATTAAGAGATTTGATGTAAATGCTCGAATGGCACAATAGCCTCAAGAGATATCTATAGCTCCAACATGAATGACTCAAAATACAAGCTAGGTAGTGAGTTTATATATAAAAAGGAGAGGGTAGAGGTGGCAACACCAACCAATAAGAAGTGACCATGTATTGGTCTAAATATAGCAAAGTATCTTCCCAAGTTAGCTAATGGAAGCTCCCTTGTAGGATGGCAACACCTCATAACCCACTTGCTTAATTAAACTGACTTTAAGAACCTAAGCAAGCTAAATAAAAAGTGTAGGAAAAACCTTATAATAAGGAATAAAAAATCTACACTGATAACCTTCATTCACCATATCATTTAAAAAATAATAAAACATTTTTCTCCCACCTTAAATCCCAAAAATTCACATCATCCATTTAAACAGTTTAAAATTAGCTTATGTAAAGTCAAATTAACTTTATATCCTATCCATCCACCAAAACCCATTTAATATTATCCCTCCATCTAGCCACCTTCATCTTACTAATCAAATCTCATGTGTAAACTCAAGCCAACTTTGCATCTTGACTACCCATCTAAGTCAATACAATCCTAGCCTTCATCTTCCAACCACCAACCTTCATTCCTCACCAATCAAATCCCATGAAAAAAAGTCAAACCATCTCAAGCAATTATCCCTCCAATTTGAGGTAGGATATTATCCCTTCATCTCCTAACCACCAACCTCCATTTCTCCCCAATCAACAAATTCAAATCACCACAAGGAATCTTAGCCCTCCATTTTTTTGCAAGATCTCAACCCTCCATCTCTTCAACCATAACTCTATAAATTCATCACAAGTCAACCATTTGAGATTTAATTCATCTTGTGTATGTGCATGTTGCCACTTTGAGGTCTCCAAAGAGCAATTCAACATTTCACAAGCAATCAAGAGCACATCCAACACACCCAAGGTTTGCATTTGCTGAGAGTTTATTGGTTTTCATTTTGTTTTGTATTCCTTACTTTCTCAATCAAATGTAGTGGTTAGGTTTGAGGTAGAATTCATATTTCTTTTTGTTTCTGTGTTGCTCCCTTCAAATTCTTGTTGTTACATTTTGGAACACCCAGTGGGACATGGGTCCACATCTAAATTTTATGGTTGCATGAATTTTTGACATGTTTCATTGTAGGTTTTAGAGATTCCAAGTCACATTTTTCAAGTATGACATATTTGTCACCTATGTTGGTTCATCTATCCAATCTTCAGTGCATCCTTTTAATGTGTGACGTATTCATCTTTTCAAGTTGTACACATTTTGTCATTAATTTCTTCTTAGTTATTTAACTAGTTTTCATCTAATCCTCATGGTTGTAGGTCATTTAACACATTTTTCAAGTTGTTTCATTCCCAAATTTCTATTTCATGAAACAACACAATTATCTCTTGGATTGGTGCATTAGTATCATTTTCAACGTATATGTTCAATCCGTCACTATAAGAACTAAAAAGCACATGGGACTACATGGTAATATGTTGATGAATTGTATTCCTAATCATGTACATGTAAGCATGTAATTATGACCTCTCAGTAATGTACTCTTTTCGGTGACACATGAAATGAAGTTTTTCATCTTTTTTTGTGCTTCCTCTATCCCCTAGTTAACCTTCTAAGGTCATGTATCTTCCCCATTTCCCCTTTGTCAACAAGTCATTTTTGTCAATTTCTAACCTTGTTGAATTGACCCTCCAATGTCACAATATGGGAAATTCACTTTCCCTAAGCACCCTTCTTCCATTTCAACCTTTAAGAGACCTCCAATTGACCTCCCTAATCATTCCCCATCTTCAATTTTCTTTACGTTCTTCCTTTCTAGGTTGCTCCCTATTATTTCCAAAACTCCCTAAGTGACACTGATTCTCCCTTTGGGTGACCCTAAATCTCCCCTTGGGTGACCTAGGATCTCCATGGGAAACATGCCCTACTCAACTGGGTGAACCACTCTCTTCAAGTCCTTCAATTAGTCTCCAGGTCTTAAGATCATCTTTAGCCCCCTTTGACCATTCTTATCCCCTAAAACCACCTATAGAACCTTTTCTTTTTTGGGTTACCCCTTGTTATTTCCAAAACTTCATGGGTGACCTTGAATCTTTCTCCAAGTGACCCAAAATCTCCCTAGGTGACTTGCCCTCCTAAACTAGGTGACCCAATTGTGTTTAAACACATGAGTTTCTCTTCACTTCAGGTCCAAATCAGCTCCATTTTTCTCTAGTTCTTATGGCTCTTCAACTCTAGCTAAGCCTAGTTTATTTTTTAACTCCTCCTCTACTCCCAATCACTCTATTCTTATCTCCCTTTCTTCTCATGCTAACTCCATTTCTTCCTTGAGTGATAACCTATCAAGCCTAGTTCACTCCCTAATCAAACTTGTTTAATCCTCAATCAATCTTGTTAAACCATCAATCAATTGAGTTGACTCTTAAATCATCTCCGCCCTTTTTGAGCTCTCCTAACCTATAAATACCCCCCTTCTATATGCAATATGGGAGGCAAATTCATTGTTGCAGACTTATGCCCAACTTTGCTTTTTGATCTCCATATCATGCCTCTTCATAGGACATATGAGCCTTTTCTCTCATAGTTTAGTCGTCAATCTTTCAAAAGGTTCAATAACATCACTACACTTATAAATTGCTTTCAAAAAATCCAAGATATAGTTCTTCATTAGCTTTAATAGATCAATTCATCATAGCTTTCAAATATCATTCCCATTTTCAATCAATTTCTACTTTATCCCTATCACAAAGAGTTCTTTGTTGTTTCAAAGGAAGAGAGGTTGCCACGAGAACCTATAAGGATATGCCAGGCTCATGTACTAAAGAGAATCTGGGTTGTTCATGCTTTCATAGTTAATTAAATCACAAGTTTGCTCTTGGAGAAGTAATATTTGCATTGCTATTTCCTTGATAGGATTCAATTTTATTTGATTAGATTAGCATTGCGTAGATTAGATTTATTGCAATTCATAGACTATGACTTCATTCAAGCATTTTCATTTCTAGATTAGATTCAAAATCATCTTGAAAAACACAAAAACATAGTTTAGACTGCATTTGGGAAAATTTATATTAATTGCATTCATATTTCAATTCTTACTTAATTAGATCAATTTATTATTCAAATTGGAAAAGGAACCAAAAGTGTCTTGCATTCATACTGTTGGTTTTTCTTCTGAATCAGCATTAGGGGTTGCCAGTTCTAATGCACAGGCAGATTCAGCCAACTGAATACAGGAGGTTGCGTGAGCTCCTCCCCTTCACTTCTGGTTCTGCCGCACCAAGGGGGGTATCCCTATAACTCAAGATGTAACCTTGACTAGCTCAAAGATAGAAAGATCTAACTTGACAACAACAGGTAGAATACTCTCATGTATAGACCAAGATCTGTATGATAGATCACAAGATGGGCAACGTTCTTGGACATATATGTCTGGTTAGGTATGAGAGCATGCAGGGGTTCCTACTTCTAATCCTACAACTAACAGGTGGAAGGAAGAGATGGTTTGAAATGGTGTTTGGATGCAAACCTGGACCTGGTGTATAACCTCAACACAGAGCTAGATTGGTGCCTATCCAGGGCTTGGAGTCGGTAGACATACACCTGTGAATGATCAGCATGAATAGCTAAAACTGGATTTCAGGGGGATAAACATGATATCTGCCTTACAGATATCTCCCAATAAAGAGTGTTAAGCTGTCTCTACTTATGGCATCCCTATTGCAGTAAGAAAGATACATGCAAAACTGGAGACAGAATCAGCATAACACATGCAAACACAGCATTATTCATATGAGATTAACCATGAAATCAGTGGATTCATGCCAAATCGTACAACAGGAGATACATAAACTCACAAGTTTAGCTGCACAGAGCAACCAAAACCAGTTGTATCTTATTACAGAGCCAAAATGTCCAGTTTTCAACAACCAACAACCTTCAAATGAGTAACACTTCCTGCTTATAACAGCCAGGTGGGTGCCACAGCAATTAATCACATGGTTGACCAAAAATCCCACCAGATACACAGTATCAGAAAAATGGTGCTCAACGCACTACCAGATTGGCGCCCAAACATGAATGCAGCAGGTAGGGGAGGAGACAGGAAGAAACCTCGAGCCCTGCGCCACTGTCCGCTAATGTACACCTTCAATCGGGTACCAGATCCGCCCATACCTCTGCAACCTTCGCCATTAATGGCGCACCAACCCGCGGCCTCGGGAAAACGTCAATTCTGCATCGTAACCATTTCCCGCCGAGATTCATCATCATGATATTTCAAATATGCAGGATATCAATTATCCCACATGCACCCCGCGGTGACCTTTTTAACACTTCATATACTAGGTCATGAGCATATATGATGTCGGTGCTTTTGCTCCTGACGACACTAGTATAAGACTTCATCATCATCCTCCAATAGCATGATATCCTGTTGCTTGAAATATCACCCTGACGTCAGCATCATATCGCAATATAGCCTGCATGATAATCGCCTTCATCGGCACAACCTGATCCATCGGAGGAACATCCTCCTGCTGAGCCTATACCAAAAGTCTGGCCGATGAACATCCTGATGACGTCACCGTCATATCCTGCTGACGTCATCAGCATATCTGCCTACTGCGTACCTCCTCATATCCGGATGACGTCATCATCATATTTGCAAATATCGGGGGATCTCCACAAGATGATCAGTGTTAGAAATATGACCCCCCCGGACCTTGATGACGTCATCACCACATGTCGGCATCAGGATGATATTCGGAAGATAACTGGATATTTGGAAATATCATCCTGATGCACAAATATCATGCTGCACTGTAGCTCCGCTATAAGATTGGGGTGATATATGAATATGACAGATATTTGAAATGATCACCCCCCACTGGATAATGCATGAAGCCGACAGGCAGATATCTCCCTGATATCAGCATCATCATGACACTGGAACAAACATATATCCGGGTGATATTCAAATATGAAAATATCACCCCCTCCTTCAGAAATATCATGATGCAGATAGGCAGAGAAATAGATATCATCCTGACATAAGAATGATGTCAGCATCATCAGGATGATAAAACAACAAACATGAAGTGATACAACATCATCAGGATGATATTGACTAAGATCATCCTGACGTTCAAAATATGATGACCCCAGTGAATATCGGGTCATACTTAGAACTCTACAGCAACATCATCAGGATGATCTTAACCAAGATCACCCGATGTTCAAATATCACCCCGGCGAAAGATCATGCAGGCAGAAAATATGATGACCCTCGCAAGCAACACGGTGATAACCGGAAATATGATCATGATGATGATGACCCTTAGAAAAATAGGTCAGGTCGAACAACTTAGAAAATAACCCCTTCAGAATATCGGGGCAACATCATCATCATGTTTGGGCAAGGTGATAATTGGAAGATCACCGGATACTTGAAAGATCACCCTCTGCAAGAAAACTAAGGCACATTATAGCTCATCAGCAGGATCGGGATGATATCAAAACATCACCCGATATCGAAACATGATGATCCTGATGAGAAACAAGTCGACAGAAAACATGATGATGCTGACCACCATCGAAGACAATATGATGATGATGATGACCTCCTCCTCGAAGAAAATATGATGATGCAGCTGAAAAATGCTGAGGTCCAACACTTAGAACATTTTTGGATTTTTTGGGAAGGTGCCTGCATGAAGATTACTCAGAAACTGACAGTGAAATCAGGCACCAACAATGGCTCTGTCTGGGGACGTGCAGGTGCAAGACTGCAGCGAGAACCCCAGATCTCTGGGATGCATACCAGTCCTTTATCCATTGGGCACAGAGTCAAATACTGCACCGACCTGCATCACCAAACACATTATTTTTAAACATTATTTTGGCGGCCCCGGGCAGCCAAAAAGGAAAAACCATAATTGTTTCTTGTCAAATGCCTGATTCCAAACTGGAATATCCCAATCCCAACTGAAAAGATTGGCATAATCTGCCCATAATGTCATCTGCTTAAAAAGATATTCCACCAGTTTTGAAAGCTTGCCACCATCATTTTCAGCTCTGTCATTTTGGATTTCAGAATTAGACATATAACCATACACATAATATTCTTCAACATTAGGCAACACATGTATGTTATGTCCCTCAGACAGTACATCATACTGCTCTTGGCACTCTTTATCATTTATCTGGCTGCTGCACATTATCAGGCACTCATCCAGCTGATCCAACAATTCAAAATACTCAGAAAATATGAGATCCCTAATATCTACTGATATTGAAAACAAAACCTGATCCACACACCCAATGTTGCACATGTCTGAATCAGGTGATGATGAACATTCATTATTCACAGTTTGCAAATCAGTATCATCATCTTCAAACAAAGGGTTAATCATGCACCAATGAAGGTCATGACTCACAACATCATATGCATCAGCAGGCTCATCATAAAGGGGATTAACACTCACTGCAAAGGCCTCTACTTCTTCTTCATGACATTCCAATTCTTCTTCATTACTATCAGATCCAGAGTCATAAGAAAAACAAACCTGATCCATGCACTGGTCATGGATATCATTTTTATCATCTAATTGCCCCGCATACAAGATTGCTGCTGTTTCAATGCACTCTGAAGTTGAACAATCTGCATCATTTTCCAGCCCTCCAATGCTTCCTGATGAAACTGATATTGATTCTTGATCCATATGATCACAATTCTGCACAACTGGATCATTTAAACATGAAGGCTCTTTGTTTAGGACTGGTATGCAAATATTACCTGAAAAATTATTATTTTCAACTTCACCTGCTGGGCAAAAAAGGACATCCTCCTCTATAATAGAAACATCATCCACTTGGAATGATGCAAAAACTGGGACAACAGGGGTGTGAGTGCTATGACATTCATTGTCAATTCCTGAATTAAAACTTTCATCAACATTGGGGGCTGCAGGAGAATAAAAATTTTCAGAAAAATAACCCTTTTGTATTCCATACCTCCAATTGTTTTCAATATCTATTGCAAACTGACGTGCCTGATGCAATGTGGTGGGCTCCTTGTCTCTTAATCTGTAACTCATTTTCTTATCAAAGGCTCCCAAATAGACAACTAAGCACAGTGCATCATTAGGTCTCATGCATTCTGGAATTCTATTCAATGCCCTCATAAATCTGAGGTTAAAAGCTGGGATCAACTCATCTTCTTCAATATGGATGTACATGAAGTCACTAATAGCTGCATATTCAGAAATTCTTTCACCATATTGTACTAGAAATGTAGATTTAAAATCATGCCAAGAGCTGACAGAGTGAGCTGGAAGGTAGGAAAACCAATCCCTTGCATCTTCATCTAGAGATTGAACAAATAATCTCATAACCACATCCTCATGGTCAATCTCAAAGTCATCTATCACATTCATAAACTGCTGCAAGTGTCTCTCAGCTGATTCATCCTTTAAACCCTTAAATTTAGGCAAAAAAAATCTGATTTTAGGTGGAAAAGCATTTGGATAGCCACAAATGCCACTAAAATTTATGGGCTTATATCTATCTATGTTGAAACTTCTTTTATTACATGGTTGGGATTGACTGTTATACATTTTTGCATTTGACACTTCACAAGGGTGCATAGGCAGATAATACATCCTTTATGTTTTTGCAACCCTCCTCTCTACTCAGATTTTATACTAATAATGACTTTAGGCACTCAAAATTCAAACTGTTTTTTCAAACTCTCCTAAAGTCCTTTAAATGAGTCTTTTGAACAACATTGCATGCCCTTTGAAATACAGGGTAAGTTCTAATAAAAGCATGCAAGCTCTGTTTTCACCAATGTTCCCTTTTAATCAGTGCTATCTCACCAAATAGGGAGTCTGTCAAACAATATGAAATACCTGGATATGTTGCAGGAGCTGCAAATTCTTCTCTGACTGATTTTGTTCTTTTATCAGGTTCTTTGATGCAGAGTCGCCACCTCCTTGAAGAGGAATGAGCTTCAAACAAGCTGAAGCTGCAAATTGATTTCTTTCTTTCTAGGTCATCCACCAGCAGAGTCACATATACAACCTTTTTTCTCTACTGCAACAAACAGTTTCCAGGTCTAACTTTTTAATCTTGTAGACTCAAACTTTCATGGATATGACATTGATCTCCCCAGTAGAGTCGCCAATTTGTTGGTGACTCGGATGGGTCACAGATATATTACTGGAGATGATTAAATAGTACTTTTACTTCCCATTCCCCAGCAGAGTCGCCATCTTGTTGGTTTTTCTTCTGAATCAGCATTAGGGGTTGCCAGTTCTAATGCACAGGCAGATTCAGCCAACTGAATACAGGAGGTTGCGTGAGCTCCTCCCCTTCACTTTTGGTTCTGCCGCACCAAGGGGGGTATCCCTATAACTCAAGATGTAACCTTGACTAGCTCAAAGATAGAAAGATCTAACTTGACAACAACAGGCAGAATACTCTCATGTATAGACCAAGATCTGTATGATAGATCACAAGATGGGCAATGTTCTTGGACATATATGTCTGGTTAGGTATGAGAGCATGCAGGGGTTCCTACTTCTAATCCTACAACTAACAGGTGGAAGGAAGAGATGGTTTGAAATGGTGTTTGGATGCAAACCTGGACCTGGTGTATAACCTCAACATAGAGCTAGATTGGTGCCTATCCAGGGCTTGGAGTCGGTAGACATACACCTGTGAATGATCAGCATGAATAGCTAAAACTAGATTTCAGGGGGATAAACATGATATCTGCCTTACAGATATCTCCCAATAAAGAGTGTTAAGCTGTCTCTACTTATGGCATCCCTATTGCAGTAAGAAAGATACATGCAAAATTGGAGACAGAATCAGCATAACACATGCAAACACAGCATTATTCATATGAGATTAACCATGAAATCAGTGGATTCATGCCAAATCGTACAACAGGAGATACATAAACTCACAAGTTTAGCTGCATAGAGCAACCAAAACCAGTTGTATCTTATTACAGAGCCAAAATGTCCAGTTTTCAACAACCAACAACCTTCAAATGAGTAACACTTCCTTCTTATAACAGCCAGGTGGGTGCCACAGCAATTAATCACATGGTTGACCAAAAATCCTGCCAGATACACAGTATCAGAAAAATGGCACTCAACGCACTACCAGATTGGCGCCCAAACATGAATGCAGCAGGTAGGGGAGGAGACAGGAAGAAACCTCGAGCCCTGCGCCACTGTCCGCTGATGTACACCTTCAATCGGGTACCAGATCCGCCCATACCTCTGCAACCTTCGCCATTAATGGCGCACCAACCCGCGGCCTCGGGAAAACGTTAATTCTGCATCGCAACCATTTCCCGCCGAGATTCATCATCATGATATTTCAAATATGCAGGATATCAATTATCCCACATGCACCCCGCGGTGACCTTTTTAACACTTCATATACTAGGTCATGAGCATATATGATGTCGGTGCTTTTGCTCCTGACGACACTAGTATAAGACTTCATCATCATCCTCCAATAGCATGATATCCTGTTGCTTGAAATATCACCCTGACGTCAGCATCATATCGCAATATAGCCTGCATGATAATCACCTTCATCGGCACAACCTGATCCATCGGAGGAACATCCTCCTGCTGAGCCTATACCAAAAGTCTGGCCGATGAACATCCTGATGATGTCACCGTCATATCTTGCTGACATCATCAGCATATCTGCCTACTGCGCACCTCCTCATATCCGGATGACATCATCATCATATTTGCAAATATCGGGGGATCTCCACAAGATGATCAGTGTTAGAAATATGACCCCCCCGGACCTTGATGACGTCATCACCACATGTCGGCATCAGGATGATATTCGGAAGATAACCGGATATTTGGAAATATCATCCTGATGCACAAATATCATGCTGCACTGTAGCTCCGCTATAAGATCGGGGTGATATATGAATATGACAGATATTTGAAATGATCACCCCCCACTGGATAATGCATGAAGCCGACAGGCGGATATCTCCCTGATATCAGCATCATCATGATGCTGGAACAAACATATATCCGGGTGATATTCAAATATGAAAATATCACCCCCTCCTTCGGAAATATCATGATGCAGATAGGCAGAGAAATAGATATCATCCTGACATAAGAATGACGTCAGCATCATCAGGATGATAAAACAACGAACATGAAGTGATACAACATCATTAGGATGATATTGACTAAGATCATCCTGACGTTCAAAATATGATGACCCCAGTGAATATCGGGTCATACTTAGAACTCTACAGCAACATCATCAGGATGATCTTAACCAAGATCACCCGATGTTCAAATATCACCCCGGTGAAAGATCATGCAGGCAGAAAATATGATGAGCCTCGCAAGCAACACGGTGATAACTGGAAATATGATCATGATGATGATGACCCTTAGAAAAATAGGTCAGGTCGAACAACTTAGAAAATAACCCCTTCAGAATATCGGGGCAACATCATCATCATGTTTGGGCAAGGTGATAATTGGAAGATCACCGGATACTTGAAAGATCACCCTCCGCAAGAAAACTAAGGCACATTGTAGCTCATCAGCAGGATCGGGATGATATCAAAACATCACCCGATATTGAAACATGATGATCCTGATGAGAAACAAGTCGACAGAAAACATGATGATGCTGACCACCATCGAAGACAATATGATGATGATGATGACCTCCTCCTCGAAGAAAATATGATGATGCAACTGAAAAATGCTGAGGAGGTCCAACACTTAGAACATTTTTGAATTTTTTGGGAAGGTGCCTGCATGAAAATTGCTCAGAAACTGACAGTGAAATCAGGCACCAACACATACAAAAATATAAAAATATTAGGAAACTTAGGAAGGCTAAACCCTTGATTTCATCATGAGGTATAATTCACATTCAAACAAGGTCAAACCCTCGATTTCATCATGAGGTGCATTTCACATTCAACTTTATATCAAAAGAAAAACAAACCTTTGACCTCAAGTAAAATTCAACTCAAGTAAAACTAAGTCAACACTTAGTGAACAAACTCTCTCCCAAGCATTTGATACATGCCCATGGATTAGAGGAAAATGGATCAGGGTTATTCTCAAAGAGATAGATGAAATCCACCCAAGACCACAACACATAAAAAACCATAAAAGAGAAAGAAAACACTTTTGGGATCTTTCAACATAGAGATATCATACAACAACAATTCAAATGAACGATGATAGGTTACAACTCTTCAGAATCATCAATGAGAAAAATAGTCTACCCACTAGACGTTGGAACCTAATAAATCCCAACAAGAGACATACGATTAGTGACCCTTCAGGTTGTATAATTATCTCCACCACAATATCCCTAGAAAGAGCTCATCAAACATCAATCCACACTAGGCTTGCAAATTGGCCAATCGCCCTTTGCAAAGTTCTCCTTCCTCACGAATAGAACCACCCCCAAGTCTCACCCGCACTCAACTGGCTTCTTCCATGAGAGAGAGTGACTTGGAGATCACCTGTAACAAGGAGAGGGGTTCATGTGAAATATAGAGGATAACTCATTCACATTGTGCTTGAGTCATGTTTTAGAGAACATAATGAAATATCCATTCTAGTTATCAACTCTCATTTCTTGGCTCTTGCAGCTTCATCTTAGCTTGTTCAAGTCCTCCATAACTTTCTAGGTTTATTTTTAGCTTTGTGAAGGATATTTAGTGGATTGGGTTCTCTTTGCTACTTGGTTAACTAGGGTTTATCTTGTTTCTTGTGTTTATCTAAAGAGATTCCTTGAATATCCTATTAAATAGCTGGTCTTGGGAGGTGTTTAGGCCCAATTGGTGTTATTGTAGGTTGTTTGTGCTAACTGGGGTTTGTACGTTGGTTTTTGTTGTTAGTTTGTAGGGTTTCTCTATCACTTTGTTGGTTTATAGGAAAATTAGTGTATCACTAAAATGTTTGATGCATCTAGTTGATTCTTAGTGCATTTGTTTCATCCTAAGGCATTTTCATAGTTAACTACTCTTTTTCCTATTTTGGCATATTTGTTTGATCTTTGATGTATCTGTTTAGTGTTTGGCATATCCATTCCTGATCTCAGCATTTCCATTCTACTATTAATATTTTTTATTTTTCTTTGTTTCTTCTTACTAACCCTTGTCCTTGCAACCTTGGTTTGTCTTCTATTTTCTATACTAATGTTTTTTCAATAGGAAATCATAAGTCCAAGACAATTTTTTTGAAACTGCTAACTTCTAGTGTTGTAGGTTTGATTGTAGAAGACTAAAACTTAAAACCACTTCACTCACATTTTTTTAATAAGGAGATTAACCTTTATTTGTCTTTTTTATCAAAAAGAGTGGTTGTGTATGCTATCTTCTCATGCCATAGGACCACAAGGTGATCTTTAGAATCAAAACAACCTCCTTATTTTTCTTATCTTATATGTTCATGGATAGGTTGTGTATTCTATCCTCTTGCATTGCAAGGCAATCTTTAGGATCAAAATAAGCCCTTTTTCTTGCACTTCCCAAAGGGTCTTATGCATGCTCTTTCCTCACACACTTGGGTGATCTTGGAAATCATAAGAAAGTGTCCCTTTTTTTCTATTTTGTATTTTCATAGGGGAGTCTAGTGACTTGGATTTCATCCCCAAGCACTATCTTTGAACCTTGTGTTTTGGTGGGGTATAGAAATTCCAAGGAGGAGCTATCTTTTTGTCCAAGCTAACATCTACTTTATAGTTTTCCAAGTGAAGGACAAGGGTGGTTACCCTCTCAATCCAATCCATTAGACAACACCTTCATCTCATGAGCTCAAACTCACATACTTATGATGCAATGGCAATCAGTTGGCCCTAGGAAGTTACTCACACCATACATTTAGAACCAAAATAATAGGTCATGGACAAATTCCCACCATTAGTGCTCTAAGATTATGAGCCTATACTACTTATGACCAAGTCTAGGTATATTTGTGAGCTCATTAGTCGAATAATCCTACTTGAGTAAAATAGGTTGTTGTTATGTTTGCTTTGTCTTCCCGCTTGTGTGAAACTAGTGTCTAAATCCTTTTGAAATCCAAACCCAAACAAAAACCAAAAAAATATAATATTTTAAATCCAAACCTTTTCTAGAGTCAAAACAAGTCAAACCATTACATGTCACCTATTGTGACTAGAAGAAAAGAAAGACTGACAACAACATGAATTTTGAGGAACAAAACCCCTTTTAAACTCTGAAGCTCCTCATAGGAAATGCCTCTCAATATCCTAATAAGAACCAAGTCACTCATGATAGTGATAATGAAAGTATTCACAACCATAGTCAATACACCTATGACCAAGATGACTTCTTCTACATTGAGCAAGGATGCACCATGCTAGATTGGTTACTACTTCAAAATAAGGACAACCTCCTTAAACACCTTGTAGAGTCATAAGTGAGGATTCCCCAAGACTTCAACTTTAATAACATTATAGGCCAAGGCACTCCCCATCAAGATCACAATGAATCTAATGACATTGTAGACTGACATAATAAGCCCCAAAGAAACACAAACCATGTTTCAAACAAAATAGATGCTACCCAAGAAACACTTGTTGCAAGGGTCACTCCCATCAACAATACCAATCTTTAACTAATCACAATGCCACATCCTTCGAAACCCTTGTCACCCCATTTTGCCAAGAATGGAGCTCTATGAAAGATTCCATAAAAGGCCTACAAGTTAGGACCTCTAACCAACATAAAGGGTATAATTTTGATCAATTATGTTCTTACTGCCTTAATTGATCGCTTTATGAAACACCCTTCTTTTCCTATTTCAAAATCCCTAAATTTGATAAGTATAAGGGAAAGGGAGACCCTTTTGATCATGTCAAAGAGTTTTATATGGAATTATATGAAGTCAACTATAATGATGAATTCTTAATCTTCTTTTTCCTAAGAATTCTAAGTGAACAAGCTCTCAAGTGGTTCCTTCACTTACCCAAAGGCTCCATCATTTCATTTGCTAATTCGGTAGAGAAATTTGTAAAACAATTCTCTTACAACATAGAGAATGAACTCACTATGATGGACTTGTGTAACATAAAGCAAAGGAATAGGGAGAGTTTCTCTTCCTTCTTACAAAAATGGAGGAGCCTAGTGAGTAGGTCATGGCCCATACTTGATAAATAATTGGTCATATCTTTGTCACTAACCTAAATCCTAAGTTGGATTTTTATTTGCAAGTCCATTTTTTTTTCCACCTTTGATGATATCATTGAGAAGGGGTTATAAGTTGAAATATCCCTAATTGCTAGGTGACTTGTAAAAGTATTCACCAAAGACCAAAATTACCACAACAAGCACACATTTTTCAATAAGAAAAAAATATGGTTTGTGAAAATGTTACAAAATTAAAAATATTTAGGCCATGCAAAACCATCCTATAGTTACCATCCTAGCAGGCATCCAAAAAAAGAAGCTAAGAAATGATAATATACACCCTTGCGAGAGCCCTTAGATGTAGTGTTTCACAAATTGCTTTTAAGGCAAACATGATCACCTTCCCTCTCACCATGCCTTTTGATGAAATAAAACCCAATCCAACTTGGTATAAGGAACATGAATAAATTGTGAATACCATAAAATTAAAGGCCATGCCACCAACAAATGTATAAAGCTTATCCAAGATTTAATTGACAAATGAGACATCAAAATATAAGGGAAAACCTCATCTTCGTCAAACACCCAAATAGGAATCTATTGAGACCCTTTCCCAAGCATGATAAAACATGATCATCATCTAAGAAATATCAAAGTTAATATACTCGCACTCATAATATCCACTACAACAAGACCCCACATAATTTTGACTCTATTGTTGGTAATATTGAGCAAGTTGATAAACAAGTCAACACCATCAAAATTAAAACCTCCAATTGCATCGTAACCATAAGACATGGTAGAGTGACCATCCAAGGGACTCTCCTACCTACTTAACAACCAATATAATCTAATTGAACAACTTAAGAAGACTCCTACATAAGTATTAATAATGGATCTCCTCAAGACATCCAATGTTCATAGGGAAGTATTAAACAAGCTCTTACAAGAGTCAAGTGTCCCAAACAACATCAAACCTTCTTAATTCTAGGAAATCATTAGCCATCTTTCATCACACCACCATCTCACCTTAAGCAAGCACAATATGCCATTGGTAGATCCATCTCACAATCACCCTTTACATATAGAAGTTATCATTTCCAAACACAAAATTAAGAGAGTGCTTATAGATAATGGCTCTGGGTTAAACATTTATACATTTAAATTAGTATATCTCCAAGTGGGTAAAGGCTCTATGTCTATAGATAATCACAATCAAGGCCTATGATGATGTAGAGAAATAATTGGAAGGAACCATAAGCTTGTTGATAGAGGTTAACTTGGTAGTGCAACCAACTGTTGGTCATGATGTTAGTCATAAACAAGCATAGAATAAAAGTACACATTAACCTTTATTCATCTTGAAAGATACGATGAATTCAGAGAATTCATAATCCCAAGTCTCTGGTGATTAGGTCTTAATCGTCCGACATTACTCAGAGGTTAATGTGAGTTGTTGTTTCCATTTTGGGGCCTAACATGAAGTTCATCATCATGACAATACTCCTGCAAAGATTCTTTACAGAGAAGTTATATTATACAGTTATTTGATGGAATGATGTAGAAATACTTCAATCTTTGCATGATGTTTTCAATTATGCATGCTCTGTATTCAAATATGCTAAATATTTATAATTATCTACGAGATGTCCACATATTTGTGTTATTTGCTTAAGATCATCAATTATTTGCAATTATGAGGGTGAAATGTTCTGAAATTTAAAAGAAATTGGAAGAAATGCTTCAAATTAAAGTTGAACCTTTAGCTTTTGAACCACATGTATATTAGATGCTGTCATGATGAGAAGAAAACCAAACCATATTTTCACCAGGACATTCCACAGCTAGATATAGTTGATGCTAACTTCAAAGGAATTTGTATGAAGACAACACATGTAAGTAGACATGCACTCCAAGGGATGCAGCAAATCACCACATATATCTAGAATTCATACACTGATTACTCAAGATTTACTATGAATTGTAATTGACACAGTCTTCTCATTCATTAAGCGTGCAAAAATATAAATGTCTACAAAAACTTTGAAATGAGCTCTAAATGTTTCAGCAGACAGATTTCAATTAAGTTTCAAATGTTTTAAAATGAAACATTCTTGCACCTTTTATAGAATAAGGTGAGGAATGCGTTACAAAAAGATCAACGATCTTGATTTGTACATGTATATCCACGGTCAATATTTCCTTTGACTATGTCAACCTTTACAAAATGGCACAAGTTGCTAGATGGCAACTATCTAAAAGCTATTTTCACTAAGTATCCAATGCTGATATTCACTCTATGATGCATCATCATCTACTTTATCAGAGTCATGTGCTTCATCACCAGGTACATCACTTCCTGAACTCTCATCATCATGATGATGATGAACCCGCATATGAGGTTGCATGATGCTCTAGACCTGTTCATATAATTGCACAATTTTATCTATTTCCCTGCCATCCTAAGTCTTTGCTTTGATCATGGCGTGCTTGTGTACCTCATATTTGTGTCTGCTGCTGTCTAGCTTGCTCTTCCTATCTTGTAGTGTCTCCTTGTAATTTTCCATTTTGACTTTGATTCTCATTATTTTATTTATGACTTCTTCTATTAGGTGGACAAGTGGATCATCTGCTATTGATTGGAAGTTGCCATGTAAAGCTTTGATGGCAAACTCCTCATCTTGATTTTCTACTTTCCCTTCCACTTTTCCTTCTAATGTCTCCAACATTTTTGCCTCAACAGCCATTAGATCATGCAGCTTCATGCTGATATCTCTTAATTTTTTATTACATCTCTTTAGCACTCCACATTCAAACTGAATATCTTTATACCATGTGTCTACCAACAATGCAGTATTATTATTTAGTAACTGTTTATTGATGAGCAGCTGAGGATTTATCCTCCTTATTTCTCCCAGGATGTTTAATACTTTTTCCAGTTGGTAAGACCTTTTTCCTGTCTACATCTGCAGTTTGTCTACCTTGGCCCTGGAGTCACTGAGGGTGTTCCTCTTCAAAGAGGCCTTTACTATTTCCTCTGCATCATCCAATGTGGATGACATCCATTTCTTCAATACAACTGCCTCATGTTTCATAAGGTCTAATTTATTCACCTCCTCCTGAGAAATAGTAGTTAATGGGACTGCATGTTCAGTTGTAGTATCATCGGGATTAATCAGCCTCCTTATGTAGGCATGCAACTGAGCAATGTGCTCTTTATGTTGCTTATTTTTCTCTTTCTCTCTTTTCACTTTTTGAATCAAAGAATCGATAATATCTTTGCCTTCTTGACCCTCTTGGTCCTCATTGGCAAACCCAAAGTCCACTGTGCTGATCTGGAATTCATCTAGGGTAATTTTACCTTTTTCTTTCTCTACCACAGGTATGGCAATTTGTGCAGTCCTCCTCCCAGTTGTTGGATCTCTTTTGATGGTCGAAGTCATTCTGGCCTTCCTCTTAGGTTTTATTATATTCTCAGAGAATAAGGTGGAGACATCAAATTCTTGAATTTCAAATTCTTCTTCAGCATTTACCTCTTTCTCCAACCACAGAGGTACCTGATCATGTTTTTCTGCATCATCATGATGTTCACTTGTGTCTCCTGTTTCTATCAGCTAATGTGGTGGAGAAGGTGATTTCCTTAGTTCTTCTTTGTGATGCTCACTTTGTTGTTGATCTTGTGGCACATCCTCCTGTTGAGGAACTTCCTTCTTTGGAGGAGCATCTTCTCGAGGTGGAGGATCTTGTGGTGTATCCATATGATGATCATGATCTTTCTCCGTTATCACCTCGTCTATTTTCAATTCTTCCCCTTGTTGAGGTACATTTCCATCAATGGACATTGCGGTATCCTCCTTTGGCTTTTCTTTTTCTTGTTGCATATCCACCATACTGGATATTGTGGAGTCCACCTGAGGTGCTGGCATTTGTTCTGAAGCCATTATTTGTTCCACACCTGCACTATCAACTTCCTCAGCCTTAGCAGCAGGATCTTCAGATACATCCTTTTCATCGGCCTTCCTTTCCTAAACCTCTACTATAGTAGGTTCCGCCAAGGTATCTTGTGCACTTGGTTGGCTCATTTCTGAAGTATGGCTCTCTAGTTCCGCCATCTTCACTTCTTCTGCAGGTTGTTCTTTGTCAGGTGATCCTGCCGGATGTTTAGGATTCACATCCTGTTTCTCTGTTAAATCTATCACTGCAGGATTTGTCACTTCTACAATTAGTGTATCTAACCCCATTTCTTGGGCTATCTGCTTTGGGCTCTTTTCCTTTTCAACTTCTACTTGCTTTATCTCCTCCAGTATAGTTTGAACTGGTGGAGCCTTTTGAGGGGTCATGTGAGTACCTGCAGCAAGGGTTTCCATCTTTTGTGAAGCTACCTCCTTCACAACCTCATCATCAGACAAATTTATTGTCTCGTCCAGCGAGATGTGACCTTCTTCATGTGTCTGGGAGGTTCCTTTCATCTGTTCTTCTGCAAGTTCAGTTTTGAACTTGACTATGGTAGGAAGTGGAACATTATCCTAAAGTTCCCTATGCACTTCACTACCTGCCCCTTGTAACAATGTGGGAGATTGTTTTATTTCACCCCTCATGGAGGTTCTCAGTTTCTTAGGTGGGGTAGACACCACCACCTATGGAGCTCTTCTTTTTCTTTTTATTATCAAAGGAGCCTCTTCTTCTTCAGGCTCTTCTTCCATGAGGATATCCTCTTTATCATGTTTTCTTGAGGACTGACCCTCTTCTCGGGTCTCAGTAATTCCAGCCTCTACTGTCTTACTTTTCTTAGACTTTCCTGTCCTTGTCCTTGGAGGGGATGCTGATCCTGATCCAGATCCTGATCCTGATGCCGATGTTGCTGCCTCCTCAGCTACAAATACTGCTCTTTCAATAATAACCCCTTTGGGTTCTTTATCTACCTTTTTTCCCCTTGGGGGTCTTTTGCTCTGTTGTTGTGGTGGAGGGAGTCTTTCTCCCTTAGACTTTCTCTTCTCATTCAGGAAGTCATCATACTCCCCATTGAGAATATCCTGCCCCTTCTTGTTATCCACCGTAATGGCAACACCTTTCTTCTTCAATGTCCCTATCTGCTCATCAACCCAAGCTTGGGTTAGTTGTATGGTCCTGGCCATGAAGGGGTCCAAGGATATATCCTCCTGTATGGTGAGGTCAAGTGCAGAGATGGTATCATTATATATTTTCTTTTGCTCATACTCATCTGCAATTATCCTACCATCATCTTTCTTCAATTGTTGGGGAATGGGGATGCAATCAAAGGTTCTGATTTGATTCAAAGTTAGCCTTTGATATATTTTTCTCCTTGCTTCTGCTTCATCTTCACAGTCAACCCAGAAGTCTTCTAGGTGCCTCTGATGAATAGGCCCTCCTATTATTTTTTGCATCTTGCCGTAAGGATCATATGATCTTGTCAATGGAAAAGGTTGTAGTTTCATTTTATTCAAGGTGATCATCACCTTCTTTATGTGCTCTGAATTGGGGCACATGTACCAGCTAATGGTGACTGGAAACAAAATTGGTGGCAACTTCTTTGCATCTTTGTATGTTTTTATCATTGTGGAGCTCTGCCTGATAAACTCCATCAGTATCACTGCATCGGTGGGATACCTTGGTAGCATGAGAGGATGTTCTTCAAAACCCTCAATCCTTATGTAGGAAAAGGTGGCAAACTATATATACTAGGCTCCATGCCTGTAGATCATTTCTTGAGCCTCCATGCTCAATCTTTTTGTTCTGTCCTCCTCCATGGTCCTCACCAGATGCATAGAGAATGCATCATTGACCAGTTTGTAGTCTTGGAGGCAATTGGCTCTTTGCAGCTGGGGATGATGATCCCAGATATGCACAGCATTAACTGTTCTTGTGAATTTCCCATCTGTAACCAGTGCATCAAATGTGCCTTTATAAGCACAGGAGTAGACGATGTATGATGTCATATAGAATGCACAATTTGAACCTCCTAGGTTCATCAATTGCTCATGCAAAGCATCACTTATTAGCTGGCCCCACAGTGGCTTGATATTTGAATACAAACACATCATTATTACCCCATACATCCAGTCTCTAAAACTACCAGCATCAGGCTGGCCTGTTACTCTGTTCAATAGTGCAATCATGTATTGATATTCATCAGCAAAATCATATTTGAATAGATGCACAGGAAGTTTGGCTGCTACAGGATATGTAGTTTTTTCAGCCCTCCATTGATACATATTCTTCCTGGCTTGTTTCTTGTTGTTTTCATATTCTTTCTCTGACTTCGTTAGGTCCACACTTTTAACCTTGCTGTCCAATGGAAATCCAAATGTTTTGGAAAGATCCTTGATGGATAGGTCTGCATATATCCTCCCATGCTTCATCATCTACCGGGTCTCTGGATTATAGTTCCTAGCACACTTGATAACCAGTTCCAGAGATTCCATGGAGTATGGAAAACCGGCGGCATTCCACATCCCGGATATGAAAACTGCATCTAGCACAGGACTCTTGTTATTCTCATCGTTCAACCTGGCTGACCATGCCTCTAAATCAGTATTCCCCTGATGGGTATCTGTAATTGCACTGTATTTGAACAAGACGCCCCTCTGAGATGAGAACATGGGCTTGCTGAATTCTGCTTGACACTTAACTAACCTCTTGTTAGCCATGGGTGCCTGCAATTAACAAAATCCTGTCTTACAATAGGTATACACATGTATGCATATTACAATTAACTTTACTAATCACTATGCCTACTGTATCTGTTCAACATTACTTAATCATATGGATGCATAAACCAGAACTTTAGATTAACCACCCATACCTGAATATTATAGAAACAATAGGACGAGGGTTTCATTTACTTACCTGGATATGCAAATTTCCTTTTATACCAGTGGACTTCTGACAACGCTCTTAATCCAGCTGATGATCACACATTTCCTTCTGTCTGTGAGCTCAATTCATGCAACTATCACCTGTATGAGGATATGGAAGCTGGTGCTCTATAAAAACAATTTTATCCCAAGGTAAATTTGAAATAATGATGAATTTACCCTTTAAACGATGCATTTAGGGTAAAATTAGGGCAACCCTGACAGATTGGATTTTACTCATTGATTATCAATGCGAAAACATAGGATCTCGCCAAGTGTTTCATCGGGTTTCGTGGTCGGCGGGAACCACCTACCATGTCCGCGCGCATTAAATGACTATGGCGGCAATGGGAGCGGGGGGGAATGTCCATATGACAGGATATCACAAAAGCAGGATGATATTCACAAATATTGGGTCGAGTTTAATGTCATCCTCCTTCTGTGGATTGGAATAACTATTGCGACAAGATCAGGTGATGAACGCACCCTTTGGTTATGTTTAGTACATCAGGAGGATATTTTGATATATCGGGTGATGTTTCAAAGATGATGATCACCGGACAAAACTATACTTCACTCTTGGAATATCAGGATGACATCATCTTGATATTCGCTCAGTGTATCAGCAAGGCATCATGACATCATCATCATGTTATGCGAACATGATCATGTTTAGAAAATATCCTGCCGAGAGGTAAATGTGACGATGATGTCATCATCATGTTTGTTTCTTCATTTATTGGACTTGGATGATGTCATCAGGATATTGGCTTAGGGGGATACTTCACAGCAGGAGGATATTATGAAATATCAGGTTACATTGAAAAATATGATCCTCGTGAAATGCATAAGGCGATTGACGGGTAAAGGTTACTATCACCTAAATTTGACGTCCGGATATTTGGACCACATGATTTATCAGGTGATATACTATATTGGGGTGACCTTTTATAATATGACTAATGTTACGAAATATGATCCTCCCCCTATGAATATCATGTTTGACTCAACTTTGACCACTCGTAACTCTCACATCCTGACGAATATCAGGGTGATGTAAAAGACAAACCTGCATGGAATTTAATGTTCTTTCTGCATATGAGGTCAATGGAATGGAATAGAAATCTTGACAAACTGACCTCATGATGATCACTTACCCAGCCTTTCAATGCATGATGATCTACATGACTTACTTTTACCAGACCGCCAAAAAGCACAAAACACAAGCCAAAAAGTTGGGTCCCTATTTTGTCAAGTCAAAATGGGGCATGTTGTGTAACCACACAACACCAACCTTATGCTATGTTATTGATCTTGATCTCCCTTATAACATTCTCTTGGGATGCCCTTGGATCCATTTAATATAAGTTGCCCCCTCTACTTTTCACCAATGCTTGAAATTATTCCATGAGGGCATTGATATTACCATTCTTGCTAATCCCCACCCCTTCCAATACTGCACAATGTTGGGAGCACAATACCAAAATGCTAACCATTTCCCTAGTATTGAAATTGCCACCACCCTCAAGGACAAATAGTCATCATCTCATGTTTTAATCCCAATTATCTTCCATCATCATCCACGCATCCACCTCTCAAAATAAAGGTTAAGATCATTAACAAAGGTTACGGGGAGTATGAGCTACAACAAGCCTTCAATGTAGGCATGCTCCCTCTATCCCCATTGTCTTATGGCTAGTCCAGAAGGAAACAAACAAAAGAGTGTATCATGATATAATATAATTCCACAACTTTTGTACAACATTGGATAATGAAAAAATTGAGAGTTCTAACAATTCTTAGATTCACCCTAAAGATGAATTTACATCATGTTTCCAAAATAATGAATATCATACACCTCTCAAAATGTGTAAACATATGAAATATCAAGGTAAGGGCCTTGAAATTCATGAGAAACATATCCTCGAACCCATCTAGGCCCATGAAAATACATGGGGGCTAGGATATATACCATGGGATGAGCAATATGACAATGCTAGTGACTCCTTAAAAACTATTAGGAATGCTCATTTTGATGTAAAAAACATTGAGATAATAACCATTCATGACCCCTATGAAGACTTGGTTGTCACTAATATCTTTCATGACACCATTTTTCTCATCCTTAATCTTGACCTTCAATACTTTAACCTCATCAATTGGGATCAACAAGACAACATACCATTGGAAATTTTCCAAAATGAAGAGGCACTCTTTGAATTATTGGGACTTTGAGACCATATCTTGTAGGGGATCACAAGAAGGGTTTCAAGATGGACCTTAATACATTGGCATATTTTGGGGAGAAGGAAGAATTCTCTAAATTAGGAAAATCAAAGAAATCCAAAATATCCACAAAGAAGAACTCATCCACATTACTTAGTGGAGAATAAGAAGGAATGCCTATAAATGAACTCACCCTTCCACCAACACCCACATGATTACAAGATGGGTTAGCTTTACTAGTTGAGGATGTCATTGATATAGACTTGGAGACAAAAGATAACTCAGAAATCACACAAATCATAGCTACCATGGATCTTGAAGAGAAGGAAGTTCATGTCACTTTACTCAAAGACATCTTCAATGTATTTGCTTCATCCTACGCTGACATGCTAGGACTAGACCCTTCTTTGGTTGTTTATATTTTTGTTTGACCTAATACTAAACCAACAAAGAAAAAGATACAAAATATATACCTCAAAATTTCCATCCTAGTCAAAGAAGAGCTACAAAAACTCCTAGAGGCGGTCATCATTCAACCTATAGACTATTCTATGTGGACCTCTAATATTGTACCTATTAGTAAGAAGACTAAAGGGATATGAATTTGCATAGACTTCCATGATATCAATAAGGCATGCCCTAAGGATGATTTTCCCTTGTCCAATATTGACATCATGGTCAACTCTACTATAGGACATGAAATTTTATCCCTCATGGATGGATTCTTTGGTTATAATGAAATTTAGATAGCATATGAAGACCAACACAAGGCAACCTTTATAATGCTATGGGGGATGTTCTATTATCAAGTCATGCCCTTTAGGTTGAATTTTTTTGGATGACTTATCAAAGAATAATTAATGTCATCTTTCATGACATGCTTCACCAAGATGTCAAAGACTATGTGGATGACATATTGGGTAAATTCCTACGATGGATCCTACAAATATTTAGAGAATACAAGGTCCGTCTAAGTCCAAAAAAAGTATATTCGGGGTAGTTGCTAGAAAATTATTGAGATACATTATTTCTAGACAGGGTATAGAGTTTGACACTAGAAAATTTAAAGCCATAACAGAAATGCCTCCACATGAAATCTTCAGCAACTTCACATTACAATGGAAGCTTCAACCATAAGGTAGTTTATTACTCAACTTGTTGACAAATGCCAACCATATTCTCATCTTCTAAAGAAATACACAAATTTTCAATGGGATAAGTCATGCCAATAGGCCTTTGATCAAATCAAGCAATACTTGGCCAATCCAACCATCCTCATGGAACCTATTTCTATATATTTCATCCACTCAACATGCTTTAGGTGCCCTACTTACACAACATAATGATCAAAGATAAGAAAGAGCCATTTATTATCTTAACAAAACTTTGGTTGGATATCAAGAGACTTACATATCCATGGAAAAAGTACGCCTAGTAGTGGTATTTGCATCCTCGAAATCGAGACACTATATACTCACCCATAAGACTAGCCAAAATTGATCCACTTAAGTACCTTCTCTCCAAAATTGCATTAATGTGATGAATGGATAAATGGGTTATGTTGCATACTGAATTTGATATCAAGTATGTGGATCAAAAGGCCATTAAGGGACAATTGATATAGGAGACACCCACCCACCCATCTTGGACTTTCCTAATGATTCTACCCTCACTCTAATAGAATCACAAGAATGGAAGCTCTACTTTGATGGGTCCTTCACTACTCATGGTTTGGGGTGGGAATATTGTTCCTCACACCGCAAGGAGACCTCATCCCTAAATCTTTCAAGATTGGCTTCCCTTGCACCAATAACATTGTAGAGTATGAGGCATTGATTCTAGGACTCAAAATAGCAATTCAATGGAATATTTAGCATATATTAGTTTTTGTCAACTCCCAATTAATTATCAAACAGGTTAATGATGAATAGTCCTTTACTTTTTTACATTGTTAAACTTTAAATATTAAGAAAATGATAACATATTACTATAATTGTGAAATTTATATATATACCCATGTCAATTCTATTTAGTTGTGTGCCTCTTTTGTGAGGATGGCTTATTACAATTACATATTGACAAAGGATGCAATCCTGCACAAAGTCAGGCTCGTCCCTATTCACACACACATTCACATACATTTATCCCCACTTTATCCATATACACATATATTTTTATAATTCACCCTAATTATTCATTTATCATGTTTATATCCATGCACTTATTCCTAGATATTCCATTTCCACCTTGATTCTAGTACCTTTTTGTCCCAGGTCAATCATGTGAGCACATGAGTGATCCCATAGCTTTGGATTTGACCCTAAAATTTCAATATTCTAATTCAAAATTGACTAATTTCTGTCTATTTCCCTAGTCATTATGAGTTGGCTAAACACACATTTGCATGATTTATTGTTATCTAGGGTTTGTATTTAAAGGTATTCAATTACATTCATTTTATTATTCTCTCATATCTAATTACATATGAGCTTCATTCCATTAGTCATTCACAAAGCATGTTAGGAAAACTTACATTAGTACACTAAAATGTATCAAAATTTGCATAATCATCTTAGAGGCATCTACACGTTTGAAGATTATAGTCCTTGATCATTTGCATGACTATAAAGTTGATCTCTTTGGGGGTTGACCTAGAACTTGTCCCTTAGTAATCTGACAACCCTCTCAAGGCATTATTAAACACAACTAGTTCCCATAGCAGAGTAGACAATAGTGAATCAAGCAAATTAAGTAGGAGCACATACTCAACTAGATCAGTTTGGTAGGCCATAGGACAAATTTGCACCCAAAAACCTGACCCAAATCTATGGATTTGATCCATAATAGAGGTAACCCACTATTTTGATCTTGAAGCAAAGTATATACATAAATATACCATTTCTAGTCTCCAAACATAACCTAGATCTACAGATTTGATCTACAATAGAGGCAATCAACAGTTCTAATCCCTAAGTGAATTACAGACATAGATATACCATTTCAATCTCGAGACATCTAAATACACATCAAATTTATGTATCATCTTTATTTATAAAACTAAAGGCCTTAACCCTTCTATTTACTCTCTTTATAACATTTAATATTTCAATATTATGAAATCTATATCCCAACTTTATTATCTAAATTGTTTGTGTGGAGAAAGTTTTTATTCCTTTACAATTACATTAGAAATCATACTTTAATCCTATTGTAGTAAACACTAGAATTAGGCAATTTATTAAGTATGAAAGGAACTTTGTTGTAGATTCGAAAAAGACATTTGTACTTGACCTGAGGCTATTTAACTTATGTTAATAGACATGCTTTTGTACTTTAATACTAAGTCTATGTTTAACATGTCTCGGCTATGATACTATAATATGTAGAATGTACGTTTTAGAAGTAAGATTGAGACTTCACGTGTTTATCGGCTATTCGCTCAATTCACCAATATTATGTTTCCGTGTTTGTTGTTATTTTTATTATTAAAAATGTTTGTACCTTCATTCAATTGAAGCTTGGATTATTTTGTCTTTTTTGTGCACATGTGGTTTAAATGAAAGTTTCGATTGGTCATTTCTAGTGTTCCCGTCAAATTAAATATAAGGCAAGCTAAGATTAGGACTCTTTTGGTCCTATTTATTTATTTATTTTGATGGAATGTTTTAAATGCAATAATATATCGTAAGCAAGATAAGGATTTCGTCAAATTTAATATTGAGCAAGCTAAGCTTAGATTCCTTTGCTCTGTTTAATTATAATGGTTTTTAATTTAATTTTCTATTTATTTTGGTGGAATGTCTTAAATGTAATAATATCTCATAACCAAGATAAGTATTTCACTAAAAAAAGTAAAATGGAGTGAAGTGAAAATAGCGAAAAAAGCTAAGGAAGCGATGTCAAGGGTAGAAAAGGTGACAGAGAGTAGAATAATGAAGGGTAGTGTCCTCTAGACGGGTAGATCCTCGAGCATGAATTTGAGGGTAATCAATAGGAGTGCTAAGGAGTGGGGATTTAAGTGCAAAGCAAACGACTGGGAAAATTTTAGACAATCAAGAGATGGGGAGATTATTAGAAGAAATGGGCAAGTTTTCCATAGAAAAATTGAATAAAGGTATGAAAGAAATTAAGCTCTTTGTATTCAATGTTAATGTCACTATAAATCCATATATTTAGACTATTCAAATCCTACATTGCTTACTTATAACAAGAGTGTACATTATGAAGAGCACAACAATAATAGCTATATTCATTGGGATATGGCCATCAATCAATAAAATAAAAGCTTGGATGGGGAAAATGTGGGGGGTTTCTCCCTGTCTAGACATCAGTTTCTTGGCTTTGTGCTTCATACAAATAACCTTCCAATCAAATAAGGATAGTGATGTAAAAGGTGTTGGAAATATTGTCATTGATGTCAAAGGGAAGTTGATGTCATAGAAGAAGAATATGCCAAAGGGAAATGGATGTCACAGAAGAAGAATCATTGATGATCCAAAAGTTTCTAAAACATGATTTCTGCCTTTAGTTGGCAAATTACTTGGTTCATGAACCCTCAAGTTCACCAATCGATAGTTTTCCTGACATCCTGTTTGCTAATGAAAAGATGACAAAGAAAGTTTCTAAGGCATGAACGATTTCTCCCTTCAGTCAGCGAATCATTCAGCTCGTGAACTCTTAAGTTCACCAACGACAAGTTTCTCCAACAGCCAGTTCACCGACAGGAGAGTTTAGGAATGAAGGCTTGAAGAAGAAAGTTTAAAGTTTAAAGAATGGCTCGTATGTTGCTTAGTTTGCCGATTGATCTTTTTACTGACGAAGGAAAGTTGGTTCATGGTTCCTCAAGTTTGCCGATAGGTGAGTTGTCTAATAAGGTATCGAAAAAGTTTTTGGTTTGTGAACTCCTCCATTTGTTGATAGCAAAGTTCGTCGATAGACGATTTTGCTGATAAAAAGGAAGATAATGGTTTTAATTGCCTTGGTTCAATAAGTTTGTGGAAATGTAAGTTTATCGATGAGTTTGTCATTAGAAAACTTTGTCGATAGGCGATATGTTGAAGATTATGTTGGTAAGTCTGTAGAAAGTGGATTTTGTCAATAAAGGTTTTTAAGTTGTGGTTTGTGGAAGTGAACTTTTGTCGATAAAGGTTCTTTTGAGAAAAGGTTCGTGGAAAGCCACTTTTGTTGATAAAGAATAAAGGATTCAGTTTGTCGATGGCTTACACAAGTGACAAAAAGAAAAGGGCTAGAGCTTATGGATTTGACAATGGTTTGTGCACAGTGATTGATATGTATATGAGTCTCAAGGATAAATGTGTGCTAATTAAAAGTACTCACAAGTCCAAGGTAGAAAAGGCTAGTGAGAAGACATTATATGATCAATTTAAAGCCAATAGAGATATATATGAGAAATACTTATTGTTAAGGCTAGCCGACTCAATTGGTTTAAATTGGGCCCAAACTCATAAGTGTGGGAATTCAGGTTGGGCCGACCCTATGAAATGTAGATGTTGGAAATTAAAATACATAGTCCAACCTTATGAAATATATATGTTAGAATTCAAAATATAGAGGCTGACTTTGGAGAGTGTTTCAATTTGATGCATTATAGCCGACATGATGATTGTATCTAATTGTACAAATTGATGTTTAAAGCAGATCATTTTTGGCATTTTTTGAGTGTGTGTGAACATGAGAGCATTAAAGCAAAGAGTATACAAGTGAATGTGAATTGAGTATGAAGGAAATAAATAGAAGATAATTTAGGAGTCACATAGTATGTATCCATGTTTGCAAGAGCATATTCTTTTATTTTGAATTACAGAACAAAAGGCTTGAGAAGTGTGACAATGAAGTTCTAAAATTGGACTGTGACTTTGTTTGTTCAAATCATGATTTATCATTCATAATAGAGGTGATGATTATATTGATAGTGTATGTATATCATTTCTTTTATAATCATTTCATAGATTCCAGAGGTTGGTGCCTCTCTTTATCTGAGTTGGTGCTTAGTTTAGGGGATTGCAGTCTCCTTTGGGTTGGTGCCTATAAACCTTGTATTGGCTAGGAGATTGGTGTCTCCTAAGGGTTGGTTCCTTCAAATCATATTGTAATAGTTAATTTTATTTGTGAGGCTGGATTTGGGTAGTAGATCCAAGAAGCTTTCTCACCATGGTTTTTCCCTTCTAGGGTTTGCACATAAAATTTGGTGTTGTGTTCTTTTGTGTGGTTGTGTTTATTGCTTACACTATTGATATGCTCTCATTAAGGTGTAGATAACAATTGACAAAGTAGTTGAGGTTGAAATTTATTGATATAACAATTCACCCCCCCTTAGTATACTTGTGTGTTCTACAATTTGTATCAGAGATAAGTTCCTTCATGTAGCCTAATAGTTGAAGGTAGATCCTAGATTAGAACACATGGCAGGTCAAGAAGGATCCTATTCAAACAAGCCACCTCTATTTGATAGATCAAACTATGCATTCTAGAGTATAAGGATGGAAGCCTATCTAACCTCATTAGGGTTTGATGTATGGCAATCTATTGTGGATGGTTATACTGCTCCTGCAAGTCCTCCAATAGATCAATCTAGTAAGAAGGCATGTGAGAATAATGCTAAAGCTAAGAATGCACTGAAGTTGTTAAAGTCATGCACTGCAAGTCTCCTAAGGATATCTAGCAAAAACTTCATAGCATTTATGTAGGAGACAATAAGGTAAAACAATCTAAGCTACAGATATATAGAGGTAAGTTTGAAAGTTTGAAGATGAAGGAATATGAAAACATTGTTGACTATCTTCTTTGGGTGGATGAAATTATCAATGCTATCAGAGGACTTGGTGAAGAAATGAAAGAATTGATAATTGTGGAAAAGGTCCTAAGATCCCTTACCCAAAGGTATGATTCAAAAGTCTCTTTTGGTTTCTTCCTATCCCCATTAGACCCATTTTTATCCTTGAGTCTTCCTCAAACATATAGGGCATCCTTCGAGTCATCATTCACAAATTTTCTTCTCATATCCTATAAAAGGAAGCTAGAAATAAGCTTGTCTATCGTTATCATTACATCACCACCACTAATGGAAACAATTAGATTTTTCTAAGAATTAGGAAAAGAGAAAAGTATAAAGATATATTTATCTTCTTCTTCCATCTTAAAATTTATAGAAACTAGCTGACTCATAATCAAATTAAAAGCATTCAAATGATTTGCAACTAAATCACCATCTTTCATTTTCAAATAACACAAACACCTGTTGAGTTAGACTTTTAGTTTGATAAATATCACCTATCCTCTTCCATAACTTATATGTAGTGGTTTCCTTAGAGACATTCAAGAGAATGGAATCCACAAGATGCAATAAAATGGTTCCTTCTACTTTCTTGTCTAACTTTAACCAATCTTCATTAAGCATTTTAAATGTCTTTGCATCTTTCTCAATATTTTCCCACTAATTTCTTTTTTTCTAGGAGATCTTCCATCTTTAGCTTCCACAACTCGTATCTAGTGCCATTGAATTTCTCAATCTTTGAATGAGAGATAGAGGCCATGGTTTGTAATCCTTCATAGATATGTAAAATCCACTTAAAACAAAAGCTCCCAATATATTAAAAACCTTCAACACTTCTAGAAATGCATCCCCTCTATACAAAACCAAGCTCTGATACCAAATGTTTTTAAACAAGATGAATAATTATATTAAAAAAATTTACAAAGTGATGCAAATCTTAAATTAATCTCTTAACAATAGATTACCCATTATAGATTAAATGTGGAAGCATATATCAAAAATATAAATAAAATTAACAAACCATGAGATTTACGTAGAGAAACCCTTTTGGAAATAAAACTCCACCATCAATGAGAGAACAAAGAATGTATTAATCTTCAACAAGCATGTACATATGAATCACTCTTTCTCTTCTTAATCTAACAACATTCCAACAAAACCTGTACCTATAAAAATAATATAATAAAACTACTATCCCAAGGCTCCAATTTATAGAGAAATGAGAGAGGAATACCACAAATGGTTTCCCAAAATAATTTACCACCAAACCATGGTAAAATGAAAAAAATCTCACATCTAAAATGAAGAGGATCTTCTAAGAATAGTAAATGTAACTCCCAATGAGCCATGAATAGAAAAAGTAACCTCTTACTAATAATAGACAACATCATTGACTTGTGATTTCTCCATAATGGTCCATATCCCAAGGTAGGCATCCAAAATTATCACCCAACTCATATGAGACCCACCAACAACATAGAAGATAGTACACTAGACAATTCTAGCATCCCAAGTTAAGGAATTTTCTAAAAATAGATTTATAACTACCACTGTCAACTTCTCCTCCATCATGAATTCCATTATAACTAATATTCCAAATCATGAGAAAATAAAAAAATAATATCTCTCCCACCTACATGGGCATCCAAGTACCCATTCCAAGATGTTTGGAGACACATCAAAAATAATGCATTAGGATTTCAATTAAATGTCACACTATCATAAAAAGCTTTGACTTCACATTGAAAAACAAGTCCCATGAAAATATTCCCCATCATTTATACCATAGTTCCTCTACCTCTTTGGTATGATTCATCTATTCTATCATTGTGGTATGAACTACTACCTTCTCTACCATTGTGGCAAGATTTATTACTTCCTCCTTCATTGTGGTATGAATGACTATCATTGCAGTATGTGTTGTTACTTTTTCTTGCTTCCAATTCTTTGTTGTAGGGCCTTTTTTCATTGTATTGAGATCTACTTCTTTAGAATCTTTCACCTCTTTCTCTTTGCCTGTTCTATCTACTCTCAAATCTTTTGTTCAGTTTCTCTTCTATCTTCAATGTAAATTGATATGTTTATTCTACTTTCTTTAATCTCACCAAGATTAGTTCTTCCTAAATACTTCCTCTTGATCCATTGATATATCATGCAACCTCTTCTTTTCTTGCTTCATTATGCCTAGTCCTAATAATCATCTTGTATTTTTTTGTATTTTCTTTCACAATCTTCTTGTTTTGTCTTAGATTTGGTAACATTTTCAATAATTCTAACTCATAGTCAATAGGTATGAATTGATTCATCAACTTTACTACTATTCTATCCCATTTTGTTATTTTTCTTTTCCCCTTTATTTATTTATAATTGTACTTCTTTCCACCAAATAATAGAATGTCCCTTTAGTTTAGTCTTAGGAAACCTAACCCTTTTAGGATCTACAATCTTCTCATATTAATTTTTTTTCTAGATCATTTCTCCAATCAAACAAATCCTTAGGATTCAAATCACTAGAATAATAAAAAAATTCAATTCTAGGTCTCTTACCAATTTTAGAAATAGCCTTCAACATCTTTACCTAGTTTGTTTCTTCTTCTTCTAGATCTTCTACATCTTTCTTAACAACTTGCATATTTTCTCCTCTTTCATTTTCTTCCTTATCACTTTTATCATTGCTTCTAGGGTTAAACCTCTTTTCCTATCTTCTTATATGACATCTAGTCAGATCTTTATTGTCATCATCATTTAAAGCATTTCTTCCATCTTTCTAGCAACCTTAACAACACCTTGTCCTCTTCATAGAGGAATTTTATCCTAAGATCTAATACAAATTACCTTAGGTTAGCAATCTATCTATAGTCACTCCTACAAATTGCCTCACAATTAGTTTTCTATTTATAGGCTTCTTGCAAATTGCCTTCAATTTGGTGATCCATTTACAAGTAAAAACCTTTAGGATTCAAAACCTTTTACTTTGATACTATTTGATGTAGTAATAGATGGAGGCTCCAATGAAGGATTATCCAACCATGCAACTATTTGAACAAACATACAACATAACTCAATGAAAATAGTAATAATGACAATAAGATCTTTATTGATTCATAGCCACAATTAAATTAAAATTTTCCATAAGGGCTTACAATATGGGTCTTCAACCTTAAAAGATATATATGGGTACACAATGTATGAAATATAAAATATTACAATGGGGTGTATGCACAAAGATGGGGGACCAAAAATTAGCCACCATGGGCCTTTTTGGTCCAAAACAAGAAAAAACATGAGTGCATTATAATGCACTCATGTTTTGCCTAACATAAAAAGTGCAAAACAAAGTCATTTCTGCCATTCACAGCAAGAAAACAAGTTTGTGTGCCAAAAACCTGATAAGAAAGTATGAGCACATCCAAGGAAAGCCTCTCCAAGCATGTCCAAGAGAGAAAATGTCATTTTCACGATACCACCTCACCAACAAAGATGTCGTGCAACAAATTTGGAGGGTCTAGTAGTTGAAGAAGGTAGGGTTTGATAAACTTTTGTTAGTTTTAGAAGAATTTTTGGATTTTGCATTGTTTGATTAGTTTTTATATTGCATTTACAGTTTTTGAGGCAAGAGAAAACCCAAATCCAACCGATGAGGGTGAAAACAACCCCCAAAACCCTCCAAACCCTCAAAACCCACCTTCACATCCTCACAATGTAAGGGATAGTCAAGAAAACTACCTATGAATAATAGAAGAAAACAAGAAACATCTTCAAACTATTATTCAAATGCTAAACAATCCAATTGCAAGCACCGATCGTAGGAGGGCACTTGCAAAGTCACTAGAGGAGATTGTTTCCCACACTGATTGTTAGATCTAGGGCACACAACTGAGAGGGGGGGGGTGAATCAGTTGTATAAAAACTTGCTTCTACTTGAAACACTTAATTCTTCTTTATTAGTTAATAGCATATCAATTAACCATTCATGAAAGCAGAAAGCATAAACACCAGAGCAGATAAACATCAACACATTAGACACCAAGATTTTTGATGTGGAAAACCTGGTTAAGGGAAAAACCATGGGGTGAATAACCCAAGGATTATTCTCTGTTAGAAGAATAAGATAAAATGAATGGCACTTGCCAATTAGGGCTCACTGCCCGAGCACACTGCTCACAAGGAGGCACACTGCCTACAAAGAGACACACTGTCTACAAGATCATAAGGATCACAACCTTGAACTAGAGAATGACATCTTTACCATGTCTGGATCAGTTCCATTTAAGCCTGAAACACTTCTACTCTGCCTTTCACTCTTTCACTATACCACACTCATCTTCCCCACAACACACTTTGAAATGAACTCACAAACCTTTATTTATACAAGACATCGGCTTAGGAACAATCATCTAAGTTGGCAATCAACCATAAGAACATTCGCAGGATGAATAACACATCCGGTCGGCCACCACAAGAACATTTGCAAGATGAACAACTCATCCGATCGGCTAGTCTGAACAAGAACTTCATCCGGAAGAATATCTTCAATTTCAGGCTCTACCACCAATGCGGATCAACAACACAACCTCAACACGATCCAAGAACCTTCACAAGCCTGCCTGAATGACCAGGTATATCCGCACTTCCTCTACTCACTGGAATCTCTTCTCTTCCTTATCCAGAACTTCAAGAACATAGTCTATCGCCACTGTCATACTGCTAGAGGTGCTTCCAGACCTCTAAACCACATACCAATAAAGATGACACATTAAAAGGACCTCCTAAACACTCTGTCCAATCCACAGAACAGGACAATGCACTTTCGGATCTCACCGGACCTTTTTGTAACAATCTGTCACTCTGGAGCATCTCCCGGAACCGGTTCCACTTGATCGATCACAACTTCTTCACATCTTCATACAGACCTCTAAAATCTTAACTGGATCATCTCAAGACTCATATCTACAAACCCTTTAATCTGCATCCTTTGAATCGCAACCTATTGAGTACTTTTGCCTTCTTCTCATCACTATTCTTCATTGTTCCTGATTGAGACTAGTTTTCTCAATATCCTCAGCACACAGCTCATTCAATCCTTCTTGTCAAAGCAGTATGAGTATGTTGACATCAATGACAACACTAGTTCACCTCATACTTGCAACACTGATTCGATGACAAAACAAATCAGCGAATTCCAAGACTATAGGGAGAGGTGTCAGCAATATTATGCTGACAAGTTATCATATGAACAAGTCAAGAATGAAAAAATTACAAAATCTCAATTATGTGCACACTTTATTAATCCCAAAACCAACCAAAGATTAGAATAATGTTGCAAATGGTTTCCTATTCATTGGTGTAGGAATGAAGAAATATGCCAAAACTTTTGGGATAGATGGTACATAGTCTTCGAGGAGCACCCATGCAACAATGATGAGGTACCACAATATTTCTTGAGGAAACTCCATTGTGAGTTCATGCTCAAGAAGGTTCCCAATTATTTTGACATTCGTGAGTTCCAGGATAGAAGTAGTGGCTCTGCCCAAGATAGACCCAGGGATCAACAAGATGAAAATTGTGTGTTTGTACCCTTGTTGAGGCCAGAACATAGGTCACTCCCTTTGACTTTGAAGGAGAGTGTTGAGGTGGAGACATTACATTCATTGACTACTCTCACCCAAACTCTATCACAACATGCCGATGATCTTACCCAGGCTGATGAGGGTGAGAGTAGTAGGTGTCATGTGTCCCCACATTTGTGTAGTTCATGTGGGAAGCTATGTGATTATGGGACATAGGACGCACGACAGGATGCCACAACGTAGGATGCATGGCAGGACTCTCGGCAGGATGCTGCAACGTAGGAGCAACATCCAATGATGGACACATCCATATTGGATGAGATTGTTCTCACTGATGATGTCTTACAGACTACATTTGGTATTGACTCTCAGGTAATTTGTTACAAGTTTCATCTTGATTTAATATATTGTTATTTAAAATTTGTAATTAATTTTATATGATTATCTATATTATAAGTCAAAAATAACATATATGTAATTGTCTGCGTAATGAAATTCCAGGATCATAGTCTTCATCCTACCTCTGTTAGCTATCGATTAGCGGGTTATGAGAGGAGGTCAAGTTAGAAGGTATGTAATTAATCACAGGATCGTAATTATTGTAGATATGTCAATGGTAATATTATTTTCTGACAATTTGATGATTTCAATAGTCACCGACATCTCCACGGTTTCCTTGGTCCCCTAGACACAAATCCACCACTTTTATGGAGGTAAATTTAACCATTTCTAATCATTATGCATTTTTAAAATAATGTTATGTATTTATTTTGGTCGAATAATCTTGAACTTGATTTTCAGATGCTGAATGTGGAGACTCCTCATCTTCATGAGTCAATGCAGATAGGCATTGTTGCAGCCATAATGTCTTCAAATGCTTTGACTGAGGTATGAGCCAATAACATGAAAATGCCATAATTTTGTATTTCTTGTTTTATCTCATGTTATGTGATGTACATAAATGATATTTATGTTTACTCAATTTTGCTTCTTGATGCTTCTCACAAGAGGTCACAACTCCTGCCTGCCAACTATGGACAAAGAAGCTAGAGACAAGATGATGGAGAGTGATTATCAGATGGCAGTAAGTGATCAATTACATATGTGATGTTATATATTTCATGTACATTTTCTATAGTAATGTGCATATTGTTTGATTGTATTAACAGGTGGAGCTACATGAACTTGAATGGTCAAAGAGGTCTACTTGACGACAGAGAGAGGATGAGTCATGTATTGGCTCTCTCCATCTTTACGGTCAAGCAAGGCCTGCCAATTATTTCATAAGAGTCCATAGGAAACTAGTTTTTGGGACATTTTTTGTATGCCTAGATGGCTTTGCATGTACATACTTTTGTATGTTACTGATGTATATTATTGTATATATGCCTGTGTGGCATTGTTTGGGCATGCCTATATGGCTTTGTATGTAAACTAGATGTTATGTTCATAACATTATGTATATGATAGTTTATATTAAATATTTAATATGATCAATTATCGTTACAGGAATTTGGTTTTACACGTGCCAATTGCATTTGCTTGAAAGTAACTTATAAATCATTTTCAAATAATCCATTTTGTGCATATCTTGCAATCATTGCATTGTGTGGGATTGTGCATTTCTTTGAGGCATCATTTCAAATAGTTCACATGCCTTATCTATGCTTCCACACTTTCCATAGATGTCTAAAAGGGCAGTTGCAAATACAATACATGTGACAAAATTCCTATATCATTTATGCTTTGATGGTTGTCCACACCATGTTCCCTGGATCCCATTCTGGCATAGGCAAGGAGGAAGTTGGATAATGTTGTGCAATTTGGTTTTAGACATGCCAAAATTTGCATTTAGTTGAAATTTACTTTTGTGCATTTTCTTGAGAGTTTTTAAAACCTTATGAAAAATCTATTTCATGCATATCTTGCAATCATTGCATTCCATGAGACAACATTTCTTTGAGGCATCGTGTCAAACAATTCATGTTCATTGTATATGCTTCCACACTTTGCATACATGTCTTGTAGGGTACTTACAACTACAACATTTGACAAAATTCCTATATCCTTTATGCTTTGATGGATGTCTATACCGTGTTCCAAAGATACCACTTCTAAGGTTTTTGGAATTTGGCTTTACGTGCTCGCCAACTGCATTTTCTTGAAACTTTCTAAAGGTTTATAAAAAAATCCATTAAATGTTCATATCTTGCAATCATTGCATTCCATGAGGTGACATTTCTTTGAGGCATCATGCCAAACAGTTCACATGCCTTGTCTATGCTTCCACACTTTGCATACATGTCTCTGAGGGTAGTTGTAACTATAACATCTAACAAAATTCCCATATGTTTTATCCTTTGATTGATGTCCATTTTGGCATAGGCAAGGAGGATACTGGCTAAGGTTGTGGAATTTTGCTTTACACCCGCCAATCACATTTTCTTGAAATTTTTCTAAAGCCTTATCAAAAAATCCATTTTGTTCATATCTTGCAATCATTGCATTCAATGAGGCAACATTTATTTGGGGCATCATGCCAAATAGTTCACGTGCCTTGTCTATGCTTCCATACTTTGCATACATGTCTACAAGGGTAGTTGCAAAATTACAGCATGTGACAAATTTCCTATATCATTTATGCTTTGATGGTTGTCCATATGCTATTCCAAACAATCTATTTTGGTGGATGTCCATACCCTATTCCAAAGATCCCATTTTGTCATTTACACCTGTCAATTGCTTTTTCTTGTATGTTTCTAAAGCCTTATAAAAAAATCCATTTTGTGCATATCCTGCAATCATGGCATTCCATGAGACCACATTTATTTGAGGCATCATGTCAAACAATTCACTTGTCTTATCTATGCTTTGACATTTTACATATGTCTTCTAGGGTAGTTGCAACTACATCTATCGAAATTCCCATATCCTTTATGCTTTGATGGATGTCCATGTACCATGTTCCAAAGATCTTAGTTTGCATAGGCAAAGAGGATGCAGTCAAAGGTTGTGGAATTTGGATTTACACCCACCTATTGCTTTTGCTTGAGAGTTTCTAAAGCCATATCAACAAATCCATTTTGCGCATATCCTATAATAATGGCATGTTCCATGAGATCGGTTTTCTTTGAGTCATCATTCCATGCAAGTACAATATTTGATAAAATTCCCATGTGCTTCCATCCACTGATTTCTTTTTCTTGAAAGTTTCTAAAGCCTTATCAACAAAACCATTTTGTGCATATCCTACAATCATGGCATTCCATGAGATTCCATTTCTTTAAGGCATCATGTCAAACAATCTATAGATTAGGAAAACAAAATGAAGTGAAAACACAAAGTTATACCTCACATGAAGACCCAATCTCATCAAGGGAGGAGGAAGCTTGCACCCAAGAGCTCCTAGATAAGATAACCCTATTTGATTCAAATGTGGATTGCTCTTGCTTTCAACACAAATATAGATGAAGGATTAGAAGATAGATAGATTAGAGATTTGAGAGAAATTTCAAAATGGTTTTGATGCAAGAAGAAGTTGTTATGAATGGCTTGGGTGAGGGTTTCATTTATAGATTTTTAAAAAAGGAATGGAGGGTGAGGATCACGAGTTGAGATCAAGGGCTAGGAATAAAAGTGAATCTTTTATTCATAGTGAATGAATTAAAAATTCATTTTTGGGAAGAGTGGAGGATAGTGGATGAATTAAAAATTCATTTTTGGGAGTCTACATTTGCCCCTCTTTGAGATGGTGTTGCGGCTAAGGAACATCATTTCAAAGAAGTTAAAACATAGAGTTGGATTGGATAGAAAAAATATTTTGGCTTAGAAGAATAGGGTAAGGTTTGGGGATAATTGGTAAGGGTGATGCTCCCTCAAGAGGATAGGTGGGTTGCAAGAACACGGTTGTGCTCGCGAAATGAATGGAATAGATTGGTAGATGTGGTTGGAGGATAAGAGGTGAGATGAAAGTGTGATAATGTTAGGAGATTGATTGGTGGATGATCATTGTGCTGAAAATGATGTAGAGCAATCCTAGGTTTGATATAGTAAAGTGGATATTTTCACCAAGGTATAGAAGACCAAGGTGATGATGTTTATCCAACAGTTGCATGGACTAGACACGCAAACAAAGGGATGATCCCATGCATGCCCAAGATAGTACAACCTTGTCTAGATGAGGGAAGGGGACTCATAGCATAAGTCCTTAATACACAAAAGGTATAATGAACCTTAGATGCATAAGGAGATCAATTTGCTAGAACCGACCCTATGATTAACAAGATATGAATACTAGCTTAGAGTAATGAAACCAACCCACAAGCACAGCATATAGAAACAATTGACCATGTCTACTCTAGGTGTTGTCCGCTACTTACCATGATATAATGAAATCAAGGTAGCTTTGAAGATGACTTAAAGCAAGACAAAAAGATAAAAATCAAGAATCAAAAAGACCAACGAAAAGATACAAATAGCCTTTGGGTGCTCTTGCCAAGAGACGTGATGGTAGAATGATAGATTGTTGTCCATTGTAGGAAAGATATATCCTAGGACGCAGATCCATTGGTGTTGTTTTTTGTATTTTTTTTATGATTTTATGAGGTTTTTGGATTTTTGATTTTGCGATGTTTTTGGATTTTTGATTTTGTGATGTTTTTGGATTTTTGATTTTGCAATGTACAAATGGAGCTTACAAAGATCCTTGTTCCATGAGTTGGCCTTGGGATGGGATAGGATGGGTTGGGCGATAGGACTTGATGTTGCGGGATTCCAAACCATGGGGTGTGTGAAATATGGAGTGACGTGACAGAAAGAGGACTTCTTAGATGGTAGAACTGGCCACTATGCATGGTGCCTAAAATAGGTTTTCACCATGGTACTAATCCAAGGCGTCACCGAAGTGATTTTCACCATTGGAAGTTTTTATTGCCCTCTGATTTTTCTTGATTTTCTAATTTTTTTGGTGTTTTTGATTTTTTTGATTTATTTTGATTTTTTGACTTGGGGTACCAGATGGGTTATGCATAGAATTTCTTGAGATGCAGGATGTTCATCGGCTCATCTAGATGCTGCCCCTCAGGTGTTGCAAGCTGATAGGCTCCTAACCCATAATCGGTAGTGATGACATAAGGTCCTAGCCAATTGGATTCAAACTTTCCTTGCTTCAGATGCTCTTGTAGGTTCTTCTGATTTTCCATTAGGACAAGGTCACCTACCTCAAATTTTTTGGTTCTGATCTTTTTGTTGTAGCTTCTTCTGAGGCAGTTTTGATATGCCTGTAAGTGATTCAATGCATTCAGGTGTTTCTCATCTAGTAGTTCTAATTGATACAACCTTGCGACGCGGTAGTCCTCATTAGAGATAATGTTGTGCAAGGACACTCGAAGAGATGGGAGCTCGACCTCTATAGGTAAAATGGCTTCAGATCTGAATACTAGTGAGAATGGGGTGGCTCATGTAGGAGTGCGGATGCTTGTGTGGTAGGCCCATAGGGCGGGGTTGAGTTGGAGGTGCCAGTCACGGCCAGCTTCATTGACTATCTTCTTGAGAATGCGGAGGATGGTTTTGTTAGAAGCCTTTGCTTGACCATTTCCTTGAGGGTAATATGGTGTGGAGAAGTGGTGTTTGATGTCAAATTTTTCATACAAGGTGTGAACTTCTTGGTTTTTAAAGGGCTTTCCATTGTCAGTGACGATGGAATGGGGAATACCATATCGGCAGATGATATAGTGGAGGATGAATTTTGAGATTTGGATACCTATGGTGAAGGTGAGTGGTATTGCTTCCACCCACTTTGTGAAGTATTCGGTAGTAGTGATAATGAACTTATGGCCATTGGAAGATGGAGGATGTATTTTTCCTATGAGGTCGAGTCCCCACTATGAGAAAGGCCATGGCATTGTGATCAGTTGTAGCTCTTGTGCTAGTGTGTGGATGAGATCACCGTGTTGTTGGCATGGGAGGCATTTCTTGATAAACTTGTGAGAATCTTGTTGCATTGTGGGCCAATAATATCCGGTCCTGAGGATCTTTTTAGAAAGGGTGGGTCCACTTGAGTGCGCCCCATAGATGCCGGCGTGTACCTCCTCCAAGGATACCTCAGCTTCCCTAGAGTCTAAACATCGTAGAAGCGTACCATAAAGACTCCTTTTGTATAATGTATCACCTATAAGGGTGAAACGAGAGGTGCAATGGATGAATGATTTTCTTTGTGAGGTGGACAGATTAGGGGGAGGATGTTGTCGTGGAGATATAGGTATGTTTCTTGGTACCATGGGGACAAGGGACCAATGACTTCGCACACTAGTTTGGATTGAGGAACATCGTATGCTAGGATAGGGAGTTCTTCGATCAGGAACTTGCATTTTGTGCTGTCCTTCTTCATGTCTACCAAAGATCCAATAGTTGCCATGGCATCGACTGCTTTGTTATTGAGCTGTGGGATTTGCTTGAAGTGGATGTCTTCGAAGTAATCTTTAAAATCATTGACCATCTTTTTATAGGGAAGGAGCTTGTCATCCTTGGTTTTGTATTCGTTATTAACCTGCCTGATGACCAGTTGAGAGTCGCCATACACCAGTAGCTTTTCAATTTTCCATTGGATGGCCATACGGAGACCTGTGATGAGGGCCTCATACTCTGCTACGTTGTTGGTACATGGAAATGTGATCTTGAAGGATTTAGGGATTGTGTCTCCTTGAGGGGTAACAAACAGGATGCTTGCTCCCGAGCCTCTATGGGTGTATGATCCATCAAAATACATCTTCCATGTGTCTGTGGTTGGTGTGATTGTTAGGATGGCCTCATCTGGAAAGTTACAATTGTAGGATGCTCTGCAGGGATAGGTGCTTCAGCTAGCTGATCTGCTATAACCTGCCCTTTGATGGCCTTTCTCTTAGTGTGTTCTATGTCAAACTCTGTTAGAATCATGACCCATTTGGCCATTCTGCCAGTAAGGGTAGCTCTATTTAGGAGATATTTCAGTGGGTCAATCTTAGCAATGAGCTTTGTCTTGTGATTGAGCATGTAGTGTCTCAACTTTTGTGATGTAAAGACAAGGGCTAAACATGCTCGTTCAATTTGTGTGTAATTAAGCTCATACGAGATCAAGGTGTGGCTGATATAGTAAATGGCTCTTTCTTTCCTCTACTCATCGAGTTGTGCTAGCAAGGCTCCAATGGCTATCTTTGTTGTGAAGATGTAAAGTAGGAGGGGTTCACCTTGCCTTGGTGGAGTTAGCACAGGAGGATTAGCTAGGTATTCTTTTATTTGATCGAAGGTACTCTAACATTGAGTGTTCCAGATGAAGGCTATGTCTTTTCAGAGTAGATGTTGGAAGGGTTGGCACTTATCCGCAAGTTGGGCAATGAATCGATGGATAGACTGGAGTTTTCCCTGTAGGCTTCGCAGCTATTTCAGTGTTGTTGGAGGTGGCATCTCAGTGATGGCCTTGACCTTTGAGGGATCCACTTCAATTCCTCTTCTCGAGACTATGTATCCCAGAAGTTTGCCTGAGGTGATGCCAAAGACGCATTTTTTTGGATTCAAACATACATTGTATTGCTCCAACCAATCGAAGATCTTGGCCAGCACCTCTAAGTGTTCTTCTCTGCTCTTTGATTTTCCTAGCAAATCGTCCACATAGTCTTCCATGACGTGGTGGAATAGGTCATGGAAGATGATGGTCATGGCTCTTTGATAGGTGGCTCCTACATTTTTCAGGCTGAATGGCATTACAACCCAGCAATATGTTCCCCATGGGCATATAAAGGCCATTTTGTGCTGATCCTTTTTGGCAATTTTTATTTGATTGTATCCTGAGAAACCATCCATGAGGGATAACATTTCATATCCTACTGTGAGATCCACTATCATGTCGATGTTTGGTAGTGGGAAGTCATCTTTCGGGCAGGCCTTGTTAAGATCCTTGAAATTGGTACAACAATGAATTCGGCCATCTGGTTTAACAACTGGTACAAGATTTGAAACCCATTCAAGATAATCAATTGGGTGAATGAACCCAACATCTAGTAATTTCTTGAGCTCTGCTTTAATGAGGAGAGCGACCTGAGGATTCATTTTTTGGAGCTTTTGTTTGACAGGTATTGCATCAGGGTGTACGGCAAGGTGATGAATGACCAACATGGGATCTAGCCCTAGCATGTCTGCGTAGGTCCACACAAAGTTGCGATTTCTATGTGTGAAGAAGGACAAGAAATTCTCTTGTTCCTGTATGCTGAGAGATTCTGCTCTGTATGTGATTTTTGGCTCTTCCTCTATTCCAAGGTTCATTTCTTGAGCTGGTTCGACCAAGATGGGTGATCTATCTGGATAGACTTTGTCTATCTCAGGGAGGCCCATGCTTCCATCTCCTGGCACCTCGTGGAGGTTTTCACCAGGAGATATGTCTTTTATTTTTACTATTTTGGGATCTGATACTGCCGTGGAATGGTTTTCACCATCAGATCCATTTTTTCTTTTTGCATATTTGTGACTGGAAGCAGGGGTTGTCTCCCCAAAATAGGCATCTGGATGGAGTTCCATTATGTACCCTGCTCGATGATCTCCCAAAGGAAAGTGATCTCTTACCCCCATCATTTCAGCAATGGCCTCGTCGTTAGGTGCGATGTCGAAGACAGGAAGTCCCCGTTGGTCCCAATTAATGAGGTCAGGATAAACTAGTGGCAAGTCAGTGGAAGATGAAGTGAGAGTAGTGATGGAGTAGATGGTACAAATGGATGAGTCAAAGAAGTCAGTGAAATCACTAAAGGAGTCTTGAAGGGTCGTTTCATTAACATTGTCGACATCTAAGGAGACCTTAGTGATCTCAGCCAAGATACACTCACCGAAAGTGAGGATGCATTATGGTTGACCATACCCTAATCCTTGAGTATAGGGATTCTTTGTTGCTTGCAGTGCTTCTACGATTCCCTATTCATGAAGGCCTATACCGCCTTGTCCTTTATAGCCCATGCTTTTGACAATGTCGGAACCCTTGCCATAGATTTCTGTGGGGATTGTGGGGGCTGCTTGCTCAGGCTCTTCATCTTTGTAAAGCCAAGATGAGATATCATCAAGTACATCTTGATCCAGGAGATGCTTCTGCTCGAAGGTGGGTGAGGGTTTGCACTTGATAATGACTGTATTGGGTGTCTCTGTTGTTGGGATGCCAAATGTCTTAGGATTGGGTAATGTGCCCACACAAAAGGTACCGTGTAGGTCATATTCCCCACAGCCCATGTTGGATAGCTTGATTTGGACCTCAGGTGGTGGAGTTGCTTGGGATGAAGTGGAAGTGATGTTTGTGGGGTCGATATATGAGTTTGATGTTGTTGGTTTGGCTTCGACAGTGACTTTATTATATGGGCAGAATGTTTGGTTGTGGCCTTCCAAAAAACTGCAGTATTGGAAGGGGCGAGGGTTGGCATAGACTGTGACTTCTATGCTGTTGTGAGGGAATTTGATGCATTGATGGAAGGTGGATGGGACAGCTTGCATGGCATGAATCCATGGTCTACCGAGAAGGATGCTATAGGGGAGGTCAAGATCCAGAACCTAACATTTTGTTTCAAGGATTTTTGGTCCCACCTGTATGGGCAGCTTGATAGTACCTTCAGAGAGCTGTTAAGTATCATCGTAGCCTTTGATCGTAATGCACTCGCTGGTGTTGACAACCACATCAGAGTACCCCAAGTGTTTTAACAGTTTTAGAGTACATATGTTGAGGCCGGAGCCACCATCTATTAAGACTCTTTTAATGGTGTGCTTGTGGATGCGGACCTCTATGTGCAGGGCATCGTTATGTATGTGGTCGAAGGTGGGTAGGTCCTTTTCTGAGAAGGTGAGATGATGGGGTGCAGCAATGTGTCCTACCATGGCTTGGAATTGAGTTACATTCAAGTTGGCAGGGACTTGTGTTTGGAAGAGCACTTGATCTAGGATGTCCTTATGAAGGGGAGATGTGCGGAGCAACTCGAGGATGGAGATTTTTGCAGGTGTCTTGCCTAGGTGTTCTAGGAGGTTATACTGGTGGGTAGGTGATGGACGTGCGGTTGGACGGGGAGGTAAGGGAGCTAATGTGGATGCAGGTGTTTGTTCAATGGGAGGGGCTGTGCGAATGGATACATGGCCATGGTGGGTTGTAACAGCACAATCAGGTGCTTGTGTGTGGATGGTGACTGGGTTGACATGATGGGATGATGCTTCTATACGTCCTACTATAGAGTCATAGGATGTGGGTGGTGGGGTGATATTGTAGGTTTGGTTGGACGAGGAGGCTTTGTTATGATTAGGTAGGGGATCCTTGTAAGCTCCTAGGTTGGCGTTTGGTGATGGTTGGGCACTGTGATCAAGACCGACTAGATTTTGTTTAATAAGGTCTTGGATGCAATGTTTGAGTTGCATGCAGTTAGTTGTTTTATGACCCACCACGCGGTGGTATTCATAGTAGTCGTTCTCATTGTACCATGCAGCTTTTAGTTCATTCTCTTGATGGGGTCTAATGGGTGAAAGTGTGATCAAATTTTGCTTGAGACATCTATCAAGGATTTCTTCGACAGGTTCCCCTAAGGGTGTGAATTGTTTGCGTGGTTTGTGTGGTTTAGTTGGGCCTCTCTGGTTATTGACATTTGTTGCATATGTATGTGCAGGTGTTTGGTTTTGTATATGTTGGACGGCCTTCACATCCATGATGCCGTCGTTCAGATTGTTCTTGTTCTTCCCCCAATAACGTGATTTGTTGTTTAATGGTGTGTTGGCGTTGTTGTTGGTATTGGGGGTGTTATTATTGGATTTGGGGTCGTATAGTTTGATGGAGCCCTTGGAAATGAGGGCTCATTCAATGGTAGTGCCTTTGTCGATGACCTCTTCAAAGGTAGATGGACAAAGTATTTGCAGATGAAACCCTAATTCCGGATTGAGGTTGGCCACAAACATGGTGACGAGTTATTTTTTAGGAATAGGCCATGGGAGTTTGCTTGCTAAGCCTCTCCACCTTTGCAAGAAGGAAGCAAAGGCTTCGCCGTTCTTTTGTTTGGTGTTGCAAAGGTCGGTCATGGATATTTCATGCTCAAAATTATAGGAGAAGTGGTTCACAAACTTCTCCACAAACTTAGGGAAAGTCCTAATACCAGGGGGGAGATGTGTGAACCATTCAACAGCTTGACTGCTGAGGCTTCGTGGGAATAGTCTCATTAGATAGGTGTCATTATTAGAGACTTCTAAGAAAGCTATGTAGAACTCCCTAAGGTGGTCCCTAGGGTCTCCCTTTCCCTTGTATTTGTCAAATTTAGGTGTCTCGAAGTTCTTGGGGAAAGGGGGCATGTATAATGTGCAATCAAATGGGTAGGGGCAAATATCCTCAAAGGAATAATGTTTGTGTTTGCCCCCAGTTTGTAGGTCCGCTACCTGTTGGATTAAGCCTTGTACAACAGTGTTGATATCCTGTGGTTGCTATGGTTGTTGTATGTACGCTTGTTGGTTGGTGGGATGTTGGAATTGGGGTGGGGTTTGATATTGTGTAGATGATGTTACAAGGTTATGTAGATATGTGACAGTGGATGGATTGATGTTGGGTTGGTTAGATGTGTTGTGAGATGGTTGGGAGAATAATTGTCGTAGGTATGTAATGGTTTAAGGGTTGGGTGGGGGTACACTTGTAGATGTACTTGTCTGCATGGAGTTCACTTGTATGTTTAGGGTGATTTGTGGGATGGAAGGGTTTGTGGTAGTGGTGGTGGTGGATGTGATAATAGGTTGGGAAATGGTAGGGATGGTGGGATTTGTTGAAATGGTAGATGTGGTGGTGGTTGAGCTTGTGGAAGTGGTAGATTCAGTAGGTGTTGATGTTTGAGATGCGGTGAGTTGGGTATGTGAGGTAGATGCTTGGGTATTTGATGGGGTAGGTATGATTGTAGAGGTGGATGGTTGTGATGATGTCGTGATGGGGGGTAGTTGAGCACCAATTTTGAGAAGATAATCTAGAAATCTATTTGGATCTGACCGTAGGACTTTGTCAAGCATGTCCATGTTATCGGTGTCTTGCTTGAAGCTTAGGACATCTAGGTCATCTTGGGAAGTAATGGGGACGTTTTGTGTTGGTGGTGGTGGGGGGGTGATGGTTGTGTTTGTCGTAAGTAACTAAAGGGATTTTCATTAGGACCATATGGGGGGATGAAGGAATATGTAGGTGGATTTGGATTGATGGGTCTGTTGTAGCTATGGGTGTTAGGCATGCCAAATTGCCAATGTTCTGCCATTTCTTGATTCTTTTTGCTTTGTGATCTTGTGATGGGCATGCACATATATGGGGTTGATTTCTAGATGTAGGATGGGATGGGGATGGAGACCTTAGAGAATCTGATTTGATTACATTGGACCCAAAGATGGATGTGGTAGTGAGATGGAATAGGGGAGAAGATGTGGTGGAAGATCGATATGTATTTCTAAAGGTTTCAACCTAAGGGTGATATGGATGGGCGATATTGATTTTGCACAAATGTTGGACCAAAGAGATAGGTGATGGATGATGCTTTGTTTGATGTTTGATTTTTTGATGTGTGATGTGGATGATTTTGGTAGTCAACAAACTGAGCTTAGGTAGGACCTAGATTTGTGGTTTGCACAAAAGGATGTCTTTCTTTGTTTGGGATAGACTAATGACCTTACACAAAGAGGGATAATGATTTCATTTGGAAGGTAGACTATTGACTTTCCAAACAAGATATGATGTGTGTAGGATGAAATCTAGATCGAATTTTAGCTCAAAAGGATGACAAATTTTGATGATGTTTTGATTTGGCAGATTTTAGGGATTTTTGGAATGCTTTTCTTATGATAAGGATTTTGGAATGTGATCAAATGATGTGGTTTGTCTCTTGGCAATGTGTTGCAAATAATTCAAGCACAATAATCACACAACAATCAAGATTTTGTTTTGTTTTGAAAAAAAGATGTGTGATTTTTTTATTTAACAAGCACTTTGAACAACCTAAGGTGAGAATGTGACAGTGTTTGTTGAATCCCCTAGCTGTACCTATTCAAAGCGGGTAGCTCCAGGATCTTGGTAGCACCAGCTCCTCCTTACAATTGCACACACTTCTCATGCATACAAAGATTCAGGTTTCTTATAAGGCTTGTCCCTCACCAAACCTTTAGATTGTCCCTGCTACCTCAGCTAAGAACCGCATGAATCAGGGCCGCTTTAAAGGTTTCCCTTCTGTGCCAAAAAATAGAAAGATTTTGGCTTGCTAAACAATGGTTCATAGTAAGGGCATCCATTCAGGTGGTTATACATGCAGCAGCACTACTCTCCATTATAGAGTCTCCCAGCCTCCAAGGGTTACGCCTTGGAGGGTTTTGGGGGAGGTTGACTGTCGGTATAACACAACACCTGTCGCTTGAGACTTTCATCTCAAACGCCTTATTTTATATAGCAGCTTGGAAAAGCTTGGCTTTAGCTTGATGCTACTTGGGTCGTTCCCACCTTTCAAAGCAGGGTGACAGGCCCTCTGAGGATTACAAAAACAACACAACCACAAAAATACTTTTGATCCCCAAATTCATACAAAGATTCAAGGGGAGAGCATACGTATATTTTGTGTTTGCATCACACTAAACATGGTTCATTTTAGATCTTTGGATTATGTTGGGGGTGATTAATGCAAGTGTTGTGAGAAGCTTTTGATTCCCAAGGTCACCAAATGGTGCGAGGGAAGAGCATACACTTTTCACACTACAAGAACAAATCACAAAAACACTTCACACAAATTAAATTGATTTTCTTGATTATATGAGTGAAAAATGCAGATTGTTGTTCTTTTTAATCCAATGATTTCATTGATGCAATTTGTGGTTCTTTTTAAAAGCCCAAAATCAAAGTGTTTTGATAGTTGTTTGTTGCAAGCAATGATTGATTTTAGTTGCACCAAAATCAAATGTTCTTTATACTAAGGCACACAAAGATTCTTTTTAGGTGCACCAATGAAGATGTGTCTAATCTACTAAATCCTTGCAAAAGATGTTAGTATTTTTGAGATGATGGTCTTGGATGACTTGCAAAAAAGAGACCCAACCCTACACAGATCCTTAAGCTAGTACAGAAAAATAGCACTAAAACAGAGGGAAGATAGCGCTAATACAAAAAATAGCGTCAATATGGCATAGAGTTGGTCAACCGATGATTTTAGAAAATTTTTGCCATAGTCTCCCCTTCTTCGTTTAAGATACCTGTAGAAATAGAGAGCAGATAGAATAGAAAGTCCAAGAAATAGAAGGAAGACAAAGAAAGCCGGATGGATTTGTGAGTGAAAGTTAGGAGAGAAAGTGCTCAGGACCTACAAAAAAAAACACATATCCAAAACAAAAAGTCACAAAAAAAAAATTAGATATGGACCTTGTGGGTCCCACCGGGTGTACTAATGTAGATTAGGAAAACAAAATGAAGTGAAAACACAAACTAATTTCATAAAAACACAAAGTTATACCTCACATGAAGACCCAATCTCATCAAGGGAGGAGGAAGCTTGCACCCAAGAGCTCCTAGATTAGATAACCCTATTTGATTCAAATGTGGATTGCTCTTGCTTTCAACACAAATATAGATGAAGGATTAGAAGATAGATAGATTAGATATTTGAGAGAAATTTGAACATGGTTTTGATGCAAGAAGAAGTTGTTATGAATGGCTTGGGTGAGGGTTTAATTTATAGATTTTTGAAAAAGGAATGGAGGGTGAGGATCAAGAGTTGAGATCAAGGGCTAGGAATAAAAGTGAATCTTTTATTCATAGTAGATGATTTAAAAATTTATTTTTGGGAAGAGTGGAGGATAGTGGATGAATTAAAAATTTATTTTTGGGAAGAGTGGAGGATAGTGGATGAATTAAAAATTTATTTTTGAGAAGAGTGGAGGATAGTGGATGAATTAAAAATGTATTTTTGGGAAGAGTGGAGGATAGTGGATGAATTAAAAATTCATTTTTGGGAAGAGTGGAGGATAGTGGATGAATTAAAAATTTATTTTTGGGAAGAGTGGAGGATAGTGGATGAATTAAAAATTTATTTTTGGGAAGAGTGGAGGATAGTGGATGAATTAAAAATTTATTTTTGAGAAGAGTGGAGGATAGTGGATGAATTGAAAATGTATTTTTGGGAAGAGTGGAGGATAGTGGATGAATTAAAAATTCATTTTTGGGAAGAGTGGAGGATAGTGGATGAATTAAAAATTTATTTTTGGGAAGAGTGGAGGATAGTGGATGAATTAAAAATTTATTTTTGGGAAGAGTGGAGGATAGTGGATGAATTAAAACTTTATTTTTGGGAGTCTACACAATCCACTTACCTTTTTCTATGCTTCCACACTTTGCATACATGTCTCCTACGACAGTTGCAACTACAACATCTTACAAAATTCCCATATCCTTTACGATTTGATGGATGTCCATGTACTGTGTTCCAAAGATCTTAGTTTGGCACTAACAAAGAGGATGTAGCCAAAGGTTGTGGATTTTAGCTTTACACCCACCAATTGGTTTTGCTTGAAAGTTTCTAAAGCCTTATCAACAAATCCATTATTTGCATATCCTACAACCATACCATTCCATGAGACCACATTTCTTTGAGGCATCATGTCAAACAGTTCACTCACCTTCTCTATGCTTCCGCATTTTACATACATGGCTTCTATAGCAATTTCAACAACAACATTTTTCAAAATTCCAATAGACCACATTTTTTTCAGGTATCATTCAATGCAACTACAACATTTGATAAAATTCCCATATGCATTTTGTAAGAATACATGAGATACTATATATTTCTATACATGATTACCCTAATTAGTAAGAATTAATAAGAAAGAAGCATAATGGCAATAATTAGCATTCAAGGATTTCTAATGAAGACCTAAGGTTTGGGTGCCAATGGAAACTCACCAAACCCTCGGATCAATCTTTATAAATGAAGAGATTTTATGATTTAGACTAATATAGATGCTTGGGTATCTCATGATCATATTGAGATCTAATCATTGCTTTGTTTCTTGTAGGGTTTGTTTTCATGCTTCTAATCATAATAATCAGGGTTATGGGACAACAAGGTTATGGAAATGCTCTTCCATTATTTGTGTATCATGCAAACATACCATTCCATGAGACCACATTTCTTTGAGGCATCATGTCAAATAGTTCACTCACCTTCTCTATGCTTCTGCATTTTGCATACATGTCTTCTAGGGCAGTTGCAACTACAACATTTTTCAAAATTCTAATAGACCACATTTTTTTGAGGCATCATTCAACGCAACTACAATATTTGATAAAATAACCATATGCTTTTTGTAAGAATACATGAGATACTATATATTTATATATGATTACCCTAATTAGTAAGAATTAATAAGAAAGAAGCATAATGGCAATAATTAGCATTCAAGGATTTCTAATGAAGACCCTAGGGTTTGGGTGCCAATGGTAACTCACCAAACCCTCAGATCAATCTTTATAAATGAAGAGATTTTATGATTTAGACTAATACAGATGCTTGGGTCACAGTCATGAAAGACTATCATTATGTCATCTTAGAGACCCTGTAACTCAAAAAATCACCATGAAATGAGGTTGAGGATTCTTGGCACATGAAATGAGACCTTTCCTAACATTTACCCACCCACCTTGATGTGTTAGCATAATTTGTTCGACCTCATGACAAGCATATCAAAAAATAAGGCACCTAGCAAGGTTGTGTTGCATGAAACTAAAGCATTTTGCAAGAATGCATTTGATTTCAACACGGTCAAATGGATTGGAGTTGACCAAAACTGAGATAGGTTATTGTGGATGGACCCCACATGCACCTATAGGTCTAAACAAAATGTTCCCAGCTATGATGAATTCTGAGAACTGCTCCATCAAAGTTTGGCATTTTTTTTGTCTTATGGATCTTAAGGGACTTTGCTGGTAGCCTGCTACCCCGAACAAATGGGGCACTTGGCACATGAAATGAGACCTCCCCTAGCATTTACCCACCCACCATGATGTGTTTGCAAAGTCTGTTCAGCCCCACAAGCTATGGAATGCAAAATGTCACTCCTAGCACCTTTCCACTACATGAAACTAAAACATTTTGCAAGAATGCATTTGATTTTGGCATGGTCAAACGGATTGGAGTTGACCAAAACTGAGAGAGGTTATTGTGGACAGACCCCACATACACTTGTAGGTCCAAACAAAATGTTCCCAGCTGCCACAAATTCCAAGAATTGCTCTATCAAAGTTTGACAATTTTTCATCTTAGGGATCATAAGTGACTTTGCCCGTAGCCTACTTCCCCGAACAACTGGGTGCTTCGCACACAAAGTGAGACCTCCCTTGGCATTTACCTACCCACCCTGACACATTGGCAAAGTCCATTTAGCCCCACGATCTATGTAATGCAAAATGTCACTCCTAGTACCTTTCCACTGCATGAAACTAAAGCATTTTGCAAGAATGTATTTGATTTTGGCACAGTCAAATGGATGAAGCCACTTTGACATGATGAATTATATGAATCATGAAGACAATGATGGAGATCCATGGAGAAAATCAAGGAGGACAAGATAAGACACTAAATTTTTGAAGTTGCCAATGGCAACAAATTTACCACCTAGTTGTCCTTAACTAATCCATGATTGCAAATGGATGTGTTTTGGCTTCTATTGGTCCTAAAGTGACTTATTTATGATAAATATAATGCTCATAATTGTTTCTTGCAGGTCTAAGAAGTTGGAAACAAGTGGACATTAGCTAGAGCTATCTTGGAAACATGAATATTTGGAGACATACCTAGGACTATCATAAAAATCATTAAACTAATCTCTATAATTTAGGGTGTTGAAAGGTATATAGTTGATCAAGGTAACCACCATCATGTGCTAACAAAGGACAATTAGGAAATTTTGAAACATTGTTGTGTCATGTGCATACAAATCATCATGAATAGGTGCATAAGGAATGTCCTAGCCCAAGACACTAAAGAGGTCTCCACATCCTCCAACCTTCTCCAAGAGAATTCATACTATGAAACATGCACGGAGAAGCTATCAAAAGGACACCTAACAATTATGTCTAAATGATTAATAGAGACAAGTAGGATTGGCATAATAGGGGGCCTAGGATAGTCTAAGATTCAAGCCATTGCATGGTTCTATTGAATGAATCATTATGCATATTAAGGAATAAATCCTTCTATATCATCATAGGGTAAAAATTAAGAGTCTTCCAGAATTAGTTTTGGCTCCATTCATCATGAATATGAGTATGACAAACAATTGTTCACTAAAATTATTTTATGAAGTATTTGATATTGTTTTTCTCTTTTATAGCTGAAAATAGGTGAAATGAAGGCATGAAGGGCCGAAACAAGGTGGAAACATGAGGAATTTGGAGTCTCATTGACTGAACTAACTAATATACCTAGACACATATATATCTTAGAACATAAAGAACATAAGAACATATAAATGTGAAATAAAATGGACATAAGTTGAACATACCTTAGAATTTGATATTGCAGTTGACCAATTCTCCAAAATATGGCTTCAAAATCCTCAAATTCTTCTTTTTCGCAAGTTTGATTATGAATTCTATATAACTCTAGAATAGGATTAGTGAAATTTATGGAAAAAACAAACATATATCATCAAATTCAATCTATATATCAATGGTAATTAGCTTTGAAATAATATCACACATGAAACATGAAACTTTTAGTTTAAATAATCAAAATTTCTCCAAAAACATGCAAAATTAGTTCTTCTACATTGAAAAAACAAAAAGGTGGTGGATTGATATAAAATTGATTCCCAATAATTCAAACAACATGAAAAGTATTTTCTTGTCTAATATACTGCATGAAAAGTAGGAATAATAGTCATGTGGGGTCTGAAACATGGATCCCACATGCTTTTTTACCATTTTTCATGCTTCCCAAAATGCATTCATGTTATAACACACTCGCATTATAACAAAAGCATGTTCTAGGAATCATGAAAACATAAAGCTTCCTGCATGCAAAAATCATAACCTTCTCAATGTTGGTGCTAAAATCATAGTCTAAGATGTCATGCTCTCACATAAAATATATTGTAACTATGCATTTAGTGCATCAAATAGGTAATCAAGTGACAGTTCAAGAGTATCCCTAGACTCAAACATCCATGTGGTTCATGAAATATGTAGAGGAAAACTAATGTGTTGTAGACTTAACATAATTCAGGGGTAAACCTATCTGAATAGTCTACTATATCATTACATTCCTACATTAAATTATCAACCAAGGAGCATAAGCTTATGATGGCACTGCACTATATGTGCTTTCAGGGCTCATATTCTTCCTAGACTATCTTATCCAAATCCACTCGGGCTATTCTACTATGCTAGAATTCAAAGAAATGCAAGGACGACAAAAATATCTATAGAATCTAGTGGCTACAGGTACCTACAGCATAAGTTGTAGATGACTATTATCAATAGGAAATTATAGAATTAACTCAAAACATCCAAAATGATAAAAGAACTAATGCTAACCTCCAAAGGACTTCGAGTAGACAAAGCATGCATTTGTTCATGAACCATACTACTATAATTTGACAATCAAACAAATCTAAGTGACTCATGATGTATCTATATGCAAATGAAAAACAAATTTAACAATGAATACATAAAGGAACAAGGAAATAAATGAAGTGAGAATCAGTACCTTGAGTGGGTGACTTAGGGGACTGACTCACTTAACTAAAAATCAAATCTAAGTTAGATACTCACGCATCTTCATAACACATAGTTCCATTCATTTCAAATCATAAACAGAATCTCTTCAAATTGTATTCAATAATAACATTCCTCAATAAAACATGTCTAGATTTTCTAATAATAGAAATTAAGCAACAATTGAATAACTAGAAAACAAAGTAACTAACTTGATATCTAACTCATCCCCCCTAACTTATACAGAATCGGGAGAGTTTTATGCAACTACCAACTAACTTCAACCATCAATCCATTCCTAGATACTAGGATACAGGTTTGAGATCAATTTATTAATCTAACTAAACAGAGGAAAGAGAGTTTTGTTTAAACAAGAATTCTTATGCAATGGATCTCATGAAGAACACACATAAGCTACATTTGAAACAAGTCTTCTTCTTCTTCTGTATTTATTTCTGTCCATGATGGTTCACATTTATCCTCTAGCTGCCTACACGTTTGGCATCCTAACTTCACTTCCTTTAATTCTCCTATCTGCAACTTTGCTGCAAATGCCCGTTTCCTTGATGACACGCTCTTGCTGCATACGGGTTAATTCACCAAACATATGCACACAAATAACCTTCATGACTAAACCATAGGCTTCAATCTATATTGCATGCATACTCATATTTAAATCATTCAATTGATAATATCATCACCATATTTCATATTAATATCATAGATTCAAAGTCTTGCAAAGTATATAAAAGGATAGGATATAATGATGGTGATGTTGGTAAAGTTTCTGGAGGATCATATAGAAAAGTTCTAAAAGCATATAAAAACAACATAAAAAGGGGTCAATATTTCAACCCATCAAAGTAGAACTTGTCTATACTAGGAGGGACAAATGTAACCTTGTATCTACATGGGAGAGTCTCTCTCTTTATTTCTCTATCCTATATATAGAGAGGGACTAGGAGACATGGACATGGATAGGGAGAGAGCTTGGGGACATCCAGAAAGAGATGGAGAGATAGACATAGAGTTAGAGAAAGGAAAAAATATAGAAAGAGGGGCAAATAGAGAGATATAGAAGGATATGTGGAGATAGAGATGGGGAGAGGGAGAGAGGGGGATTGAGATAGACAAAGGGGTCTATAGATAGAGAAAGATAGAGATACATATATAGAGAGAGAGGGGGGATATAGGGAGAGAAATCTAGAAAGGGAGAGATAGATAGGGAAATACAGAGAGAGAGGTAGAGAGGGATATATTAAGAGATAGGGAAAAAGATGGAGAGATGTTTAGAGACATAGGGAGAGAGATAGAGAGGAAGAGAGAGAGGTAGTGAGGGATAGAATAAGAGATAGTGATCCATATGTCTAGAGAGATAGAGATAGGGAAAGAGATCAAGAGATACAACTTCTAGAGACATAGGGAGATAGATTTGTGGTAGAGGGATTGGGAGAGTGATAGAGAGGGGGAGTGAGATAGTGAGGGAGGGAGAGATAGAAAGGTAGAGTTAGAGAAAGGGGATTGAAAGAGAGAAAGATAGAGAGATAGGGAGAGAGAGATAGAGAGGTAGGTATAGTTAGAGAGAGATAGAAGAGATAGAGATATCTCTCTTAGACTTGGTCTCCTCTATATCTCCCTATTCTCCTCTCTACCTAAACCATAAAACTAAACCTCTAAACCTTAACCCCTAACCCCTAACCCCTAATGCCTAAAAATGAGAAACCCTAAACCATAAAACCTGGAAGAAACCCTAAACCTCTATCTCCCTATTTCTCCCAATCTCTATTGGTTCCCTCGCTCTATCTCTCTCTAAACCCTAAACTTTAATCCCTAAACTTGAGAAACCCTAAACCCCTAATCCCTAAACCCTACCCTCTAAACCCTAAACCCTAAACTCAAGCATTCCTAAACCCTTAAAGCCTAAATAATTTCCCTAAACCCTAAACCCTAAACCCTATTTACTTGAGCAACCCTAACTCATGTAAACCTTAAATAATTCCCCTAACCCCTAAACCCCAAACTCGAGCAACCAGGCTAAACACCTAAACATATAGTTTGATAGGGGATGATGGAGGATCAATGGGAAATGGATGTAGAATTATTGGATCTTGATTAAATCATTATCCTCATTGGGATGTGATTTGATAGGATCCAAGTTATTTGTTTGATTGTCTATGTTTTCTTAGGGACCAAGTGTCTCATCATGGGATATTGATGGATAATGAATAGGACTAGCACGAGATGATGGATAGGGCTAATGGGATGATGTATATGAGTGATGTGGGTTACTTTCTCATGGATAAGATCTTGATCATAGATAATATCTTGATCACAGGGAGGATAAGCATGGATAGAGTGATATTAGGTATGGATGGGGTAAGTGGGGATGCATTAATATTCATTGGATTAGGGAGTAAGAGGTGGCTATGGGGGTTCACTAGGAGATGTTGGAGGATCAATGATGGGATCAATGTATAGAGGGGTTGACCATGAGATGGTAAGGGAACCGAGATGGGATTAGATGGGATGTTTAGATTTTGATTAGGATGGGAGGTTGGTGTTTCCACATGCTTTGGACTAGGCTCTTAATGTATAGCTACTAGGTTTCTTAGATGGATGTGATGGGTTCTTAGATGGGATCAATAATCTTTGGATGTTTGACAACATGGCTACATGATGGGGTTTGACTCGGACTTATGGTAGGAGACTCTTCAATGAAATGGATAGACATAGGAGTGGATGATGGTGTTGGAGTGGTAGACATGTTATTAGGAGGTTCTTTGTTAGGCTCAAGGATAGGAATTTGAGTACATGATGTTCTTAGATTCCTTGCTAATAGTCCTTAGGTCACATCCTTCATGGATTCATGGGTTGATGGACTAAGATATGCATATAGTTGATGGATAATGATGCAAGATGTTGTGGGGTTAGGATTAGGATCGAGAGAATGGATATAGGAGGCTCAGATGGATTAGGATTGGAGGTGTTAGAGGGGGATGAAATTAGATTAGTGGATTTGGATGGATCCATATCTTTTCTTTTATTTTTGGATTTTGCAAAGACTCTTTGGAGAAAATATTTCAAGCATTCATGGGTTGATGGATAAGAGCTTAGAGTGTTTGATGGTGGATTAGATGGTGAGTTATATGGTGGATGGATGATAGGGATTGATGGATTAGGAGATGGGTGGACTAATGCATTAGGATTAGGAGGATTGGAGGAAAATTATAAAATAATTCCTCTTTAACCCTAACCCCTAAACCCTAAACTTGAGCAACCCTAGAAACTCATAAACCCTAAATAATTTACCCCTAAAGGTTTGAGCAAACCTAAACTCATAAACCCTAAATATGGCCCTAAACCTAAGCAACCCTAAACTTCTCTCTCTCCCAAAACCCCTAAACCATAAACCTGAGCAACCCTAAACACCTAAACCCTAAATAATTCCACTAAACCCTATACTTAAGCAACCCTAAACTCATAAACCTAACCAATCCTCTCTCTCTCCAAAACAAGAAAATTAGGACTCTCTCTCTCTCTCTCCTTATCAGCCTATCTCTCCCCTCTCTCTCCCAGCCATCTCCATCCTCTTTCCCTCTTCCTCCCTCTCCTCTTGCATGTCAACAAAGAATATGGAAATAAGAAAACTAGGACATGCAAAGAGGGACAAGAATATAAATTGGGATGATGAAATGAAAACAAGATAATTTATGAAATTTCATTGGATGGGAAGAATGATGAGGAGAGGTAGAGAGGGGAGGGAAGTAGAGAGTGAGAGAGAGAGTGTAGGAGGTAGAGATAGGAGGGAAGCAGAGAGTGGGAGAGGACCATAGGAGGTAGACAGGGGAAGGAAGAAGAGAGAGAGGGTAGGAGGTAGGTAGGGGAGGGAAGTAGAGACTAAGAGAGGGTAGGAGGTAGACAGGGGAGGGAAGTAGAAAGTTAGAGGGTAAGAGGTAGAGAGAGAGGAGAAGAGAGTGAGAGAAGGTAGGAGGTAGAGAGGCGAGGGAAGCAAAGACTCAGAAAGAGGGTAGGAGGTAGATAGGGGAGGGAAGTAGAGAGTGAGAGAGAGGGTAGAAGGTAGAGAGGGGAGGGAAGAAGAGAGTGAGAGAGAAGGTAGGAGGTGGAGAGGGGAGGGAAGCAGAGACTTAGAGAGAGGGTATGATGTAGAGAGGGGAGGGAAGTAGAGAGTGAGAGAGATGATAGGAAGTGTAGCTGCCCTTGTAGAGATGTATGTAAAGTGTAGAAGCATAGGCAAGGCATGTCAATTATATGATGTAACACCTCAAAGAGATGTTCTATAATGGAATGCAATGATTGCAAGATATGCAAAAAATAGATTTGTTGAAAAGGCTTTAGAAACTTTCAAGCAAATGCAATTGGCATGTGCATAGCTAGTTATGCTCAGCATAATGTGAGCATGTTATAACGTGCTCGTGTTATTGATTTCACATAATGTGGGCATGTTATAGTGCACTCACATTATGCTCATATTTCTTTGACATATTTTTATCAATTTTTAGCAAAATATGGAGATAATCTGGAGCGTGCTCCCCATCAAGATGGCTCTTTTTTCAATGAAAACTCAAAAAAATTCCACCATAATCTTAAGCTCTTTGTTAGCTATCTAACCATATATTTTTTTTTCACATTTTGAGTACGTTAAGGGTTTCATCTTGAATTTCTTTTGTTAGTGTGTCAATTTTTTGTCAAAAACCAATGCCTAGTATTTTTGACTTTTTTTAACCATTCATAAAAATTTGAAATAAGTTACGGGTATGTGTAGGATCATCGTAGGCCAAACATTGGCAATTGGGAAAAAATTGTGTTTTTACTTAGCCAAATTCGTGACTTGGCAAGTTTGACTTTCATATGTTTTGAAATGGATATCCATTTCAAAACAAATATCCATTTCAAAATGGATATCCATTTCTAGAAATCCAAAACGGACATCCATTTCCAAAATGGATATTCATTTCCAAAATGCAATTCAGTGTATGTATATATTACTTGCCCAATTCTACATGAGGTATACCAAATATAAACCACTTACACATGATTGAATGTTTGTTGATTACTAATTTATCCTTTAATTATTAATTTATTTATACTACCAAGCATGGTATTCATTCATGAAAAAATTTAAGAGTGTTTCAATTTGTGAAGGATTCTAATAATTGTTAATAACACCTCCCTCTATAGAGAGGATATATATAACTATTTGAGCAGTAATATGAGATTTCATTATAACAATCTTCTTCATACACTTCATATTAGCTAGGCCTAGAACTATGATATAAATTATATGAAAGGGAAGACCTAGGAAAACCATTAGGCCAAGGATCCAAGTTTTAAAAGATTCAAAACACATTGAAACTAAGAAAGTGCACTTCATACAAGTGTACATTCTTGTATGAAAGCAACTTTATCTCACCAAGAGAAGAAAGAACATGTATGTTCCTTAAACCTCATGCCCTAAATTGCTTTCTATGATTTGATTCATGATACATGGTTTGAGAAGGATACACACAATATACCCTTACCCTCTAGTGATAAAATTACGAATGATACTTTATGTGGTGAAGCTACACCTTCATTAATCCTTCATGACATTATTATTCCTTGTGATGATGATGATCCTTCATGTGATATGTTAGGACATAATGCAAAGTTAACATGGCATGAACTCTCTTGGAAGGGTAAGCATGGACTATAAGAACATTGAGCTAGTTGGATCTATTAAGCTCGCCATTTCTGAAAGAACCTTAAAAGTTAACCTTAATTAGGTAAGGTTGTGTTTCATTGTGGTTGTTTGTGGAACAATGTGTAAATTAATGTTACCTAAGGATAAATCTAACTATACTAACATTTTAATAACCATGAGAGCTGGGACTAACAATTAGACTAAAAACTTGACAAACAATACAACTTGGACACATGTAGGACTTGGAAAAAGGAAAAAAATATAATTAAATGTGGAAAACAATGAAAAAGTGGTATTAGTTGCACCTATATAGAGAAGTGGTTTAGAGGTTGGTTAAGGGAATTATTTAGGGTTTAGAGGTTTAGGGTTGCTCGAGTTTAGGGGTTTGGAGTTTATGGTTTAAAGAGAGATAGAGAGAGGGGACTGATAGAGTTTGGGAGAGATAGAGGAGACAGAGGGGAGATAGAGAGTGAGAGACATGTCCAGAGACAGAGAGAGAGAGATATTGAGAGGTAGAGGGATGATAGAGATAGGGAGATAGAGGTTTAGGGTTGCTTGGGTTTAGGGGCATTATTTAGGGTTTAGGGTTTATGGTTTTGGGGTTAGGGGTTAAGGTTTAGAGGTTTAGGGTTTAGGGTTTAGAGAGAGATAAATGACCAATAGGGAGATATAGAGGAGTCCAAGGGGAGAGATAGGGAGATAAAGAGTGAGGGACATGGCAAGAGACATAGGGAGAGAGATTAAGGGGTAGAGGGACAAAGGTGATAGGGAGATAGGGGAGAGATAGGGAGATAGTGGTTTATGGTTACTTGGGTTTAGGGTTTAGGGGTTTGTGGTTTAGGGTTTATCGGTTTAGGGTTTCTCAGGTTTAGGGGTTAGGGGTTAGGGTTTAGGGGCATTATAATTTAGGGTTTAGGATTTATTGTTTAGGGGTTAGGGGTTAGGTTTAGATGTTTAGGGTTTTGGATTTAGGGTTTATATATATAGAGAGAGAGAGAGAGGAATGATAGGGAGATATAGAGGAGTCTGAGGGGAGAGATAGGGAGATAAAGAGTGAGGGACATGGCCAAAGACATAGGGAGAGAGATTGAGAGGTAGAGGGACAAAGGTGATAGGGAGATAGGGGAGAGATAGGGAGATAGTGGTTAAGGGTTACTTAGGTTTAGGGTTTATGGGTTTTGGGGTTTAGGGTTTCTTAGGTTTAGGGGTTAGGGGTTAGGGTTTAGAGGCATTATTTAGGGTTTAGGATTTAAATTGTTTAGGGGGTAGGGGTTAGGTTTAGAGGTTTAGGGTTTTGGATTTAGGGTTTAGAGAGAGAGAGAGATATGGAGATAGGGGAGAGATAGGGAGATAGAGGTTCAGAGTTGATTGGATTTAGGGTGTACCTGGGTTTAGGGATTCCTAGTTTTGGAGATAACTAGATAGAAAGAGAGAGAAGATAGATAGGGAGAGATAAAGGAGACAAAGAGGAGAGATAGGGAGATAGAGAGTGAGTGAGATGTCCAAAGAAATAGGGAGAAGGATTGAGAGGTAGAGGGACAATAGAGATAGGGAGATAAGGGAGAGATAGGAGATAGGGTTTAGGGATTAGGGGTTAAGGTTTAGGGGCATTATTTAGGGTTTAGGGTTTATGGTTTAGGTGATAAGGTTTAGAGGTTTAGGGTTTAGTGTTTAGAGAGAGAGAGGACCAATAGGGAGATATAGAGTGAGGGACATGGCCAAAGCATAGGGAGAGAGATTGAGAGGTAGAGGAATGATAGTGATGGGGAGATGGTGAGATAGGGAGATAGAGAGATAGATGTTTAGGGTTTCTTGGGTTTAGTGTTTAGGATTTAGGGGTTTATGGTTTCTCAGGTTTAGGGTTTAGGGGTTAGGAAATAGGGGTTAGGGGATAGATTTAATCATGCATTAATACAGGTTGTGGAGTGAGAAAGGGGTGGTATGGGTATGGTTTATTGGAGTAATGAGGTGATTTAATTAGTGATGACCTAGGTGAAGTGGTGGGTAAGGTGTATTATGTGGGATTGCTAGAAAGTGTGATTGGTAATGGTGGGGATAGCTAAATGTCCTATTTTTCCTAAATAAACCCTAACCCCTAACCCCTAAACCATAAACTCTAAATAATGCCCCTAAGCCCTAACCCCTAAACCCTTAACCTGAGAAACCATAAACCCCTAAATCCTAAACCCCAAACCCCTAAACCCTAAAAACTAAACCCAAGCAACCCTAAACCTCTATCTCACTATCTCCCTATCTCTATCATTCCTCTACCTCTCAATCTCTCTCCCTATGTCTCTTGAGTAGCCCTAAACCCCTAAACCCTAAATAATTTCCCTAAACCCTGACCCCTAACCCCAAGCAACTCTCTCTCTCTCTCAACACCCTAAATAATGACCCAAAACCCTAAATAATGCCCCTAAACCCTAAACCTCTATCTCCCTATCTCTATCATCCCTCTACCTCCCAATCCTTCTCCCTATCTCTCTCTACATCTCGCTCACTCTCTATCTCCCTATCTCTCCCCTCTATCTCCTCTCTCTCTCTCTACTATCTCTCTAGGTAAAAGAAAGAAACTCAGTCCACATATAGGGGAAGTCATGCAGGGAAAAAATGCCGCCAGGAATGGGTACCTGTTTAGTAATGGGCACCTGTTTAGTAATGCGCACCCGTTTAGTAATGCACACCTGAGCCTAAACGGGTACCCGTTTAGCGTTGGGTGCACGTTACTAAACAAGTACCCATTACTAAACGGGTACCCATTTTCAAAAAAGTATATGTTTTTAAAAATAAGCCCTGTGGGCTCATTTTCTTCCTCTCCAGCTGATAGCAACAGTGACAGTGGAAGGCTTAGAATGGGTACGCGTTGTTGAAGGCTAAATGAGCACAACACCAAAGTTTTTTTGCCCTGTCACCTCTTCCCGCCACCTCATCACTACTGAGCTCCTCCAGGTTGGTTCTCTGATAGTTTTTAGCTTGTTTTAGATTTTTTTATGATTGTAGGATTAAAATGAAAATTAGGGTTTTACTTGTTATTAGAGTTTTATGATTTTTTTGTGATTGTCTGTTACTGCAAACCCTAAAACTATGTTACTGCAAACCCTAAAACCATGTTACTGCAAACCCTAAAAAACCTAAATTATAAACCATAAAAAACCAAATTATAAACCCTAAAACCATGTTGTACTGCAAACCTTAAAAACATAAACTATAAACCCTAAAAAACCAAATTATAAACCCTAAAACCATGTTCTACTGTAAACTCTAAAAACCTAAACTATAAACCCTAAAAAACCAAATTATAAACCCTAAAACCATGTTGTACTGTAAACCCTAAAACCTAAACTATAAACCCTAAAAAACCAAATTATAAAGATTTAATTTTTTGTGAGTATGATTCGAATGCATTCAAATTTTCAATGACTTCTAACGAGAACGTAATAGCATTCAAAAGAAGCTTTATGAATTAAATTGTTGTGGTCAAACAAAATTTTATAGTGAATTGACTTGAAATTCCAAACAAGCCACTCTTCCATCCTCCTAAAAATGCAAACTACTAATAAAAATATCTTATAATTACTTTAATATATATATCTTCATTATCATTTACTAGTATTCCATTTATGACCTCTACAATTGTTATTGCTTTTGAGGATCCCATAGTTTCATTTGAATCCCATGCTATGCCCATTAACTACACAGTTCTCCATCTCTTAGATTCTCTCTACTTTAAGCATTCTTTTCCTCCTATTAATTCCATTGCAACCACTTTCATTATCCACATTTCTATTATCATTATTCTTACTAGCATTATTTGTATTTATTACCTTATGCTATGTAGAATTCCATGATTTGTCCATGCTTGTATTTCTCATCTCACTTTCCTAATATCAAATCCCACTTTTGATTCCTATAGGCTTGTAGGTGAATCTTTCATGTTTTCATTCATCATGTGTTGAGTTCCAAAGAGTTAGCTTACCATGAGCCACATTGAAAAGAAATACATTCTTCAAAAGTTATTAACTCATCTACATGCATACCCATCTATCATGTCATTACTAGCCTAGTCTAATATTTAGTGATGAGCCCTTGCATATTACTCTAGTTGCATGGGGTTAGACCTAGGAGGTTGTTGGCCCATGCCCCAAAGTGCAAATTTTTATGTTTCTTATGTGCCTTATTGCTTTCGTAAACCCTACATTGACAAGTGATTGGAAATATTATAATAGAGAAATGGGAAGAATACACTTGGCATGGGCTATCATGCACTTTTAAATTGTGATAAATAATGTGATAAATGATCAAAGGAAATAATCAATCATAGTTAAACAAACAAGACAATGGAAATAGAAATTCACACCGGATTAGGAAAAAGTAAACTATAAATACAAGGGTTTAGATGCACTTGTAGGAGATGGCTACCACTACAAATGGACTCAAAATAAACATTAACTAATAAATTTTTGTGTGTGTTTAGAATAGTTTACTAATAACTTCTCTATCTAGAAACCAATTAAGACAAAAATTAGAAGATAGTGCAAAATAGTAAAATATGTCACAATTGAGCTTAACTAAGCTAGAAGTAGGATAATAGAGAAATGGAAAGAATACACTTGGCATGGGCTATCATGCACTTTTAAATTGTGATAAATAATGTGATAAATGATCAAAGGAAATAATCAATCATAGTTAAACAAACAAGACAATGGAAATAGAAATTGACACAGGATTAGTAAAAAGTAAACTATAAATACAAGGGTTTAGATGCACTTGTAGGAGATGGTTACCACTACAAATGGACTCAAAATAAACATTAACTAATAAATTTTTGGGTGTGTTTAGAATAGTTTACTAATAACTTCTCTATCTAGAAACCAATCAAGACAAAAAGTAGAATATGGTGCAAAATAGTAAAATATGTCACAATTGAGCTTAACTAAGCTAGAAGTAGGATAATAGAGAAATGGGAAGAATACACTTGGCATGGGCTATCATGCACTTTTAAATGTGGACTATATAAGGTGTCAAAATGTTTCCATTATAATTTTGAGAAAAATGATGATAGGACAAGGTTGTTAGGTAGAGTGACACCTTGGGTGTCACATGGCCCTCTCCTAGTACCTTGGTGTATGACTAGGACCTAGAAGGCAACCTTGTCCACTATGTGAAAATGATCTAAAAATTTAGACATAGCTTCATCTTGTGATTTTTTGCATAACTTCCTCTTGATAATTTGTGAGATGTTTTCTAATTATTCCATATTTTATCTATAAATACCAATTCTATAGAAGAAACCCTCTAAAAAATGGTTAAAGAGGAATGAAGTAGGAAGGAGAATATAATATTTTAGGGAAATGTTGGATTAATTTAAAGAGACATTGGTATGAAAAACTAAAGCTAGGTTTAAACCAAGGTTTGAAGGAGAAAGAGGGAATTTAGGAGATGGAAAAATAAGACTCAATGAAAAAAAGTAAAGGGGAATAATATGGATATAGAGAGGACTAATATGGGAGAAGAAAAGAAATAATATGAAAGATACTTGATGAAAAATAGAGTAGAAATGAGAATCTAAAATGAAATTGAGGAAAGAAAATGGTTTAGAAATAGGTAAGTCCAGAAGGAATGTGGGTTTGAAAAGGGAAGATAAAATGTATAATAGAGGAAGAATGGAGTTAAAACCAACAAATATAGTAAACACTAACAGTCCTACACTTATTCAAGAAAGATGGCTCCAAAATAGCAATCAAGTGGAAACTTCACAATTTTTCTATGTTCAAATGGGGAGAGGGAGGCCTATTTTATATATTTTCATACAAAAATAGAAGTCCAAATAATGTGATAAATGATCAAAGGAAATAAACAATGATAGTTAAACAAACAAGACAATGGAAATAGAAATTCGTGCACCGGATTAGGAAATAGTAAACTATAAATACAATGGTTTAGATGCACTTGTAGGAGATGGTTACCACTACAAATGGACTCAAATGGTTTAAATAAGGGTATACAAGATATATTTAGGGTTGAGGCATCATTATTTGATCATATTATATGATAAACTTGTGCATGTTTAATTTTCAAGTATTACTTGCTCTCTAAATTCATGGATATTTTAAACTAAATCATTTATAGATCTATTAGATTAAGTTTAAATTTATAGATATTTGTTTGTAAGTTTTCAATATGTATATATTTGTGAAATTATACATTTGTAAGTTTTTTATATGAATACATAATTGGAAATTTGTAGGAGACATCTAATGGATGACCAGAGTCTTGATGAATTTTTAATAGATGACATTCTTTATGAAAACCCCCCACCCCGTGATCCACCTCAAAACCCCCCACCTCCTCCACTTGATGAGGCCCAATTGCAGCAAAACATTAATGAAAATATTAATGCAATTGAGGAGAACATTAATTTGATTAATAATCAACCTCACTTGATGCCTCCTCATGTGGTTTGGTTTGCATCTTTGATGCAAACCATTATTGATTCTGTTAGGTCTATCGATGCAGACCTAAATAGATTTCACCTTTGGCAGGAGGAGAGGAGGCAATTCTATGTGGATGGTCTTTCATATAAAGACATCCATGACCTCCACATAACAAAACAAACATTAGCCCCATTTTTTCATCACCCAAAAACTAATCAACCTATAGCTGCAACAAAAAAAAAGAATATCAATTAAGTGGTGTATGCATGAGGCAATTTCGAGACATTTTTGGGATCGGTGGTGGATGGTGTTTGATCACCCACCACATGCTAATTGTGAGGTACCACTATATTTTTTGAGAAAATTATGGGTGGAGTTTCAATTGGGTCAAAAACCTAATTATTTTGATATGAGAGAATTTTAGGGTGTTGGTTGTTGCATGCCACAACACAGACCAGGGGCATGAGTTGACCCTAATCAACCCGTTCCTCCTACTCCTATGGTTGCTCCTGTTTTGCCCATGATTCTTGCACCTATTCAGCAGTAGGTAGTGTTGTCGACATTAGGAGCATTGAGTAGATTCTCAGGCAATCTCACTGAACAAGCTGCCCACATGGCAGCTGAATTTAGTGGTGGAGAGCATCATGGAGGAGTCAATGCATCTCATCATAGAGCCTCAGGCATGTCAGGGGCACATTTGTGTACAAATTGCAATCAACTGTGTTATGGTCTTGCTCCTACATCTACATCAGATGCAGCTACAACAGAAGTGGAGTCATACTTGGATCTACTATATTCGGATGATAATCCTACACAGGTACATTGACCACATTTTATTAAATATTTCAAGTGCATAATTTGAACGTATCAAAATTTATATACATAATTTAATGAATTAATATATAATTGTGAACTATTTGTTGTATAGATCTCAAGTTTCTCTAGGGCCACATCACGATTTGATACATTGAGTTTTACATTGACAGCTATAGAGATTGGCACACCTTATGGGGTAAACCAATATATCTTAACCCTAATACCATATGTATCTAATTCTAGTTTAAATTTTCTTCTTGAAACTTACCAATATTATATTTTAAATTAACAAGTGTATAAATAAATAAATAACTATATGTACATATATGTGAAACACTACTATTGCAGCGAGGCTCAGGTCATGTGGCAGTTCCCATGTCTGACCGACCATGTGGCTCAAGTGTTTCTTCCATTGATCCTGCATCGTCAGCTGTTATGCCTGAGTATTCTCTGGTGTGGGTTTTAAAAAATTGTACTAAATTTATACTAAGTTTCTTTTTTGAGTTTATATAAATTTATATATGCACCCATATATATGTAAGTGTAGGATGATAGGAGTGAGACTATTGGTCAGGTTACTAGTCAGGGACAAATTCATGAGCCATCTATACATTTTGAGGTCCTAAACTTTACTAAATTTTCTATGTGCAATTTCTAGGTCTTTATATGCTAAATAATTCTAACTTATTTCAAACTTGCTTTATTTGAAATTCTAGCAATTAGTAGGTCAAACTTTTGGTCAAGAAGATGAAACAACTATACCATTTGCACAACAAAATGTGGGAATAGATGAGCATGATTGCACAGTAATTTAAATGCACACTTTAAAGCCTACATTTAAATATTTAATTTCATGTGCCATTTTTAAAATTTTTAAATCTGATTGCAAGTTCCTTTCTCTTGTGTACAGCATGAGGTAGATCCATCTATTTCACGAGGAAGAAAGAGGCCTCTTTCAGATTTGAACTTGAGTGATGATCATACCTGACAGATTTTTATTTCATAGACTGAACTGTATGATGTGCACATTATTTTTTATATATGGCGTGCCAGAACTTTGACTATATATGTCGAACTTGCTATTACATGTACTTCTAGATATATTTCAGTATTTCATGAACTATGATTTGTATTTATTTATATGTTGATGATGAGTAGATGTTTTAGTACACATTTCATGGGTCCTACCTATATTTTATAGTATTTAATGGACTTATCCAGATAGATCTACATGTATATATTATTGAGTATATGCTTGAATGTATTTTAGTATGCTAGATAATATGTTAAATATGCTTCATTGTTCACTTCTAGATTATAAATTATTTAATTGAGACATGTTAGAAGATTTCTCTCTACTACATTTTTTAATTTAAGAAGTAATTATGCATTATGGTTCAATAGTTCTTCTTGAAATAGTGAACAATCTATTAACTGCCTCACAAACCTAAATTAAGTTAATTTACATAGTGGAATAGATAGGTCTGGTGTTAAAATTATCTAATAGATAAATTTAGGGCACTTTATATAACAAGGTAATTTACCTAGGATAAATCTACAAAATCATGATAAAATGATTTAAGGATGTTAGACTCACTTTGATAGTGTCCAAACAAAATCTTCCTTAAAAAAACATTCAAAACATGATTCAAATGAAGCATTCAATTCTTGTAGAGAAACTAACTCTTTAGAAGAAACTAGAAGGAAATTCAAATCTTATCCACACAATATAATCTACAAAAAAATTTATCACAATCCATTTTCCAATTTTTCCTATTTTTGACAATCCATTTTCCGCATTATGGTTCAATAGTTCTTCTTGAAATAGTGAACAATCTATTAACTGCCAAAATTAATTAAATGTTTTCATTTATATTTATATTCAAAATTCAAAATTCTTTAATACATCACCTCACAAACCTAAATTAAGTTAATTTACATAGTAGAATAGATAGGTTTGGTGTTACAATTATCTAATAGATAAGTATGGTGTTACAATTATCTAATAGATAAATTTAGGGCACTTTATAACAAGGTAATTTACCTAGGATAAACCTACAAAAATCATTATAAAATGATAAGGATGTTAGACTCACTTTGATAGTGTCCAAACAAAATCTGAACCTGAAAAAAACATTCAAAACATGTGATTCAAATGAAGCATTCAATTCTTGTAGAGAAACTAACTCTTTAGAAGAAACTGGAAGGAAATTCAAATCTTATCCACACAATATAAGCTATAATAGATAAGTTTGGTGTTACAATTATCTAATAGATAAATTTAGGGCACTTTATAACAAGGTAATTTACCTAGGATAAACCTACAAAATCATGATAAAATGATAAGGATGTTAGACTCACTTTGATAGTGTCCAAACAAAATCATCCTTAAAAAAACATTCAAAACATGATTCAAATGAAGCATTCAATTCTTGTAGAGAAACTAACTCTTTAGAAGAAACTAGAAGGAAATTCAAATCTTATCCACACAATATAAGCTACAAAAAAATTTATCACAATCCATTTTCCAATTTTTCCTATTTTTGACAATCCATTTTCTGCATTATGGTTCAATAGTTCTTCTTGAAATAGTGAACAATTTATTAACTACCAAAATTAATTAAATGTTTTCATTTATATTTATATTCAAAATTCAAAATTCTTTAATACATCACCTCACAAACCTAAATTAAGTTAATTTACATAGTGGAATAGACAGATTTGGTGTTACAATTATCTAATAGATAAATTTAGGGCACTTTATGATAAGGTAATTTACCTAGGATAAACCTACAAAATCATGATAAAATGATTTAAGGATGTTAGACTCACTTTGATAGTGTCCAAACAAAATCTTCCTTAAAAAACATTCAAAACATGATTCAAATGAAGCATTCAATTCTTGTAGAGAAACTAACTCTTTAGAAGAAACTAGAAGGAAATTCAAATCTTATCCACACAATATAAGCTACAAAAAAATTTATCACATTTTGAAATTATTCAAGAAGTAGCATAATTTCATGTGAGGGTTGTGGTGATCAGAAGTAGCGCTTGCAATTAATACATCTTACAAAATCCACTTTTAGTTATGCTTTGATGAATTCTCATATGTACATGTGAATTTATCTAATGTGTAGATAATTTTTTCCAATTTTTGAATAGATAGTATATACCTTATCAAGGCCCCTTCATTTTTCCTATTTTTGACAATCCATTTTCCGCTCTTTCCAGAACTTCCAGTTTCATGTGTTTAGCTTTAGTAGCCTTCTCCAAGTGATCTCTTCTTGTATTTATACATTCTCTTGAGATCTTCTCTTTTATACCTTATTGGTTCACAATGTTGGTGCATTAATCGGGCTTATAATGATTACTCAAAATGTCTCTAGTGCTAGGGAATTATTTCATTTTTGAGATTCCTTTTGCTATGTAGATTCTTGTCTTGGTTTGATTGGCCATTCTCTTAGTAGTTCTATTGAGTGGGTATTAGGGATTATCTTCAAGTTCTTAATAACATCTTTGATTGGTCATGAAGGCAAGTGGCTATTAGGGATTGTTATGACAATCATATAGGTGTTTGGATGACCACTTATGCATTTTACAGTCCTCTCTTGTTTCGTTAGGACAATGCTATAATTGGTTTGGTAGCCTCTTTTGAATTTCATGAAGGCCACTTGTTTCCATAAATACATGTCTATCTAACTAGCATATGACCATTTAGAATGATATAAGATCATCAATCACTGTGAAAACCTCTTGACTAACATGATTGCTTTATTGTTTCATGAGTGTCCTATTTGTTTCATGACTATCCTATTTGTTTTATTATTGTCATATGGATTTTTGCAATGGACTTTAGATGATATAACCTCATTATGACTGATTTTTAGATTTGAATTGATCTTATGAGAACATCTCAATGGTTTATGACAGTTTAGATTGGATATGGCAATAATCTTCATGCATGATAATAATCTTCTATTTGCTATGACAATGAGTTTGAAATAATGACTATTTACTACCTTACCTATTCATGTTAACCCTCATTATTACCTTAGTAGTCGTAAATAACTCTATAGTTCACCAATGACTACACCTAGGTAATATGATAGCACAGTCCCATATTTATTAGTGATAGCATTAGACTATTCAAGACAATGATTGAAGGATATAGAGGAGGACCATGGCATTCATAGAGGTGTTATTAAACCATGTTTCAAATATGCAAACTATCCTAGGACTATTTCCCTTTAAATAACTATCATGACACTATTTTTCAACTTTTGTGCATTTAAATAATATAAAATAAATGCTAAATCAACAAATCTTAAAACATAGCTAAAGTGGGTACAAAAATGATAGGAAAAATACAAACTATATACTTATTGAACCTCTACACTAATATCATTGGTGGCAATCATAAAATAATATTCAATCCATGAAAATTAAATACATAGATCATAAAAAGAGTCTCAAAACAAAAAATAGGTCCATTATTAAACATATGAGTATATCTATACAATTAGCTTATAGGTCCATGTTATTAGTTTGACATGACTAGAAAATTGATCTGCTATTTACATTATGATGAAATCTTGTAGTGGCAATCATGGAAAAAGCTACTTGTAGGATACACCTGCAAGAAATAATGAATGTAAATGAGAATGAATTAATATGTACCAAAAACACAAAATATTAATGCAATATGTAACTAAATAACACAAAAGAGAATGTAAGATGATGGCTTAAGGGGAGCTAAGAGGATGTCTTAAGGGGATACATAAGAGGATGGCTTTAGGAGATGTATAAGAGGATTAATTAAAAGGGGAGCTAGAAGAGGATGTCTTAAGGGGATACAAAAGAGGATAGCTTACTTGGAGAGATGTACACGAGTCAATTTACAAAGTATAAGATAAAACTTGATGGCTTAAGGGAATGTAAGAGGATGGCTTAAGGGGAGCTAAGAGGATGAATTAAGGGGATGTACAAGTGGGTGTCTTTAAAGGATGGATGAGAAATATATGAGTATATATATATATATATATATATATATATATGTAATTACCTAATTTGCATTCACTTTTAGTTGAAGACTACAAAATTGACCTCACATACTTGTATGGTGAAAACTTCTATTGACAATCATGCAAATTTGACTACTTGTCTAGGGTACACTTGCAAAAAGTAATGTTCAAATGTACAAGTAAATTAACTATATATTTACATGAGTCAATACAAAATTTAAGACAAGGGGAATAATATAGAAGGTGAAATGAGAATGAAAGAATTTATATACCAAAAACACAACACATTGATGCATTATGTAGTTCTAGATAACATGTTGAATGTGAAATCCATAATGTAAGTATATACGATTACCTAATTTGTGTTCACTTTTAGTTGAAGACTACAAAAATGACCTCACATACTTGTATGGTGAAAACTTCTATTAACAATCATGCAAATTTGACTACTTGTCTAGGGTACACCTACAAAAAGTAATGTTCAAATGTACAAGTAAATTAACTATATATGTACATGAACTTTGATACAAAATTTAAGACAAGGGGAATAATATAGAAGCTGAAATGAGAATGAAAGAAATTATATACCAAAAATATAAAACATTGATGCATTACATGTAACTAGATATCATTATAGGATACATTTAAGAGGATGGATTTAGGGGATGTAAGAGTATGATTTACATACCTAGAAATTTATTCCATTGTACCATCTTCATCCTTATTTTTTTGTAATGCATCTATAATTGACTCATGTTCTTCCATTGAAAGTGTCCATAACTATTTATTAAAAGGTTTTCCTTGATATCTAACTAGTTTTATATTTGTTGCCACAATCAAATGTGAGTAGTGTATGATATTCTTATGTGTTTCATAATCTTCAAATGTAGGCAAACCATTCCTTCTTATTAGATATTTTCGTAGCCAAGTGCCAACAACAACCACAGAACTTGTTGGATACTCCATGTTATCATTATCTACTCTAGGATGTAACAACTTTTCTTTTGTCTCAACACATCGAGCCAACCAATACTCAGTTTCATCTTCATTGCCCTTAGGTACAACAAAATCATACACATGTCCTGCAAAAAAATTATGTAATTCAATAAAGTGTGACATGTATTTAAATCACATAAATTTGTGCATTCATACATAAATAATTAATTATATATAGATGTACAAAAAAATGACAATAAAAAAATAAAAGTATCTTCTTGTACAAGGTTTGAAACACGATCATAGTCATCTGATGCAAACATTTGATTATCATCTTCAATTGTTGTTTCAAGTTGATCTTGTGTTTTTGTAGGTGTCAAGGATCTTTGTTTCCATTCTTCAATCCATTCTGTATTTTCACATGCTCCCCAATCACTTGTAATACAAAATTGATAAAAACATGCAAGCTCCCTAGTCCATATAGTCCATGTGCTTGAATTTGAACTCTTAAATGAATGCCATTTTGTTGATCTAGTTATTGTCTCACAATCAAGTCGAGTAGGAATATTCTCTTCTTCAACTAACCAAAAGAATCGTCGAATTGTAGAGTTCTGACTTGATCTTGTAGATAATTTTTTATTACACCAATCCATAATTGCACGTGCATCTCTAAATTTGGCTGCATCCTCAAATTTTAGTTGCTCTATAGCAATAGCTCTTTTCACACATGCTCCAGCTCTATCATGTTCTCCTTTACCATGTCCAACTTCAAAAAAACTCCACATATGTTGGATATTGATTTCTTTGTGAGCCCTACATAGCCAATAAAATATTCTTGCATTTTTTAACTGCCCTATACAATTATTTGACCATATGAAATGTTGTGCCATCTAGATTCCTTTTTCTTTTAAACTTTCATAAAATTTTGTGAAACAATATTGCACAAACTCTAAAGAGTGTAACCGGTTATCACTCAAATAGAAATGATACTCCCTCAAAAAATTTCTATTATTTTCTATACTATCATCTGCATGTATGTATACAATATGAACAAATATGGCCACTTGCACTGAATTATAATACTGAGATTGAATTTCCTCTTGTGGAGCAAGAGTATAGTTTTCTGCAAACTCAACCACTGATAGGATATTTCCAATTGGAAACATGTTTTTACATGAATGAAATTGTCCATCAAGCCACCAAGCATATTGGGAGTGTTTGACATATTTGGATACAATATTATCCTTAAAATCTTTGATGAATGCATGCACACAAATTTTTTCAGTGACTAACTCACAACGCTTTCCAATTTTTCCATCCTTTAAAGAATATTCAACATTCTTGAATCTTTTCACATCCACTAATTGTTGTCCAAATTCATGTGAAATATTTTCATGCATACATTCTCCTAACAATAAAACGTTGCCACATCTATTGCATTGTCCAGAAATACATGTTTTTGAATAAAATAAGTATCCAGTAGATGTTTCACGAAATAAACCTACTACAAACTCCTTAATTGTTTGAGGTGGCATATTAATACCACATTCCTGCATAATTTCATCAGTATGCAAAGTAGAATGTATATATCAAAAAATATCATAATATTAACGAAATTTCACATGAGTTTTACAACAAGAGATTCGTTGTTTATTAATTTTCACATACCAAGGTTTACATTTCTCAAAAGATCTTTGGCTTATGGTAATAGTAAATGGTTCTAACACTAAATCATCTAAGAATTTTTTATGTAATTCAGTTTGAGTCATGTCTAATAGATGTTTTGGATGAGGATCACGAATTTTAGACCCCACTCGTAATTTTAAAACATCTCTAACATTAGATGATACCCTTGTATTATCATGCCAATATTTTTCAATTAAAGATTTGATTTCACTATTTAATTTCATGTCATACCTTGGGAGTCTACCACTAAAACTCCAACATTGGTTAATTGGATCTTTTTCAATAGATTCTCTTCTCTTTGCTGCTCTTCTCAAAGTTTTAGGATTTATCTTTAGAATTTCACTTGTCTTACTTATCATTCTTTTATTAGAAGATGATTTATTGACTAAAGTAGTTGTTATAGCTCTTTGTGCTACATTGCTATCTTTAGATTGACTCTTTTTACCAATAGAATCAATAGCATTAGCAACACTAGATAAAACTTGTTTGATTGATTCATCTTTTTTTTAGGTTTTACAAAGATGCCTAACTTGTTCATTACTTTTCACAATTTCCACATCTTCATCAATTGCATCATAAGTTGACATTGAAATCCAAGACTTTTTTTTATAAATTTTTTTTTATATAATCTATTTGCATGAGTTTTCATTTGCCTCCAAGAAATCTTACCAGGAAGATTATCTAAGACATTTCTTTCAATCTCAAATAAAACATTTTCATTTTCACTCCTAAAAGGGATATCATTCTCATTCATATCATCAATAGGTGGGTTTGAAGACATACCTAGATTTGTTTCTATAGTCGTGTTTTCCATATCATTGAAAGTTGGCTCTGAAGACACACCTGGATTTGTTTCTATAGTCGTGTTTTCTATATCATTGAAAGTTGGTTCCAAAGACACACCTGGATTTGTTTCTATAGTCATGTTTTCCATATCATTAAAAGCTGGCTCTGAAGACATACCTAGATTTGTTTGTATAGTCACATTTTCCATATCTTTGAAAGTTGGGTTTGAAGACATACATGCATTTGTTTCTATAGACACATTTTCTTCCAAATTCACCATTTCCACATTTGCATCATCTACATTCATCCCATCATTTATAGTCTCTTGAATGTCTTTCTCTTCAATACTCATGGAACTAGATGCTTCAATATTCTTCATCTCTTGAATCCTTGCTCTTCTATCTCTTTGCCTTTTTACTTCCTTCTCTCTATTTGCTTCAATTTCTTGACGTGTCATTACCCTCATTTGTTTTTTTCTTTGACGTTCATTTGATCCCATGATTACCAAACCCTCTTGATAAAATAACAATTGATACTTAATCCAATTTCATAATTGATGTACTTATTTAAAATTTTGAAGTAGAATTAGATGTAGATCCTTTATTCCATAGATTTTGAAGTAAAAGGTAGATGTAAAAACAAAAACCTTCTTTCTCTATTCCTCCTAAAAATAGCTCATGCACTTGATTTCACTTCAGAATTGTTCATATGATTGATTCCTTTCAAAATCTGAATAGAATATGACTTGTCAAGAGATTCCACAAAACACTTGTAAGTAAAAAAATGCAGAAATTGTCACTGTCGCGCCGTACTGATCAGACTTGCAAGTTGCAGGGATATAGTAATAGTATGTTTTTCCCTAATATAGGAAATAACATGTATAATAGAAATGGGTACCCATTATAAATTGGGTACCTATTCTTAAAAACATAACAGGTACCCGTTATATAACATGTACCTATTTTATAATGGGTACCTGTTATGTAATGCGTATGCGTTTTATAACGGGTATCCGTTATTTGAAATTGGAAATCCCCGACCGCCTTTTCCCTTCCTTTTGATTAGGTTTTAGGCTCAAGATAGGCATGGTTGGCTGACCTTGAGCCTTGGACCTGCAAGTTTTTTTCTAAGTACAGAACAAGAAAAAACACTCAGTTTACCTATATGGATGAGAACCTTTTTTTATGAATTTTTTTACAAAATGAAAACCCATTACATATGACATTGTCTAGTTTTCAAATATGTATTTTTTTTTTAATTATTGGACATGTTCTTCTATTTATTATTTAATTTATGAGTAAACTAGTCCAAAAACGTGAAATGACAAGTGTTTGTATTTTTTTAATAACTTTTAATTTAAAAAAAATTATAAAAAATTATATGTCATCAATCTACACATCATTCTTTACACAATGAAAAAAAATTTAATTTTATGATTTTTTTTCCTCAAATTATGTTGGTCATACATGAAGGGTTTTCAAAAGTAGCAATTAGGCCTAATAAAAAATTAATAAAAAAAATTATTTAGAAAAAATTTATAAAAAAATATCCTCATCAAACTTCACTGTACTACACATCTTTTTCCCAAAAAGATTTTGAAAAATAATTTTAGTTAGGTCAAATTATGTTGGTCGTACACGTGCATGGTATGGTTAAAAAAAGTGACTTTTAAATAGTAGTTTTTAAAAATGCCTATTGAAAATCAATTTGTATCATCTGGGTATTGAAAAAAATTACATATTTAGAAACTAAACTCTGAGTACTACATTTTTTCATTTGGTGACTTTTTTAAAGATTCCATCTCTAAGTGCTTCAAATTTTAAGGTTAAATGTGACAAAATCTAAAAATCAGGGAAAACACTTCCACTTTTTGGCCAAAAAGTGGACCCAACTTCTTGCATTGACCCCTCTATCTCTTGCCTCTCTCTCCCCTATCATTCCTTTATCTCTCTATCTCTCCCTCTCCCTTATTGACAAATGAAATGAAAACAAGAAAACTAGGACTCTCTTTCTATCTATCTATCTCTCCTAAGCAAATTGGAAAGGAAAAGGAAAAGTAGGAAAGCTAGGAATAGGATTTAATTAGGAGGTAGAGAGAGAGAGAGAGTAGAAGTGTAGAGTCAAGGTGCTCTTTTGGCAACTTAATTTTATCTTAACATTCCCAAAGTCTTACATGATTAAAAGTAATATTAATCTATTTGGTGGAAAAGTGGAACCTTTGCAAAGTTGTAGAATGAAAACATGACTCCACTTCCCAAAATCTTGTAAGTATATAAATGAAGGTTTTGAAAATAATTATGTATCATCAATGAATAATCCTAATGCACTCATCCCCAAACTTGTAAATTGTAGTGAAGTTCAACATCCCCATGCCTCAAAGTTCCACAACGTTCATTTACCAAAAGACGAACTATTATGTGTAGAATTTTCTTATGTTTACATACATTTCAAAAAAGAACTTACAAAGTGCCAACATTACAATGCATAACATAATGAAATTTGTTGAAAAAGTTAAAAAAAACTTCAAACAAATGTAGTTGACTTGTATATAGCCAAACTCCATGATCTTTTCTACTATCTTATTTACTTACACCAATGGAATGGTACATGGGCATCCATCAAAAGAATAATGATAGGGGGGTTCTTATCAAATATTATATTTGGTAACTTTCTAGTAAATATTTATAAAAACTATGGAAACATAGACAAGGCATTGCTAATTATTTGATAGAATGCCTCAAAAAAATGTGATTTCATAGATTACCATGATTATAGGAAATGCAAAAAATAAATCTAAAAATGGACATTACAATTTTATTATCAATGCTCTTTACAAAACTTAGAAAATAGACAATCCTTTTCGATCATAGATGAAATTAGATGCAATTGTCATAAGAATATGGTGGGATATCGATAGACCACCTTTTTAGCATTTTACACAAAGCTAAAGATGAATACTTATGACCATTTTAGGATATCGATAGACCACCTTGAGAGAGAGAGACAGAGAGTAACATATAGGGTAAAGCAAAATGGATATCTGTTTTGTAAAACATAAAAAAAGGAAAAATGGTATTTTACCAAAGCAAAATGAATATCCGTTTTGCTTCGCTTTTGCCTTGTATGTAGGCTTGGGGTTGTCATAGTTGACTTTCCCTCAATTCTAACATTTTTACAGGTTTCACTCTCTTCTTCGAACTTCGCCCTTCGTGCTGACAACTTTTTTTATAGAAAATTGATAAAACGAAAAGGGTTTATAGAGGAAATTGTTAGCTTTTAAAACATATAAGATTTTCTTGATTATCATTTTGTTAAATAATTATTAATAATTTTCTATATAGTGTGTGTCTGAAATCCTGATGGATACACTGATTGAAAAATATCAATAACTTTCAAACCGTTTCACTTTTTTTAGATCTGAAAGATGCGTCACACTCTATGCTCCATTGGCTACAGGTTTTAAAAAAAATTTGAATTCTAATTTTTTTTCATCAAGTTAGGTTGGCTGGAAAATTACTCTTTAGTTTTTAAAAAAAGTCATAGTAAAAAAATCATAACTAATTATTTTATTGGAAAAAAATTTCAAAAAAATGTGTCACATCTAGGCATGAGTCCTCTACTTATTTTGAAAGTTGTAAAAAAAAAAATTTACGAGATAGTTAGGTTGGCTAGACAAACACCTACTTTTTATTTTTTTTTCTGAAAAATTTAATAGTTGTTCATTGAAATGTTCATTTTTCACTAAGTAAATTTAGTTTAAAAAAAAAAAAATAGTAGCTCATAAGCTAGATTCAATTCTCTACAAATTTTGTTCTTACATCTTTTTCAAATTGTGTAGATAATTTATTCAAATTTTCACATGAACTTGATTAAGTCTGATTTTTTGTATTTTCATTGCCACTTAGAGGTATAGTTTGGCCCATCATGATCCTGCACATACCCTTACATTTTTAGAAACTAGATTCCATTCTACACATATTAAAAAAAAATGATTTTTGTTTAGTTTTCAAACATTTTAGGGGGGAGCACACTCAAATTTCTATTTTTTAGGATGTGTCCACTTTAAAAATTACTAAAAAAATAATTATTCATTAAAAAATTATCAAAAAAATTAGGGATAAACTACATGGTGTTAGCTCATTTCTCACTAGAGTGATTATTGAAATCCTAAAAAAAAGTTAACATTTTAAGGGCAGCACACCTAATGCTATGTTATATTTTTTTGAGAAAAACAGGACCAATTTGTGTGCTCCCCCTTTTTGAACCCCTTAATCTCAACCATTTTGGAAAAAAATAGTAGTTTAGAAACTAGATTCGGAGCACTATGACTCTTGTTTTTGTTCCATCTTCAAATTTTTAGTGTAGCTATCTTCAATTTCTCATCCAACGTCAATGTTTCCTGATTTCAGAAAAAAAAAGTGGCATCTTAAGACCGCATTTTGGTCCCTCATCTTTGTGCACTTACCCAATGCTCTTTTAAATTCTATTGATCTTCCATAATGTTAACAAAATCAAACATTCATAGTTAGAACTGAAGCTAACTAACTAACTAACTAGCTAATTCACTAACTAGGTGACTAGCTAACTTACTTGTTCCCTCATTGAATTTGTGATGCTCATATAGTAGCTCTAGCCTTAGAGATGATCTTTGTCAATTATAAGGAGGTGCAAATCTCAATGCCAAGTGTAATGTGTAGCTGGTCAAACATGTAGAAGGAATCTTCTAGAGTGAATTTGGTGAAGATGGTTTAATGAATCTTGATGTGGTTCATACCATAAGATCTCTTAGTATCACTAAATCCATAAAGGTATTTCTTTATTGTTCCATGCTTTTGAAAGGTGTTGCAAAATTTGAACAGTGAAATTGGTTGTTATCCTATTATGACCAATAATAATTTTAGAATTGAAATATACCTTTGTGGTGATTAGAATTCTCCTAGAATTTGGATGTGATGTTGCCAACTCCTAGTAAAACAAGTGTGCACAAATACAACTGTAATGGAATGGAGTAGGAATTGCGGTGCCTGGATGATGGCTAGAATGTTATTGAAAACCTACAAACAAAAAAACAAAGTGAAATATTTCATTATATTTTGGGTGATGCAAGATTGCTCTTACACCCATGATGCTCCAAAATCATATCTTTTTGTGTTGGAAGTCATGTCTTGCATGAGAACAGCTAGTCCATTATGTGATTAAGCGAGATCTTTGATCTCCTTATTGTTCTTTTGCATGAGTGATTGCATTGAAGGCTGGGATGTCATTCCCACATTGTTGTGGATGTGTGGTTGTGTCTTGGTTAGTTTGTGGGATGAGATGATGTATTGCTCTCACCCTATTCTTTTCTTTTGTGAGAGATAACGATAATGGTCTAACACCCTATCACCATAGTTAGAGTGAACTCTAACACTCTCATTGGTCATCATGATGAGGTCATCATGTGACAAGGTGTAAGTCTTCCACTAGTGTTATTTTGTGTTGATGTGCATTGACCTTGTGTTGTACACTTTGATGTGCCATTTTATGCTTTTGTCACAATGTTGTTTAATTTTTACAACATTATGTTTGCAACCATGAATTGCAACATGTGTATGTTGCAATTGTAATGTGAGAAATTTGTTCATCCATATTTTATTTTGTAATATCAAGATGGAAAAGTTGGGCATTACAAAAAGTCATAATTATGACTAGAAAAATTACCTAGGAACGTTATCATGCATGATTGTATTTTAAAGACTAGGATAATTTGAATTGAAATAAAGCTAAAGTGTTTGGGTCAAAAAAATCTTGATGAGAGATAAATTGTAAAACCAAAAATAATTTGTAACAAGTGCCATGTAGTTGCCAGTACCTCCCTTGTAGTGTTGTAATAATAGTATGTGTTTTGTAGTTGAGATTTTTTATTAGATTAAATATTTTTTTAATATTGATGTGGAACTAATTTATTGGTAAATATTCTTAATGAATTGATTAGTTGATTTTGAGTTTGATTTAATATTGGTTTTGTTAACAATGGAGTTCACATTAGAGAATGTAGAAAATGTTAATTTTAGTGTAATATTGTTTTTCATTTATTATAACATTTTACTACTTGCTATTATTGGCATAACACAAGTATATATCAATATCTCATTTTACTATGTTTTAATAATTTTTATTATAAAATTAGTATTAATTATATTATTTTATAGATATTTAAAATACCAACAATGAAATAAAATTAAACATATTAATATGAATATTACACTATTTAGATGACTAAATTATATTAATATTTAATATTTATAAAAAAAATAAAATGGTCATATATGATTTATAATATTGATATATTAAATATCAATAAAATAATATAATTAATACTATTTTTATAATAAAGTTTATTATAACATAGTAAAATAAAATATTCATATATATTTGTTTATAAAAATTAAATATTAATATATTATAGTGAAGGAAATATTAATTCAACAAGCTAAAATTTATCAAACTGATAATGTCTCTGGGTCTTTGAAGTACAAAAAATTAATGTGAGGAAAAAATGAAATAAGTATACTATGAAGTCTATCACCCAATGTTGGAAAAGGAACACAATAATGTATGCCTATAACACCTACTAGAGCTTCCACTAAAATGTTTTACTTGTTATTACCTACTAGAGCTTCCACTAAAATGTTTTACTTGTTATTCATCTATCTTAGTTGTAAATTTTGTCCTCTAAAACATAATTCACCTACAAATCATAGCACGTATTTGATTTTTTAGTGAGATATCTTCTTTCTTTTTTGTGAAATGTTAAAATTATAATTACAATGAAGAAAAATTAAATAATTATATAAATATCACACAATATAATATATAATATTTCATTTTACTATGTTTTAATAAATGTTATTATAAAAATAGTATTAATTATATTATTGTATAGATATTGAAAATATTAAAATTATAATTACAATAAGAAAAATTTAATAATTATATAAATATTACACAATATAATATATTAATATTTAGATCACTAAAATATTTAATACTTATACACAAATATATATCAATATTTCATTTTACTATAATATAACATAAATTTAAATACATTATAATGATAATTCCATATAATTAATAGTTTAATATAAATATTATTATTAATATACTAATATATATAAAAAGCTATGGTAGTTTAATAATTTTATTAATTTATTATAACATATAGAGTGGGGAGCTAAAATATATAATGTTAGTTTTACTTAAAGAGTTATTTTATTTACTTTATAGATTTGCAATCCTAAAAATTAGTTTATATCAATATTTTATCTTACTATAATATAACATAAATTTAAATATATAATAAAAAGATGGAGTGAATTAGTGAAAATAAGCAGGAAGATGAATTTCGGAGCGGAGGTAGGGCAGAAGTTAGATCCAAAGAGAGACAGGAATCTTGGGAAGGAAAAGAGTCTAGGCTGTCTCGAACATGGGTCGAAGAAGCAGAGAAAGAAATTTTGATGAGCAGAGACCAGGAGCGTGCAGCTCGAGAACCTTGGAGATCAAAAGAAAGACGACAATTTTTGAGATCTCAAGACAAAGATGCTCCCTCAAACCATCATTGGAAAAGATGGGATAATAAGGGGCATCAAAGAATCAAGGATGATTCTTAGAGGCTCAGGGCTGGGGTTGATGGAGACAACCCTTCTTTGGAGAGGGAGGCATAGGTAAGAGGTCGACCGAATTCAGGTATGGAAATAAAAAAACCATGGTTTTTAGTTTGAAGTTACTAAAACCTTCTATAGAACACTTGAAAAAGCTGGGAATAATAGGGAAATGGTATGGTCCCAAATTGGATCTAGAAGATTTAAGAAAATGGTGGCAGGAGAGGTGGGGAAAAGAACTTTCCCTAAAAGCCCTAGTGAATGGCTACTTCTTCATATTATGCCCCTCTGAAAACAAAAAAATGGATATTTTAGATGGGATCTAGCTTTTGAATGGTTTTGGCTTTTATTTATGTGAATGGTTTTTGGGCTTTGATTCGATCAAATACAAAATGGATTGAATTCAAGAATGGTATAGAATGCCTAACCTACCTTTAGAATTCTAGAATCAAGAGATTTTAGAAGAAATTGGGAATTATTTGGGAAAATATATATGTGCTAAGGAGTGGAAGGATTCATTAGATGAAGGATCACATGTCAGAATCTGTATTAAAAATTGTTTTCCTGAGCAGCGATGGAGAGAAATTGAGATCTTCACAAATTGGGGCATTCTAAGCCAACCTCTTGTCTTTGAATCTAAGTTGGAAGGAATTTGGATTAGTACGATTGGATGGAGAGCACGGGATTTGGATAAAGGGAATATTCTAGGAGAGAAGTCAAAACAAGGAGAAGCCTTTGTTAAAACTCTAGGAAAGGAAGTGAAAAATATGAACAGTGGAAAAGTAGAGGAGGACATCCTATTGACAGAGCAACCCTTGAGCTTGAAGGAGGTGGATACCACTCATAGGTCGGATGGGATAGTTGACTATGAGAAAAAGATAAATGAAAATGGTGAAGCTACTCTAGAAGATGAGAGTCGAACTATCCCTGGATTGGAGGAATTTGTCAGTTTATCCCAAAACATCAACAATAAGATCACAGAAACAATAAAGGCGATCAAACCCAATATGCAAAAGGAAGATTTTGATTCTCTGTTAGAGGTAGGCAGTGAGTTAGTTCAACTTGTTAGGGTTGTCAAGGAGGGCTCAATAATATCAGTAGAAGATGCTTTGGAAGAGGACTGGTTGACAATTAAAGAAAAAGGGCTGGAAGTATTTGGAACTGAAGATGAAGCTAACTCTTTGGCTCTGAAACCCATGGAAGAAATTAAAGATTACAGACCCTTGAAATCTTTAGGGATTGGGTTGAAAGATTCTAAAAAATCTTCCCCGGATTATGGAGATCATAAGTCCAGGGGTCAGATCCCTAATAAGGAGAAATTGAAATGGGATGGAGAAGCAAGCGGTCAATTGAAACTGTTGGATTTATTGAAAGTAGGGAAGGGGGGTCCCCTTCCTGAACAACAATGAGGATCCTGTCTTGGAATGTTAGGGGTATGAATGCCTCTAACAAGAAGAGCCTTTTAAGGCACAGGTTAAAGACTCTTCAACTAGATATCTGTATGATTCAGGAAACCAAATTAGAGGAAAATGAAAATCAGCTCTTTACCAAAAATTTAAGACAGTGGAAGATGTTTAAGGTAAATTTTATAGGTCCTTCTAGAGGTTTAATGATGCTATGGAGATCACAATCTATTCTGTTGGAAGAAGTAGGATCTGGAAAAGGATGGACCACCAGTAGGGTTAGGAGCTTGGCTTCAATCTTGAGTTTTCTCTTAATTAATGTTTATGGTCCTAATTTCAAGATTCAGAAGGAGCTGTGGGCTAAACTAGACCCCCTGTGTGACAATAGGGTATGGGACTACATTATCTTGGGGGGCGACTTTAATGCCATCTTGAGAGCTGAAGATAAGTTGGGAGGAGTGGGCAGGAAACTTCAATCACAAAGAGATTTTGAAGATTTTGTAGATAGGAATGCTCTGATCGAAATCTAGTTGGGCAATGGGAATTTCACTTGGAACAATAGAAGATTGGGGTTCTGCAATATTACAGAAAAACTTGACAGGTTTTTTGTGAAAGGGGATTTAAGTAACTTCCCTTTCAGTTTGGACAGCAAGATCATTCTAGAATCATGTTCGGATCACTTCCCAATAAGTCTTGAAATATAGGGTGAAAGAAAACTAGTAAGATGTCCATTTAAATTTGAAAATATGTGGTTTAAGGACCCTTCCTTCTTTGCATTAATAGAAGATTGTTGGAAAAATTGTAATCCTGGGGGAGTAGGTCTATTTAATATTGTTACCAAGCTGAAACTCATCAAAGTAAATTTAAGATAGTGGAATAAAGATCATTTTAAAAACATCTTTGAAACCAAGAAACAGTTAGAGGCAGAGTTATAGGCTCTTAATGAGAAGGTTAGTAGAGAAGGGATGGATAATGAATCCTTTTCCAAGGAAAAAGATTTGATGGGAAAGCTAGAAGATTTGTTGGCTAAAGAAGAAGTGTTCTGGAGACAAAAATCCAGAGAGGTATGGCTGAAAGTTGGGGATGCCAATACTAAATTCTTCCATAATTCAACCAAAATTGGAAGAGAGGTCAATAGAATTTTGGTCATTAAAGATAGAGAGGGAAGGATCATTGAGACTCTAAAAGAAATCAGAGAAGCAACAGTTGACTACTTTCAGGATCTTTTAAACGAGGAAGAAGGCTCAGATCTTCAAGCTCAACAAGAGTTTATAAGAGTTATCCCGAAGCTAGTATCAGAGGATCAGAATATCATGCTGACAAGTAAGTTTTCAAAAGAGGAAATCAAAGAGGCCCTCTTTCAATTAGGCCCAGACAAGGCCCCTAGACCCGATGGGTTCCCAGCAGCTTTCTTTCAGAAATGTTGGAGTACAGTGGGCAAGGATTTAACTGTGGCCTACGAGGAGTCCAGAAGAGAGGGTAAGGTCCTAAAGGAAATTAGTAACACCTTCTTAGCATTAATACCCAAGAAAGATAAGCCAGAATCTTTTGAAGAGGTTAGACCAATCTCCTTGTGCAATGTGGTGTACAAAATTTTAGCGAAAGCTATGGTGAATAGACTGAAAAGGATCCTTCTAGACATCATAGTAGAGGAACAAACTAGATTCATCCTAGAAAGATCTATCCTAGACAAAGTAATAATAGCCTGGGAGGCCATCCATTCGGTTCTAAAAAATAAGTTTATGACAAAGTAAATTGGAGATTTTTATTTAAAGTTTTAGAGGCCTTTGGGTTTCAGCAAGAGTGGCTAAATTGGATATTTGAGTGGATTTCAAGTCCTCAAGTTTTAGTTCTTCTTAATAGCTCTCTAGAGGGATTATTTAATATCTCAAGAGATTTAAGGTAGGGGGATCCCATTTCCCCCTTTCTCTTTGTTATCATGGTTGATGCATTGGGAAGATTCGTCTCGAAATCTTGTCAGGAGGGGCAAATCACAGGTATTCAAATCACAAGAAACATGCCAGCAGTTTGCAGATGATACTTTTCTTTTCAGGGCAGCCCAGGAAGGTGAAGCTCTAAGGTTTAGAAGAATCTTAGAGTTGTATTCGAGAGCTTCAGGATAGGAAGTCAGTAAAGTAAAATTGGATGTCTTCTTCTTTAACACCCCCTGGAAGAGAAGAAAAAATTTTAAGGATATTGTCATTTAGGAAAGGGACACTACCCTGTAAATATCTTGGGCTTCCCCTGGTGAAAGGGATCCTTCCAAGAAATTCTTGGGAACCCCTTTTGGGAAAGATTAAGTCTAGATTAAAATCTTGGAAAAGTAAGTGGCTGTCGTGGGCAAGGAGACTGACACTTATCAAGATAGTTTTAGCAGTTATGCCCATCTACATGATGTCTTGTTTACCTTTGGACAACAAAATTGACAAAGAGCTAATCCAGCTAATGAGGAATTTCTTTTGGAAAGGTTTGGTGGAACAGTTCAAATTTTTGTTTGTGAACTGGAAAAAATTCTATGGGCAAAAGGAGAAGGATGGGGCTGGGGTTAAGGATCTCCTCAAGCAAAATCAGGCGCTTGGAGTGAAGTTGGTTTGGATGATCCATGATAAGCCTAACCTCAAATGGGTTAGATTAATAAAAAATAAATACCTAGATAGGGAAGACCACAGTATCTTTACTTCAAGATATCTCCCAGCTAGATCCAGGATATGGAACTTCATTAGAAAGAGTAGAGATTTAATTTCTAGCCACCTTACTTGGGAGGTCAAGGAAGGCAAGGATGCAAGGTTCTGGGAGGACTCTTGGGAGGGGTATCAGGTTTTGGAAAGAAATGAGGACCTGGCACCTATAATGAATGCCACCAAATTGGTTGGGGAGATAAGGTCTTCAATTATCTTTCCTTCCCCTCAATAATCCAAGAACCTCCTTCTTGGAAAAGTGTGTGGGGTCTAGGGTTGGATCTGGAATTGATAGATAAGTTTGAAGAGGAGATGGATCAATGATCCATCTGCTATAGAAGGGGCAGGGATAGGTTGAGATGGAATGCTTCTCTGATGGGGGAGTATTCAGTTAAGGAAGGTTATAGGGCTCTTGCAGGCTTAAATGACCCTCCAGGTACCATCCCAGCTAGGCTCTATTAGAATTAGCAATGTTTACCCAAGGTAGGAGTTTTTTTGTGGGTGGCAGCCCAAGGAAAATCATTAGCAATAGATAGGCTTAGAAGGATGGGTTTTGCGGGTCCATCAAGATGCGAGCTTTCTAGAGAAGTAGAAGAAGATGGAGACCATTTATTCCTGCAATGTCCTTATGCGGCCAGATGGCGGTAGTGGCTATGCAAGAAGTTTCATTGGAGCTCAGCACCCCCAAGAATTCTAATGGACTGGTTGATTGCTTGGCCTCTTTTTTTTTTAGAGATCAATTTTTGGTGGATTATGGATCACAGCTCCATCCATTATGGTATGGGAGATTTGGAAAAAATGCAACAAGCGAATCTTTCAGGGATCAAAAATGCCTTGGGATTCCCTTGTTAGAAAAATTGAATCAAGCATAGTAGTAGTAAACTCTCGAGTAGCAAATAGAGATCCTGCCCATCTCCTTTTCACAGGATAGGATGTAGAAATGATGAAAAGCTGGTTGGGGCTCTCTCTAGCCCCTCTGGTGGGAGAAGGTGGTCTCAAAACAAAGGACGCAAGGAAAAAGGTTAGATGGTCTCCGCCTGAGGTGGGTTGGCTGAAGTTAAACTTTGATGGGGCTTCGTGTGGTAACCCTGAGCAGTCTGGGGCAGGGTGTATTATAAGGGACTCAAATGGGAAAACAGTGGGAAAACTAGTCGTTCTCCTTAGAATAGGTACCAATAATGAGGCAGAATTACAGGCCCTAATTCTCAGTTTAAGTTTGGGTAGGGAGATAGATATTAGAAACTTGGAAATTGAAGGAGACTCTATGATCATTATCAACATTTTAAGAAGCAAGAAATTAGCTAATTGGAGACTTTAGGCTAATCTGGATCTGGCTTTATCTCTGCTTGAAGGCTTCAAGAAAGTAACATTCAACCATATTCTGAGAGAAGGTAATCAAGAAGCTGATAGATTGTCTAACCTTGGAGCAGATGGAATTTCGATCAGAGACATTCTATTCACCTAAGCATCCAAATCCAGCTTTAATTAGAGTAGTGTGGGTGGATGGGTGGGAGCCTTGCCACCTCATCATAGGTGGCAAGGCTGAGACAACTTAAGGTGCAATGATTATTTACAAGGGTGGTTCGATGACATGGGGGAAGTGACATTAGAATTCATTTGTCTGAGTGGTAAGGGTGGCTTGAGTTGGATGTTCTTTCTGTAGGCAGTTGAGAAGCTTTGGAGGGCATGTTGATAAGCAGACAAAGGAGACAGCATTTGCAAATTGCATTCTCCTCCGCCTACCGTCCAATGCCATTACATTTTGTTGTCATAGTTTCTGCAGAGGCCATTCCTTGTGGGGGTATGGACACTCCCATCAGACTCACCAATAAGAAAAGGCAGATGGCCTTCATCGGGGCAATTACCAATCTTAGGCTGCAGAGAATGCTTCGCCGAGCTGACAAATTGATGGTGGAGGTGGTGAAATTGATCCTTGGGAAAGCCTTCATGGAAAACAATGAGAGGTATAGGGTAGATATAGATATCTCTTCCCGGGTGCTCGCAATGCTTCTCGATTTGGGAACAGATAAAGTGGAGGTAGGGGCTATAATGAGAGGGATTTTTAACCCTAAGCATCTTGGGGATCTAGATTTCTCTCTGTAGGTGGCCAGTCCTAGCGTAGGCATACCTCGTCCACGAGACTAGGCTCTTCTGGCAGATCCTGACAAAGTCATAAAGATTTTTTCATTCATCCTGGACACCAGAGGCTTTGATCTAGTGGTGCTGAAAGACCAGGCAGTGATAGTAGTAGACTTCATCAAAAAAACCCTTGGCTTGGTGGTGATGGATGGTCTGGATTGGGTAGATCACTTCAGCATGAAACTGTCTGAGTTTAATCTTTAGTTGCTTTTGATCTCCTTGCTTCATTTTGTATAGTAGAAGCAAGGATATTTTAGCCCTAGGTAGTTATATTTTCTATAGAATGGGTACAGTGGAGACCCTGCGTGGTCTTAGAAACTACTCTTCTATCCTCTTAGTCTGTATCGGCTATAAGTTAAAATTTTCTCGGCCAGCCATGGAAGGGCTGTGATCTATGTAATTTTTTGACAGATACTTTAATATAGTTCAATATTACAAATTTAAAAAAAAACATAAATTTAAATACATTATAATGATAATTCCATATAATTAATAATTTAATATAAATATTATAAATAAAATACTAATATATATAAAAAGCTATGGTAGTTTAATAATTTTATTAATATTTTATTTACTTTATAGATTTGCAATCCTAAAAATTAGTTTTTAATTTAATCCAAATGATACAAACAAACCTTATTTATAGATTTGCAAGCTCATTGGCCTAGCAGGGTTTGAACTTTAGTGGCTACCACTACAACCAAGCAACTTAACCACCAAACCACGCCCTTATCAACAAATGATATAAAAAACTTAATTATAATTTACTAATGGAATTAATTCCATAGTAAAAATCTTTACGAGAAACTTAATTATAATTTTTTAGTAAAATTAATTCCCATAGTAAAAATCTAAAGAAAAGGTCATTAAACTAAATATTAATTTTATTTGTGGCTTTTAAAGATTGAAAAACTATAACCCTAGCCCAAATTAAATTAAAATAAAGTAATTTACTTGAGGCTAATTTTCTTTGTGATTTTTTTGCCAATGACGGCATGGTTCGGTGGTTAAGTCACTTGGTTGTAGTGGCGGCCACCAGAGTTCAAACCCCCACTGGGCCAATGAGCTCACAAGGCTTTACAACTTTGCTGGGCCAACGAGCTCGCGAGTTTGAAGTGTTCCTTCTTGGGGATGAGGTCCCCCATGTTGTGGCCTCACCGGTTCATTGCTCCGGGCAAAAGCGTTAGTGTGGAGCCGGAGGGCGTGTCGCACTAGCATCACCAGTCACGTTAAAAAGTTTACCAGGCACATTATTAAAAAAAAAAAAATCTTTGTGATTTTCAAAGTTTGTTTATGCAAGAAAAATACTAGTATACCTATATTATAAAATATATCTAAAGTACACCGAGAGAGATCTATATCTGAGGCACCTATTTTTTAATCAATTTACTAAACATAGGTATAGGTATACTAGTTTATAAATTACTCGCATTAAATATATTTCTCATTCTTGGCATTTATTAAGTTACTCATAGCTAGAATATTTGCATTTTGGTTTAAAATATCTAAAGCATCTTTGACTGTGTTGTCAAGTTTAGTGATGTATTTATGATCCTCTACCCTATTAACTCCAAATAGGGTAATCAATCATATCCTAATATCTAAAAGTAATAAAATCCACAACTCCACACCCTCTTTACTAATATCTATAATTATAGAAACCCTAAAATCAAATTACTATAATAATTTAATTTATCTTTATCCTATAAACTAAAGCCTAATATCAATAACCATAAAAATCCCAAAATTAATTCCTCTCTATAGTATAAACCTAACACAATCAGTGCTAATATATATTATTATAAAGACCCTAAAACCTAATTAATAAATAGAGTATGGCTACTTATAAAAACCTAAACCTTGTTCAATAAATTGTAATGCCTTCTACTATCTAAACTCTAAGCTTCACTTGTTAAGCCCTCATATTTCAGCCCTATTATCTATATCCATGTAGGCATATATACCATTCTTTCTTGTAATATTAATAAGATGGCAAAGAAAAGTAGGGGAAGGAGCGGGGGTTCACGGTTTGAATCTGTGTAGGATAAGAGTTTTCTGGATGATGAAAGGGGAGAATTCGATGATGAGGATGGCATGGAGTATGATCCAAATAGTACTGGAGATGCTGGTGATTGGTTTGGTTCTTTCGATGAGGGGGATGATGTGCATTTGCTCGACTTATGGATTGAGGCATGTTAGAGTGTGGGTTCTACTGCCTCCAAGAGTTCCAGGCCACCTTTGCTAGGGGTTTTGGTTATATGCAGGAAACAGAAAAGGTAGTCGCTGGTAGCTCTAAGGCTCTCTGCAAAGGGTTTCTCCTTCCCTCTCATGCTCGGGTGGTTGGTGTGTGTGAAGGGGCTTCTTGCCCTATGGCTAACATGGGTAATGGTTCTAGCAAGGGAGGGATTCTAAGGGATCCCCATTCAAATGTGGGTGGCTTGGTTGAGCCATGTGAGATTGCGGGCTTGTTGCCCTACCCTAACCTAAATGTGCCTTCCCCTATTATGATGGAAGGAATTGGTACAGAGATAGTTCTCTTCAGTCCAACTAATGTTCTCACGAAGGAAGGTCTTGAAGGTGGAGGTTGTTTTTCTTCCCTTCAGGGTCAAGGCTTGTTGTTTGTGCTAGGTCCTTTGACTGGGTCTGCAGTTGCTTCTGAGGATCCCCAGATTTATGTTCCTGGCACTATTGTTGATAGATATGTTGCTTGGCTCTAGAGTTCTCTAGTTGGGAGATTCTGTGGTAACCGTCCCAATATAGCCATGATCAGAAGGTGGGTGCTTCAGAAGTGGAAGGTTAAGGGACAAGTGGAGGTAATAGCTTTGCCAAATAACTTCTTACTTTTCTCATTTTCAAACCCAAAAGATAGTAATAGGATTCTTTTGGGCGGTCCTAGGTTTTGTACGCTCAAAATCAAGAACTTAGTTGCTCAAGGTTGTCCAGTCAGATTTTGGCTCGCACACGGACCCTTCCCTCCTTGCCACAGGGCAACCCACCACATCACTCTCACTCTCGTGGAAGTAGCTAGTTGAGAGGAGGTGAGACATGGTGGGGGTCTAGTTCATTGGAGAGCTGGACTTCGCGGAGAAGGATCAACATGTTTTGGGGCCTTTGATGTTGTGTGCTAATGTAAATGTTTCATTCAATGACTGTTGTTGTAGAGATAACCCTATGACCTAAAGGGTCACTAGTTACTCTTCTCCTATTAGGGTTTCTATTGTTCCACCTCTGTGTGGGTAAGCTGTTACTTTCATTGATGGATTCTTGTCTTTTAATTTGTTGGATGATTACACGTTGTATTTGAAGTTGTCTAAATGCCTCTAGTTGTTGTAAGACAAGCAGATCTTGTTGTGGTCTCAGATGGTTTTCCTCAATCTCATCAAGGACTGCCCTCACCCACTCACCTCTTAATCCTAGACACATGTGTGAGCTGAGACAAGAGATAAGTGTATGTGGACTAACCTTTACTAGACTTTAGGGTTTGACCTAGGGTTTAGTTGTGTGTTTGACTTTTGTTGACTTTGTGATGTTATCAATGGTTTGACTTTAATTGACCATGGTTGACCTTGTGATGATATCAAGGCTTTGCAATGTATCTATGTGACTAATGTTTTTATTATTTTTCTATATTTTTATGCATGTAATGCTATATGAAGTGCAAACTTGTTTTTGTGCTTTTTTGGTATTTTTGGAAATAAAGATGTTTTTTAATCTAAGAAATGAAATATGAATGTAACTAGAATGAATTTTACCTAATGCAATTATTCTATGTTTTTGGGGTTTTTGAATGTTTTAAAATAATTAATCTAGAAAAGGAAATTGCAAGTAATTGAATTAAACTATGAATGCAAATTACTTCTAAGATGCTAGATCTAACCTTTCTATCAAGGAAAAATAAATAAATTAATAATCCCAAGAGAAATTTCAATTTTCTAATTACTACAAATTGACAAAAGCATAGAGAAACCTGAAAATCAAGAATATTTTGTGTGACTCCACTACCCTTAGAAATCCTTGATGGCAACCTTGTATCCTCTTTTGAAGCAGTGAGAAGACCTCTTGATGACAAAACAACACAAAGAAGCAAATAAAGCTTGTAGAAGCTTGAGAGAGTTCAATGAGATCTTTTAATGAGCACAATGGCATTGATTGAAGCTATGTAACGATGCTTGAAGATCTTTATGTGAAAGCTTGATGAACAATGAAAAAATAAAAGGCACCTTCGTCCTATGTGAGCATGAGAATGCTAATTGGAGAGCAAAAACTTGGCAAGAGTTGTGTGCATAAAGAATTTGCCTCCCTTTGTGCTTGAGGGATGGGAAGAAAGGGATTTATTGATAAGTTAACTCAATTGATTGAAGAGTTAACAAGGATTGATTAGGGAGTGAACTAGATTGATTACCCATTGAACTCAGTTAATTTAGGAGTGATAATGCAATAATAGCTTATCACTAAAGAGGAATTAGAGTTGGAAGAATGCATGAGAGAGAACAAGTTGTTAATTTTAGATCAAATGGAGCTAATTATGCATGTGTGGGTGCATGAAATAGTCAACTCCACATTAGACATCAAAAATCATGTGAACGAGAAGAAAAATGGGCAAAAATGAAGTTATTCTGAGTGAGAAACTTGAGTTTTTCTATGGCTGGAAACACGACAGGGTCACCCGAGGGGAGATCCTACTTTTTTAGGGTCACTCAATGGGAGATTTGGAAAGAAAGAGGTCTTAGAGGGATTGCATGATGGGAGATGGTAGATAAGATGAAAAGGAGGTGATCTGCCTCCAGAAACAAGTCAATCATGTGCAAGAATCCAAATCTCCACTTGCAACTCAAGATCTCCTGAGGGGAGATATGGAAATAATAGGGGGAGATTTAGATTGGTTGAGTGAAACTAAAAACTAAAAGTTGGAGATGGCTAGGGGGACCTCTAGGAGGCATCTAAGGGGTGGAGAGGATGAAAAACACAGGGGAAAGGTGAAAACTCACCTATAAGATGATTACAAGGCTTAGGAACAGGGTCAAAATCTTAGAAAATGCAAATCGACAAGTGTTGCAAATGTGTCAAAAAGTGTCAATGACAAAGAGAGGGAAAATGACAAAGAAGAAACAACACAAGATGAAGGAAGTGACACATCATCTATTTGTTGCTTAGAGGACATTATTTCATGCTTACATGTATGTGACAAGGATTAAAATCATCATAGGGGTCCTCGTGGAGGTTGTGTGTGATTTTTGTGCTTACATATTTGCCCCCTTGAGGATGGTAGTCTACATGAAGGGTAGGTACCATTCTCAAACTTGGCCTTACCTATTGTTGATTTTCCCACAATTGTACCTACAATAACTAGTATTAGTCTGACATCTCAATATATCAAAATGAATAATAAAAACTGAAATGATGAGCTTACTATAGATCGTTCAAGTTTGACTAGTTGTTTACCTTTGTTGGTGAGACCTATAGGAAAGAATGCACGCAAAATGACACATAAAAGAAAAAAGATAATCCTAAGCTAAGGGCAAACAAAGAAAGAAAATTAGTGAGATCGGAGTGAATCAGTGATAGAATCGATCGTGTGAGTAGCCATTGGGAAGATATCATTGGGAAGATCACAAAGATGGCCACCTCTTCTTCAGCCACAAAAAATCAGGTATGCAAATAGTAAAAAACCCTTTTCTGAACCCTAGGTTGAAGTTTGTGAAAAATATCTTGAATTTGTCTATTTTCAGTGATTCTTCTTGTTGCATTTCTTTTGTTTCATCATTTAGAGTAGGATAGGTCTTTCGTTTTCTAAAATCGACTGAGAAACAGAGTTTTTAGGGTATTTTTAGTTTGAGGGATCTCCACTTAGGGTCACCCCTTTTGTTAAGTAGGTCACCCAGGGGGAGATATGTTTAACAATAGGGCTGCCCATGGGGAGATCTTGTAGACAATAAGGTCGCCTAGGGGGAGATCCTATTGACATCTCAGTCACCCGAGGGTTGACCCTATTGGGTAGATTTTGCTTGAAATTTAGTATTTTCTGGCATTCATTTCACTCTGATCTGACTTAACTTGATTACTGCATTCACTTGTTTATTGCAATTTTGAGGGGTTATACACTTTTTTGTGAGAGATTTTCTGCAATTTTTATGATTTTTATGATTTTTGTGAGTTTATGAGATCTAAGCTAAAGTTCTTTTTGACTTGTAGGACATGTGCATTTGATGGAATGCTTACCGAGAGTAGATGTGGATCTCAAAGATGTTTGCTTTGTTGAGTGATGAGGATTGTGCTACTCTGAGGAGAGCAGGTTTAGCTAGAGTTTGTCATGTGCCAATTTTTCACCCTATGTCATGCATATGTTGCAACATTCTAACTTACTGGGATTCAGACATGAACACTTTAAGGTTCCCACAGGTTTCAAGAGAGTGGACTATAACTCTATTTTATGTTTACCATATTCTTGGAGTTCTTGTGAGAGGATATCCTCTCATCCTTCCTTCTAGTGAGTCCTTTGAGGACAAGACATCTTGGGCACAGTTTATGGGGGTTAGTCACCTCGAGGACCAGATAGGAGTCCAACCTACTTTCGTGCCATGACTTTGCATTCCTCTTTTGAGGCAGTTCTTGATTGGTTTGATTGCATCAAGGTTGTCTGGAGACAAGGCCTTAGCTCACTTGAGATGGTGTCGGGCACTGATCATACAAGGTCTTGAGCAAAGCAAGGTCTACACTTGGGGGCCAGACATTTTGGCCATGGTATATAGGGACTTCTATTGCATTGCACAATGAGGGGCTCTTGCTTTCAGCTACTCTTCCTTGATCATGACTTGGATCTTTGAGCACATCAGGCCCTACCAAAAGCTTGTTCCAATTCCTAATAGACGACTACTGAGAGCTACTAGATGGATGTAGATGGGTCATTTTGATGCTTCTTTGTGCACTATGGCTACCCTTGTGAATGAGGATATGATCTTTGATCCTTACCTTGATATGGAGGGAGCTTGGACTTGGGATGGTGAGATTCAAGAGTACTGTCATGGGGTGTCTAAGGTTTCAAATTATAATGGTCTAGTCGAGGCTCATCACATTAAGTGTGTCTTACAGTAGTTTGGTGAGGACTTCCCTAAGGAGTTGCCCCCAGTGTTTACTTGTTATAGGTCTTTTCAGGAGATGGGTGAGGTAGGTCAGAGGATAGTTAGTTGGACTCCCTTGATTCTTGGAGTCTTCATTACTAGAGTTCCTAGATCTTCATGAGGACAGAGGGGAGGGAGAGGTAATCCTTCATGAGCACTCATTGTAATTAAGGACGCAGAATCTATTGGCAAGGACTATATTCCTGATGGTGATGATTCGTCAGATGAGGGCCTACCCGAGGATGCACAGGATGAGGGTCTTGATGATACAAATGATGCAGATGATGCACCTAACATCCCTAAGGGTCTATCCATAGTTCCTAGACCTCCTCATTCTGATGAGGTGATGCGATAGTTTGACCCTGCCTGGCAGCATGGTGATCCACATAAGTCTAGTTTTGTTATCATTTTTTCACTTTTGTCCTTTCTCTTTTCTCCCTTTTCATGAGGAACTAACATATCTTTTCTCCTTTGGTTCACTTTATAGGTAATGTCAAAGAGTGGAGGACTTTTGTTCATGAGATTAATGTTGTCTTGGTTGCCCCTTCACTAGGATGACTCGAGAGAGTCTCTTGGCTGATCTTGGTATGCCCCTTGCTGCCAGGACACATTGACATTTTTGCTCCTATCTATCATGGATGTCAGGCAAGTGTAGACTTGAAGGCTGAGATTCATACCCTTAAGGGTGAGAATCAGGTGCTCTAAGAGATGGCTTGTCTTAGTTTTGGATGACGAGATGCTAGTATGGTGGGGCCTTCACAATCACACGCTCATAGAAGGATGCCTCACTCCCATAGGTCTCATGGAGCAATCAGCAGTACTCATAGGCAGAGGAGTAGAAGTCCTGATGGTTCTGTTGGAGGGAACGAACCTTGATATTACTTTTTCTTCTTTTGAACTCATGCCCCCTTGCATGGGGAGCCTCTATTTTCCTTGAGAGCATGTTTTCCTTAGCTCTTTGGTTTTCTCGTATATGTAATCTTCAAATATATCTATGAAAGTTCATCTTTTTATGGTTTTCATCTATCAGATTTGTACTATCTCTTGTACATTTTTGGAGGTTTAAAAACTTTTTGATTATGTTTTTTACTCTTCAACTCTTTTAACAATGCAAGTATGATAACGATGACATGTTTTTACATATTTTTTTGTGGCATATATATGAGATGCAGTTTATGATATGTAGATGCAAGAACACAAGAAATGCTAAACTGAAACACTTACTTCTACCGAATTTCATGAGATATGACATTGAATTTATTGCTTTGAGACTCTTTTTCTAATTTTGGTATGAATGCAATGTGGCACAAACAATGTGACTGCTCTTTAGTATGATTTTCAATCGAGGGGATTGCAAGTTGTCCTGATATAAGAGACCTATTCAAGGCTACGAGATGGGATTTTAAAACTCAAGTGGGGAGTAGGAGTGCTTCTGAATTTGAGCTTTGTTTAAAGCTAAACACTGATCCTTATCTAAATAAGACAAGCTTACAAGGTTTCAACTTAGACAAGAACAAATTGTATTGATGTTTGCTAGACTTAGATCATAGATGACAAGAAAGATAGACCCAGGGTAAAGGATAAATGGGAAAGAACAAGGGTCCCTAGATAGAAGATGATCCTAGAGATTACTAGACTCTCAGATTTGCTCAACTAGTGCATGTGTGTACTTTGTACCTTTCTTTCTCTGTTAGAATGTCACCCTTAAGGCTTCGATCTTAGACTGATCTCCACCCAAGAGTATGGACATTCAAAAATCTTCTCTCTTTCACTCTTTTTTTGTATCTCTATTTTTTTTTTCTCTCTTTTTTGTATTTTCTAGAATGCCTCACTTGATTTCTCATTTTTTTGGATTTTGACTTTTTATGAAAATGAATGCTTTTTGGAACTTTTTGATATGCAAGCTTGATCTCTCAATTCTCACTTTTCTCAATCACTCTTATTTTGATCACTCATTTTTCTTTTTTTATTCACACGGATTTTAGATTGCTTCCTTCAAAGTTTTGATCCCTCTAACATATTTGGCCAAGAAAGATAACGGGCTGAGCACGACCTAAAGTTTTTGTAATTTGGTCAGACTTCTCTACTACTAGGGAAGAATTGGGAAGGTCTACTTGGAAGTTTCTTTTGAACATTATAGGTTTGAATATTAACTTTGTTTAGACCTAACATCTTGGCTCATTAAGACTAGGATCAGTGTAAAGCTAAGAGCTAGGCTTTGATTAGAATCACTAGGAATGAAGGGGGATAACGATGATTGTGAAAATGGGGAATCTCTAGGTCCTTAAAGGATGACGTATATCTAGGCAACATTAGACTCCTTACTGAAATGAAAATAGTATAAGAGCAAGTCACTAATAGTAATGCAAGATGAATAGAATGATACTAAAATGCAAGAAACAAATTGTTTTTGACATCTTTTTTATTTTTATAATTTTTTTTTGTATTTTTATGCTTTACGATTTTTTTGGTTTTTAGACAGTATTTCTTGAGGTGAAAGGCATTAACTGTCTTACCAAATCCCTCTCCCTCCATTGTGTACAAGAGATATGCACCCTTTCTGACATCTTCTTTAACCATGTAAGGTCCTTTCCAGTCCTTTGTGAAAGCTCTTTTTTGTCTTCTTTTCTTATTCTTTGTGCTACCTCTTCTTAGGACTAGATCTCCTATTCTGTAGGGTTTGTCATTTGATTCTATTGCTTCCAACTCAGTGGTTTCCCTTGGTAGTGTGAGACAAAGTAAGTCTTGAAAGGCTTGTTGATGGGAAGGGCTCAAATATAGGACTCCATCACAATTTAATAACTCTGCTAGCAAGTCAAATTGTTCTTGCATGTAGATTTTCACATCTTGTCTCTCTTGAATTCTTTGCAAAAACTAGAACAACTCAAGGGGAGGTTGTGGCTCCCTTTTCTCTAGGGATAACTTTAAGGTACCCCCCTAAAAAAACTTATAAAATCGTGGTGAATCCTAGCTAAGTGCTATAATTTTCCTTGCAAATCTTTCTTTTTTTTTTGAAAAAAATATTAATTTTCTTGGTGAATCTATGCATATTTTAGAAATTGATAAAAAATCCTGGCACATCCTAATGAATAATTAGTAAAAAAAATAATTACAATACCGAATCCTAGAGAATAACCACTAAAGAAAATAATTAGAATGACGAATCTTTCCTTTAAAAATTTGCATAGTTGATTTGTGCAGTCTCCCCCATATATATATATAGTAATGTTGAAGTAGGGGCCTCAGGGTGGTAGCCACTAGCAAGATCAAGAGACAACGCCCCTTGCGAAGGTCAAGGACCGGGTCTAACCATAAAAATTTAAATATTTAAAATTCTAACTTAACTGATTAATTATAAATAAACTCTATATTTAACCCATCTCTCTAAGGCAATTTAAAGTGATAAACTAATTCAATAGAATAATAATAAAAAATTTCATTACACTAGCCCTTAAAAGAATTAAGGGAATAAAATATAAGTCCCTTCATATTTGAAAATAATAAATATTTAAAATTGCATGGAATAATAAAATCCAAAAAAAAATTATTTATTTCTAAATCTTAGTCAAATACTATTATGATTACAAGCACTAATAAAATATTAAAAAAATAATAAAGCACAATACTCCATTAAAAGCTCAAGTTAACTACATTTTAAAACCATGGAATAATAAAATCCAAAAATAAATAATTATTTATTTCTAAGTCTTAGTCAAATACTATCATGATTACAAGCACTAATAAATTATAAAAAATAATAAAGCACAATACTCCATTAAAAGTTTAAGTTAGCTACATTTTAAAACAATAATAAAGCACGATACTCCATTAAAAATTCAAGTTATCTACATTTTAGAAGCTAAATATGAAACTTCTATTATATTTAAAACTTGCTAAAACAATAAACTAGTGTACAAATACTTTTCTTTCTACCTAATCCTTTCATTTTTCCTAATTGTTTTGTTGTAGAATGATTTTTTAAATGTGAATATGAGAAACCCATTTCTCACCTACTCCATTTTGATGGGCTTCTTGTTTATTTTGTTTATCTTTGTTATTGATTTTGTTTATTTGCAAAAGGTTAACATTATTTTTAAATGGTTCATATATTTGAATTGATGTTGGCATTGTTGCATGTAGCAAGTTAAATATGAGGGGGGAGATTTAAAAGTTTCATATTATTTGCATGGCCATGCATGATTCCAAATGGAGGAGAATTTTTTTTTTTATTACAGGGATTTTATTTTAATTTTTAAATGTATTTTTAAAAAAATTAAAGAGAAGCATTTTAATTCTTTTACAAAATGTAAAATAAAGAATACATGTTTCTGTATTTTCACTTAAAAATTTTAAGAGATAAAAAAAACATAGATGTTTCTCTTTTAAAAAAAGTTAAAACATATTTTTTGTTTTAAATATGATGATAAGAGGGATTAGGGCCAACAGGGCATAACCAAAATGTTACAATTTTTTTTAATTTATTTAATTTTGTTCTCTATTTTTTTTCTTTATTTTCATAAAACTAAGATTTTTTTTATCATAAATTTAATTTCAATCTAAAGTTGGTAATGAAATCTATAAATGCAATTCTGTGCATAAATAAAATATGTTTATCAAACTAAACTAAACACTAAATCAAATTAAAAAAGAGTAAATTTGCACCTTATATTTTGTCTGTGTAGGGGCCTTTGTGAGATCTGGATCAACAAACTGGTATTGGATTTGGAACTATGCCTGAATCTGCAAGTGGGATCAACTCCAACTGATCACTAACATTATAAATAGGTTCTCGATCAATTGTTCACAATGAATCTACAACTAGAAGGGATGTTGCATGCTATGCTGCCTATCCTATCCTCTACTAGTGATTGTGCTCCTGTGGTTAGATTTTTCTTTCCGTGCCTAGTACCTTAGCTTAGCCTTTATTATGACTTTCATTTTACTTAGGCAAGAAAGAAATTCCTGGCCTCACCAAGCATTTTAAAAAGCATGTGCTTATGGCCCCCAAAATTAAATAAGAGCCGTGAGATCAAATTCATAATCAATGGTAATAAACAAGTCATACTAAAAGTGAAAATAACCCTAAACCTACATAATAATTTATTAGTAAAGGCAAATATTGTCCCAAAATTAATGGGGGAATATAATATTACTAGCGAATATGATTAAGATGTATAATTATATTATAAACTACTGGCGAATCATATTTAATCATGCATCACTTACATGGAAAAATAATTCAACTTATTAGTTTAAAATAATAATGCTTTGGCGAATTAATTAATACTAATTATTTTTTGTAAAAATGGGGTGGTTTAGTCCCCTTTGTAGCCTTTAACTATTCACCATTTTTGGAGGCCTCTATTTCAACTATTCGCCACTAAAAAAATCCATGCTTTGCTCATTAGGAGGGACAAAGCTTATACTCATCCTCCCATTCGGTTATGGTCTGAAGTCCATGGACTGTCTGATATAACTCCTTGGAAACTCAAAAATGACAGGGTCATTAGTGCCTAACTGACACTCTCATCTTCCATTCTTTGTGAAAAGTACCTTCACTTTCTTTGTCTTCATCTGGAAGTCTTTCGACCATTTCAATTTGAATAGGAGGTGCCTCCCATTTGCCTAGTTCATTTGATTGTACTAAGGCAGAAGTGGTCGGCTGCTCTTGTGGTTGGGATACTATAAGCATCCTTGGGAGCATTCCTATTATGTTGGTAGATTCATTTTCAATGGAATGCACATCCTCCATTGGTGTCAATGGTCGATATGAATCCTCTATTGGTGTGAGAGGCTCGTAAGATTCTATCTCTTTTGGTGTGTCTGGGATATGTGATTCACTTAAAGATGACAAAGGAGTGTAACTTTATGTTATCTTCCTTAGGATCTAAGAAAGCGTGTGGGTCTGCATTTCTCAAATCTAATGTAGTGATTTCAAACACTGATCTTTCATTTCTATGAGGCTTCTCCCCTATGCAAGGGAAGAGCTTGTAGGCAGGTTGAAAATTGATCATGAGCACCTCCAAAGGGAATTGGAGAGGTCCATCCTACTCTATCCATTCCATGATCTTAACTAATTTTTCCTTTTGAACAATTTGCTTTAGTTTTGATGGTACCTCATTTTATATAGTTTTCATCTCCATCGAGTTTATGGTTTTCTCTAGAGTTTCTATTCGCTTGATGATTATTGACTACGGTGTAGGATTATGGATAGTCAATTTGTTGGTGGGGAGTTCACAGTCTATGGGAATACCTATATGCTTGTCTATTGTGTTTGACTTCAACATGCTGAAAGGTTCTAGGTCCCCTCATGCAACGTACACCTTACCCAAATGTCAGAGTTAGGCTTCTTGAAATAACGTTGATGGTACTGCTTTCATCCTATGGATCCATGGCCTGCCAAGGAGTAAATTGTATCTTGTATCCCTGTCGATGTCGTAGAATGTGGTTGGAATAGTTTTAGGTCCCAAAGTCACTGGAAGGATAATATTACCTATCATGACAGCTTTTAGATTATCATTCCCACTCAAAGTATCTCATGAGGTGGTGATATATGTGTGTCCATAACCCATTCTCTCTAGAAACGAGAATGAAATGATGTTCACTATGGCTCCATCATCAATTAAGGTTCTTTTAATGCAAGTGTCGTAGATCCAAACTTGTAAGTACAATACAGGGTTGCCTTTCTTGGTTAGCTCAGCCTTGGAAGGCATTTGCTTTAAGTTGAAGAACCCTGGATCCTTGAGTTTAGAGTTTGGTGGGCTAGTGTCATAGTCCACATGGTTGATTTACTCACTAGATGATGGTATAATTTGGTCAAGGTACTTTAACCCTATGGCTTTTAGTAATGCTGAACGATGTGAAGGGGAATTCCTAAGCAAGTCAATGAATGAAATGTGAGCATATGTCTTCTTTAGGTCTTTGATAAGTCCATAGGGTTCGATGGGAGTGGGTATTAGTTCCACTACTAAAATGACACTCTCATATACTTCAATTTGTTCATTTTTGTTCTCACGATCTTTCTCTTCTTCTTTGTTGTGTAGAATCTCGACTAATCCCATCATCTTGGCTTCAACTTTTTTTCCCAGTTGTGGAGGGATGCCAGTGTTGCTACCTTGGGCTACTTTGTTTTGATTTGATGTCTTTACATATTTATGCACAGGAAATGGGTTTTGATAGATTCTCATGTTTGCATTTTGTGGGGCTATTGGGGCTTGGGTTTGTCTTGTGCCCTTGTTATCCGGCATGACTTCTTATGGGTTCAAGAATATCTCTATGAATAATCATTGTTGGTCTTCCAGTAACCTTGCTATGAACTGGTTATATTCTCTATAGGATTATGTGTTGTGCCCCCTTGTTCTATGAAAAGAACAAAAATGATTGAACTCGTACGGGGGTCTCTCATATCTTCCATCATTTTCATTTATGTTTCTATTACAATTCCAATTTTGGTAATTGTCCCTAGGGTACTACCTGTTGTTTCTGGGTCGGTCAATTGCATTGACATTGGGAGGATAATAGTCTCTCCCATTGTAATTGTCTCTTACTTTCTTGATAGGGGTTGATCTATCACCCATCTGTGGTTGCATTTCTATTGTTTTTAAGAATTTTGATTGCAAGAGCATTACTCCCAGTGTCTTCTCTTGTTAACTTTCCGTTTGACCCATAGACCTTTTTGCCACTGTCAATGGTGGCTTGATCTATCATCAAAGCACTTTCCAATGCTTCTTCATAGCATTTATATGGCAATTTTTGAACATCTTCTCTCATATCCTTATTTAAGGTGTGAAAAAAAAGGTCACAAAGTTCACGGTGATCCATGTTTGGGGTGCTAGTTGAGGAATAAAGGACTTGTCTCCATCGAGTGACAAAGTGGGTTACTGATTCATTTGGATCCTATTTCATGGTGAGGAATTCTTTGATCCCTATTTTAACGAGTTTGCTCATGTCGAATGCCATGACAAACTCTCTGATTAGTTGTCTAAATGAGTGAATTGAAGCCTTTGGTAAATGATGGTACCAATCTAGAGCTATTCCTTCAAGAGTTTTTGGAAAGATTTTGGCAACAACCCCATCCCAAGGGAGGAGTTCTCTTATCGCTGTAGTGTAGGCTTTGATGTGGGAGTTTGGATCTCCTTCTACTTTGAATTTCAGGAGATCAGGCAATGGTCAAGGTAAGTGCACATTCCTTATGTTTTGATCAAGAGATTCTTTTAAATACTCAAGATACATTCTAAGAAAGGTATTTTGAGATAGCAGGGTTGACAGCAATAACCTTGTAGGTGGGTTTTGATACCCATTATTTTGTTGAATTGTTCTAAATAGGGGGGTTCCCATTCAGACATGTATCATTACTAGCATTTCACGAATAGTATTGGAGATAGGGGGATTTTGAGATGCCCCCTAGTCTTGTTCATGGGATTTTGCCTTCTTTTAGGAGTAGCTTATTCTGCTTCCAAGTTTCTAATCCTTTACACTAGAGTTGTGACAGGAGTGGCAGTTCTAGGTGTTTCCTCGTTTCTAGGATTCTCTCTTCGAGTATTGTCATGATGGTATGCTTCTTCTTGTGCAGTATTTTTTCTTTGTTCTTCTCGCAAGGCTACTCTCAATGCCTCTTGAGCATCTTTCACTTCTTGCAAGTGTTTTTCTAATCGCTTGACTTCCTCATCAAGATGAGTAGTTGAGGTTCTTGTGGAAGGTTGATCAAGTTGATGTACATCTCTAATCTTACCCTCCTAGCTTTATGTGGTGCATTTGGTATGATCAGATTGTTTTCCCAAGCTGGGTTGTTGAAAGACAAAGAACATATGGATTCTCTTTGGTGTCTTTGATCTTGTTCATAATTAGAGTCTTTGTAGTCATAGCAGTTGGTGATTGGTGCATCTGGATGCAGTGACACATACCTATTAAAGGAAGGAATTTTTGGTTCTCTTGAGGGAATATTCCCTTGCTTTAAATCAAGTTCTGTCATATTCAGGGGTGCCGTAGACACCATAGAATAAATGGAATGGATGATGTCAAAGGCGACAGAAGCTAAAGTGGTAGAAGCAACTATGAAGAATAAAGTGAAAATGTTTTGAAGCATTGAATGTTTTTGAGATCCAAATAATGGCAACGTAAACTACAAAACCCAAAGATTCTGTAATTCATGTCAGGTTCACCAAAATATGTATGCTCAAAATCATGACCTCGGATGCCTAGGGCTATCGGGTCATATTTTGGCATGCACACGGACCCTTCCCTCCTTGCTATGGGGCGATCCACCATGTTACTCTCGCTCTCATAGAAGTAGCCAGTCAAGAGGAGGTGATACACGACAAGGGTCTGGCTCATTGGAGAGCTGGACTTTGCGAACAAGGGATGACACGTCCTAGGGCCTTTGTTGTTGTGTGATAATGTAAATGTTTTGTTCGATGGTTGTTGTTGTAGAGATAACCCTATGACTTGAAGGGTCACTAGTTACTCTTCTCCTATTAGATTTTCTACTATTCCACCTATGTGTGGGTAAGATGTTACTTTCGTTGATGGCTTCTTGTCTTTCAATTTGTTGGATGATTGCACATTGTATTTGAAGTTGTCTAAATGCCTCTAGTTGTTGTAAGACAAGCGAATCTTGTTGTGGTCTTGGATTCTTTTCCTTAATCTCATTGAGGACTGCTCTTGGGCACATGCATGAGCGAATACAAGAGATAAGTGTATGTGGACTAACCTTGACTAGACTTTAGGGTTTGACGTAGGGTTTAGTTGTGCATTTGACTTTTGTTGACCTTGTAATGTTATCAAGGGTTTGACTTTCGTTGATCGTGGTTGACCTTGTGATGATATCAAGGGTTTGCAATGTATCTATGTGACTAATATTTTTGTTATTTTCTATATTTTTATGCATGCAATTCTATATGAAGTACAAATTTGTTTTTGTGCTTTTTTGGTATTTTTGGAAATAAAGACATTTTTTAATCTAAGAAAGGAAATATGAATGCAACTAGAATGAATTTTACCTAATGCAATTATTCTATGTTTTTGGGGTTTTTGAATGTTTTGAAATAATTAATCTAGAATTGGAAATTGCAAGTAATTGAATCAAACTATGAATGCAAATTACTTCTAAGATGCTAGATCCAACCTGTCTACCAAGGAAAAAGCAATAAATTACTAATCCCAAGAGCAATTTCAATTTTCTAATTACTACAAATTGACAAAAACATAGAGGAGCTTGAAAATAGATAAAATTTTGTGTGACTCCACTACCCTCAAAAATCCTTGATGGCAACCTCGTATCCTTTTGAAGCAGTGGGAAGACCTCTTGACGACAAGACAACACAAAAAAGAAAATGAATCTTGTTGAAGCTTGAAAGAGCTCAATGAGAGATTTTGATGAGTACAATGGCATTAATTGAAGCAACATAATGATGCTTGAAGAGAATTATGTGAAAGCTTGATGAACAATGAACAAATAAAAGGAACCTTTGTCCTGTGTGAGCATGACAATTCTAATTGGAGAGCAAAAAATTAGCAAGAGCTGTGTGCACAATGAATTTGCCTCCCTTTGTGCTTGAGGGAGGGGGTATTTATAGGTTGGATGAAAGGGATTGATTGAGAAGTTAACTCAATTGATTGAAGAGTTAACAAGGATTGATTAGGGAGTGAATTAGATTGATTACCCAGTGAACTCAGTTAATTTAAGAGTGATAATGCAATAATAGCTTATCATTGAAGAGGAATTGGAGTTCAAAGAATGCATGAGAGAGAATGAGTTGTTAATTTTAGATCAAATGGAGCTAATTATGCATGTGTGGGTGCATGAAATAGTCAACTCCATATTAGGCATAAAAAATCATATGAATTGGAAGACAAATAGGCAAAAACGAAGCTATTTTGAGTGAGAAACTCAATTTTCTCTATGGTTGGAAATGTGGCAGGGGTGTCACCCCTTTCACCAGTAGGGTCACCTAGGGGGAAACCCTAGGTCACCTGGGGAGATCCTTCTTTTTGATGGTCGCTCGATAGGAGATCTGAAAAGAAAGGGGTTTGAGAGGGAATTCATAATGGGAGATGATAGATAAGATGAAAAGGAGGTGATCTACCTCTAGAAATAGGCCAATCATGTGCAAGAATCTAAATCTCCACTTGCAACACAAGATCTCCTGGGGTGAGATCTAGAAATTGAAAATTGAAAGTTGGAGATGGCTAGGGGGACCTCTAGAAGGCTTCTAGGTGGTGGAGAGGATGAAAAACATAGGGGAAAGGTGAAAAATTACCTACAAGATGCTTACAAGGGTTAGGAACAAGGTCAAAAGCTCAGAAAATGCAAATCAACAAGTATCACAAAAGTGTCAAAAAGCGTTGACAACAAAGAGAGAGGGAAAATGACAAAGAAGAAACAACACAAGATGAAAGAAGTGACACATCATCAAGAGGTTTTCTACTTAGAGGACATTATTTCATGGTTACATGTACATGACAAGGATTAAAATCATCATAGGGGTCCTCGTGGAGGCTGTGCGTGATTTTTGTGCTTACAGGTTCCTGGGATAGAATAGTCTATTTTTAAAATTTGGTCCCCTAGCTTCAACCCAAAGGAAGATTATGTTGGAACCAATTTTGACCCCACAATTCTAGTTTGAAATAACCTATTTCCTGCCATATTTCCATCCCCACAATGTTATTTCAATTTTTCATTCAAAATAATAAATATGCTTGACTTATATCCTAACCCTAACAATCCCACGACATCCCACCACTACCCCAAAAAAATCCCATAAAATCCATATAACGAGATATCATTGGGAGAATACCATGTTTGGAAGACTCAATTTAGTGTCTCTCCGATAGCCTAAAGTGGTAAAGGCAACTTGTCTTTTGTATAGGGCTAACATCAGAAAATCAAAAGAAATAAAACATTTTGAGGAGATTGAAGGATATTGAGATGACTCAATCACATGTCTCTTCAATATGCTAATAACACCAAACATATCGAAGGGACTAATACATATCGGCATGACACCTAAATGTGTCTCGCCAATACAACGATATCTATTAATAAAAGTATTTCGAGGAGACTCAAGGATATCGAAGTGACATGATTTATGGTCCTACCAATACATTGATAACACTTGTAAAAGGGCATTTCGAAAGAATTTAATAGATATAAAGGATCATATAACACATAAAAATATATTGATGGGACATAATGATATTGATATGACACTATCAGAGGTCTTTCTGATATATCGAAGAATGATGAAATAATATCGAAGAAAGAAAAAAGTGACCATCTTGATAAATCAGTGACATGACTATTTGACATAAATTAGATGGCTCACATTCAAACGAATTAATTATTTTGACATAGATATTGAATTTGCCACAAATATGCCAGCAATGAACCAAAGCTGAAAGAATTAATCTCTAAGGATTTTAGAAACTATTGAACAAATGAAGAAAATTGAGGAGACAAGAGATAGAAAATGACAAGTTGCAGACCAGGGAAAGCTCATTCAAGTAAGTACTCCAAGACTAAATTTGAATTTATAGAGTAAACCTGAATTGTAGTTTCATAAACACATAAAAACCATGGAAATTAGGAATGAGAACCCTATGAAAAAATAGAAAACAGAGGATAGACATTTAAACCAAGATCTGATAAAACAATCCCCAGGGTTTGGACAAAGGTCCAGAAGAAATGCTCAGTTAAATCCACATGCTAAAAAATTGGAAGATGCTAACAGACATGTAGGGGATTCATGGACCCCTATTAGAGGGTATGACCTGTTCATATACCATTACAAGAAAATGCACAGACACAAACTAGTCTCAAATCCATGTAAGTTCAACTTGGGGAAATTAGTAGTACCAAATGTGTTTGTGAATGTAGAATTGCTTAAAATGTTGGTAGATAATTATAACCCACAAACCCATATGATTGAGCTAAAAGATGGGTCTAGGTTTATTCCTATTACCTGGGATTATATCTCAATGGTCTTTCAATTAGACACAAGCTTTGATATGGTATTTAGGATCAAGGGCCTATTGAATGAATATCAAAATCTAAGTAACACTTATAAAAGGTGGAGGTTGCCATTTCATAGGCCTCGAGATGAAAATAATCAGCTCAGAGTGTTCTCACTGGTGGAGGATCCCCCTTATTCTATTGATTTGTTTGAACCATATTTTAGATATACCTATTATTTTGTTTGCCAAGTATTAGGTGTGGATGCCCCTGCATTTATAGATATAGCACCAATGGTTTTGGCTACGAATGTACAAAGCCCGAATGCCATAACATTAGATTATGTTGAATATCTCTCTAATGATCTTCATAATGATTTAAAAGTTGTAAAGGATAACAAGAGAGGTTTTAGATTTATGCATTATTCTTTGTTTATGCATCTTGTTCTATATGAAGGGAAAAACATGGGCTTATGGGATGAATCATTCAAGGTTAGAGATCTAGATAAAAATGGAGATATTAAGCCAGTACAGATGTGGATAACCATATGGGATAGCAGATGTGATAGATCACATTACTTGTATTTTAAAGATTATTTTGTAAAGCCTTTATATGATCTGTTTGGTCATCCATGCAACTACAATTTGTCACTCTATATACAAAGATTTCTTAGGCCAAAAGATATGGATAAGAACAAGAAAATCAATCACAATTGGGGTGATTGGTATGTATACAAGGACTGCACAAAGATAGGAGTTTTTGGGTATGAAGGAGCACCACTTTTGCTCCCAAAACCTGCCCTGATAGAATTGCATATCTGGAGATTGTTAGGAAGTTGACTTGCTCTGATTTCATGCATTTAAGGAAACATAATAAGAAATCTTTTATGCCAGGTACCCTGTGTTTTAGATATTTTACTACTTTTTCTGAGAAAGGATATTAAGAAATTGAAACGAGATTAGATTATTTTGGGATGCCTAGAGGAATGCTAGGGAAAAGTTTAACCCTAAGCACTTTATATATCATGTCAGCACAAATCAAAAGTTAAAGAAGTATCAGCATGCACTATTTGTAGATGATGACTTGATTAGAAATGATAAGGAAGCTCTTGTAATTGAGAAGGGACAATTGTATCATAAACTAATGTTAGCCAAGGCTTAGAGGGTAGCCCAAAACCCCTATTATAAAGGAGCTTTTCTAGAAATTTATGATCCTATTGATAGATTGAAAATGTTAGTTTTGAGGGCACCAAAGTTGATTGTGGGTGTCCCACCTAAGGTCCTTGAAAGGAAAGGCAGAAATATCAGGGAAACACAAGCTAGATATGAGGCCCCTCTGAGTCATCTTTATCCTCAACCTACACCTAATATTAGTTATTCTGTGGATACTAGCATTGCAAAAGATGAAGAACTGGAAAGTGAGGATGAAAATGTATAAGGTTTTGAACCTATGATTGATAAATATGAACCTCCTATGGACAGAGAAACAGTCAATATGGAATCCCCTGATGAACTATCAGAAGATATGAGACACTTAGCTAGCAAGAAATTTGTCTCAGATAAAGATTTTATAAAAACCCTTGAGTTCAAAGCATTTCTATAAGAATTCAAAGGCAAAAAGGCTAGGGAAAAGATGAAAGATATTTCCCCTGAGATACAAGCTGAAGTGTTACATGAACTTCAAAAAGAAATTCATAAAGCAATGGATGACATGACCCCAGAAAAAGGAAGAGAGTTGGTAGAAGAAGCATGGGTGATGCTAGTCTCAGGTTAGGATATGACATCCATCGTTGTTTTTGATACCTTCAAAAGAAATCAAGACAAGAAGATGCAGTTAAGCATTGAAGCTATGGATAAAATCAAGATAGGTTCTGGGTATGACCTTGATAAAGCAACTTTGTTGATATAGGCACTCTACCCTCCACATCAAAGGCCTCAAATCATTGATGATCCAAACAAAGCATTTTGTCATCTCATAATACAGAGAGTTGAAGATACTAACCCACTTGATATTGCTAACTTGAATGTCAATGTTGCCAAATTTACAAAAGCTTAGATAGAGAAATTGGTCAGGAATAACAATGCATATATAGCAGAAAATACAAAATTGAAGCAAGGAATTGCTATGTATAGGGATAAATTGTCATCATCAAGTAATTATCTACCTTATCAAGAACCTGATAAAAAAGTGATGGAATCCATAGCCAATGCAAATTATTAGAAAGTTAAAGCAGAGAAATTTCAAAAGAAAAGTGATAAACTAGAAAATGGCATAAAGGGTGTTAAATACAATATGGCTGCAGAATTAATTAAAATAAGATTTGAGAAGATAGAAGGAAATGGTGATAAGATATGGGAGTTACACAAGCAGGTACACAAAGTTTACCAAGAACATAAAAGATTACATCTTAGAATGCTTGAAAAGAAGGAAGAACTAAAAGCTAAAGCAGATGTTAAAGAAAAAGTGTTTAAAAAATATGATGATCTAATCAGAGAGCACGAGAGATTTAATGTTTTAATAGAAGAAGACTTGAGTGAATTTGATCAACATCTAGATATGGAATTGCCCAATTTCTTTGACATTAAGCGAAATTTGCAAAAAAAGGATACATAGAAAAATGAACTGATCCAATTATTACTTGCAGTTCTTGAAAAGATAAATGATGAAGATAGGGTGACAAAAAATATGTACACATGTTTAAAGAAAATCTTTATTTTGGAATCAACTTTGAATAATGTAATCTCTATTGATACCAATGCAACTCAGGACTATATCAACCACATTTCTAAGATAAACTTGTTCATTGCCAGAGCTACTTGAAGAGGTCAAATAAAATGAGAAGAAAATATTGATGTATTTCTTTACCAATAAGAATTGGCAAAACATATTTGACAGATATTGCAACATGGAGAGGAGTACCTTGCCAGGCATGTGGTCATGGGTGTTCTACGCTGATTAACAGATCCAAATCCTAGTAGTCAATTGTTAAGCCCATAATTTTTGTCTCTTAATTATGCCTTAGTTACGAAAATTTGTAATCTATGAATAGTTATTTCTATTCAGGCCTGAAGCTTGTTCGCTTCCCACATATATAAGGGAAACCAAGGCCTTAGAAAGAATCATCAATTGATCTATTCCTTGCAAGATAATTTATACTTATATTATTTCCAGTCATATTTCAAGCTTAAGATACTGAATGTCTATGATATTTTAATACTATAAAGGGCAAGAATGATTTCATCTGTGGATATGCTTGTGGTGTTCTGATATTTTGTTAATATTCAATTTTAAGAGTTGTCTGACTATCTCCATCTTGATTATTTCCAGTTATTTAAATCATTGGATTTATCAAGGCACATTTGTTGTCTTTGTGTGGTATATTTTGATTGGTTTCTATCAAAAGTTGATTTAAGTCCTAAATGATTTATATTTATTGGTCTCTTCCCTAAGTTAAAATCATTTAAGAAAAATCAATTTAGTTGGTTTCCTTCAAAATAGAATTAAACCCTTTCCAATAGCCATAGTAACTTGGAAAATATCAACTGGATCTTAAAGAAGAGTCTGTCAACCAACAATCTCACACATTTACATAAGGTGTAAACACTTGAAAGGTGCCAAATATTCAGAGTTAAGCCAAGCAGATCTACAAACCATATAAATCTTCACCCCATTACCCAATAACATTAGGCATTGGTCACTACCCTTTTATAACAATCCATTTATATCCCCCAACTTTATTCTCACATTTGAAAGATTATATATTAGCATTAGGAATATTTTCAAATCTTACATCTACTTCACATCATATGCCACTATGAAGGTCATATAAGTCTACACTAATTTTCAAGGTATACCCACCTAGGTTTGGCAGAGCCTAAAGTGAAGGGGGTTTTAGCCATATTTGCCCCGTGTCGTTAGCCAAAACTATCAAGAGAGCTTGGCAACCTCTTAGGGTTAATAACCTACATTTTTGAGACCTAATAGAATTGGTGACTCTACTAGGGACAACTCCAAACTATTTGGTTTTAGTATACCAAGACAAAAGAGTCAAACAAATAAGAAATTATAATTTTGCTAGTTGATAGAACTCAAAAAAGAACATCATTCCTCTTTAAGGAGAGGTGGTGACTCTATACAAAAAATAATAATGGATGGTAGGAGATCTAAAGCTAATGGTAAGAAATTGCAATCTTCCCCACCTAGAAGGGCCCCTACCAAGAAGACTGGATTATCAAATCAATCAGAATGCACCAATACTCAAAATACATTAGAGTAGCCCTTGTTGACTCACAATAGCTTCACTCCCCTACACGAATCAGAGTCTAATGAAGAATTCCAATCCATAGGCTATCAGTTCCAGTCTAATCAAAGTAGATTTGGTGATATTTTAGATCAATACAGATCTAACCCTTAAAAGTAGATTGAACATTAGGCATAGATTGAATAGGAAATAATGCAAAATCAAGTAGAATATGATTACAAAATGTCATTGCAATAGGGTGGAAAAGCTCAAGATGAATTCATAGATCAAACAACATCCACACAAATCCATGATTGTCCACCAAAAGACATACGAAATAAGGATGAGATGCAGTAGGATCTACTTAAATTACATGAGGAACTTCAGCTAGCCAAACTAAGAGAAGAAGAAGAACAACAATTGAAACAAGAACTACAACAAATAAGGTCTAGAACCACAAAAAATAGCTCAAAGTATGTACCCCACATAAGCAAAGTGGGTATGCTCATACAAGTAATTCTCAGGGAACACAATAGAACACAAGTGGCTCAAATAATACAAGAACACTATATAATCCAAGCAACGCTAGTCATATGCAACACAACCTTCCACCATGAAATCTAAGACCACCCAATGCCCATACCACATGCCAACATATAGATAATCCTTATCTACCACCTGGTTAGCAGCATATTCCACCTCACCATCGAAATGTAAGAATGAACCCACACCATAATATACAACAACATTAGCCTCATAATTAGTACCAACCAAACCAAAAGCCTCATAATCAACACCAACCTAACCAACATTTACAAGGACCCCTTAACATAAACAGATACAAACAAATAGACTTGTCTAGATATCAAATATGTCCAGATCTTATTGATAATGATTTAAGAAATGCTATTCCAAAATTTGTTGGAAACAATGCCATCTCAGCAGAAGAACACATCAAACATTTTGAGATAGTCATGGACAATTATGAGGTGCAATATGAAGATATCTAGATGAAATTATTTATGCTCTCTTATTGAATACGCTAGGGACTGGTACAAGAATTCACCGATGCATCAATTTGTTCTTTTGAAGATTTTAAAGATCAATTTAAAGAACAATATGGGAGTCATGTTGATCCAAATTTTGCCATACATGAATTGACAAGTATTCAAAAGAATTACAATGAGACAGTAGTAGATTTCAACCAAAGGTTTTCAAAATTATATCACAAGATTTCACTTGAGATGAAACCTCCTAATGGCATGGCCTTGGCTCTGTACTTAAAAGATTTTGACCCTAAAACTAGATATGAATTACAAAATAGAGCTCCTATGACTCTCATAGAAGCTCAAAAGGTAGTTGTGAGTATTGAAAACAATAGAAAAACTACTGCGAAGCTTGGTAAAAGGGAGAATATTAGAATTCCTCAATGTCCTAATAACCATTAGAATATACAAGCTAATTACTACAAAAATGAAAGGCCTAGACTACATGATATGCCCTATGACAGAAATTAGAAGAATGGAAAGCTTGTGGATAATAAACAAAAGAAAAATTATAAGGATACTCCCGACCCCTTGAAGAAACATGAGACACATGTAGTGGACAACAACCCATGGTGCATTGCATGTAACTTGCCTCACTCACTTGAATACTATGTGGTAGCCCAATCCTTACAAGAAAATGAAATGACTTATGATCAAGATAGGGATGATCATACCATAAATATGTTAGGATTGAGACCCCATTTAATTGATGAAGAATATTCATCTGATGAAGATAGATTTAAATACGATGTGAGTAATCAAAAGTATAATGTTAACATGGGTATGCAAGAAGTTTTTTCTGATCAAGAAGATAATTATGAGGAAACCACTCATGTATCAAATTTGTTCCCACACTTCCAATTGAGAAAACCCACTGAGGAGGAAAAGAGATCCCTTACAATTGCTGCTATGGCTCAGGCCAAAAATAATTACAACTTGAGGAATAGGACTGTGAATGTAGACCAAGGAACCCCTAGATGTTTGTTTATTAAAGAACTAGATTATAAGAAGGAAACCTTGAGTAACCATAAGAAAGAAGACAATCAGAAAGTTACACACAAAGAAACATCCAAAATCGAATAGAATAAGGTAAAGGATAAAAATAAGCAGCAAGCTAAAGAAAAGGGTCCCAATAAAAAAATTAGAATAGGTTGCTGCTACTCCTTCATTTGATATGACACAAGCGTTGTCCGAAATCAAGATATTAGTACCATTGATGGAAATGATGAGAATAGACGAATACAAGGACAATGCCCTAAAGTTGATTTCTAGCATACCAAATCAAAACAAAAACAAAGGTGGAACAAATGATAAGGTGAATAATCTTGGACAAGAAGTGATGAGGGTTCCTAAAATCTATCTTGGTGATGCTATAATGAAAAACCCTGGCCAAGTAGACCCATTCTACATAACACTATTGATAAATAACAAGTTAGTGAGAAATTGCATGATTGATTCTGGAGCAGCAATAAATATTATGTCAATTGTTGTCATGAAAGAATTAGGTTTATAGGTGGACACAACATATGGTAAGTGTTATGCAATGGATAATAGGTCCATCCTTGTTGGAATTAAAATTGGCCTCATGTCCTAAAGCCACCTACACAACTAACATTACTATAGTAGACACTCAACCATACTACAAAATGTTATTATCTAGATAGTGGATTGCTGTAGTAGGGGGAAATGTCTAGCTAGATTTGTCATACGCAACGATACCAGTGAATGGGAAAGAAGTTAGACTATACAGAGAACCAAGATATGAAAACATAATAGAAAGATTGAATCCAAACCAAATGAATTATTTCTATGATATAGATCTTGGGAGTTTTAGGGTTGAAAAATCACAACCTGAACTACAAAACATAGAGCCAATAAAAATAGAAGCTCAAATAGATGAGCATGGAATATGGAGGATGTACTTTGATGGTGCATGTAGAAAAGGAGGAAATGGGGTAGGAGTTGTATTTATCTCACCCACAGGAAGAACATTCAAATATTCATTCTTGTTATCCTTTGAATGTACAAATAACATTGCTAAATACAAAGCATTGTTGATAGGTTTAAACATTGCCCTAAAACATGGAATCAAATTATTATCGACATATCTGAATTAGTTGTCTCACAAATTAGGCTGAAATATTCTTCAAAGAACAAGAGACTAGAGCAATACAGAAATGTTGTGTGGGATATAATTGAACTCTTTGATGCATTCTCTATAGATTGGATAGAAAGATCCAAAATATAATGGCAAATTTCTTAGCCAATGTGGCTTTGAAAAGAGATGGTATCACATTATCAGGAATAGATGAGGTAGAATTCAAGGCTAGACCAATAATCCTTGATAATGTTTATAACTAGTAGGTAGATGGCAAGGAGATTCTTTTTAGAAAAGTGGTCCAACTCAAGACAAAGAAAATTCCTAAAGGCCTTGTAGCCTTCCTAAGAGTGTTTGATGGGCAGGATAGATGTAATATTAAACTTGCAATAGTGGATCTTAAGGATGGGGAGAAAATTAATTTGGGAACAAATATGGCCCCTAAGAAGATTTACATTGGAAAGAAAATTAGTCCAAAAATCAGAGAAATGCTTATAGTCCTACTTAGGAAATATCAACATGTGTTTGCATGGTCTTATGATGATCTAAATGCATACAAAGAAGATCTATTTCAACATGAAATTACACTAAAATTGGATGCCAAACTATTTAGGCAAAGGCAAAGACCCATCAATCCAACACTGGCACCTAATATGTAGGAAGAACTCATGAAGCTTAGAGAAGGAAGTATTGTTAAACCTATTAGACACTCTTCTTGGGTATCAAACTTGGTACCTGCAAGAAAAAAAAATGGTGATTTAAGATTGTGTGTGGACTTCAAAAAATTGAACATCTCATCACTGAAAGATAATTACCCTCTTCCAAATATGGAGACAATGCTGCAACAAGTAACAGGATGTGAATTGTTGTCTATGATGGATGATTTCTCTAGGTATAACCAAGTAAAAGTTCAAGAATTTGAACAATATAAGACTACTTTTACTACACCTTGGGGTACCTATGTTTATGTTAGGATGCCATTTGGTCTTACAAATGCTAGGGAAACATTTCAAAGGGCCATGGATGTAGCCTTTGCTGATTTGATCAACACAATAATGGTAGTTTACTAGGATGACCTTACAACATATTCTAAAAGGGCTAAAAATCATTGTTCACACTTGGAGAAAATATTTATTAGAGCATTGGAATATGGTATTTCTCTAAATCCAAAAAAAGTGCCTTTTTGTTGTAACATAAGGAAAACTGCTAGGGCACATAGTCTCAAAGCATGGTGTAAGGATCAATCCTGAAAGGGTACAGGCTATTGAAAAGATTCCTATTCCAAGAAATGTGAAAGCAATTCAATCTTTCTTTGGACAAATAAATTTTGTCAAGAGATTCATATCGAATTTTGCAAAAATTGTTAAACTAGTCTCAAAAATGTTGAAGAAAGGTGTGAAGGTGGATTGGACTAAAGAAGCCATTGAGGCATTTACATCCATCAAGAAAGATATTAAAGAGGCCCCTGTACTGAAGTCCCCAAATTTTGATAAACCATTCTTAATATTCTCTTTTGCATCTTTTCATATAGTGGCTGTTGTAATGCTACAGAAAAATAATGAAGGGTATGAACAACCTATATCATTTTTTAGTAAATCACTCCAGGGGACATAATTGAAGTATGATATTATCAAAAAACAAGTATATTCCTTAGTAAAAGAAATAAAAGTATTCAGGCCATATTTAGTTGGAGCTCATGTGATATCATGTGTACCAAATGCTGCAGTAAAGGATGTTTTTGTCCCGAATGAAGTTACAAGAAGGAGGTGCAGATGGATTAATAGAATCCAAGAATTTAACATTGACATTCAAATCACTAGGCTTGTTAGAGGCCAAGGTCTAGCCAAATTGATGGTTAAATCAAACTTGGGGGATGCACAAATTTGCAACATACAAGAAGGAGATAACTTCATTGCAAGCATTGAACATACACCTTGGTAGACCAATGTGATGTATTATCTCAAAACATGAAATGTCCTTAGGGCCTGAATGACAATCAGAAGAGAACTCTGAAACTTGATGCATCAAAGTATATCTTCAAGGATGGAGATTTGTATTGGAAAAATAGAGATGGTATTTTACTGTTATGCCTGGATAAGACACAAGCTGAGAAGATATTACAAGAAATGCATGAAGGTGTGTGTGGAGGGCACTTCTTAGCAAGAACTACTGCCCATAAAATAATGAGTCGGTTACTATTGGCTTGAAGTTTTTAAGGATACTCACAAATATGTAAGAAAATGTGAAGCTTGTCAAAAATTCTCTGGAAAATTGAACTATCAAGGAGCTATACCATTGAGACCAATGTAGGTTGAAGCTCCATTTCATCAATGGGGAATTGATTTTATAGGGGAAATCAAAGAAAAATTGGTGGACATAAGTGGATTTTGGTGGCAATAGATTATTTTACAAAATGGATAGAGGCAATTTTGACCAGACAAGCCACTAGCAAGGTGGTGGTTAATTTTCTATTAGAAAATATCATCACTACATTTAGAATTCCAGTTAGACTCATTACAAACAATGACATGTGTTTTAGATTGGAAGAGTTTAGAATATTTTGTGAAACATATGGCATAACAATTTCATAGGCCTCCCCATATCACCCTCAAGCTGATGGACAAGTAGAATCAAGAAACAAAAGCATCCTAAAGATAATCAAAAGGATGTTAGAGAATAACAAAAAAGCCTGGGACTCAAAATTAAAATTGGCGTTGTGGGTAGACAGGGTTACTGTAAAGAAGAGCACATGAAAATCCCTGTTTGAATTAGTGTATGGTGCACAAGCCAAGTTACCAATGCACAATCTCTTATCAGTTTACAAGCTTATTCTCTAAGAAGACATAGATGTTCTTGAACCCATGGAAGAGAGAATAGAACAGTTGGCTAATCTAGACAAAATAAGGGCACAAGCCCAACAACAAAATGAAAAGATGTAGTTACAGATGAAATACTTATTTGATAAAAGGGCCAAGGAAAGAAAATTCAAGGTGGACAATATGGTCCTAATGTGGAATGCCATAGGACATGATAAAGGAAAGCATGGCAAATTTGAGGTATTATGGTTGGGTCCATTTATCATCATTGGTAAATGTGGAGATGATTCTTTGTAAACATACAAAATATGAGTGGTGAAGAACAAGAACTGCTAGTGCATGGGCAGTTCCTGAAACATTTCTTCTCTTACAAGAAATTTTTATTCTATGCACAGTAGATTAGAGTTTCCATTTCCCACCCCCCACCACCATTAGTATGCATCCCAGAGAGTATCTTTAGGATTCTTGCAATGACTTCCCATCCATTCATCCCCAGTTAGAACCATTGTTGGAACCAATTTTGACCCCACAAAATCTAGTTTGAAATAACCTACTTCCTTCCATATTTCCATTCCCATAATGTTATTTCAATTTTTTCATTCAAAATAATAAATCCACTTGACTTGTATCCTAACCTTAACAATCCCACAACATCCCACCACTACCCCAAAAAGAATGAAGTCATTAAAATTAACCCAAAAATCCCTTAAAAGCCATATAAAGAGATATCGTTGGGAGAATACCATGTCAGGAGGACTCAATTTAGTGTCTTTCCAATAGCCCAAAGTGGTAAAGGCAACTTGTCTTTCATGTAGGGCTAACATCAGAAAATCAAAAGAAATAAAACATTTCAAGGATACTGAAGGATATCAAGATGACTCGATCACATGTCTCTTCGATATCCCGATAACACCAAACATATCAAAGGGACTAATACATATTGGTGTGACACCTAAATGTGTCCTACCGATACAATGATATCTATTAATAAAAGCATTCAAGGAGACTCAAGGATATCGAAGTGACATTATTTCTGGTCCTACCAATACACTGATAACACTTGTAAGAGGGAATTTTGAAAGAAGTTAATAGATAAAAAGGATCATATAACACATAAAAAGATATCAACAAGACATAATGATATTGATATGACACTATCAGAGGTCATTCCAATATCCCAAAGAATGATGAAATAATATCAAAGAAAGAAAAAAGCAACCATCCCGATAAATCAGTGACATGACTATTTAACATAAATCAGATGGCTCACGTTCAAATGAATTAATTATTTTTGCATTGATATTGAATTTGCCACAAATATGCCATCAATGAACTAGAGATGAAAGAATTAATCTCTAAGGATTTTAGAAACTATTGAACGGATAGAGAAAATTGAGGAGACAAGAGATAGAAAACAACAAGTTGTAGACTAGGGAAAGCTCATTCAAGTAATTACTCCAAGCCTAAATTTGAATTTACAGAGTACACATGAATTGTGAATTCATAAACACATAAAAACCATGGAAAGTAGGAATGAGAACCCTAAGAAAAGACAAAAAAGAGAGGATAGACATTTAAACCAAGATCTGATAGAACAATGCCTAGGGTTTGGACAAAGGTCCAGAAGAAATGCTCAATTAAATCCACATGCTAAAAAACTAGAAGATGCTAATAGACATGTAGGGGATTCATGGACCCCTATTAGAGGGTATGACCTATTCATATTGTTGCAAGTATGTGCCTAATTGGTGTTGTCATTGTTGATAACTGAGAGGGGGGGTGAATCAGTTATCCTAATTATTTCTTCTTTCTGAACTTTCTTATTAATCAATGTAGCATTAAATCAAACAAGCAAACATAACCATGAGAATAGAGATACACATGACACAATATTTTTGACGTGGAAACCTTGTTAAGGGAGAAAACCATGGGGTGATTAACCCAAAGATTATTCTCTGTTAGAAGAATAAGGGAATACAAAATGGCACTTGCCAATTAGGGCTCACTGCCCAAGCACATTGCTCACAAGGAGGCACACTGCCTACAAAGAGACACACTGTCTACAAAAGAGTGTTATACAATACTTGAGCTGATTGGTAGCATCTGCAAATGCTGGAGTCCAGTTCCGGTTAGGCTCAGTCTACTGATCTGCTGCATTTCATCTTTCCTTTTCCCTTAAGCTTCTTTCCTTTCACATACTGGACCTTCCATACTGCTTTTGCTCTGTACTTCTGCCTTTATTCACACATAACTAACCACAACAACAACTCTCACAATTGAATCCATCGTGTATATATATCCACATAGGTAATTTCATCACCTTTCTAGTCGGCACCCAGAATAGTCAATCTTTTCACTAATTCTGATCAGTCGGCTAGATCCTTGCACATCAAGTAATGCGGATCAAGTATATACTTGTATAAATCATTAGTCATGTTAGCCAGACATGATTCATGTCTTCATAACCTTTACCACAATCTATAACTCATCTGAAAAGTAGTCTGATGTTCTGTCAGTCAGTTCTTCCTCTGTTTACACAATCACTCAGGAATCTGGTACTCAACTATCCATATCTTTTTCCTCATCTATCATCAGAGGTTAAATCCTTAGAATATACCACTCAAGGTAGTCCTCTTGACTTCCCCAAATCTGCACTGCACCAAGATACTTCCTTTGAGAGATTTGGACCTATCTGTTAGACCTTGCCACATGCTCTGTTCTTGTTTACCGGACCACAACATTCTTCACTCTAACTTCCGGTAGAGACACACCATGTCCTGCGGATGTGTGGGATGAACTTTGTTGCCATCAATGACAACAATCATGAATCCATATAGTGTCTCTTGCCAACAATCTCCCCCTTTGGCATTGATGGCAACACTTAGTGAAAAATGACTAAGTGTTTACACTATGCTCCCCCTTGGCTGATGCTCTGTCTTTATATACATTTTTCGGAGCTCCCCCTTAGTTGGATTCCTCATTTTTCACTGCTCCTTACTCCCCCTTTGACATCAATGGCAAAGGGTAGGGTCCGCATACCAAAATTTTCAAAAATTTAACTATACTTAGCCGCTTAAGTATATATATACAAGTTGTACTTACATATACTTAAGTATGTCTGCAAAAGTGTTCTTCAACTATACAACTTCTGTCACCCAACTCTACTTCATCCTGTCCAAAATTGAGATATGCCCACTCAATAGGAATGTAAACACATCTACCCTTTTTAGATCTATCGGATCATTGGTCTGGGCTGTAATTTGGGCTTCTTTTATGGCCTCATGCATGGCCTCTAGTTTGGGGACAATTAACCCCCGGAGCTCACTCAACCTACTTATTCTATTTTTTCTTTCCTTTTCCAGCTTCTTGATTTCACTCAAGACTGCGATAGTCTGACATTCTTGATTTGTTATAGAGGAAGAGAGAGGATCAAAATTCTTTGACAGGTTTGATAGTTTATCTTCCTGTTCTTTTATTTTCTTCTCAATGTCCAGTGTTACTTTGGACCATGATAAACATAATTTATACATTTCACCACCATCCTTAAGAGCATTTTCTAAGCTCTTTATTCCAATATTCATGTTTCTCCTATCATTAGTAATTAATCCTTGTACCTCTGAGAATCTTTTATCCAAAAACTCCTTCCGGACCTTTTCTTCAGCTGATTTTTCTAGAGAATCAAAATGTGTACTAACACCGCTAACTAAGGACTTGGGATTACCAGAAGAGGAGGCTGTGGGATCCTTCTGAAAAGATGGCATGATCTTTTCCAGTACTCCGGATGCAGCTTCTATCAACTCACAGTCTTCCATATGAGATTTTAGGAGTTTTTCATTAGCCTTAGCATTTGCAAATGAAGCTATCTTCATTGTCTGTACTGGAGAAAGAGAATCAAAATTGAATGGACCTTGTAGAAGCTCCGGTTCATCAATCTCCATTATTTCTTTGCTCAAAAATTCTTGGACAGTTTGTGCAGTGTCTCTTTCTGGAGACAAATGTTTCTTCTCTTCTATAGTCTTGGAGCTGTCCTTTGGAGTTTTCTTTCCTCCTACAATCCCACCACTAGCAGTTGTGGTTTTCTCTACTGAAGTCTTCTTTCCTTCTGCAATCTTGGCACTGTCATCTTCTTTTTCCTTCACCTCTACTTCTTTCTCCTGTGATTTTTCTTCTCCTTTAGATCCGGAGACTGTAGGGGAAACCGGAGGAGAAATGTTTGTTTGTTCGGGGCCCACCTCTTCTGACATTTTCTCAGGAGTTTCTTCTGCAACATTTGTGGTGGAGGGGTCAGTACCCAAGTCCTCTATGATAGGAAGATTAAATCTTTTGAAGGTTTTCCAGAGAATCTCTTCAGTGTCCTTGGCTACCTTGTTAGTCTCACCAAGCATAAGCTGATTCATCCTTGCTTTGCTCCTGAATTCATCCTTGTAGTCTTTGAATACCATGTTCATTGTCTTGGGATCGATTGAAGGATATAGCTGAATAGCTATTTGTTCCCATATCTCAAGCTCTTTTGCCATGGCATTGGTCTTTCTCATTTCCAACTCCTTTTCCAAGCTCTTAGGAATTAACGAGATGATTTCAATAAAAGCCTTATTGTAAATGTTCAAGAACTTAACTATGGCTTCCTCCAGAATCTTTTTATCTACTTCATTGTAGTCATCTTAGAATTCTATTAAGGGTTGCAGGTTCCCATCCACTGTGACTGCTTTAACTACATCATTTAAGGAGAGAGTAGATTTTTCAATAAATTGCTCTTCCTTCTCTTCCTTGTCTTGTCCTGTGGAAGGTTTACCGGATCCTTTCTTCTTCTGTTTCTTTATTTCCTTTACCCCCTCTCTGATTCGGTTTCCTCTTCGTCTTTTTGACTTGCATAAGCCCTTGTGGCTTTTATTTTAGACCTTTTCTCTCCTTTTCCGGATGACTAACCTTCCGGTTTTGATGTTTTTGAGCTTTTGGTTGTGACAGGTGTAGATCCTTTTGATCATCTGGTCCGGGTTGAGGTTTCCATTGGAGTACTTTTCTTGCTTTTCTTTTCTGCCTCTTTCTTCTCTTCCTTAGCCTTTCGCCTCTTTTCCCGGTTGGCATCAAGTGCCTCCTTTGAGATGTTAAAACCTTTTGCAACTTCCTCAACTTCTTTTCTTACCTTTCTTTTGATTTCTGGCTGCCTAAGCTCAGTGTGAATTTTCACACTTAGTTCTTCAAAGGTTCCAAATCTCTCTACTTTTGGGTCCTTTGGTTGACTGAGCATGTGTTGGACATGCAATTCTACAATTTGTTCATCCACTTCATACCCCATAGGCATGATCCAGACTGCTCTTGGCTCTACTGCCTCCATTAGGCATTGATCAGTGTCTACCATGAAGCACACTGTATCCTTGTATTTCTCAATTACTGATTTGGGGATTCTCTCTCTGATTTGCATCGTAGTTTGAAAGTGTTTGAATTAACCCCATAGAGTTGTATTCCTTGCCTTAGCATCCCCAAGTTCATGTAAGTAATCTCTGATCTGGACTGCTACCGATTTGTCATTCTACCATACCCATCCACTTGATCCAGGTAGCTCATTCATGAAGTAGAAAAATAGACATAATATTAGTGTACCATATTTGAAAGAATTCTTTTTGTCCTTTTTGATCTTTTGTATGTTTTCCATTAATTGGTTTAACAGAAGTTCACAGAGATCATAATCTGTATTCTTTCTCAGCATCTCATAGGCAGTATATATTGCAGTTCCAGATATTGAATTCTCCCTACTGGAGTGATAAATCTTGTATCCTATTATCATAGATGCAAACTTGATAGCCGGGTCAGAAATATCTTCAATGGTCATTTCCCTCTTATCAAATTTTGATCTGGTGGCCTCAGTTACAATGTTATTTTTGACAGATTTGAGGATAGGTATCCCTCCGGAAGAGTAGAGACCAGTTACTGCCCTAATTGCCTCTTTTGTGATCTTGCAGGGTCTGTTCAACCATAGGAAGTTGTCATGCACCCTACTCAATACGTACCAGACCCATTCATCTTCTTCAAAGCAGGGGAAATGAATGAATTGATCAAAATGTTTCTTCTGGATACCCTTAAACTCTAGTTTAAGCTCAAAAGCATCGTCTATCAGTTGTTTGTGATAGATATCTCTTAGTTTGAATTCCCCAAACTCCTCAATATTTGCATGTATGTAAACTCTAATGTCCTCTGTGTGTAAAATGCCATGTGGAACACTAGAGAATGCTCCTAAGGGATCTACCTCCAATGATTTGTAAGGGTGTTTCTTAAATTTAGGTCGAGGCCTATCTGAGATCTTTACTATATTCAGAGTATCCATTTTCAAAAGATTTGCAGTGAGATATTGAAAAATGAAAAATACCTTTTGCGCCTTTCAGTTTCACGGAGATGGCCAGATTGATTTTTATAAAAATGTCTTCTGCAAATGATCTTCGATGAACTTGAGAAATTTTTGTTGCAGAGCTCCACTTTTCATTTCTTCTTGAATGTAGAATGAATGAGTGATTAATGAGAAGATCCTTATATTGCTCCGCAAACCCTAATGTCAGGTGCAATAAATGTTTGACCTACATTATTCTGGTTTTGCCTTATTCAGATGACTTGAAGAATCGGATCAATCCTGAACTTTAAACAACTTGTGGATCTGCCAAATCTTGACCACAGTTTGTTTGAATGTATTCCTTATGAACCCTTTAGTCCGCAACTCTTCTTGTGTTAGTTCTGGCACCAATTGACTGGCTAGGGGAACAAGGTTTTCTTTGTGTCTCCCCCTGAGCTAGAGCTCACTTTTTAATTTTTGGAAGGAATATTAGCACCAGAGTCTGGTGTGGATCTAACCTCTACATTCTCAGTAGTTTTCTTCACCCAAATCTTGCTCATCTCACTTTTAACTTCATCCGCATTCATCTTTTGTTTACCCTTATCTTGATTCTGATTATGATATACCAGACCTCTTTTGTCCTGATTCTTGCTTCTATAGACTTTTGTACTATGACCAGACCTATTACAGATTTGGCAAACAACATTTCTTTACATATTTGACTGATATCCTTTTGTTCTGCATTGATTAGCCATATGACCTATTCTATTGCATGCAAACAATCTACCATTGAATGATTTGTTCATTTGCATATTTCTGCATTCATGAGACTTGTGACCATATCTGTTGCAGTTAAAACACTATCTGGAGAAGGATGAATTAGACTGATTCATTCTCTTACTACACTGATTAGCTTTGTGACCAAAGTGATTACAGCTGTGGTAGTATCCATTGAAGGATGGATATCTTTGAGCATTGGGCTGTCTTACTGGAGCTCTTCTAGGCCTAATCCTTGGATTTTCTGAAAAAATCTTCTGACCAAATCCAGAGCTTTCTCCTTTCTCATATCCCAAACCACACTTGTCATCTGCCCTCTTTTGACTTCCAAGAAGAACTTCAAGTTGCGAAGAACTTATCTTGAATTTCTCTTTATATTCATTTGTTGTTTGAAGATCCCTTTTGAGAGAGACAATTTGATCCTCAAGTTTTTCTTCATTATATTTGGCATCTTCAAGACCAGATTCAAGATGTCTGATAATTCTATCCATCTAGTGGCAATCTTCTAATTTCTCCTTGAGAGATTGTCTTAGATTGTCTTCAGTTTTTCTTTTTTCTTCAATCTCTTGGGTAAACTTTATAACTCCTGATTCCATTTCATGTCTTACCATAATGACTTCTTTTGATAACTTTTCACATAACTTGGTTTCCTCAGTCAGCTCTTCATTTGCATTATTTGCTTCACTTTGTCTTGCCAATTGCTGAAGCAGTTCCTTTCTCTTTTTCATAGAGAGATTTAATTTGTCTTTTAGTTCTCTCATGAAATCATCAGCCTGTTTAAGTCTTTCCTTTAATTCATTGACCTCAAAGTTTGACTGTTCAAGATCCTCAAGGGCAGTCTTGAGTTGCTCTTTTAAACCATATGCATCCATTTGGATTCTCAGATCTTCCTCGAGCTGTTAGACTCTTGTTGGGAGGAACTTAGCTCTGATACCAATTATTGATAACTGAGAGGGGAGGTGAATCGGTTATCCTAATTATTTCTTCTTTTTGAACTTTCTTATTAATCAATGTAGCATTAAATCAAACAAGCAAACATAACCATGAGAATAGAGATACACATGACACAATATTTTTGACGTGGAAACCCTATTAAGGGAGAAAACCATGGGGTGATTAACCCAAAGATTATTCTCTGTTAGAAGAATAAGGGAATAGAAAATGGCACTTGCCAATTAGGGCTCACTGCCTGAGCACACTGGTCACAAGGAGGCACACTGCCTACAAAGAGACACACTGTCTACAAAAGAGTGTTATACAATACTTGAACTGATTGGTAGCATCTGCAAATGCTAGAGTCTAGTTCCAGTTAGGCTCAGCATACTGATCTGCTGCATTTCATCTTTCCTTTTCCCTTAATCTTCTTTCCTTTCACATACCGGACCTTCCATACTGCTTCTGCTCTATACTTCTACCTTTATTCACACATAACTAACCACAACAACTCTCACAACTGAATCCATCGTGTATATATATCTGCATAGGTAATTTCATCACCTTTCTAGTCAGCACCCAGAATAGTCAATCTTTTCACTAATTCTGATTAGTCGGCTGAATCCTTGCACATCAAGTAATGCGGATCAAGTATATGCTTGTATAAATCATTAATCATGTCGGTCAGACATGATTCATGCCTTCATAACCTTTACCACAATCAGTAACTCATCCAAAAAGTAGTCTGATGTTCTGTCAGTCAGTTCTTCCTCTGTTCACACAATCACTTAGGAATCTGGTACTCAACTATCCATATCTTTTTCCTCATCTATCACCGGAGGTTAAATCCTTGGAATATACCACTCAAGGTAGTCCTCTTGACTTCCCCAAATCCATACTACACCAAGATACTTCCTCTGAGAGATCTGGACCTATCTATCGGACCTTGCCACATGCTCTGTTCTTGTTTACCAGACCACAACATTCTTCACTCTGACTTCCGATAGAGACACACCATGTCCTGTGGATGTGTGGGATGAACTTTGTTGCCATCAATGACAACAATCATGAATCCATATAGTGTCTCTTGCCAACAGTCATTGCTGTCAACATATCTTTGTTGTCATTGGTATCAACTGTATCCTATTTTTTTATTTGTTTAGAAGCTTTATTTGTTGAGGATATTGAGAAAATTTGCCCCTCTAGAAGAAATAGTGAGTTGTAGTAAATTGTAGAAAAGACTGTGTGTTACTGACAAAAGAATAGTGCAAAAGATTGCTCTGCATTTCTTGTTAATTAAATATCTTGGTCTATGGATTGGAAGATATTTAGAGGCATGTCTGAAGATGCTACATTCTAATTTTGAGCCTCCAGTATGAAGAATTGAGAAAGTTGCATTCACTAGAGTAAAGCTTGCTTTTTCTGATTATTCACTTGTGATAGGGAGAAAGTATTTTTCTCTACATTTCTCTGCATTGAAGTATTTTGCTCTGCAGTTCTAGAGGGAAGTCTGGGATGATGATAAGTGCCTACAACTACAATGGTTCATGATTTGGCAGTCCGCAAGCTATCTTTCTTTCATGATAGTAGAAGACAGTGAAGTTCATGTGCTCCAATATGAAGAATCTCACAGATAAAGTGGTTAGAGTTTGTGCAATTGCTCCTGATGATTAAAATGTGCTTGTGGATGCCTCTTGATCATGTTCCTTCCTTTACATTGGTCTGCATTAAGGGAGTGAGATCATGTTTGAAGATTATTCCTAGATAACATAGCATGTAACCAGTCTTAGCTAACTTGGTTAATTCTAGTGATTGCGGAGATCTGTTGAAGATTGTAGAAGCATGTTGTGGCATGGAAGATCATGTTTGAGTCCCAGCTAAGGCATGGTGTGATCCACATACATCTTTGCTATATTTCCTTAGCATAATTTTGTATTAGGTCAAGACATATTTTGTAAATGTTTGTAATGCTGACCTTGGAGATTGTTCCAACAGTTGATGAATGTAATGCCGACCTTGATGTACATTCCAAGGTTGATAATGATATATATATTTGTAATTTGGTTGTGGAAAATAATGTCCTTGTGTAAAGATGTGAAGTTAAGAAAAGAAGTGTAAAAAGCATAGCAGAGTAGAGGAAGAATATTGTGCTTCAATGGAACTGAATTCAAGCATGGAGTAGATGTGAAGTTAAGAAAAGAAGTGTAAAAAGCATAGCAGAGCAGATGAAGAATATTGTGCTTCAATGGAATTGAATTCAAGCATGGAGTAGATGCTATCATATCAGTTCAAAACATTTGGCAGTGAGCCACCCCTTGGCATTGAGCTTCTAATTTTTAGTATTGTTATAACTTATATATCTTGTGGACTAACATCCACCATGGTTTTTCCCTTAATAGGGTTTTCCATGTAAAAATCTAGTGTCTATTGTGTATGATCTTGATTTTGTGCTTTCATGTTCTAATCATAACAACAATAAATAAGTGGATGATGTTATAAGATGCAGAAATTGTTTAAGTTTTGTGACAACTGATTCACCCCCCCTCTTAGTTGTCTTGTGCATTTCAACACATATACCATTACAAGAAAATGCACAGACACAAACTAGTCTCAAATCCATAGAGGTTAAACTTGGGTAAATTAGTAATACCAAATGTGTTTGTGAATGTATAATTGCTTAAAACATTGGCAGATAATTATAACCCACAAACCCATATGATTAAGATAAAAGATGGGTCTAGGTTTATTCTATTACTTGAGATTATATCTCAATTGTCTTCCAATTAGATACAAGCTTTGATACGGTATTCAGGATCAAGGAACTATTGAACGAATATCGAAATCTGATTAACACTTATAAAAGGTGGAGGTTGCCATTTCATAGGTCTCAAGATGAAAATAATCAGCTCGGAGTGTTCTTAGGGGTGGAGGAACCCCCTTATTCTATTGATTTGTTTGAACTATATTTTAGATATGCCTATTATTCTATTTGGCAAGTATTAGGTGTGGATGCCCCTGCATTTATGGATATAGAACCAATGGTTTTAGCTGTGGATGTAAAAAGCCTGGATGCCAGAACATCAGATTATCCTGAATATCTCTCTAATGATCTTCATAATGATTTAAAAGTTGTAAAGGATAACAAGAGAGGTTTTAGATTTATGCATTATTCTTTGTTTATGCATCTTGTTCTATATGAAGGGAAAAACATGGGCTTATGGGATGAATCTCTTAAGGTTAGAGATCTAGATAAAAATGGAGATATTAAGCTAGTACATATGTGGACATCCATATGGGATAGCAGATGTGGTAGATCACATTACTTGTATTTTGAAGAGTAATTTGTAAAGCCTTTATATGCTCTGTTTGGTCATCCATGCAACTATAGTTTGTCATCCAATATACAAAGATTTCTTATGCCAAAAGATATGGATAAGAATAAGAAAATTAATAACATTTGGGGCGATTGGTATGTATACAGGGACTGCATAAAGATCAGAGTTTTTGGGTATGAAGGAGCACCATTTTTGCTCCCAAAAACCTGCCCTGATAGAATTGCATATTTGGAGATTGTTAGGCAATTGACTTTCTCTAATTTCATGCATTTAAGGAAACACAATAAACAATCTTTTATGCTAGGTACCCTATGTTTTGGAGATTTTACTACTTTTTTTGAGAAAGGATATGAAGAAATTGAAAAGAGATTAGATTATTTTGGGATGCCTAGAGGAAATGCCAAGGAAAAGTTTGAGCCTGAGCACTTTATAAATCATGTCAGCACAAATCAAAAGTTAAAGAAGTATTAGAATGAACTATTTGTAGATGATGATTTGATTAGAAATGTTGATGAAGCTTCTGCAATTGAGAGGAGACAATTGTATCATAGAGTAATGTTAGCCGAGGCTTGGAGTGTAGCCCAAAACCCTAATTATAAATGAGCTTTTCTAGAAATTAATGATCCTATTGATAGATTGAACATGTTAGTTTCAAGGGCACCAGAGTTGATTGTGGGTGTCCCACTTGAGGTCTTTGCAAGGAAAGGCAGAAATATCAGGGAAACACAAGCTAGATATGAGGCCCCTTTGAGTCATCTTTCTCCTCAACCTATGCTTGATATTAATTTTTCTATGGATACTAGCATTGCAGAAGATGAAGGAATGGAAGGTGAGGATGAAAATGTACAAGGTTTTGAACCTATGATTGATAATATGAGCCTCCTATGGATAGAGAAACAGTCAATATAGAATCCCCTGATGAACTATCAGAAGATATGAGACACTTAACTAGCAAGAAATTTGTCTCAAATAAAGATTTTATAAAAACCCCTAAGTTCAAAGCATTTCTATATGAATTCAAAGGAAAAAAGGCTAGGGAAAAGATGAAAGATATTTCCACTAATATACATGTTGGCAAGAGACACTATATGGATTCATTATTATTTCATTGATGGCAACAAAGTTCAACCCACACATCTATAGGACATGGTATGTCTCTACCAGAAGTCAGAGTGAAGAATGTTGTGGTCCGGTAAACAAGAACATAGCATGTGGCAAGGTCCACAGATAGGTCCGGATCTCTCAGAGGAAGTATCTTGGTGAAGTACGGATTTGGGGAAGTCAAGAGGAGTATCTTGACTAATAGATTCCAATGATTTAGCCTTCGGTGATAGATGAAGAAAAATATATGATCACTTGAGTATCGGGTTCCTGATTGGCAGTGTGACAGAGGAAGAACTGACTGGCAGAACATTAGACATTAATCTGGATGTGTTATTGATGATGGAAGAGGTTCTTAAGGCATAATTTATGTTTGGCCGACATGATTGATGACTTCTACAAGTATATGCTTGATCCACATTACTTGATGTGCAAGGATTCAGGTGATAGATCAGAATTTGTGAAAAGATTGACTATTCCAGATGCCGACTAGAAAGGTGATGAAATCACTTTTGCGGATATATATACAAGATGGATTTAGTTGTGAGAGGTGTTGTTTCTAGTAGTGAGTGAATAAAAGAAAAAGAGCAGAGCAGAAGTAGTAAGAAAGGTCCAGTATGTGAAAAGGAAAGCAGCATAAAAGAAGAGGAAAGATGAAGTGTAGCAGATCAGTGTACTGAGCCTAACCGAAACTGAACTCCAGCATATGTAGATGCTTCCAATCAATTCAAGTATTGTATAACACTCTTTTTGTAGATAGTGTGTCTCTTGTAGGTAGTATGCCTTCTTGTGAGCAGTGTGCTCGGGCAGTGAGCCCTAATTGGCAAGTGCCATTTTGTATTTCCATTCTTCTAACAGAGAATACAATCTTGGGTTAATCATCCCATGGTTTTCTCCCTTAATAGGGTTTCCATGTCAAAAATATTGTGTTATGTGTATTTCCATTTCATAATTATGTTTTCTCATTTAGATTAATGTTACATTGATTATTAATAAAGTTCAGAAAGAAAAAATAATTAGGATAATTGATTCATCCCCCTCTTAGTTATCAACAATTGGTATCATAGCTAAGTTCCTCCTAACAGAGTCTAATAGCTTGAGGAAGATCTGGGAATCCAAATGGATGCATATGGTTTAAGGGAGCAACTCAAGACTGCCCTTGATGATCTTGAACAGTCAAACTCTGAAGTCAATGAATTAAAGGAAAGACTCAAGTACGCTGATGATTTCATGAGAGAACTAAAAGACAAATTAAGTCTCTATATGAAAAAGAGAAAGGAGCTACTTTAGCAATTGGCAAGACAAGGTGAAGCAAATGATGCAAATGAAGAGCTGAATGAGAAAACCAAGTTATGTGAAAAGTTATCAAAAGAAATCATTATGGTAAGACATGAAATGGAATTAGGAGTTATGAAGTTTAGCCAAGAAATTGAAGAGAAAAGAAAAACTGAAGATAATCTAAGACAATCTCTCAAGGAAAAATCAGAAGATTGCCACCAGATGGATAGAATTATCAGACATCTTGAATCTGATCTTGAAGATGCTAAAAATAATGAAGAAAAACTTGAGGATCAAATTGTCTCTCTCAAAAGGGATCTTCAAACAGCAAATGAATATAAAGAGAAATTCAAGATAAGTTCTGCTCAACTTGAAGTTCTTCTTGAAAGTCAAAAGAAGGTAGATGACAAGTGTGGTTTGGGATATGAGAAAGGAGAAAGCTCTGGATCAGGTCAGAAGAATTTTGGATCAGAAAATCCAAGGAACAGGCCTAAAGGACCTCTAGTAAGATAGTCTAATGCTCAAAGATATCCATCCTTCAATTGATACTACAATAACTTTGGTCATAAAGCTAATCAGTGTAGAAAGAGAATGAGTCAGACTAATTCATCCTTCTCCAAACAATGCTTTAACTGCAAAAGGTATGGTCACAAATCTCATGAATGCAGAAATATGGAAATGAACAAATCATTCAATGGTCGATGCTTTGCATGCAATAGAATAGGTCATATGGCTAATCAATGTAGATCAAGAGGATATCAGTCAAATATGCAAAGAAATGTTGTTTGCCAAATCTGTAATAGATCTGGTCATAGTGCAAAGTTTTGTAGAAGCAAGAATCAGGACAAAAGAGGTCCGGTATGTCATAATCAGAATCAAGATAAGGGTAAACAAAAGGTGAATGCAAATGAAGTTAAAAGTGAGATGAACAAGATTTGGGTGAAGAAAAGTACAGAGAATGTAGAGGATGGATTCACAACAGACTCTGGTGCTGATATTCCTTCCAAAAATTAAAAGGTGAGCTCTAGCTCAGGGGAGACACAAAGAAAACCTTGTTCCCCCAGCCAGTCAGTTGGTGCCAGAACTGGCACAAGGAGAGCTACGGATTAAAAGGGGTCATACTAGAAACATCTAAAAGGGGTATGGTAAAGATTTGAGAGATCGGCAAGAAGTTTTGAAGAGTCTAATCCTACCAGAATTAATCCGGTAAAACAGTCTTCCGGTAAAAATAGATTCCTGACAAGTTTTGTCTGGAATGATTCAAACTATGGTGTCTTGATCTACAAATAGATCAAATGACTAATGAAAGGAAGATATATTATCACTACTCTCCTGGAATAATTTCAAAATCTGTCTTAGTGATCCAGGAGGGTTTTGTCTTTGGATAAGACAAACAAGGCAAACCGGAATGAATTAGGTTGTGCATTCATTGCCGAATGAAATTAGGGCTTCTCAGAAATAAAGGAGTTCATTCGCTCATCATTTGTACACTCACATGCGATGAAGAAAGAAGAGGAGCTCTGCAACTACTTTCCCCTAAAGATCAAGATGATTCTACATACAGCTCTGTGGGGATATTTCATAAAATTTTAGAACATGATGCAAGCAAGTGAAAGGATTCCCCAGTCTCATGTTGAGAAATACAAAGACACGGTATGCTTTATGGTAGAGACTGATCAGTGCCTAATGGAGGCAGTAGAACTAGGAACTGTATGGATCATGCCCATGGGGTATGAAGTTGATGAACAAATTGTGGAGCTACATGTTCAACACATTCTAAGTCAGCCAAAGGATCTAAAGGCAGAAAGGTTTGGAACCTTTGAAGAGCTGAGTATAAAAGTTCATTTGGAACTCAGACAACCTAAAATAAAGAGGAAAGTAAGAAAATAAGTTGAAGAAATTGCCAAAGGCTTAGGCATCTCAAAGGAGGCTCTTGATGCCAACAGAGAAAAGATGGAAAGGGCAGAGAAAGAGGCAGAAAAGAGAAGTAAGAAAAGTGCTCTGGTAGAATCTTCCACCTGGACTAGATCATCAAAGAGATCAGCACCTGTTACTACTAAAAGCTCAAAACTGGAAGTCCGGGCATCTAGAAAAGGAGAAAAGAGAACAAAGAAAAAGGCAACAAGGTCTTATGTTAGCCTGAAAGATGATGAGGAAACTGAAACAGATGAGGAGATAAGGAAACTAAAGAAGAAGAAGAAATCATTCGGTGAACACTCTACCGGTCAAGGAGAAGAAGTGAGGGAAGAGGAATTTGTTGAAAAACCCACTCTCTCCTTAGATGTTGTAGTGAAAGCAGTCACTATGGATGGGAACCTGCAACCCTTAACAGAATTCTATGATGAATATAATGAAGTAGATAAAAAGATTCTGGAGGAAGCCACAGTTAAGTTTTTGAACATTTACAATAAAGCTTTTATTGAAATCATCTCTCTAATTCCCAAAAGCTTAGAGAAAAGGCTTGAAATGAGGAAGAATAATGCTTGAGCAAAAGATCTTGAGATCTGAGAACAGATAGCAATTCAGCTATATCCTTCAATTGATCCCAAGACAATGAATATGGTATTCAAAGATTGCAAGGATGAGTTCCAGAGCAAAGCCAGGATGAATCAGCTAATGCTTGTTGAAACTAACAAAGTGGCAAGAGAGACCGAAGAGATCCTCCGAAATGCTTTTAAGAAATTCAACATTCCAATCATAGAGGACTTGGGTACTGACCCTTCGACCACAAGTGTTGAAAAAGAATCCACTGAGCAAGTCATGGACACCGGTGCAGAAAAGGATAAGGACTTCGAATCAAATATCTCTCTGAAAGAAGTGGCTCATGAACAATCAAATATCTCTCCTCCAGCTTCCCCTATAGTCTCCGGATCTAAAGAAGTAAGAACACAGGAGAAAGAAGCAGAGGTAAAGGAAAAGGAAGATGCTAGTACCAAGGTTGCAGAGGGAGAGAAGACCTCAACAGAGAAGACCACAACTGCCAGTGGTAAGAATGTAGAAGGAGAGAAAACTCCAAGAGATAGCTCTAAGAATGCAGAAGAGAAGAAACATCTCTCCCCGGCAAGAGACACTGCAAAAACTGTCCAAGAATTCTTGAACAAAGAAACAATGGAGATTGATGAACTGGAGCTTCTACAAGGACCATTCAATTTTGATTCTCTTTCTCTGGTACAGACAATGAAGATAGCTTCATTTGTTAATGCAAAGGCTAAAGAAAAACTCCTAAAGTCTCACATGGAAGACTGTGAGTTGATAGAAGCTGCTTCTGGAGTGCTAAAAGATTATGCCATCATTTTAGAAGGATCCCACAGCCTCCTCTTCCGCTAATCTCAAAACTCTAGTCAGCAGTGTTAGTACACATTTTGATTCTCTAGAGAAGTCAGCTGAAGAAAAGGTCTGGAAGGAGTTTTTGGATAAGAGATTCTCCGAAGTACAGGGTCTAATAACAAATGATAGGAGAGTTATGGATATTGGGATAAAGAGCTTGGAAAATGCTATTAAAGATGGCTGAAACATGTACAAATTTTGCTTATCTTGGCCCACAGTGACCAAAGATATTAAGAAGAAAGTAAAAGATCAAGAGGATAAACTACTAAGTCTGTCTCAAAGTTTTGATCCTCTCTCATCCTCCATAGTAAATCAAGAGTGTCAGACTATTGCAATCACAAATGCAATAAAGAATTTTGAGAAGGAAAGGAAGAACACAATTAGCTAGATGGGTGAACTTAGAAGGATCATTATCCCTAAGTTAGAGGCCATGCATGAGGCCATAAGTGATGTTCAGACTACAGCCCAGACTAATGATCCGACAGATCTTAAGAAGGCAGAAGCTTTTGCATTCCTGTTGAGTGGTCACATCTCAATTTTGGACAGGATGAAATAGAGTTGGGCGACAGAAGTTGTACAGTTAAAGAATACTTTTGCAGAGATACTTAAGTATATGTAAGTACAACTTGTATTTATACTTATGTGGATATGTATAGACTATTTTTTTTTTTTGGAAATTTTGGTGTGCGGACCCTACCCTTTGCCATCGATGTCAAAGGGGGAGTGAGGAGTAGTGAAAAATGAGGAATCCAACTAAGGGGGAGCTCCAGAATATGTATATAAAAATAGAGCATTAGCCAAGGGGGAGCATAGTGTAAACACTTAGTCATTTTTCACTAAGTGTTGCCATCAATGCCAAAGGGGGAGATTGTTGGCAAGATACACTATATGGATTCATTATTGTTGTCATTGATGGCAACAAAGTTCAACCCACACATCCACAGGACATGGTATGTCTCTACTGGAAGTCAGAGTGAAGAATGTTGTGGTCTGGTAACTAAGAACAGAGCATGTGGCAAGGTCCAACAGACAGGTCTAGATCTCTTAGAGGAAGTATCTTGGTGAAGTGCAGATTTGGGGAAGTTAAGAGGAGTATCTTGACTAATAGATTCCAAGGATTTAGCCTCCGATGATAGATGAAGAAAAAGATATGATCACTTGAGTATCGAGATCCTGATTGGCAGTGTGACAGAGGAAGAACTGACTGGCAGAACATCAGACATTATTCCAGATGTGTTACTGATGATGGAAGAGGTTCTTAAGGCATAATTTATGTTGGCTGACATGATTGATGACTTCTACAAGTATATGCTTGATCTGCATTACTTGATGTGCAAGGATTCAGCCGACATATCAGAATTTGTGAAAAGATTGACTATTCCAGATGCCGACTAGAAAGGTGATGAAATCACTTTTGCAGATATATATACAAGATGGATTTAGTTGTGAGAGGTGTTGTTGTTGCTAGTAGTGAGCGAATAAAAGCAGAAGAGCAGAGCAGAAGCAGTAAGAAAGGTCTGGTATGTGAAAAGAAAAGCATCATAAAAGAAGAGGAAAGATGAAGTGCAGCAGATCAGTGTACTAAGCCTAATCGGAACTGAACTCCAGCATATGTAGATGCTTCCAATCAGTTCAAGTATTGTATAACACTCTTTTTGTAGACAGTGTGTCTCTTGTAGGTAGTGTGCCTTCTTGTGAGCAGTGTGCTCGAGCAGTGAGCCCTAATTGGCAAGTGCCATTTTGTATTTCCATTCTTCTAACAGAGAATACAATCTTGGGTTAATCACCTCGTGTTTTTCTCCCTTAGCAGAGTTTCCACGTCAAAAATACTGTGTTATGTGTATTTCCATTTCATGATTATGTTTGCTCATTTGGATTAATGTTACATTGATTATTAATAAAGTTTAAAAAATAGAAATAATTAGGATAACTAATTCACCCCCCTCTCAGTTATCAACAATACAAGCTAAAGTGTTACATGAACTTCAAAAAGAAATTGATAAAATAATGGATGACATGACCCCAGAAAAAGGAAGAGAGCTACTAGAAGAAGCAGGGGTGATGCTAGTCTCAACTTGGGATATGACATCCACCATTGTTTTTGATACCTTCAAAAGAAATCCAAACAAGAAGATGTAGTTAAGCATTGAAGATGTGGATAAGATCAAGATAGGTTCTGGGTATGACCCTGATAAAGCAACTTTATTGATATGGGCACTCTACCCTCCACATCAAAGGCCTCAAATCATTGATGATCCAAACAAAGCATTTGGTCATCTCATAATATAGAGAGTTGAATATACTGACCCACTTGATACTGCTGACCTTAATTTTAATGTTGCCAAATTTACAAAAGCTTAGATAGAGAAACTGGTCAGGAATAACATTGCATATATAGTAGAAAATACAAAATTGAGGCAAGAAATTGCTATGTATAAGGATACATTGTCATCATTAAGTAATCGTCTACCTTATCAAGAACCTAATAAAAAAGTGATGGAAGCCATAGCCAATACAAATTATTGGAAAGTTAAAGCAAAGAAATTTCAAAAGAAAAGTGATAAACTATAAAATGACATAAAGGGTGTCAAATACAATATGGTTGCAGAATTAATTAAAAGAATATTTGAGAAGATAGAGGGAAATGGTGATAAGACATGGGAGTTACACAAGCAGGTACACAAAGTTTACCAAGAACATAAAAGATTACATCTTAGAATGCTTGAAAAGAAGGAAGAACTAAAAGCTAAAGCAGATGTTAAAGAAAAAGTGTTTAAAGAATATGATGATCTGATCAGAGAGCATGAGAGATTCAATGTTTTAATAGCAGAAGACTTGAGTGAATTTGATCAACATCTAGATATGGCATTGTCCAGTTTCTTTGACATTTAGGGAAATTTGCAAGAAAAAGATACTTGGAAAAATGAACTGATCCAGTTATTACCTGCAGCTCTTGAAAATATAAATGATGAAGATAGGGTGACAGAAAAGACACACACATGTTTAGAGAAAATCTTTATTTTGGAACCAGCTTTGAATAATGTGATCTCTACTGATACCTATGCAACTTAGGAGTATATTGACCACATTTCTAAGATAAACTTGTTCATTGCTAGAGATACCTAAAGGGGTCAAATAAAACGAGAAGAAAATTTTGATGTATTGCTTTAGCAATAAGAACAGGCAAAACACATTTGACAGATTTTGCAACATGGAGAGGAGTACCTTACTAGGCCTGTGGTCATGGGTGCTCTATGCTGACTAACAGACCCAAATCCTATTCAATTGTTAAGCCCATAATTTTTGTTTCTTAATTATGCTTTAGTTATGAAAAGATGCAATCTATGAATAGTTATGTCTATTCAGGCCTAAAGCTTGTTCGCTTCCCACATATATAAGGGAAACCAAGGCCTTAGAAAGAATCATCAATTAATCTATTCCATGCAAGAAAATTTATACTTATATTAAATCCAGTCATATTTCAAGCTTAATCTATTGAATGTCTATGATATTTTAATACTATAATGGGCAAGAATGATTTCATCTGTGGATATGCTTGTGGTGTTTTGATATTTTGTTAATATTCAATTTTAAGAGTTGCATGATTGTCACCATCCTAATTATTTCCAGTTATTTATATCATTGGATTTATCAAGGCACATTTGTTGTCTTTGTGTGGTATATTTTGATTGGTTTCTATCAAAAGTTGATTCAAGTCCTTCTAAATGATTTATATTTATTGGTCTATGCCCTGAGTTAAAATCCTTTAAGCAAAATCAATTTAGTTGGTTTCCTTCAACATAGAATTAAACCCTTTCCAATAGCCACAAAACTTGGAAAATATCAACTGGATCTTAAAGAAGAGCCTATCAACCAACAATCTCCTATGTTTACATAAGGTGTAAACACTTGAAAGGTGCCGAATATTCAGAGTTAAGCCAACAGATCTACAAACCATATAAATCTTGACCCCATTACCTACTAGCATTAAGCATTGGTCACTACCCTTTTATAACAATACATTTATATCCACCAACCTTATTCTCACATTTGAAAGTTTATACATTAGCATTAATAATATTTTCAAATCTTACATCTACTTCACACCATATGCCACTGTGAAGGTCATATAAGTCTGCACTAATTGTCAAGGTATTCCCACCTAGGTTTGGTAGAGCTTGAAGTGAAGGGGTTTTAGCCGTATTTTTCCCGTGTCATTAGCCAAAAGTGTCAAGAGAGCTTGGAAAGCTCTTAGGGTTAATAACCTGTATTTTTGAGACCTAACAGATTACACCATCAAGTTTATGGTCTGGGTTTGGTTGCCAGAACTCCCTTTAGAATATTAAGATGAGGAGGTTTTTATGGACATTGCTAGTGCCTTTGGATAGTACATTATGGTGGATGCTGTTACTAAATTCAAGAGACGTTTGTTGTTTGCCAGATTTGGTGTTTTTGTGGTGATGGGTAGGGTAATCCCCTCTCATATTACTATATCCTCCATGTTTGGTAAGTGGGTTCAAAATATTGAATTTGAAAACTCTTCTATCATATCTGATCTTTGTCGCAAAGTGGTTCATGCTATTGATGTTTACCTAAGCAACTTAAACCATCCCATGTGGAGGAAAAGGGTACAACTAATAGTGCTTGCAAAGCTACTAAAGAGGCTGTGTTGAAGGAGACAAGTAGGGAGAAGGAGGAATCTTTGATGAAGACTCCTTTGATGATGGTGCAATAGTAGAAGGATTTCAATCCTATGAAAAAGATGAAAGTGAGATGTGATAATGGGACCCTGAGTGGACCTTTGGATTTTCCTAGTTCTCCTAAGAAGATAGATCTGTGAGCAAGGAATTCAAGTTCAAGATGTAAAGCTCTCTGGAGCAATTTGGTTTTAAACTACCTTGACTTTCGGTCAGTTTTTTGCTTTAGGGGCTTGACCCTATGTCTAGTTTTCTTGTTGTTTTTCTCCCATTGTGTTGTTAGTTTATTGGTGGTTCTGGGTAGTCTTGCTGGGCTTCATTGTTATATCTAATTTTTTGTACAAGGGTTTGGGCCCTTTCAAAATCCTTTCTTACCATTATCAAAAACAAATACTAATATATAAAAACTAAAGCTTAATTGATAATCATAGAATTCATAACTCTCTAAACCCTAACCCCAAATGGTAGACCCCAATATTTAAGCTCTACAAAATAGTTACTAAACAAAGTTTAAAATGCTTAGAAAACAAGGCCAAAATATTAGATCTAGAATCTAGATCTTAGTTTCATACAAATGAAGCCTGCCTGACCTCATACTCTTAGACTCAAACGATAGAACATTATGATATTCAACCCTTGAACCCTCCAATGTTTGCCATCATGATTTCAAGGCTACCTTGCTTTACATCTAATCTTGAAAAGCCATCTTAGCTCCCAACTGTGAAAGTCAATCATTTCAAACCCTTGGATCTTATCATGGATATCTCAGGAATGACAAATAAGAACCAATACAACATGGAGCCTCAGAATGCCTACCGACATATTCAGATAAATCCTTAGTTGATAATTCCAACTAAAATAATATCATCACTAGCTCTCGCACTTAGAAAATGTTAAGTACAGGCAAGAGGGTTTAAGAAATGAAAGAGAAGCCAAGAAATAAAAACACAAAATAATGTAATCACAAGAATGGCACCAATAAGCAACCGAATATTTGCCCTTGGTTTCCTATCAAAAATGTGAAGAAGTTAATATTTTCCCAATCATAGCATCTATGGTCACTACAAATCATTAGCTACCGAGGACGTAGAATCAGGCAAAAGAATATAGAAACCCTTAGAGACCAATGTAAAATCATCCAACACTCATAAAACACCATTAAACAAGAGGCCATGGTGTTTCACTGAAACAAACCAGGGTTTAGATGCTTAGAAAGGGAGAAGCACGAGTGTTTTTTCATCATACGACACTTCCTATCAATGAAATGCCCATTCATTCTTTGAAACTGCCATCCATCTTGCATTTCATTTCATTTTATTTTATTTATTTTTGAATTTTACAATTTTTGTTTACGGGAATCTAAATGTTTAGGGAATCTGAATCTTCCAGCTCTTTGCTGTCACTATAGAATGCCTTTCAACATAAAAACAAGATGGCTGCATAGTGCCCTTACCGATTAAACTTCTCCTTATCGATTAAACTTCTCCCAATTCAATTTGCTCTCTTTTTATTTGATTTGATTTCTCAAATTTATATACATTATTTTATTGGCTTTATTTTTATGTTCATTGATTTAATAAACTATGTTGGGTATATATTTATAATTATTTTTAAAAATATGTGTAGTTATTTAAGAAAACTATGTCCGCTCTATTTTATTTTTATGTATATGGTGACAATCATCTCCTTAATGCCACTGGATAACTCTAACTCCTCTTGGTGTAATTACTTCTATATGTGACTACACTCCACCCCTTGCTGCCATTGTAGTTACGTCTCTAGACATAATTAATAAAATTAATAAATTTAATAAAATAAAAAATAACCAATCTAATAAAATTTAAAAATATATAAATATAAGTAATAAAATCACAAAATTTAAGGACTATTATTATTTACTTAAGAATTATTTTATTTTATTTTATTTAAGTTATTTTACTTGAGAACTATTTAAGAATAATTTTATAGTTTTAGTTTTTAAAATATATCTCTGAGTGGAATTTAGGTAAAAGGTAAGAGTTTTTGTTTAGGGTAATTATTAATTATATTATTCTATTGAATACAAATTAAACAATCATATTAATATGAATATAATATTACACAATATAATATATTAATATTTAGATCACTACAAATATTTTAATTTTTAATATTTATACAGGAAAAAAATATAATAGCTATATAATAATCAAAATTAAATAATGACATCTCATTCGAGATTGGGAAAGTAAAACGGTAGGTTGGCTGGCCAAGAGATTGCAGGGTGGAACCAACAATGTAGCAGAAATGAAGGCATTAATACTTGGATTAAGATTTAGTCAGGAACTCAGTATAAAAAAATTAGAGATAGAAGGGGACTCATTGCTAATAATAAATGGACTTAGAACTAGGAGGATGGAGAATTGGAGACTAAATGCGATGTTAGATCAAGCACTTTTACTAGTAGACTCCTTTGAACTGGTTCAGATCAAACATATCTTAAGGGAAGGTAATACAGAAGCGGATGCCCTTTCTAACTTGGTAGCAGATAGAAGAGAGTTTAAGGAAATAATTGAAATGGGTAGAACACTCTAAGAATCTTTTCTTCATTTAGGGGCGGTTGGGTGGGAGTCCTTCCACATGAAGGGGTGTGGAAGGACTGGGGTCGTCGACTCAGCATGTGCGAGGATGTTTGGTGGACATGGTGGACTCTTGTGGACATGATGGCAGATAGTGATCAGTTTTATAGAGGGACATTTGTGTCATTTTGAGGGTAGTTAATACAAACATTCATGACTTATCATTTCCTGGTAAGTCGAGCAGTTCCAAGCTAGTGTGATTCGATGGAGAAGATAGTTGTCACATGGGGGCAAATGTTTAGAGGACCGGTGACAAGTTGTTTTTGTCAGGGTTTAGGACATTGCCATCATTAGTAAGCTTGCTTCAAGATCAGCGAGTAATCCTCGGCTTTCTTTATAACTTTTTCTTCCCCTCGATTCGCATTGTAAAGAAATATCTGTAAAACTAAAGGTATTGTTAATCTTGGTGGATCGGATCAAGTGTAGCGGGATGGACACCCCCATTCGACTGGTGAGTTCCAAGAGGTAGATGGCATTTTTGGGAGGGATTACAGACCTCTGCCTCAAGCGTATTCTCAAATTACAGGATGAGCTAGTGTTGGGGGCGATTAAAATGGTTCTGGGGAAGGCTTTCGTGGAGGGGAGCGAGCACTATTGGGTAGACACTGATATCGGCTCTCGATTTGTTGCCACATTGTTGGACTTGAATTTGGCAAAGACTTGGGTGGAGTCAGTAACGTGCAGACTCTTCATGCCCAGTGTTCTCAGTGGGCTAGACAAAGCGTTAGCAGTGGTAACCTATGGAGCAGGATTGCCTTGGCCCAGAGACATCCACCTTCTGCAGCAACCAGGTAGTGCGGTCAAATACTTTCCCTTCATTTTGGACCTGAGAGGTGAAGACTTGGTATGGTTTAGGTAGAATGCACAGATAGGGGCCAATTACCTGTTAAAGGTCTGTCAAATTCTGGAGGCGCAGGGTTTCGATTGGGTTGAGGAATTCAACCTAAAATTGCATAAATTTGAAACAGAGGTGTAAGATCAATAACAACAGTTTAATAGTCTGATAATAGTTTCAGTGTCGTGTTTGTTTATTGTTTCAATGTCTTGTTTGTTTATAGCCAGTGGTTCATTGTAATTACTCTGATATGTAATGGTCTGTGTCTATACTTTATCTATATTTCAATGTAAGGGTCTGGCCCTGCACAACTGATATCTAGGGGCTTAGGTGTTCTCAGGGTTTGATGGGTTGCAGCCAGTAAGCTGCCTTTTGGATTCTCAAATACTGTAATATTTTTTTTGATATCAATATACAGAATCAATATTACGTAGCAAAAAAAAAATGACATTAATATGAATATTATATTAACATAAATATTACAATTTTTGTTATAATATTCGTAGACTTTAAGAAAAAAAAAATTATTTGTTTAATAACTAAATTCCAAGAAGAATTTAGTCACTCATAATTTAATTAAACAAGTTAATCTCTAAGTATTTTTTCTGCTCAATTTTAGGTGTTTGTTTCCTCAAAATAGTATTTCGGCAAAATCCCCCCTTAAGAGGTCAAATTTTGAATCAATCACAATAGAGATAAATCATTTTCCTAATAATTTTTGTTAAAATTTTCTCATATAAACTTAGAAAACACTAAAATTTGTTTAACATGAAAAATAATACTTTATTTTGATTGGTTTATTATAGATAAATTAATCACTAATAAAAAAACTCATTTGCAATATCATTGCAAAGGCAGTACCATTTATACCAATAAATAGACTAAAAGTAAATGCTAAAGGAAAGAGAAAAGTGTTTATTTTAGTCTTTACACCCCTGCGAAAGAAAAAAGTGCCATATGTCATTCTCCTCTCAAGATACGTTTTTCAACCCACAACTCGACGCGTTTCATATTCTTATTCTTTTTATTAAAGCTTCAAGGGGTTTTGTGTAGGCATGCCTTTTCTTCTTTGGATGAGTATATAATATTACTAAAAAAAATAAAAAGAGGGGAATGTTTTTTAGTGGACTCTGACAAATTGTACAATTATGTCAACGGGAATAAGGATTTGGAAGTTTCATTGAAAGCTATGACAAGGAAAAACATTGAAGGCGTGTAGCTTCCATGACAATACACTTCTAACGTAAGCTTTTATAAAGTTCGAACGTTGACTGCAATAGGGTCGAAATAACCCTTCCTATATTTTTTATGATCTTGACCATGTATTAATGAGAATATAGAATTACGTTCTTCTGAATTTTCTTGTTCAACACGTTTTGCTCAATTTTCTAAGTGTCATTTCACATTTTAAATTTGGTTCTAGAGTCAAAACAATACACCTGTGTGGCATATGGAGGTTCCTCCTATGGAATAGAATAATTTCCACCACGACGACCTATATATACACACACAAAACTCTAGCTTTCCACCAATATTTGTTGCTTGTGTCTGCAATCTGCACTGCAGTTTCTTAAGTTTAATATTTTGCTAGCTTAGAGGAGAAGCAATGGTTTCAGCTGATTTTGATAGTTTACCCAAATTGGGAAGATCTCTAATTAAAGTCGAGAATGTTGAGGAAATTATTAAAAAGCAGCTCCGAGAAGTTCCAGAGAGATATGTGAGACATGATGAAGAGAGACCAGCAATACCTTCAACTCCACATGACCAATCTGACTGTAAGCAGAATGTTCCTATTATTGACATGGGCAAGATTGCACAACCACAACACAGAGAGGAAGAGATCAGAAAGATTGCTGAGGCTTGTGAAGAATGGGGATTTTTTCAGGTATGAATTCGATTCTGACATTGTTTGCAATCTGAATTTATTGTGTGTATATTCGAGTTCTGGGTAAGGTTAGTAAGTTATAAGTGGCTTTTATACCTGAGAGATAAAGATGGACTATGTTATAATTTGTAAATATAGTTCAACCCAATATTTATTTTCAATTCCTAATTTTAGATAATATCTCATGGTTAGTTTTTAACTTTTTATTGATAAACCCTGGATAAGCTTATGTATAAACCTGAATAAATGAATGACACCCCTACCCTTACCCCCACAACACTTTTTTTAAAATTTTACTTGTTAGTTTATGTATTAGAGGAGTTCAATCAACAACTAAGTTATGTAATGATTTTACTGAGGTGGATGTGAATATTTTGCAGATTGTTAATCACGGTATCCCTCATTCATTGATAGACACTGTGAAGAGAATTGGGAAAGAGTTTTTCCAGTTGCCATTGGAGAAGAAGCAAAGGTATTCAGTGAGGCCTGGGAATCTTCAGGGCTATGGCCAGACTTTCGTTGTGTCTGAAAATCAAAAGCTGGATTGGAATAATTTGTTAGGCCTGATCATGTCTCCTCCCGAATGCAGATGTCTGAACTTGTGGCCTACTGAACCTGCTGACTTCAGGTATTCTAGATTGTTATATATAAATTTTATGTTAATGTTTTTGATTAGATAAGTGCTTTTAATCGGACCTACAAATAGGAAAGGGTTTGAAAGGACCTGAAAACCTTGTACAACAACAATAGCCAACAACCACAAGAGACAAGAACACAGAGACAAGAACACAGAGACAAGAATCATCAACAACATGAGACTAGAACCAACAAAAAAACAGGCCTTAGAACAAGAAGGCCACAACAAAGGGACAGCCATGACCACAATCATGGAGGTTTAAAACCGAACCTCACCAAAGAACTCTGAGATAGAATCAAAGCTTGACCCAATCTAACTAACCTTCCTTTTTTCAAAGCTTTATGTTAATGTTACTCTTAGTAGACGGAATTTTTCTTTGTATAAGATATACATCATTATTGTTCACTTCTAAATTCTGGACGAAATTTGAAGGTCTAGATGCTACTGATAGCCTTGTTTAGACTACTTTAGAGTGGTCACGCATATATTTTATTCTGTATTTTCTAGAGCACTATTTGGTTCAGAAGTCGATTGTGAGATTCACATAGTATTGATCCTAAGTCCAATAGGATAGAGCAAACCCTCTTCCAAAGTAACAAGTGAAACTATTTGACTTTTGCCATCAATAGGGATAGGGTTATTCTACCCCTGGTTAGGTCTAATGTGCAGGTCACAGGGATTACGAGGCCCCATTACTTGTACTTATCCCCAGAAAATGTCTGTTGTTTGAACTTGGATAACCTAATAAGAATGGTTCTAGGTTTGAACTCCGAGCCTTACTACAAAATAACAATTCATTCTTCCTGCGTTCCCCTGATCAGAATGCTGAAAAAACAAAAGAAGGAATAGATACCCCTTAGACTTAGACCTAGCTTGTCATATGAAGCCAGTCTCTTCCATCAACTTGAAATTGGACTTGTCACCAGTATGGTCATCCTCTCGTACGAAGGAAGAATTCATGGTAATGAACCCAGATTTAACTCTTGTTTATACTATTAACATCTTTTCGGATCTTTGGTTTCTGTTTTTGGCCTGGAATAAACACTATATGGTATAGATCTCTTGATCTTAATAGTTTGATATTACAGTTTAAAATAGACTCCGTCATAGCAATGTTTTTATCTGAACTAGATAAATTGATGCCCTTCAGTCTTGGACAGTCCAGGCATGGAATAATAAATTGTAATTTTTAAGATTGCATATGCAAAACATCTCTAAGCATAGAATCAATGATAAAAGAGTGTGAAATGCTGATGTTTGACCAAAAATTTGATGGGATTTGCAGGGAAAATGTGGATGCATACAATACTGAAATTAAAAGACTTGCTGGTCAACTGTTGGCTTTGATTGCTGAGACATTGCAGTTGCAACCTGACTTTTTTGAGAAGAAATTTGGCAATGCTTACCAAAAAATGAGGATGAATTACTATCCTCCCTGCCTTAGACCAGACCTCGTTCTAGGACTAAGTGCTCATGCAGACATGGTAGCCCTGGCACTACTGCTGCAGGATGATGAAGTGTCGGGATTACAAATCCACAAGGATGGGCAATGGAAGACTGTGCAACCAATTCCCTATGCCCTGGTCATTAATATTGGAAATTTGATAGAGGTAATCTCCTTATCCTTATCAACGATTAAGGAGGCAATATTTAGGAATGAAAAAAATAGAAACATGAAATCAGAGAATGAAAGTTGCTAATCTCCTTGTTTTCTTCCTGCTTGCCAGCTATTGGGCTTTAATGGTCACTAGTTAAGTTGGGATCAATGATATAGCCATACCCTTATTCTCACTTCTTGTTGTCACTAAGATAGTAAGATCCAATGTTTGCTCCCAAGCCTTGTTATCAGCCATCCTAATAAATGTGGATTAGCAGTTGAGTCCCAAGCTTGACCATCTTAAAATAACAAAAGAAAATAAACTCTATCTCTTATAAAACCTTGAATCAAGATTCGTATCCAATAGCTGAGAATAAAGACTACCACAGATCAAGCTTAACTTAAGGTGAAATTGCTTAGCATGTATTGGCTTTGAGCTCTAAAAATTAACCTAAAGCTTCATAAGATAGAAAGTGAAGGTGCATCCAAAAGGTTGAAAACTGTGAAATTTCTGAGTTGAATGAACTGCATTGAATTATGAGTCCTGTTTTTTTTTTTTTTTTTTGCTTAAATGGTGAATCTGAATTTGCAGGTTATGACAAATGGAAGATACAAGAGCATTGAACACCGAGCAGTGACAAACAAGGAGAAGGCAAGGTTGTCAATTGGAGTATTTTATGCTCCCGGGTTCAATGAAGAGATTAGTCCTGCCCCTGAACTGATTGATGAAAATCATCCCTGCTTGTTCAGGAAATTTATACACGAGGATTACATGCAAAATTATTACTCTCGCAGAGTGGAGGGAAAGAATTCATTGTATGAATATGCTGGAATACAAAATTGAGTGTACCAAAGTACAAACGGTACAACTAACTGGTCTCGCAAGACTTCTGCATGTGCTCACCCTTGTTTGTACACATAAGATCCAATTTGCCTGCTCTTGCTTATATTAAACAGTAGATACAGGTGATAAGGAGTATCATATAAACTATTCGTTCAGTTGTTTTGGTTACCTAATCGCTTGAATTTAATAACATATTCCTTTAGCCATATTCCAGTTCATGCAGAGGCCAGATATGGTTTCAAGCAGCTTTTTCTTGAAGACCAAGTTGCAGGCCAAAAACCTAGCCAATGGCTATTGACAAGAAAAAAAAAACAAAGTGAAAATTGCAAAAGTGATTGAAAAAAATTGGAAACATCAGCGAAACATGCAAAGGCAAGAACCTAGTGAACGATAAAATTTAAGCTTCTTTAAATCTGAAAGTAGATTAAAATTTATTAACTTGGGTGTGTTAATTAAACTAAGTGAGATAAATTAATTTAATTAAACACACTAGAGAAAGAGTTGAGTGCTGGGTTTTATACAAATAGAAAATAGATTAAGAAACTTAAATTTATAAAAGAAAACTAGTTTATGTTATTGAATATGTGAGGAATTTGGAATGATACAAAAAGAAATATTTGGAATGATACAAAAAGAAATATAAAACAGAAATAACAGGGTGTTTTGATTGAAATCGTGATTCAAGACTAAATCGCAAGTGTTCTATCGTCCGACAATTGCATTGTCATTCAAAGCCAATAGAAAATAAAACCTACAAAATAGACATGGTGAGAATATAGAGGTAATAAAACCCCCAATAAACGCTAAATAAAATGAAATAATTGAACTACAAGAGGACAAAAATGCAAAACCACCATATGAAGATCTGAATTTGGAGAAAATAAAATCACTAAGCCACCATATAACCTGTGTCTAGCATAGAGGGAAAGAGGGTGATTATATAGGAGGCCCATATTTTAGTCTTTCAATTTCCATGGATAGTCAAGATAAAATAGAACACGACCACTCTACTTAAATATCATCCATTTTAATGGTCAAACAGCCAATAGCAATTTTACAGCTCATTCACAATAAAAAGTGGTAAATGTTTGTCCTATTTTTATTGGCCAAAATTAACCTTTGACTGAGACTAAAAGCTACATATGATTGTGTGTTTGCATGTGTGGTTGCAGATAGGGAGAGAAAGCTCAACTAAAGTGTTGAAGAGGACTTCACTCTGATCTAGAGCATTGATGGGAGGGGGGTCATCTTCTCAGTGAAGGGAACAATGCTTACTTATTGGTTCTGGGATCTCTACCTTCTATCCTCTAGTTATGTCTCTCCATTCTTGAACTGGGCAGGGAATGAGCATGGATGTAGTGAAGCCCATTCCTTCTATCTGGGTGAGAAGACGATTCAAAAGGAATAGAATGAAGAAGTCCACTTGTTATTCTAGGGTTATCATTCGACACAACAATAGTAGGGCGGGTTAATGTTGGGGTAAGGCCATGGGGCAATCCTTGGCCATTTAGGCATTCTCATTACAACCCGGCATTATTGTTGTGGTGATTTCATCAATGAGTTAGCCATAGGAATGTCGGAATACTGCAATAGATGCTGCTAACTCAACTTGATTAGTTGCTTCTAAAACTACAGGTCTGGGCTACCTTTGTTGCTAATTCATCCATATCTAGCTTGCACTAGATCAAACAAATAAATGGATTCTAGGTCATCATTGGTTGCTTGGGTAGGGGAGGCAAGTGATGCAGCGCCTTAGCTCACATAGATAGATTCCATGTTCATTATCAAACACGCAGCTAAAAATAAATAGAAAATAGTATAACGTTATCTCAAGATGAGAATATAATACAACTTCTTAAATATTTACAGAGAAAAAGGTTTTACATCAATCGGTCTCTAGGAACCAACAAAATCAGTTCCAGACCATCAGAACACTCCCTACTAGAAATTAACTATCACCACTGCTTCAAAAAAACTCTAGCGCTGCCTACATTATAGCCTAAAATCTCTTTCTTGGCATGACAACTCTACTGGCAGTCAGATCTCCTAATTTCCCTCTAATTTCCCTCTAACTCTCCAAACTTACCATGCTCATAATGGTAGTTCCCTAAATGGTTGAGCCATTACCAACCACTCCTAAAACTAGGAAATGCAGTTAGTCGTGCCTCCTGATTTTGAGAAATCAGTCCATAGGAATCAGTTAACTCACTAAGAAACATAAGGACTCAACTATTACATTTTTTTAATGTAGGATTGCTTTTACTTCAAGATGCTACTGCATCAAACATCTAGGTAAGAGTTTGGGTTAGATGGTAGAACCATCCTTTTTAACTCATCACATTTTTTCTTCTTTTGCTTCCAGCCTCTTGTTGGATTAGAGTTCATCCTACTCTTCCAAATTGTGCTCTTTCTCTTTTCCCAACTCTTCGAAGACTTAGTGGTCTTCCTCCACTAAAATCCATCATGGCTCTTTGCAACATGCATACCACCTTCTATTGCACCTACACATAAACCATTATAAACATAAATAAAGTTAACGGAATGAAGATTTCCCATAAGTGCTTCCTCCTCTACATTATGCCATTTAGGCATGCTTTTCAATTCTTCTTTTATGAGGTCTTGGCTTCTTGGCTCTACGTGGGGTTCATAAAGCTCTGATTGTTCACAAGACAACTCCTTTTGTGCATTGTCCTCCTTTGCTACACAACAAATGTATGTGCTTTTGCTTCTTCCCCTAGTCACTCTCATTCCTTCTCCAAGAAAGTGATGATCAAATCTACTCTCTTTTGATCAATAATGGGATTCTCTAGACCTTTCTCTAGATGGTTACATTCCTCTAGCTTTTGACATTCCTCAAGTTACTTCTAGTTGATTGCATTCTCTAAAACCAATAGGACTTTATCACATATGGGGCTCACAAAGATCTCCATCTCTATTGCAAATTCCTCTCTAACGAGAACCACTTCCATTGCTACAATATTTTGGACCACCTTGTGTGATAGGTTGCATTCCTCTTCATTGCAGTCTTCGAATGCTTCTCCTCTCGCATTGTAATCTTCAATACCTTCTGTAGACACCTAAAATTGTCCACCCTTTTCATCTCGACACAATTGAACCCTAATCATACCATCATGTAACCCTATAATTGGATAAATCCCTATTTATCCAATTAACCATCCAAATCCCTCTTTTTTGACAGTGATTTAATCAGAATCACTATTCATTACTATTCATCCCTAAAACATCCCTGATTCATCCCTATTTATCCCTAAATATTTCCCTAAATTATATTTTCTCCACATTTAACTGAATAAACACATGTTTAGATAGTTAATTGATCAATTCCCCTTCAAACTATGATTTTACAATATTTTATTATTGAATCACTATTCATGTCCTTTTCACTATTCATCCATACTTGCATCAATACTTATAATCCATACATATCCCTAGCATAAATGATTTATTAATCATTTATTAACCTTCCTCTATAGTCCAAACATTAATATCCCCTTTTCCCATCCCATGAATTAAATAAATATTTGTATTTATTTATTCCCTATTTTCTACACTTTTAATTAGGTGACCTAGATCTAGTTAATTAACTAATCTTCTACTTGCACATTCCATTATCCTAACCTAATCCTAGTCAAACCCTCACATCCTCCTATGTGTACAAAGGCATGGTCTCTTGTACAAAACCACATGTGATGCAAAGGAAACATCCCTCTGCTACAACAACATTCACAAACACAAAACAACACAGGCAATTCTCTACCCACAAACTTAAAGTATCAACAACACAATGATTGCAACAAAACTAACTTCAATTTTATTCAATTCATAAACAAATACATGGAATCATGTTACAAAAATGGTCTCTATCTCTTTCCAATATGCATACACATTCAAACCCTCTTCCTCTTATGCTCACATAGCATTGTCTCTACTTCACAAGCCTTCTCATGGGTTGAAACCTTCCCAATTTCTTTCAAGAAAAAAATCTCTATTCCAATTTTAAATTCTACCCTATCACTGTTCCTCTCTTCCCCACACCTCCAGTTTGCCACTAAGACTGTTCAATATATCTTTTTTATTCTTCTTGTGTAGTGAATCTTCTCCCAGGTTGATGTCCTTCCATATTGTCTTCTCTCGATCCTTTTTTTAACAACAAACTTCAATTCTCCCCTGTTATTTCTTTTAGTCATGAGCAATGACCATCACTCTCTCCATCTACTTTTTTTTTGAGTGATCACACATCGCCATTTTTTTGTATTGGTATTAGTTTTTAAAAAACCACAATCTCCAAGTCTTCTTTTTTGGTTGAAGTCTAAGATCCCTCTCCAACATGGCTTTGCATATATTTATGCTTGCAAATTTAAATCCTCATTAGATATCATTATGTGGCATTTCATGTGCCAAATTGGTACTGAAATCTGCTTCACTTGTAACCATCCCAATTTCCTTTAAATAATTTCTATTTTAAAACATACAAACAACCTCCAAAATAGATGTTTCAAATGCCAATTCCTTAGGCGCCTATTCTCTTCTCACACCTATGTAGAGTTTGTCTTTGATCTTACTGCATAATAAATAATGGGAAGCCTCTTAAATAGGTGGCACCAATACTTTATTAAATATTTTCCAAAGGTTGCTTCATAAATATAAAATACCATCCGCCTCATTATGGAGTATTTCATAGAATATAACTGTGATAAAACAATACCTCCCATTGAAGATATTTCATATAAATTACAACCATGAGAATAATGATGTATACCAAACAAGAAGAATCTCATATATTTCCCTGGAGTAATACCTTGTGAAGTCGTGACTGCGACAGGATGCACGAAATCGAGTGACAATAGGAAAAAAATTAAACTTCTCTGAATTGAATGAAAATTGGTGAGTAGGCTCAAAATGATGTCCCAAGGTCCCCTGCAAAATGATTTCACTCTAGCCTTCAAGAATTGTGAATTTTTAAACTTTTTGTAAACCCATAGCACAAATTATTGGTATTAAATTCTCCCAAATGGTGAGAAACTTTGCACCGATTCCTTTTGCAAATTAGGTGAAATGCTTTCAAAATCTTCTCCTGAAACGGTTCTTGACCAGCTCTTATGAAACTCCAGAAACAATTGTTTCCGTAAAACTACCCTGTTATGCATCGGGACTAAAACTATGGAAAACTAAAAATTTGCAATTTTGTTCAATCCACATGCACTGCAAGGCTGAGAAATGCCAACAAAGCCACACACACACCAAAAATGAAGAAAAAAAACTGAAATTATTTTTGGGTTATGCCGATTGCTTGTTCGCCTGGGATCCTCCTGCATCAACATGGGTCTCCTACAAAGGTATGGTCAAAGTCCTTTGTATAAGAGTCCATTTGTCCTCATTCAATCCCATCTCTTCACTTTTCCAACTTGCTTTTCCACCCTTGATTTCCCCTCAATCCAAGGACATACCTTCTCATCCAACCAATGCTTGCCACTTACAAAGTGCTCATGCATCCAAGCCTCTAAAAAAACCTCATCCATTGATCTCTCTAATCAATCTTGATCATCCAATCCTCATCCCAAAATCCTATAAATAGACTATTGAACCTAAGCCATTCTCAAAACTACATGAAGTGTAATGTTATGCTTCTATTTTGAGGAGCCATCCACATTCATCAACACATCAAAGAGCACACATCAACTTAACCAAGGTTTGCATGGTAGCTAGCTTAGTTTAGATTCCTTTGTTGTATGCATGCCTTGTTTGCTCTATCAGAGGTACCTTAGGATTTGGATGAAATAGGTCAACATAGCTTTGGTTTATTTCTTTATGTCCATTTTCTATTGTATACATTTTGGCACACTCGGTGGGACCCATGTCCCTAAGTTACTAATCAAATTTGTAGTGTTTTTAATGTTTTGATGCTACAGGTCCTGAATTGGTGGATTCATCCGAGAACGACTGATATGTCTTGATTTTTGGCGGATGCGTCTAAAGCTTGAAAAATATCCTCAAATCATTTTCTAACATTTTTGTGTGACTTTGCTCTCATTTTTTTGATAGGGTGTTAAACTAACAGGGTGTCATGTTTCTAAATTTGATCTAAACTTGTAGGTTTTTGGCACCTAACATCATTTTATTGCAGATTTCAACACTCATCATGTTTCGGTAGATCCATATCTATTTTGGTAGATCCGTTCTGATTTTTGGCAGACTCATGTGACAACTGAAGTCTAACATCTTTCATGTTTTAAAACATATTTTGGCACTTTCTATTAAATATTGCTCTCATTTTTTCTTCAAAAACTAGTTTTATGAAAGGAAATGCTATCAAAATTTTCATTCATGCCTGAAATCAAGCTTGAAATCTAATTGAAACTATTTTCTGTGTAGAAACTATGAATCGGTAGATGCATTCCAAAACAGTGGATCCATCCTGTGTTTCAGTGGATCTACCTTAGGTATATAGTTTTTATGCTTTTAATATTTTAGTGAATCTTCTCACAAATCAAGGGATTCATTTTGTGTCTGAGCGGATCCGTTCTGTCTTCATTTTTTTGCATTTTCCATCTTTCAGATTATCAAAAAAATTCCCCTCGTGGGATACACCCTCGAACCCCCATTAGCGTGGGGTCACATCCGCCCCCCGCACCCCCTACCATTGGGTTGGGTCTCCAAACTCACATCATAAAAGGGTCCAAAATTTTTATTGTTGTCTCAATGCTAACAATCATTTTCTTTGATCACTTTGTCATCTAACATCATTTTGTTTAGCTTACATTGGTCCAAGACAAAATATCAACTACTAATCTTGTGGTTTTGTATTACACTTGTCGAAGGACATATCATTTTTGCACTAATCTAGGAACATTTCCTTTTGGGGTTAAATAGAACATTGTTTGCTTTGTTTGGGATCAATCAAGGTGTATGCTCTCCCCTTGCACTTCATGTGATCTTGGGGATCAAAAACCTAGATTTGATCTAATCTTGTTATCATTTGTTCATCCCAAGAACTTTGGTGTGTATGCTCTATTCTCGCACTTCGTACGACCTTAGAGATCAAAAACACCTTAGTCTCTTTCCTCTAGGGGGCTTTCCTTGGATTTCATCACCAAGGGGATGACCTCAACCCTCATGTTCTGGTGGGGTATATAAATTTGGGAGAGAATCAAAAGACTCTCCCATTGGGGGACATTTGTCATTTGGGTGAAGCTTGCAAGAACTTTATACCTTGAAAAGTGAAGGAGGAGAGTGGGTTACCCTCTCACACCACGCCATTAGACATACCCCTCATTTTATGGACATAGGCCTCATGCACCTTGAGTGTATAGAGGATACCCCTAGAAGCTTGTTCATCCTAGCTAAGACCTTTCAACCGATCTCTTAGTGTGGTGCAAGGACCAACAACAATCCTGAAGATACTCACCATGTGCCTCCTTGAGTAGAAATAAAAGTTCTTTGGGTAAGGCATCAAGGCCTCCAAGGAAAAGGAAAGGGTGAGCCCTTGTGCCACTTAATCCCTATCTACTTGCTCTTGAAAATTTATATATTCCTAGTTAGGTAGGAATATTGACAGGGTATTGATTGTGGGCCTACACTAGGAGTCACTCCCACTTGAATAATCTAGGGTGTTGGTGTGTTTGGCATGTCTTCATCATTGAAGCACATATATTCCCTTAATCCAAAATCCCCATCCTTTGCAAGTTTGTGCATGTATGTGTGTGAATTTTTATCTTGCAAAGTTACCTAAGGTCAAGCACCTAGCCATCCTTAATCACCTCTTAATCACCCATCCTAATCCAAATCCCAATCATCCATCTTCCTAATCCAAGTCATCCAAATGCAATTTCCACTTAATCCACATTATCCTAATCCAATTTCTTCCTAATTCACCTTATCATTAATCTAGAATTCTTTCTAATCACTCATCCAATTATCCTAATCTTCCTAATCATCCTCCTAATCCATCTTGATCCATCCCTAATCCAATCAATTAGGACCCGAATCTCAATCAAATTTTCCAATCTAATCAAGGTCCTAATCCTAATCCATATTATCCACCTAATCTACTTCTTAATCATCATCATTATCCCTGATCAATCCCATCATTTGAGCTTAATCAATCCCCATTATTTGAGATTATTTAAATCCTCTCTTTGAGCTTAAATATATCCATCATCATCCTAATTATTTCCTAGTCCAATCCATAGTCAATCATCCTCTATCCATTATCATCCCTAATCCATATCCTAATCCAATTTCCATTATCTTAATCATCTCACTTCCATATCAATCCAATTCTTCATCACGATCTTAATCCCATCTTAATAATAATCCACTTCTCCCAATCCCATTTCTTAATCCATTATCCAATTTTAATCCTTTCATTATCACCCTAATCTAATCCCTTATCACTCATAATCCACATCATAATCCATTGTGTTGGCCATATGTGTTGTCATTGATGTCAACATAGCATACATTGATGTTAACACTATCATGAAAGTAAGATATTGTTCATGGTTGCATATTCCTAAGGAAGAGAATGCTCATGATTAGAGGTCATAAAAGCTACATTCCTAATCAAAGTAAAGTTGAGTTTGAAGCCTTATTAATATGGGAATTAGAAGCACTAAGAGAATCCGAAAGGATGCTTGATTGCTTGAAGCATGCTGTATGATCTATAATATTGATCTTGAGTTGTATGTGGTAATGCAATGTAGGCTTGGCCTTCAGAAGCAGGTGATAGTCTTTGTTTAAGAATTTCTGCTCTCTGAAGACTATCTGAAAGATGGGTTTGCATTTTCATCATTGTGCTATTGAGCTTCTGCAGTTTGGAACATAGCTTTATACAATGTTATTTTATGTATGTTCCAAGTTTCATGATGATTTGATCACTAGAAGGATGTTTTTCTGCTGATAGCTTAAAGACAGAATTGGTTTTGTTAAGGTATTCCAAGCAAGGTGATAGAATGCTCCGCATTCCTCCACAGTTGTATATGTGGATATGTGGTTATGAGATTGTGTCAAAAAGGCAATGAATGTGCTATTTCCAAAGTCTCAAATCATATTTCCCTCTGCTATGAAAGCTATGTATGATAGAACATCAGAATGTGCTCTAGCAGAATGGTACAATATTGAAGACCCACTGGAAAGTTCCGCATTCCTATGGAAGTGAATGATTGACCTTGTGGTTTTGTGAACATGTTCTTGGATGTGCATTGCATGCCTCTTTTCTGTTTCAAACTTTTTGGTGGTCCACAACTCAATTTTTCAATTGACAACATGGTGCAGTGTGTTTCGGATAACAAAGTGTTTTTAGAGTAAATGTTTGAATCTATGTGGCACAATTCTTTGATGTGTGGTGGAAAAAGAGTGTTTGAGTATGTGTTTTGAGTCATGTGGACTCATCTTGAAGAGTTTTACGAAGATCTTTCTTGTTTCCAGTACCGCACAAGGTTTCCATGCTGATATGGCTATTATACTTCAAGTCTTCATGTGATTCCCTTAAAGCTGTCCTATTTTCAAATGAGCAGAGTGTGCGGATGTCATTCCTTAGTGTTTTAAGAAGTAAAGGATGTTTTGGACCAGGTTAAACAAGTGTTGGGGTTCGCAAGGCTTGGATCTCTTGCTGGTGTAACATGTTGTTTCAATTAGGACCTATCTTCTACACAGTTCATAGTGTGTGTTGTTTGGCCGACTTGTAAATGTATTGTTCATGTTGTATCTAGCCAACAAGCAATGTAATCAATGTAATATCATGTATAAATAGTGAATCAAAGAGAGTGAGGTAAGGTATGATTGCAAGATGATTGAAAAGGTTCACAAGAAGATAAAAGTAGAATAAATGCATTATTGATGTGCTACTGTGGGAGAAAGAGCAGATGTTGTTGATGCTATCTGGATTCATCTTGAAGACATATTTGTGATAGTGATCAAGTATAGAGTGTGCCTAATTGATCAGATCTCTAGAAGAAAGAGTGAGGAGGCAGAAGTGCAATCATCAAAGGTGTGAGTTTCAATGACAATTTTTAGATAGTAAGAGAAGACTATTATATTGAAATCTTTTGTAAGTGTATTCTCATTTCAGAGAGTAGATGCTTCCTTGGGAGTGACCCTAAAACAAAGTCATAAGGGAGTATAAGCTTCCTTGGGTGTGACCCTAAACCAAAGTTACTTAGGGAGTAGCAGATTCCTTGGGTTATAGTCCCTAAAACAAAGTTACTAGTTGAGCTTCATATATTGTGATTTAATCCTCAACACAGTTTTTCCCTTATAGGGTTTTCCACATATATTTGGTGTTATGTGTTGATGTACATTGTGTTAATCTTTCATGCTCATGTTAATGTTGTAATGCTTAAGGTTTAATCTGCTCTGGATAAGTTGAATTTGTTGAAAGTGAAATTTGATTACATACTGATTCACCCCCCCCTCTCAGTATACTTGTGTGTCCAACAATTGGTATCAAAGCCAAGTTCCTCTGAGGGAAGCTTAACTGCTTGAGGAAGTTTCGGGATGGCACAAGGAGGATTCAGTAAGATACCTAGGTTTGATGGAATAAATTATGCTTTTTGGAAGATAAGGATGGAAGCCTACATCAATTCTCTAGGGTGTGGAGTTTGGGATTTTGTCAAGAAAGGTTACACTATTCTTGCTACTATTCCTACAAATGCACATGAAGTCAAGAAGTATGAGAACAATGCCAAAGAAAAGTTTTCCATCATGAGTGAATTATCTGATTCAAAACTTTCAAAGGTGATGAGTTGTAGTTCTACTTAAGAGGTTTGGGAGAAACATGAAACCATTTATGAAGGAGATAAGAAAGTAAAGTAAGGTAAGATGCAAATTCTCAAAAGCAGATTTGAAACCCTAAAAATGACAAAGGATGAAAACATTGCTAGATATATGCTCTAAGTGAATGAAGTGGTCAATGGCATCAAAGGTCTTGGTGGTGAAATAAAAGAGGATGAAATTGTGAAGAAGGTTTTGAGATCTCTTCCCAAATCTTATAGTCATAAGGTATCTTCTATTGAGGAGACTGCGGACTTGGATAAATACTCTTTAGACCAAATATTTTGGACTCTTATTGCTTTTGAAATGAGAGAATTTGACAATGATGTTCCAAAGAAAGAAGCTACCTTCAAAGCCAACAAAAAGACAAAGGATGAATCTATTGTTGAAGATGAAAGCCCTGATGATGTTGAAGCAAATTTTATAAGAAAACTAAAGAAAGGTTCTGGAAAATATAAAGGTAACTTACCCTTCAAATGTTTTAATTGTGGAAAGGTAGGTCACTTTGCTTCTAAATGTCCTCTAAAAGAAGCTAGGAGAAGTAACAGAAATAGTAAATTCAAAAGCAGTTTATTTTCCTTAGAAGATAGATGTTCTTTAGAAGATGAGGATCATGATTCAAATGATGAAACACTTTTCTTGGCCATGAGTTTTGGTGGTCCAAAAAGAATGAGGTTGGAGAATGTGGAAAAATTGATAGCTTGCAAATAGTTCAAAACAATGAAAAATCAATGGTTGTATGGACTGCCTTCCATGCAAAAGAAGAAACCAAAGCTTGGGTTATTGACATTGGTTGTTCAAATCATATGACTGGTTACAAAGAGAAGTTTATCAACCTTAAGAAGTGGGATGGTGGAGTTGTTAAGTTTGGAGGTGATGAGTCTGCTCAAATTTGTGGAAAAGGTGTCATAACTATCGATGGAAAGAACAAGACTGAGGATGTTTTATATGTCAAAGGATCACAACACAATCTTTTTAGTGTCAATCATATGTGCATGAAAGGTTACAATATTACTTTTCATGCTAATGGTTGTGAAATCAGGAAGGCAGGATCTGGAAAGCTAGTTGCAGAAGGTATCAAGACTTGTGGTGATATTTATCACTTGAAAGATGCAAATGGAAGAACATGTATGTTGACTCTTGAATCCAGTGAGTGTTGGCTATGGCACAAAAGAATGGGACACAAAAACTTTGATAACATGGTAAGAATAAGCTCTACTCATGCAGTGAGGGATATGCCTAAGATAATCAAGCCTGCAAACACTATATGCAAGGAATGTCAAATGGGAAAGTAGACAAAGACAAGTTTTAGAAGCAATGAGTACTCTTCTTCAAATCCATTGGAGCTTATTCACTCAGACCCATGTGGACCTACAAGAGTAAAGAGCCAATAAGATGAAAGGTATTTTATGTTGCTCATTGATGATTATTCTAGAATGACATGGGTTACTTTCTTAAGAGAAAAATCTGATGCCCTTGATAAGTTTAAAGTTTTCAAAGCTTTGGTTGAAAATGAAATGGATACTAAGATCAGATGTTTAAGGTCAGATAGAGGAGGTGAGTTTACTTCAAATGAATTTGAAAAGTTTTGTGAAGATCATGGTATTATGAGGCACTTGTTTGCTCCTAGAACCCCTCAACAAAATGGGGTAGTGGAAAGAAAGAACAAGACTGTGCAAGAAATGTCTAGGGCAATGTTGTAAGATGTAGATCTACCTGATACATATTGGAAGGAAGCAATTCACACTACTATATATCTAACTAACAAAGTGCAGTTAAGGGTCAATATCACTAAGAAACCTTAAGAGTTGTGGTATGGAAGACCTCCCTCTATCAGATACTTCAGGATCTTTGGCAGTAAATGCTATATTAGAAGAGATGAAGAAGACCTAGGAAAGTTTGATTCAAGATATGATAAAGGAATTTTTCTTGGCTACTCAACTAGAAGAAAAACCTATATATGCTACAACAAAAGGTTGGGAAAGATGATTGAAAGCACAAATGTCAAAGTAGATGAAGACTTGTATCAGTTCACACAAGATTTAGAAGACACCGGATCTAATATATTTCCTTGCATTGAAGAAGAAGTAGAAGAAGTGAAAGAAGAAAAGGAACAAGAATTTGATTAGATGCCTAAGACCCCAGCAAAGTATGTTCAGAATAACCATTCAGCAGAATATATCCTTAGAGAGAAAAATGAAGGTGTGCAGACAAGGAGAAGGTTTGCCAAGACACATGAGAAAGTAAACTTGTGTTTATTATCAAAAGTGGAACCTAAGACCTTTGCTAAAGCCAATAAAGATGATGGATGGATAAAAGCAATGGAAGAAGAATTGGATTAGATTGAAAAGAATCAGACATGGGAATTGATTCCCAGACCAGACAATAAAAATGTTATAGGAACAACGTGGGTGTTCCAGAACAAGCTAAATGAAGAAGGTGAAGTTTTAAGGAACAAAGAAAGATTAGTTTGCAAAGGATATACTCAAGTAGAAGGCATTAATTTTGAAGAGACTTTTGCTCCAGTAGCTAGGATGTAGGCAATCAGAATGTTCCTTGCTCTTGCTGCTCACAAAAACTTCAAAGTGTATCAGATGGATGTCAAGTCAACATTTCTCAATGGTGACCTAGAAGAAGAAGTATACATTGAACAACCAGATGGTTTTTAGATATCAGAAGATCTAGACATGGTATGCAGACTTAAAAAGGATTTGTATGGTCTCAAGCAAGAACCTAGGGCTTGGTATACAAGATTAGACAAGTACTCACTTCAGTAGGGCTTCAAGAAAGGTACTACAGATAGCAATCTTTACATAAAGGAAGAAGGAGACATGATCTTGATAGTTGTAGTTTATGTTGATGATATCATTTGTGGTGGAAATGATGATATGTGTAAGAGGTTTGTAGAGGAGATGCAAAAATAATTTGAGATGTCCATGATTGGTGAAATGTCTTTCTTCCTTGGACTTCAAATTTCCCAGCTAGATGGTGGTACCTTTATTTCTCAATCTAAGTATGTCAAAGAATTGTTTAAGAAGTTTGGTATGGAGGATTCAAAACTAGTGAGTACTCCCATGGTCACTAGATGACACTTGAGCAAAGATGATGAGTCTTTGGAGGTAGATAAGACTGCCTATAGGTCTATGATTGGAGCACTATTGTACTTAACTGCTTCTAGACTTGACATTATGAATGCAGTATGTGTGGTTGCCAAATATTAAGCAAATCCTAAGAAAACACATGAGAAGGTAGTGAAAAGGATATTCAAATACTTGAAAGGAACTCCTAACTATGGTCTATGGTATCCAAAAGGTAATGACTTTGATTTGAGTGCATACACTGATGCTGATTGGGCTGGTTTTGTTGATGATAGAAGAAGTACAAGTGGTGGTGCTTTCTTTCTAGGAAGTAGATTGGTTTCATGGTAAAGCAAGAAGCAAGATTCAGTGTCCTTATCTACTGCATAGGTATAGTATATTGCAACAGCCTCCTATTGTACATAAGTGTTATGGATGAAGCAAACACTGAAGGATATCAAGGTATTGTATGATGAGCCTATTCCTATTTTGTGTGATAATACAAGTGCTATCAATATTTCCAAGAATCCAGTGATGCATTCCAAAACCAAGCATATAGCAATCAGGTATCACTTTTTGAGAGAGAAGGTTGCAGATAAGGAAGTGAAGTTGGAATATGTCCCAACAAAGGATCAAATTGCAGACATTTTCACAAAGGATTTTGCAAAGGACACGTTTGAGGATCTCCAGTAGAAGTTAGGGGTAATTGCCCCCCTTCTTGCTAAGTTGCACAATGGTGCATCTGTCCAGGGGGATTTCATGCTATATCTTTATCCTGGACTAATGATGGCTACCTCTCAGGGGGAGTAGGTAGTGGTGACTGATGATAGGGGGAGCCTGCAATAAATAGTTTGCAGATATATGATTGTTGATAAAAGGGGGAGAATGAGCAGGTATTGGATCCCTTTGTCCTTGATGTCAAAGGGGAGAGAGTCTAAGGGGAAGCATATGTTGCCATCAATGAAAAGGGGGAGATTGTTGGCTATATGTGTTGTCATTGATGTCAACATAGCATACATTGATGTTAACACTATCATGAAAGTAAGATACTATTCATGACTGCATATTCCAAAGGAATAGAAAGCTCATGATTGGAGGTCATAAAAGCTACATTCATAATCAAAGCAGAATTGAGTTTGAAGCCTTATTTATATGGCAATTAGAAGCATTAAGAGAATTAGAAAGGATTCTTGATGGCTTGAAGCATGCTGTATGATCTATCCTACTGATTCTAAGTTGTATGTGGTAATGCAATGAAGGCTTGGCCTCTGGAAGTAGGTGATAGTCTTTGTTTCAGAATGTTTGCTCTTTAAAGACTGTCTAGAAGATGGCTCCACATTTTCATCATTGTGCTATTGAGCTTCTATAGTTTGGAACATAGCTTCATATAGTGTTATTTTATGTATGTTCCAAGTTTCATGATGATTTGATCATCGGAAGGATGTTTTTCTGCTGACAGCTTAAAGATAGAATTGGTTTTGTGAAAGTATTCCGAGCAGGGTGATGGAATGCTTTGCATTCCTCCATAGTTGTATATGTGGCTATGCAGTTTTGAGATTGTGTCAAGAATGCAATGAACTTGTGCTATTTCCAAAGTCTCAAATCATATTTCCCTCCACTGTGAAAGTTATGTATGATAGAACACTAGAATGTGCTATGGCAGAATGGTGTAGTACTGAAGATCCACTGGAATGTTCCACATTCTTCTAGAAGTGAATGATTGACCTTGTGGTTTGTGAACATGTTATTGGATGTGCATTGTATGTCTCTTTTCTGTTTCAAGCTTCTTAGTGGTCCGTAGTGTTGGAGTACAAAAGACACTGAGAGGGGGGGTGAATCAGTGTCTTATAAAATAGACTTGTTTTTGGCAAAATAATAAATCATGCATAGAACCATTAATAAACTTTTACCAACTATGTACTTCAATCTTTTATGATTAACTGTAATGAACTATCAACTTGTGAACATGGAAGAACAAGATAAGGCAGTTTTATAACTTCATTGGACTAAGATAAGTATCAAAAATATTATGCATTTGTACTGATCCAAAATGAGCTTCATGTCAACAATAATATGCAACAGTTAAATCATGAAACAAAGAACATAAACTCTTGAACATAACCAATGACCATAACACAAAAATTTGATGAGTGGAAAACCCTCTAGGGATGAAAAACCACTCCAGAAAATGCCTCACTAGCTTAACCAAAATGTGCTTCACTAGAAAATATAGATGCCCCACTAGTTGTTTGTGCCTCACTAGCTATTTGTGTCTCACTGGCATATTTGTTTACTATCTCACTGGCTTAACCATTTGAATACAATGAATGATCAAAATACAATACAGAGGATTACTCTGTTTCACTATAGCCCAATACTTGACTATCTCATTACTTGAGACTCAACAATCAACTCGTCAACTCAAAACAGATCTGGCATCAACATTCTGTTACAATTTCAATGATAGTGTAACCATACACACATTAATCTCCCTAACAAATGTTTTTCATCTTATTCCTTTTTATACTTTATCACTGCCCTTTTATTTCTTTCAATAACCAACTTGTATGAGTAGATGAACCATTTGAAGTAGATTCAAACTAAATCAATAAATGTCAAAAAGAGTGGTCAAATTGACCCACTTTGAGACTATAAAGACCTTTCATATTCCTTTCCAAACTATGGTTACAAAAACCTTAACCACAATAGTTTAAAAAACTTTTAGAGTTAATAAAAAAAATGTCACCATAGATAGACCATAGGGTTAGGTCAAATGGATAAACCTTTTGTATACACCTACAAAACAATAATGTATACTATAAGAATGTGCTATATAAACCTTACAAATGTCTTTGATAAAGAAACAATAAAGCCATATCATGTAATGCCACAGATGTAACAAAATTACCCCGTTTCTTCCAAATTCTTCTCACAAATGCATCAACACAAATATTGTCAAGTAATTTCCTCTTTCACATTAACCACACCATGAAAACCTTCAACATATCTTAAATAATGTACACAACCTATGAACTGTAAGAAAACTACCTCCATACCTGAATCTTTTAAGAATCAACAACTAAATTTTTTGTAAAACCCAACAATTACAAAACATTTAAGCATTATTTAGATAACAAAACCCCTTAATCAAAACTAACTGTGAAAGACTCACACATGATAAACAAAATTGATAGCATTACAACCTTGAAAATGTAAAATAGAATCAAACTAAATGATATTACCCAGAGAATCTTAAATCAAACTGTTGACTGTAGCTAAGCATTGTCTCATCAAACTATTACCATCATTCCTCAACCATCTACAAACCCTAACCTCTTCATCGTTCTCTTTTTCTCAATGAAAAATGATAACAAAAACAACAAAATGCTCTTTTGTGTGTTCAAGAAGCTTCATTCATTTCTAACCCCTAAGTTGGCTGAGTTCACAAAATGAGTAACCATTTGGAGTTTGTGTTGTTACATGCCAAAATCATTATGTTGAGTCTAAACCACATGTTCACTAGGCCTGACAATAATAACCTTTATAAATATTCAAAATCATAATGCCCTATCAGTCCATTCAACAAGTTTCCAAGTAAATGTCAATCAAGACACCAAAAGATATTGCCATCAAATGTGCCCTTGTACATAAAATGGTATTGCCATCAAATGTCAACATAATCATCAAATATTAAGACTTGTATAATGAGCACCAAATACTATGACTTGTATAATGACCGGCGTTAAGCATTGACCAACCACTTATCACAAGATTAATCAAAAATACAAACCAAAACATGTCATACTCATATACCATCACCAAATCCATATACCATGATCAAAATTGAGGACCAATATATGGTCTAACTTCCCTTTTTAAACTGTCATCAATGAAACACGATCAAGTTCTCTTTCCATGCCTTGAGTTTTTGAATGCACCTATAGAATGCAGAATGTGCCTTAACTATCATGACACAAGAGATAAATCATTAGAGCCATATGCCACAGGAGATCATGAGCACATCAAATATGAACAATTGTGAACAAATGAACATATCAACTATCATAGAGCATGTAAGAGCATATCATCAAATATGAACTGGCATAATCAAGTGCATATTCAACTGCATAGAGCATGTCAACTGTCACATACCAAGAGCATCAACTAGCATCTGTAACATGATAGGAACCATGAGAGTCATCAAGGACATTACCATGAGCCAAACTCAAGCAATGAGGAGTGTCAACATGAAACATATCAACTTTACCAATGGAACTCAGTCTATAGGAAGATAGAGTAGGATCTCAACTATTACAACATACCAAATTAGCTCTAGCAAGCAATATAACCATCACGAGTATCTTGTGAAGCAAGAAAAACTTTGCATTAAACATAAAAGGGTCATATAGTCCAAGCTCATTGTCACAAAAACCAATAGCATATGCCATATGCCATGCCAACTATCATGATGCAACTGTCAATGTATCACCAACACAAACCTGAGAGTTTGTGTATTTGTCATCAAGGACAACAACTGAGAGGGCAACAAACTTCCCCTTTGTCCTTAATGGCAAAACACAACTCTCTCTCCCCCATTTTGGCATCAAAGACAAAGGGAGAAAGAAAGTATGCCAATGCCTCAAGGAGATATCAGAAACCAGAGACCAAGATATGATAGAAATGTAAGCATAATCAAAAAATATTAAGCATACCATGACTATCCCATAAAGCAGAAACATCCAGAATGGCCTAAAATACAACTGCATTGTTAGTATCATAAATGAGCATTTAAAGGAGCATGTATCAAAACAAGGACAACAACTAAAGATGCCAGAGATAGTAGAACTGGTAGCAAAGAGAACACCACTGTCAACATCAAAAACGCTATATCAATGATCAAATATTAAGTGCCAGAATACCATTTGAATATACCACTGTGCCAAAGAACTCTTTCACTATTGTCTGAAAAACTTCCAAGAAACTATAAAAATCATCAAGGCAAAAAAATGAAAGTTGACCAGATCATTAATACTGTCTAATGAATCCAAAAGATAATGACAGGAGAACACGTGCCATGATAATATAGGCATGAAGACAAATATAATCTTGAATCATGTTAACTTTATTGTTCAATAGGTTTGAAGGTCTCCTTTCTAAGATAAAGGGTAATGTGATCAAGAAGACATTCCTTCTGATATCATGCAAAAGATATCTTGCACTATAAACAATCATCAAACACCAAAGTGAACATTGAGCCTTGCAATACTAGTTCAAAACTTCTCAAGATCCTGGGAATCAGATAGCAAACTATTTAGGCACACAATAGTAGAAAGCAAAGTACATCAACCCATGAAGATTAGCCTATCCTAAGATCTCACCATGTAAAGCATGTTGCATCTTAAATCAAACTCCCAAAGCATGAAGGCATATGCATGATGCAGTTTGAGAGCATAAAACACAATCAACCATACAGTGAAAAACTCTGATCCTTGATATTTAACTTTCAAGACCAATTTGATATCTCATTGTATTGTTCCACTCAACCTTCATAACAATAATAAGAAAAAATTACTGAAGAAAGAGCATCAACAATGTTCAAGAGCCAACACATCAAGAACCACTGTCAGCCATTGTATATCAGAACATCAAGAATTACTACCAATAAAAGGTTGTTCTGATCAGAGTAAGACATTGTCTTGTAACTTATCCTGCAACTTTTGTGCACTGGCATTGTATCATGTCAAAGTATTGAGAATAAGATCACATTATATAACAAACAAGACCACATCTCCTCCTATCTTGTACTATTGTGTTTTTGTCACTTCAAACAAAGACACACTTGAGAGAGAAACATAATTCAAAACACAAATAGAGAAGTCATCTCTTCTTCAAGCAATACTGACATATACCTTAACATGATGGGGCCTACTCAATCACCTTGTAACCACCATCACAAACATTGATCACAATATAACTTCACAAGCATACACCTTCACATTTAAAGAACAATTTGACAAACATGACTGAGAGCAAAATATATGAATAACATCTTGGTAAAAATTATCAGGCATGAATCAAAAACATAATAAACAAAACAAGACCAAATAATCTCCTCCTGAAACTTCTTGGTGATAATTGATAGGACATGGACAACTCCCCCTAACTTCATGCCACATGTTATGCAATTGATGTTGTGACTTGTGCAAAATGCACAAGTTTAGGATTTATCTTCTCTTGACCTTGTTTTTGCCTCCAAACTTTTACAAGTTCTTTCTTCCTCCAAACTTTTTCAGCCTCTTTCCTTTTCCAACTTTTCAAACTAGGTGATGTTTTTCTACAACTATGTGCTTTATGACCAAGAGAGTTGCACAAATAACAAACTATATTGTAATCATGATCAAATGACTAAAAATACCTTTCTGACATCCTTTGAGCACTTATATTATGATGCAGGATCATATCTTATATACATTTTACAGTATCTTTGTATGTGACCAATATTATTGCACTTGTAATACACTGGATCGACATTAGATTGATTTCTTTTGTAATCAACTGCTTTGTGTCCAAAATGATTACAGGTATAACAATAACCATTAAATGAATAATTATACCTATACATATAAGCTTGTCTTGCTAGAGCAGTTCTTCTAAAATTTCTTCTTTGACTTTACACTTTTACAAACTCATCTTTGGTTTTTATTTCAGCTTCAATCTTCTTTTTGCCTTCAGGAGCAGCAACATGATAGTCCAAATCAATCTTATTTCTTAGAGTTTCTCTAACTTTAGAAGACTGACCCTTTTCATAACCAAGTCTAGTAGTGTCTCTATATTGTTTTTGCTTTCCCAGCATCTCATATAACTTCATGGTACTTTCTTCAAAATCATGACTTCTCTTTGACATAACCTTGAGACTTTCAATATCTTTTCTCAAAGTAACAATTTCAGCTTCAAGTTTTAAGCATTCAAAAGATTTTACTTCATTTTCAGACTTAGTAAAATCTATCATTCTCTTGGTCTCTTCAATCTCAGTTTTTAGGATTATAATTAATTTTTTAGAATTATCAACATGACTCTTTAAGTCAACAATCTAATTTATAGCCTCTTCAAGATCAGAAGATACTCTTTCAAGGTCTGAAAGTGCTTTGTCTTTTAAGTCTTTTTCTTGTTGTAGCTGCAACTCTAGTCTCTGATTGTCCTTTTTGTATTTCTTAATTTTATTCAGAGCACATATGAGCTCTTGTTCAATATCAACCTCAAACTCTTGTTCATCATCACTTATACTATGATCTTCTTCTAAATCTGATTGAGTCTCATCTCCTTCATGTGAATGACTTCCATCATTGTCACTCTTTTTAGATAACAAGTTGTCTTCTCCTTCAAGTGCATCACCTTGATAGATTCTTATCAATTCCTTCCACACATCTTGAGCTGTTTCACAATGCATAACTTTACAAGAAACTTCATTAGATAACCAGATAGAATAGCCTTCTTTGCTATATGATTCCATTCATAAGCCTCTTTTCTATTTGTAGAATTAGGTAATTCAATAGACATTTAAACACCATACCCTAAAGAGGATAGATAGATTTTAATTCTAATACACCAAACAGAGAAGTCTGAACCATCAAAGAAAGGAACTCCAGAAAAATCTTTCTCTAATTTAATACCTGACCCATTTCTATCAATTGATTGTATATCAACATCTGAATTTGGTATAGATGGTGTCTTTTGATCAGTAGGAGACTTGACATTTTTCTATTCTCTATTTCTTTTGCACTTAGTCATGGTACTCCACACTCAAGATCTACCCAAGCCAATTAGACTTCTATAGAGAACCTAGGTTCTGATACCACTTGTTGGAGTATGAAAGACACTAAGAAGGTGGGGGCTGAATCAGTGTCTTATAAAACAGACTTGTTTTTGGAAATATAAGAAATCATACATAGAACCATTAATAAACTTTTACCAACTATGGACTTTAATCTTTTATGATGAACTATAATAAACTATTAGCTTGTAAACATGGAAGAACAAGAAAAGGCAGTTTTATAACTTCATTGGACTGAGATAAGTATCAGAAATATTATGCATTTGTACTAGTCCAAAATGAGCTTCATGTCAACAATAATATGCAACAGTTAAATCATGAAACAAAGAACATAAACTCATGAACATAATCAATGACCATAACACAAAAAATTGACGAGTGGAAAACCCTCTACGGATGAAAAACCACTCTAGAAAATGCCTCACTAGCTTAACCAAAATGTGCTTCACTAGCAAATACAGATGCCTCACTAGCTATTTGTGTCTAACTAGCATATTTTTCTTACTACCTCACTGGCTTAACCATCTAAATACAATGAATGATCAAAATACAATACAGAGGATTACTCTGTTTCACTATAGCCCAATACTTGTCTATCTCATTACTTGAGACTCAACAATCAACTCATCAACTCAAAACAGATCTGGCATTAACATTCTGTTACAATTTCAATGATAGTGTAACCATACACATACATTAATCTCCCTAACAGATGTTTTTCTTCTTATTCCTTTTTATACTTTATCACTGCCCTTTTGTTTCTTTCAATAACCAACTTGTATGAGTAGATGAACCATTTGAAGTAGAATCAAACTAAATAATAACTATAAAAAAGAGTGGTCAAACTGACCCACTTTAAGAATATAAAGACCTTTCATATTCCTTTCCAAACTGTGGTTACAAAAACCTTAACCACAACAATTTAAAAAACTTTTAGAGTTAATAAAAAATGCCACCATAGATAGACCATAGGGTTAGGTCAAATGGATAAACCTTTTGTATACACCTACGAAACAACAATGTATACTATAAGAATGTGCTATATAAACCTTACAAATGTCTCTGATAAAGAAACAATAAAGCCATATCATGTAATGCCATAGATGTAACAAAATTACCCTGTTTCTTCCAAATTCTTCTCACAAACGCATCAACACAAATATTGTCAAGTAATTTCCTCTTTCACATTAACCACACCATGAAAACCTTCAACATATCTTAAATAATGTACACAACCTCTGAACTATAAGCAAACTACCTCCATACCTGAATCTTTTAACAATCAACAACTAAATTTTTTGCGCAACCCGACAGTTACAAAAGATTTAAGCATTATTTAGACAATACAACCCCTTAATCAATATTGACTGTGAAAGACTCACACATGCTAAACAAAATCAACAACATTACAACCTTGCAAATGCAAAATAGAATCAAACTAAATGATATTACCCAAAGAATCTTAAGTCAAATTGTCAACTGTAGCTGGGCATTGTCTCATCAAACTGTTACCATCATTCCTCAACCGTCTGCAAACCCTAACCTCTTCCTCTTACTCTTTTCCTCAATGAAAAATGATAACAAAAACAATAAAATGCTCTTTTGTGTGTTCGAGAAGCTTCATTCATTTTCAAGCCCTAAGTTAGCTGAGTTCACAAAATGAGTAACCATTTAGAGTTTGTGTCGTTACATGCCAAAATCATTATGTCGAGTCTAAACCACATTTTCACTAGGCCTGACAATAATAACCTTTATAAATATTCTAAATCATAATGCCCTGTCAGTCCATTCAACAAGTTTCCAAGTAAATGTCAATCAAGACACCAAAATATATTGCCATCAAATGTCCCCTTGTACATAAAATGATATTGCCATCAAATGTCAACATAATCATCAAATGCTAAGACTTGTATAATGAGCACCAAATACTATGACTTGTATAATGACCATCTTTAAGCATTGACCAACCACTTATCACAAGATTAATCAAAAATACAAATCAAAACATGCTATACTCATATACCATCACCAAACCCATATACCATGATAAAAAATGAGGACCAATATATGGTCTAACTTCCCTTTTTCAACTGCCATCAATGAAACATGATTAAGTTCTCTTTCCATGCCTTGAGTTTTCAAATGCACCTCTAGAATGTAGAATGTGCCTTAAGTATCATGACACAAGAGATAAATCATCAGAGTCATATGCCACAGGAGATCATGAGCACATCAAATATGAACAACTGTGAACAAATGAACATATCAATTATCATAGAGCATGTAAGAGCATATAATCAAATATGAACTGGCAGAATCAAGTGCATATTCAATTGCATAGAGCATGTCAACTGTCACATACCAAGAGCATTAACTATCGTCTGTAACATGATAGGAACCATGAGAGTCATCAAGGACATTACCATGAGCCAAACTCAAGCAATGAGGAGTGTCAACATGAAAAATATTGACTTTACCAATGGAACTCAATCTATAGGAAGATAGAGTAGGATCTCAACTATTACAACATACCAAATTAGCTCTATCAACCAATATAACCATCATGAGTATCTTATGAAGCAAGAAGAACTTTGCATTAAACATAAAAGGGTCATATAGTCCAAGCTCATTGTCACAAAAACCAATAGCATATGCCATATGCCATGCCAACTGTCCTGATGCAACTGTAAATGTATCACCAACACAAACCTAAGAGTTTGTGTATTTGTCATCAAGGACAACAACTGAGAGGGCAACACATAGCTCACTTTTTCAATTGACAACATGGTGTAGTGTGTTTTGGATAACAGAGTGTTTTCAGAGTAAATGTTTGAAGTTGTGTGGCATAATTCTTTGATGTGCGGTGGAAAAGGTGTGTTTGAGTATGTGCTGTGAGTCATGTGGACTCATCTTGAAGAGTTTCACGAAGATTTTTCTTATTTCCAGTACTGCACAAGGTTTCCAAGTTGATATGACCGTGATACTTCAAGTCTTTATGTGATTCCCTTAAAGTTGTCATATTTTCAAATGAGCGGAGTGTACAGATGTCATTCTTTGGTGTTTGAAGAAGTAAAGGATGTTTTGGACTAGATTAAGAAAGTGTTGGGGTTTGCAAGGCTTGGATCTTCTGCCAGTGTAACATGTTGTTTCAATTAGGACCTATCTTCTGCATGGTTCATAGTGTGTGTTGTTTGGCCAACTTGTAAATGTATTGTTCATGTTGTATTTGGCCGACAAGCAATGTAATCAATGTAATATCATGTATAAATAGTGAATCAAAGTGAGTGAGTTAAGGTATGATTGCAAGATGATTGAGAATGTTTGCAAAAAGATAAAAGTAAAATAAATGCATTATTGATGTGCGACTGTGGGAGAAAGAGAAGATGTTGTTGATGCTGTCTAGATTTATCTTGAAGACATATTTGTGACAATGATCAAGTATAGAGTGTGCCTAATTGATTAGATCTTTAGAAGAAACAATGAGGAGCCAGAAGTGCAATCATCAAAGGTGTGAGCTTCATTAATGATACTTTTTAGACAGTAAGAAAAGACTGTTATACTATAATCTTTTGCAAGTGTATTCTTATTTCAGGGAGTAGATGCTTCCTTGGGAGTGACCCTAAAACAAAGTCATCAGGGAGTAGAATATTCCTTGGGTGTGACCCTAAACCAATTTTACTTAGGGAGTAGCAGCTTCCTTAGGTTATAGTCCCTAAAAATAAGTTACTATTTGAGCTTCATATATTGTGAGTTAATCCTCACTATGGTTTTTCCCTTCTAGGGTTTTCCACATATATCTGGTGTTATGTGTTGATGTGCATTGTGTTAATATTTCATGCTCATGTTAATGCTGTAATACTTAATTTTTAATCTGCTTTGGATAAGTTGAATTTGTTGAAAGTGAAATTTGATTGTAAACTAATTCACCCCCCCTTGTCAGTATACTTGTGTGTCCAACACATTGTCCCCCAAATCTTAATCATTCCATCCATTATCCTAATCCATTTTCATCATTCATCCTTATCCTAATTTCCAACACCTAATCTATCATCCTAATTTCATCCCCTACCATCACTCTAATCCAATCCCATTCCCATCTATCCTAATTTAATCACATCTAATCCATTCATCCTAATCCAAATCCAATTCCAATCCTTAATCCAAAAATCATCCTTTGAAAATTAAACGTTGATTAAGGAGTTAACCCCCTTCAACCCTCTCTAAATCATAATCACCCCAATTTCATCCAAATCCCTAATCATATTCCTCCAAATAATCATCCAAATCATCCTTAATCCAATCCAATACAATCCAACCATCAAAGGGCCCTTGGCCTAATCCAAAATCAATCCCAAAAAATCCAAATCCAATTGTGATCAAGTTTCATATATTGTTGACCTTGACTAATCAAATCCAATCAAACCCATCCTAGCATCAAGTGTCATATATCATTGACCTTGATCAATCCAATCCCAATTAATCCACATCAATCCAAGGTCCCCTCTAATCCAAATCAAAATCAAATTCATCAAATCATCCTACATCACATCATCCTAAATCCTAAACCAATCATGACTTCATATACTTTCGATGATGAAGATTTTTACATCCCCAAAACCTTGACTATGTTTTACTTTTAATATCACATGATTAAGTGGATAAATAATCATATATTAATGATCTGACATTAGGAAAATGCCAGGATAAATCATTAGTTTTATGAATTATTGTTATGTTAGAAAAAGTATCCTTGGGGGCTTTCTCCTCTTAAGGTTTAACTCCTGGGTCTCTTAAAATGCATTTAGAGCATCTTGCATAATTTTGATGAATCGCGATGAGAAAACCCTGAAGTTTCATGACAAATGAGAATCAAGGGATGCACTTAACATAAATCCTATCTGAAATAGGGGAGAGGACTTGGGCACCTGCACCCTAGTCCTACCCTAGTTTAGGTCAGGACCTATTTCAAAGTGTCAGTTTATGACCTTTACTTAGTTCTTATGCCGACACGATAAGTTTGAATTATGAAATTCTTAGCAGGAATGTTTGTAGTTGCATATATAAGAATGATTACTAATTCATTTGTAAACTAGATGGGCATTAGATGGAAATGAGATGGCATTTTTGATTCATGGGCTTATGTGAAAGTGATTCAAGGCATTCATTTTGTGGCAGAGCAGAATTTTGTGTTGTTATTGTGTTTGTATTTGCAGATTAGGCATCCATCTCTTCATGGCATGAAGAACATCATCCTTCCATGAGATATTCACTACAAGGTGATATCAACTATGTTTTCTATCATTTATCATTTGTATTTTTCCTCTATCCCACAAGGATAGACAATCTTTATTTGACAACGATGTTCGGAAGACTTGAATGTCTCTCTTGGGCTTGACTGAGGCAAGCCTCTAAACACCACAACCCCCAACCCACTTTTATTTGATTTTAGGCTATAGGTTGCAAAAGCAAAAGAAGTGGAGTTATAGGAGAGCAGTGCAGACTGTCAAAATTACAGGTCTAAGAAGAAAATATGGACCTAGACTCAGGTGCCCACTCATTAATCCTCCGGATCTCGCAACTGCAAAATCTCTAGAACAACAGAACTTTGTTGCAGACAACATTCTCAGATCCTGACAAAACCTGAGACACTAGACTAGGGCACCTACTCATTAGTCCTTGACTTTTCTGCACACTGAACTTTGAAATCTAGTATGCATTTGGTTTTCATTTGATATCTCTATGTGTGATCATTTTCTATAATTTGTCCATTTGTTTACGATTTCATGAAATTAGGGTTTTGAGCATAATTGGGATTAATTAAACAACAAAATTATACAATTCCAATCTTCCCCTATGTTCCAAGTGATAGGAGATATGTAGTAGAGTTCTCTACTCAGTTGAATGTCCTTGAATGTTTAGTGGTGAAAGGAGGATCAACACAAACCATTAAAATCCATTATCTTCACTTTAACCCTAAACATTTTGGTGAACCTGTGTTTTTGGACTTTTTGCACCTTATTGAGTGTTGTACTTCAGATTTACATTCATTTCATTGCTCATCTTATTGCATTTGAAAAATTACAAAAAAATTGAAAAATTGGAAAATTTTGAAAAAATTGGCATTTGAATTAGTTGGAATTTAATTTCATAAAATTTCTATCATTATCATCAGATCTGATTTAAAATACAAAATTTTTCCATTCAAAATTCATTTTCACTGCATTTTCATGCTTAAATTGATAAAAATTGCTTGAAATTGTGCATTTTTCCATATAACCTAGTTTTGCATTAGCTAGGATTTGTAGTCAAAATCTTGTTTCTGATTTTACTATCCTTTCAAAACACTCATTAGGACTGATTTATAACTGTAGTGTTTCATCATAGTGGTTTTCTTGCAAGATTTCATGTCTAGGGTTTGAAAACCTTGCTTTTTTCACTAGATTTGGCCTTATCGTCTCTCTAGAATTGCACAACAAGCATGTTGTAAAGGATTTTTCTATACTAATTGGCTGTTATCAGGGTTATAATCTATTTCCCCTCCTAAAATTCTTTACAACACCCTTTTTAGTGGACCTTTGCATTGAAAATTGGTGAAAATTTACATATTTTAGTGTATTTTCACTACATTTTGACTTGTCATCATCCTAGATCTATGCTATAGATGTGTTGTTAAG